>CM029129.1:9297500-9937445 GCA_016859345.1 Istiophorus platypterus
ACCATGAATTATTTGACTCATCAGGCTTGTATCTTAACTTTTTGTTTTCGTAGAGTTTCAAAATACAAAAATTTGATATTTATATGTAGTGATTCTGTATTGGTATTAGCCTAATGGTATTCTTAATTTTACTGTAATTATATTGCCATTATATTGCAATATATTCTATTCTTGTGGAGTTTTTGTTTGAAGAGGAAAGTTCATCTATTTGGCTGGTGGTGTTGAGGGAGTATGGTAATGACTTTGGAGGAGAGAGGGGAAGGGGCATTTGTCAGTAAAGGAGGACATTGGAGAAATATGGCGGCAGGCTGTCAGTGGGATAATGGTGATGAAGGGAGATCATTTTCAGGGTCTTTGGACCCTCCCAACACAGTGATCTCATCTACTGTATTATATTTCAGTTCTTAGGCAATTTTCATTAGTGTGGATCTTGTTGTGAGAAGTGTTCAGGGGATTGCAGTGGAACAGCTT
Source organism: Istiophorus platypterus (assembly GCA_016859345.1). Taxonomy (NCBI): domain Eukaryota; kingdom Metazoa; phylum Chordata; class Actinopteri; order Istiophoriformes; family Istiophoridae; genus Istiophorus; species Istiophorus platypterus. The sequence continues at coordinate 9,297,972 of CM029129.1, forward strand.
TTTGTGTGAAACAGTTCCTATTTGTCTTGGGCCAGTGGAAAAATTTAATGTAGGATAATCTGCAATACCCAATAGGACTCCATCTCATCAGGCACTTTGGAGAACATGGCTGGAACACATGAGACTTAACATATTTTATATCTGTACATTCTACCAAAGTTCTCAGCATATTTTACAACGGGTATGAACCAAGGCCAAAGGCAATAGAGTTTAATTGGTGACTAGAGCAATTTTAGAAACTATCCCCACAGATCCCTAACCATTGTTTTCCTTTTAGTATATAAATCCAAAGAGTCAGCTGGATTTTCACTAATATTATGTTATCATGCTTAATTAGCTGCTTTGGATTTCCTATAGATCTTGACTCTGTTTGTTAGTTGTGGGAATTAACTGTCTCCTTTGTTTAGGCAGCTGCATAAAGGAGATATTGTGCTCTCAGACACCAGGCGGTACGGTAGAAGTATGAGGCAGCATTATATAGTATCAAGTAGCCTGGTGGTTTTCTGTCTGAGGTGGGTTGGTCAACAGATGAATCAAGATTTTTGTTCGCTGATTAACTTGATTACAACAACATTGTGCTACCACAGAACTTTGGTATAAACAGATGGACATTTTAATGTCAAGCTGGTTCTACTCCTATTGTGCATTTTTACAAGAACCGCTTTGTTGGGAAAAAATCTAAATTTTTCCACAAGTTTAATTATTTATCTGCCTATAAATAAATGCTGACATGTTAATGTTAAAAAAAGGAACTGTATGTTTTCGTGAAACTGCCTGTATGAAAAGTTTCTCAAGTTTATGAAAGGAATCTTTGCTAGTGATCAATGGGATAGTCTGCTAAAAGTCACGCTTTAAACTTAGGTGATTAATTTTCAAGCATTCAAAAGGAAAGCTATCAAGAATGCAGTGTGAGGTCAGGGCACAGAATGTTTAATCAAAGATTATATAAATAGATGGTTAATTTTATTGTGAAATTATAAAGCAAACTGTAAATGAGCATGGAAAGCACTTTCACTTGAGTAAACATACATTTACAATTATATCTCGAGCATATACTTTAGTGTGCATGTAAGCCATTGAAATAAAGTATATAGTACTGTATCAAAGTTGTTTTCCCCCTTAGAAAATGTGTTTTATTCTTAAATATGTTAGGTGCCATGATCTATGTTTCAGATTTCTCAATTACAATACAGCAGGAGCTCTGACACACATTATTTCTATGGTCAAATCATTATTATTTTCAATCTGCCATGTTTACAGTTTAAGCAGTGCCTTGGAGTTGGGAAGGAGAGAAGTTTTAGGATGAGATATGATTCCCCCATTATGATTAATGTCCTGTGCCGGTTAAGTGACCTTAAGTCAAATCCAGAATATTATCCCGTAGAGGGACTTGAAATATTTTTTGGCACCACATATCCAACCTAGGCTGATGAACAGAATAATCCATTCATAAAGTTTCAATAGCTATTAAATTAATAAATGTCCAATTAATCCTGTGTAACATGTATAGGATGTAATCATAGTGGGAGCCAGCTTAGAGAAAAGCCATACTTAGAAAACATGTTTATAGAAGAAATTTAGTACTTGTGCACAGATCAAATTAAACTCTGTGATGTCTGCTCAGAAAAATGTAGGTTCTTGCAGCAAAGAGGAGGTGAGCACTTATTCTTTAATGTTGACTGTTTAATCTTGTTGAGGGAAAAGCAGCTTGACATATCCTAAGAAGCCTATTTTATAAAAAATGTAAATTAGTCTATATTGAGAAATAAAAGTGAATGTACATCTATAAGACAGATTTGTATTTATATAAAAATGTGTACCACTCTATTGATCAAAGCACAACATATTTAAGGCAGAGAGATCATAGCTGTAATCGATTATAACAGAGATGGAGCCCCCCCGCCCCAGTTGTCAGACTTGTCAGCATGTAACCAGACTAAGTAATTGTGTATAGTTAGGTGTATAGTCCACTGAGACAGTTGTATGTATGTAGACATTGTCATTAGATTATAATTTCTGTTGAGTTATTCAGATAGAAAATAATGTCTGTCTCCTGATTACCAGAAGAGTCAACTGCAGCTGTGATTCAGACGTGTGGTGACTCACAGATAGGTCTTGGACTCTCAGTGACCGGTGTAAATTGCCTTTGTGGGGTTGACAGACAGTTAATATGCTCAGGTGACGACGGGGATCATTGCACAGGTGGTGCAGTGGTGACGTGAAGAGCGTAATGACCTATGTTTCGAGGTTATTGGCTGTTGACTTAGGGATTTTATCCAAAAAGGCAGCATTTAGCAAGTGAAAATTCCAGATACTTTTTTATTTTTTCTTCCTTAATACCTTTAATTTCATACATTTTGGTCACCATGATATAATTTTGAAGTGGTACCTCAAAACTAAATACGGAGTGATGCTTAGAGATTTCATCTGCCATTTTCTTTACATCATCTCATTTGCTGCCAAGGATTTTTTTTTTTTTAATTTCAAAAGCTCACCATCTTATATCATAATTCAAGCAAAACGCAAGGACAGAGATTGTAATTAAACTTAACATTTGATGACACTGACATTCAGAATTCCCACAACTAACTGGGATTTGTTTGGTTGAATATGATTAAAGGACTACCCTGCTGATTTAGCATTGAGTTGTCTCACATTGACTCACAATGGACAGTTATAAAAAAAAAAACAAAACAAAACCCCTAAACTAAATAACAAAATTGATGCAGCAGAACCAGAGAGATCCTCTTCTTTTATTCCATACATTCTTCTCTCTCTGACCTAAATTACCCATGATGCAGCTTTACCACTGTTGGTGGTTGAGCTCAAGCCTAATGTATCTTTTGTTGAGGAGGAGTGGCCACAGAGATCTGGTAAGCACTAACTCCTCAACTCCAGATTTCTTTTATATTTAGACTGTCAGTCTTCAGCTTCAAACAGTTTATCATATTTTTTGCAGTTTGCCATCGATCCACAAAAGGCTTTAGACAACTTTCTCCACATATGCAGTAGTACTCCCCAAAATGTCTATAAATAGACTTTGACATGTAAAATCATTGGAGTTCTCCTTTAACACACATACTTCTGTTGCACAATATAAAACTGACTTGGAATACTTAATTGTATTTCTACCTCAGCTGTGGTGCACAAGTTTAGTTTGGCACATTAATCTTAATAAGATACATAAAATGTCTAAAGTACACAGGGGATATTATATACTGCTAAATACATGACTGCTCAATTTAAATGTGATCTATTAGTGCTGTTTTTACAGGAATATCCACTCCATGTAAAAAAAAAGGTATATAATAAAAAAAATGATAAAATACTATAGCATTATATTTATTTAATCATCTTCATTGCTTCATTTGATTTTTTTTTTTTTTTCAAGATGACAGTGTGAGTGAATCTCTTGACTTAGTAAAGACAGGCATGTGTAGTTTATTTAAGAGGATCCTTATCTTATCAATTAAAAAAACCTCTTGTGGCTAAACATCATCACTAATGCCTTGTGTTATGTATGTACATCTGTTTTTTGGGTGATATAATATAGGGTCTCATTAACTTGACTGAGACAGTCACTTCTAAATATTAAAGTTCTTGTCTAATTTTATGGAGCAGAAATTCCTACAACAGGTTGCAGTTTATAACACAGAAGACTACTCTTGATTGTTGATTTCTCCAGAAGCACCTTAAGGTGGGAAAAGTGCTTTTTCACTTTGTGCCAAGAATGTGAACCTCACAACTCTTTGGTTTTAGAGAAGATATGTCATGTTTGACTGCTGAATTCATGCAACTTGGCCTGTGACGTGAACAACCAAGATGCACAAGGTTTGTCATCAGAAAGAAAGAGGCACCACTGAGTTGTAGGTGGAGTGTTGATGGTGTAGATGACCTTTTGACCTTTTTTTTTTTTGTTGTTTTTATGAGCAATACAAGCATTTGAACAAATCAAAACCGTGGCTGTCAATCTCAGTGTGACTTACAGGAGGTGATTCTTCAGTGGCCTTTGGCAGACTGAATGTTGATTGGTTTGTGTGTCACTTGTAACAGATTGTTCTGTAATTTTGTTTGTAATCCAAGAAATACCTGCTTCTCTGTCAGTTTAACACAATCACCTGTTGGGAGGCTTGTTCTTGTTTTCGATGTAGTGAAGTCCCACAAACTGCCTTCATGAACATTTGGTATCGCTAAATAGATGATAGCTAATATTCTCATGAGTCACTCCTCTCTAATAGCTTATATTTCTAATCAATAATGTATGAATGGGTTAGCAGCTGTAGCTGGGAGTGAGGCAGATCAAACATGGGGAGCGACATGGTTCTTTGGATTGAACTACAATATCTATTACTTTTTTTTTTCAATAACTTTTTTTTTTTTAAAGACAGCAAACATCTTTGCAATGTTTTAGTGCGTGCGCGCGTGTCTGTGTTACTTGTGAGAGGTTAACTCAAGATTGTATTTCATAGACTGATCAACTTTAAACTTTCAAAGGATTGTGTTGAATGAATTCATGTCTTAATACAGAATTGTTTGAAAAATAAAATACCTTGATCTCATTTTAGTCTGTATTAATCTCATTTCATTCCTTTGTGTTCTGAAAAATGCCCATCACACTATTTTTGAATATTTGTGGTACATCTTCTTTAGATATTATTATGGCGGGACTAAGTATGACTCCAGAATAGTGATCTACACACCTTTGTAAAAGTGTAGTGGTTAACTGAGTGAAGTATTCTTGAGTGTTTAACCACATGATGGTGCTAAAATCTGCTTTTCCCTTAGACTCGGTCCATGCCGCAAATATGATGCCGCCTCTTCTTACATAAGATGACACTTTCCACTAGATACACCTTGTTTACACAGCAACACTCTGACATGTATTAATTAAACCGGCTAAAAGATAAAGATAAAAAATTTATAGGTAAAGCTCTTATCCCTACTTTGAGAACCAGAGATGCTGAATGAGCTGCAGCACACCCCAGCTGGTGAAGGTTAAAAACACACCAGCCCTGCAAAAATAAAATAAAATAAAAACAAATAAAACCTACCCAATCATATTTTCAGGTTAAGTTCTATTCTGAGGAAAAGAAAAACACTCAAGGAAGAATTACTCTTACCTGAACTTTTAATCTGTTAACAAGTAATGGTTTGAAAAGATATTACATGGCATCTCCGTGACCTAAACACAGATGATTTGTCCTTTTTCTGCTTGTACAGTAACAGAACTACTGATTCATAACATCTGAGGATATTTAAATGTTGAAAAGTTGAGGTACTTCCAATACATTTCTGATTATTTCCTTACTTGATTTTCTGTTGGGAACCCGACTATTGCATCACTGCATGGGTGCTGGTGTTGTTGGAACTTTAAACTTTTATATTTTGTTGTAGCTATTACACTTGTTTTATTATACAGGTTTAATTAGTTAATTAGTATGAGAATAGTCATACTAGGCTAAACTGAATACGCAGTTATTTACCAGTGGGTTTCTTACTTTCCAAATCAGTGGCATTTTCCCTTGTCCTAGAAACAGCGTTGTAAAAAGAAACGACAATAACTGGCAGGAGAGGATATTATTTATTAATATTATGTACAATTATACCATCATAATGTCCAGATAATACACTGACAAAGTCAAAGTATGAATACTGGCTCCTGCTTTATTAATATGTTTCTTATAACGGTTTTATTTTTCACCCGCTTTCTGAATCTCTGAACTTTTCGAATTAATTTTACTGTATCAATATTCTCTATTAATAATCCATAAAGTGTATCTGAGGCACACAGGGAGAACATGAATAAAATAAATGTCTAAAAAAATCAAATAAAACTTCAGAATAGATGCACTGCATGTGGGGATACATTTCTAATAAAAAACAGTGACTACATGATGATTTTAGCCAGATGGAAAGAAGAGTTGATATTTTCTTGGACTCTGATGATCAACGGCCCATCCTGTCTGTCAGGTATTTATTTATTATTATTATTTATTTATTTATTTTTTTTTTACAGTGTTAATGGACTCATGTGTTTCTCTTCCAAAACCGTTTTTCCTTCACATCACCATTGCTGAGATACATGTGGTACAGAGACAAAAATGGTACAGAAAAATTTGTCTGAAGTGCATTTTTGACTTCACTGTAAACAAAGACAGAATTGTCCGATTACTTCTTCTCCTGTTTAACTAGGAGCAGTGTCTCTCAGGAAAAGTGCGTGTGTGTGTTTGTGTTTGTGTGTTTGTGTGTGTGTTTGTGTGTGCGCATGAGAGAGAAAGAGAGACTGTGTTAGACGTGTTAAAAGGCTTCAGGTATTGGTGACAATTGTGTTTTTATTTGAGCAGCTGAAGATTCAACTGTATTTGGTCACAATTAACATTTTACTGATTTTATATATACGTGTGTGTGTGTGTGTGTGTGTGTGTGTGTGTGTGTGTGTATATGTATGTGTGGGTACCGTTGCTTTGCTGCTGTCTACTTAAATCAACTGTAGGTAGTGTCGGCAAATGTGTTATGTTTTCTTGTTCTGTGTGTGTGTGTGTGTGTGTGTGTGTGTGTGTGTGTGAACTCATACCTAAGTCATATATTATGTACAGTACAATGTTGCAGTTTGTCTGTTGAATCTTACATACAGTGTGAATACAGGGTGCAAACTGTGTCCCAGCGGTGTCTGTCTGTTGGACGTGTGTTTGCCATTTGTGTGCACAGCTCAGTTCCAGATCTTAAGGAAGCTGTCCCAGGACCCGGTGCACACCGCCATGCCGTCATCCGTCACACCCAGACAGCTCACACGATTGTCATGGCCAGCCAGGACTCCTGCAGGAGGGATGAAGACAAACAAAAGAAGGCTTGTTGCTGCAAAATGTTTTGCTCGGCAGATGAAACTTCTTAAAAACCACACAGAACACAGCACCCTAGTGTTTATTTGTGCTTAAACTTGCACCACAGGGTGAGCCGTTTAACCAAGGATGTACTTTTTTTTTCCAAATCAGGCTGGGAATCTGACTGAAAGAGGAATGTGTGAATTCACTGGTGAGTCTGGCATGAAGCTCTGTTTCCCCAGAAATAATTATATGTAAACTCTGTTGAATGTTTCAGTGTAGAGCTACAACTAATAATTCTTCTTCTTCCTCTTCTAATCTTCCATTTTTTTCTCAATTAGTAATTTCATTACTTTGTGATCCATGACATGGCAGAAAATAGTGATGCAAGTCACTATACTCCAGAAACCCAGGGTGACATCTTGAAATGTAAAAGAGCTGTTGAAAAGCAGTTTTGTAGATACAGAGTCATGATGATTTTATGCTGGATTTTATAGGTAGACTCTTCAAATTATGGTTTATGTGCACAACATCAGATTTTGTTTTATAACTTTGGAAGCACAATATTATGTTTGTTAGCTTTGGTGTCCATTGAGATTTTTATTTACACCTCAGTCATTTGGGTTTGCAGCTCATTAATTCTTATTTGAGGGCCAAGAATATTTTCTTATTGTTTCCACCTTACGTAGTTTAACCAGTTATCACAGTTGGTTGTAATAAAGTGTATAAATTGCAAGGCAGCAAAAAACCTACAAAAATACTAAAATGTTTCTGGTAGTTCCATAATGAAAGTTGAACCTTTTTCAATCTACTCTCTGAGATCACACAAGTGCACATCTGTTCTCTCTTCTTCCCATGCCACCCACCTGCTCTGTCTCCCTTCATGGCGTCCCAGATGTTGCAGTTGAAGTCATCGTAACCAGCCAGCAGCAAACGGCCAGAGCGTGAGAAAGCCACAGAGGTGATGCCGCAGATGATGTTGTCATGGCAGTAGAGGCTGAGCTCCTGGTCTGCACGCAGGTCAAACAGCCTGCAGGTGGCGTCGTCAGAGCCTGTGGCAAAGGCGCTGCCATTGGGAAAGAACTGAGGAGAGGCACAGAAAGAGGGATGATTCTTTTTTTTTGGGGGGGGGGGGGTATAGCTTTATCAAGACTCTTAATATGGGGGGAAATGGATACAAGTATGGTAAATGAAATTGATCCAGTGTGGGAGAGGAGTTCCATATTTCCTTCATGCCTTAATATGACAAAAACTCTCCCAGGTTATCAGTGTCTCTTTTCTTGGATCTTCATTGAACCTGATCAGGCTGAAAGATGATCACCGTGTTTCAATAGTGAATCTTTCCACCTGTCATACTATCAGATAACCTGCATGTTGCATCAGTCCACACGCCAACAAGAGGTCATCTCCTAATGGTCAGGATATTCAGATATGGTGCTAATTAATAATCTTGTTAATCCTCTCGCATGCTTCCAGTTTAAATCCCCCACAAAGCGTTTGACAAGACAGTTTGCGACATCACCGAGTCAAATCCTGGTGCTGCTCTGTTGATAGTGTATTATACTGTAAATACTGTAGATTACATCAACAGTACTCTTACTATACATAAATCTTTAAGAATTGTTCATAATCACTTATGATTACTTATGGACTTGTGAAAAAAAGATTCAAAATTGGTCAGAATCAATGAGGCAAAAGGCTCCATAGCTTCAAAAGACAACATGCAGATGTTTTCCCAGGCTGAAATATTAAACGTGAAACTTTGTATTAAAATTGATGCGTGCTCCTTTAAACTGTCCCTGATCTCAATGAGTAAAGACAGATTTGGTTACAAGTCCACCCGTGGCCTGAGCATACTCACACAGATGGCGTTGATGTCTGACTCGTGGCCTGTGAACGTCTGCCGGCACATGCTGTCCCTGATGTCCCAAAGTTTGACCGAGGCGTCGCAGGCTCCTGACACGAAGGTGCGGAGGTCGGGCGACAGAGACAGGCTCATGACGTCACCGCTATGGCCTGAGAAAACCGTGGTCTGCTGACTTGTCTCAATGTCCCACAGTGCACTGAGGCAGAGAGTGCAGAGTTTAGACACCTATCACCTCAGAAGAGCTTGCTCGCCCGGCATCCTGGTGTTTTGACATTCCATGACTCACCATGTGGTGTCTCCTGAACTTGTGATGATTTGATTGTCATCAATGAAACGGCAACATGACAGGTAACCTGGGACGACAGAAAGTGCAGATGTTTGGATGAGTTTCTGAGTGAAACTTGCATAGTAAGGCTGATATGTGCATTAATATGTCTTGTGGAGTGATTACTAGCATCTACTATAATAAGCATAAGATGGGAGTATACACTGAATTCACAAAACATTAGGCCAAGGGCTGAGAGAATATTCAGATGCCATTTCCTACACACACACACACACACACACACATACACACACCAATCTAGCAAACAGGTTATAATGGGATTAATGGTTGTACAGAATCAATTTAAAAAGGCCACTATAGATAAATATTTGTATTGTTGATGCACCAAATCTACTTCAAATTATATCATAACATAGTTTCTTTGACAGAGACCTTCTTTTCTATAATGTATAATGTTGTATTGTCATCTTCAGTACATAGTGCACTGTGCTTTAAAGTCATTTCTTTGACTGACAGTCAACTCTAGTGTCTTTTTAGGAGAATATTCATAGATTTGAATGATTTTAAACCCTTCTCAAGCTGTCTGGATGCATGTTGCCTGAGAGGTGTGACGCAGGCAGAATCAGCAAAATAAAGCGCTTGCTGCTGTTCATAAAGCTTATTGCTGCATATTGCTTATGGCCTCCCTAATCTGGATTGTCATATCTAAACAATCAGAAGTAAGAAATCAAGCCAAAGCTGGTAAGGGGAGGTATGTCCTCAACACTCCCAGTGAAAATTATACTTTAGCATTAGACATATCTGGATATGAAGTTGTAGTCCATCTTGCAAAATCTACATCTTATTTTTCACATCATGGTTGTTCTTTTCCATTGGTAGATTGTAAATGTTACTTCCAAAAACGTGTTAAAAAAAGTGTTAAATCTAATAACTTACAGCAGCATAGTAGCTATAATGTTGCAGATCAGAGTCTCACAGACTCTCAGTAATGTCTCAGCTCACTAAGACTGTGTTGCCCTGCGATTAATTAACCATGTAAATGAAATCTTCATTGTTCAGGGGATTGGGACTGGAGCTTTCCCACGAGGCAGAGGACTGGTGCATTTGTCTGAAACATCTCATCAGTTTGACTCAGACGAGAGCTGAACACAAACAGAGGGGACCCGAAGGTGCAAAGTTCTCTCACCTGTATGGCCAGGTAGCTCCCTGCTCACTCTGACGTTGCCCTCACGCGTCTTCAAGCAGTAGATGGAGCAGATGTTGTCCAGGCCTCCACAGGCCACATAGTTCCCAGAGGGGGCGTAGGCACAGGTCATCACCCATGAGGAGCGCAGGGGGATGGCATGTATCTAGGACGGGAAAAGGTAAAGAAATCCAATGCAAACCGTAAATAAGAGCTTAAAATGGGCCAGTATTACCACTGACAAATCTAAGGCAAATGCCAAGGTAAATGTTATCATAAGTCATAAACTTGGTTGCAAAGGAAGCTTCTGCTTCAAGAGAAAGACTTTATGCCACTTTCACTTCTAGTTTGGATAAAGGCCAGATGCAACTATTTATCCACACGATGGCCTGATGAGAACAACTATTCAGTGGATTTTACCTTGTTAGTGGTGTAGCTGTCCCAGATGATCAGTTTTCCATCTTGAGACGCACTAACCAGAAGCCTGCAGAGACAAACATTTCATACCTCCCGCATCTTTTCTATTGTCATTTGTGCACAACTAGTGCTGGAAATTTAGTTGGGCTTACTGTTAGTTTTCAGAAGAATGAACACAGTCGATCGAGCTAGCTCTCACAACATGCTCCAAACCTTTTTTAAGAGATACACTCAGAGATGACACAATAACTTTGAGTTCAAAGTGAATATAGACAGGTGGTTGGTTGGTTGGTCGGTCAGTTGATTTTTTTAATAACACACAGTACACAACTTTGATACACAGATACAATGATGGAAATTCATCAGTTTGCTAAGTTGTACTTGCTACTTAGCACTGGCAGTTAGCATTGATGGTGGTGCTGGATGAAAAGTTAAATTATTACAGTTCAATTTTCATCAAACAGCTTTTGGAACAGTTTAAAACCTAATGGTGGCACAAAAGATTGGTTAGTTTATTACACAGTTTGCTTATCTTTTTGTTTATTTTTGATCAGGTTCCCATGGAAATGTTTCACGCCCAGCCAAATGTGGAGCCTACCAACATCACAGTCAAGTGTTATTGTCCAGTGCTATATAGATTTTTACAGGATTTAGCCAGAAATAATCCAATATTCGATAAAGTTATTAATTGATAAGTCCTTTACTCCTTTTGAAAGAGTGAATGATGTAAAATTGGTTTTACGGCTCCGATATTTGCTTACATGTCCTCACATAGCCCTATCTGCACTCCGTACTGAGATGTAATGCATTACTCAATCTAAAGTAGTTATGGAAGGCAGCCAAAAAAATCATCCAGTTGGCAAGTTCGAAATGTTCATGCTCCCACCAAGCCACTTCAGGGAAAACTGTAATGGTACATTTTAATGATGCACAGCAACAGTAAAGCAAAATGCAAGATGTCAGAGAGCGTAAGATGTCGGCATAGTATAGACTCACCTGGAGTCTGAACCCCAGTGCATGGCGTAGATCTTGGCAAGATGGCCACGGAGGGTGCGTCTTGTCCGCATCTGAATCCGGCCAACAGGATCAAGACCAGCAGTTATCTAGGTAAGTGAGGAGAGTTTATTCACAGAATTAGGTCACCATATTCACCCTTTTCATTGCTAACCACTGTCTGTGCGTGATGGAAGGTTTTACAGCAAAAGTTCTTGAGAAACAAACAACTTTCATGTACTTAAAACTTGTCAGGTTTCTCACATGGGCTTATTATCATGGTTTTACATTGATGGCCTGTGATAATAACTAAAATTAAATCCCAAAAAAGATTTATAGAAATTTTCTTATAAATATTCATTTTACCACCTGGGACATTCAGTGGCTCTTACCTGTGTCAGGGTTGAATCTCCACATGCTTTCCTTGCATCCTGTTAGACAGGGAATAATAGGATGAAACAAAAAGACATAACACAACAGGTAAATAAGTCAGTACTATCATTCTAAAGATGAAACTTTAACATTAAAAAAAACATCTGACTTACTCTTATCTGGTTCCTAAGCTGCTCAGCCTCCTGACGAAGCTGCTCCAGCTCACTCATTTTGGAATCGTCCAAGCCGTCACCTGTTGGGTTCAAATATCAGAGTATGATTTACATAGTATCATCTCAAAATAAAAAAAAAAGAAAATTATTGCTGATGTATATTTTTCTTGTACCATTGGGATTGGCATAACCTAATGCTTTTACGATCCAGTAACCCATGGGCCCACTTTAAACAGAAATGAATCAATTAAGTAAAATAATTAATTCAAATTACTGTTAGTCCCTGATTCGTGGAGAGAAATAATAAAATAAAAACATACATTTTAATCTCTGAGGTTTACTGAACCCAGAAAGTGAGAAAAACCTTGTAATCTGTTTATGCCTGTGCAACCTTGCCTGGTTTAACTGAGGAGAAAAATCTGTAATGACTAAGCTGCTATCGAGCAGCTAGCATTGCTACTGGGCAGCCCACACTGAGTGAACACTCCCTTTCAAGAGGAGGAAACCTGTTAAACTGCATGACATACAGGCTGTGTATCAACTCAGAGCTTGTGCTAATGCTGGACACAACCTTTATCTTTATGACCCCCTTGTAATCTGAGGCAATGTGGTTCTTAAAAATGAACATAATCAATAAAACTGTACAAGAAGGAGATGGTGGGAGACGCATCCTTTAGCTATGGCCCAACTGGGGTCACGCAGACATTGTACATCACATCATGCTTTCAGTGGGACGTAATAGTTCCTGTTCCTGATATGAGCACAGTTACACATTCAAACTGCCTCCCAGACAGGGAGCCTGGTATTTGCATTTGTGAAGCAATTCAAATTCAGGATAACACTCAAGAGCAAACATGCATACGGCACACACACACACACACACACACACACACGCACACACAGCAAGGAAGAGCAATTAGCTACAGTAGGCCACTGTTCCCTGGAGGGCCCGGTAACCAGATGGATCACACGTCGCTAATGGAAGCCAAAAGGGGTGCATCATGGGTCTCAGTCTCCTGGCACAGCTGCTCATTTAGCCAATGAGGAGAGGAAAGGCTGGGGGGGGGTGCATCAGAGATCAGGCTTGAATGGGTCCAGCCAGATGCTCGGGTGCATGTGTTTGTTGCCTGTGAGCATCGACTGGAGGACGAGCGGATTTGTGCCAAAGCCGTACCAACGGACAGGGAGTAAAGGAGTTGACAAAAAGACACAAACACATAGCACAGATCCCACCTGCAACTGATGCATGGCCTAGTGGCAGACAAGAGGCCACCTCCTGCACGATGCTGCCCATGAGGAGGATGGATGAGGGTTAAGTTAAGTAGAATAAAGCTTGTTTTCAGTGCCTTGACATTTAAGGGCGTTCACTGGCCCCTGAGAGCGTGTTTTATAACAGGAGGAGACAGAAGTTCAAAGATGCCAAGTGTGACTGGCCCCACCCCTTGGGATGCACATCTGATGTTTAACTACAGCAACATTGCATGGTTATATCTGCAACTGGGGGACAGTGCTGAGCCTACACAGCCACTGCATGTGTGACAGAGTAAATGTGTAATGTCAGAGGAACTGTGTGGCCCCGCTCACTCCCCAGGTTTTACACATGCAAGGCCTGGGCTTGGGGAGAAAAAGCCGCACCGAGGAGAGAGAGAGCGGGTCCTGGCCAGATGTGTACTTCCTAACCATCTTTAATTTCTCTGTCTGCAGCATTTAGAGATTCCTTGGGCGTTCAAATAGGAAGACGGGCCTCCGTGAATGCGAGCTGCATCACATATTGATCAGCACCGTGATGAAGGCCTCGACCACCCCTCGTTTCAGACACTGCTCCAGATACTCCTAAAAATGCGGATGTGGCTAAATGAATTTGGTGGAAATGATGCCTCGAAGAGGCTCATCACCTCCCACCACCCTCCACCACCCCCACCCAGCCCTCCTAAACTCAGTCGGCCGGCCTAGGGGCTGCTGTCACGGCGTTTGATGAATAGTGGCTACCTGTTAATTCTCCCGATGATTTGCTGCTGTTTTCTGAGGTAAAAAAAAACAAAAACAAAAAGAGAGAGAGAGGGGAAAAAAACCCAACTGAAAGCAACGCCCCCCCCCAAAAAAAAAAAAATATCGTGGAGGATTGACTATATGTCTTTTTCACTCATTAAAGAAATGAGCTGCAGAAGAAGAGATCCACTCAAAAAAAAAAAAACCAAAAAACCACAACAAAGCCTCCGTGAGTCACGATCAGGCTGCTCCCAAATCCCTCAGCGACCGGGCAGACGGAGGACGGATCCACGCGTTTCCATTTCTCCGCTTCGGTGGAGCTGCTGACAAAAAGATGAGATCCGCCGCCGCCGTCGCCGCCGCCGTGTTGCCGTTTCCTCTCTGAAGCGCTCAGGCCTTATTCACGCCCGACGAGTTCACCGAAAAACCCCCAAAACCAAAAAACAAAAACCCACCTCTGTCCAGACCGGCGTAAACAAACCCAACCCGGCCAGCAGCTCGGTCCCCGGCCCGCATCAGGGCTTGTCCATTACACACTAGTGAGCCCGACTCCGCTCCGACTCGGCTTCTCGTGACGTTATCCTCGTTTCCTTCCTCTCCTCGGTTTCCTCCTCCTCCTCCTCCTCCTCCTCCTCCCTCCGCCGACACTTCATCAGGACGCAGCCGCCTCCGCCTCGACAATGACTTACTGAGTAAAACAAAACCCCAGAAACCCCGCACACGCCGAGCCCGACGGGGAGAAGTAACGCGGCCGCGGGAAGAGCGTCGACCGAGGGGAGAGTTTCTGTCCGGGGCGATGAGAGGAGGCCCCCCTCGCTCTCTTATCCACACGGTCCCTGGGTTGTTGTTGATGTTGTTTTTGTTGTTGTTGTGTTTTGTTTTGTTTTTTTTTTAATGTTTCTGAATATCATCATTCAGGACCAGACTGCCAGATCACGCGGTGAGCGTTTGCAGAAAGGATCCTCAAATCCGGGCATGAAGCATGTTCCAACCACACCCATCTCTTAAATACTATTAAACCCCATGACCCCCTGTGACCGGGCCGCTCTGCGGGTTTGACATCATTTCCAACACATGGACATGGTCTTTAACCGGTTTATCTGTTCTTAAGATGAAAATAAATAAAAAAAACAAGAACCCAAAAACAAACGAGGGCCGGGTCAACAGATCCCCGAGGCTGCTCGATGCAGGGCCTCTGGGGGTCACTGGAAGGGGAAGGTTTTAATCCAGGGTCGTTTCAGGGGCCCGGGGGCCCAGGGGGCCGGGGGGTCAGGGGGTCAGGGGGTCAGGGGACCAGGGGGTCAGGGGGTCAGGGGTGATGTGCAAACTCGGAGCCTCCACTTCACACACACTAGATTTTTCCATCGGGTGAGAGTTCGAGTATTTGTTTTTCCTCCGTCTATCGTGTGATCGTTATCCGCCACATCCATCATGTTGGCCCTTGGATCAATAATTGATAATAGCGGAGGCTGCTGGGGAAATGTGGAAACTTAGCTTTTCAAAATGAGACAAGTGAAACGTGCTTATCAATTCTTTATACTCAGCGATGGGTGTTTGCAAAAAAACTCAAAGGGAAGCACAGGTGGCAGCGTTTATGAAATGTTTGTGCGTTTAGTTGGTGCAATGAGACACGAAGAGAGTCGGCGAGGCGACGAGCAGACGCCGCATCGCCGACGGGCGGCCGACCGACTCTTCCTGCAGGAGCAGCCCGCTCTTCCGCTCCTCTCCCCGGCATCGTGCAGCCGCCCCGCGGCCCCGGTCCCCGGTCCTCCTCGGCGCTCGGCGCCGGCTGGTTCCCCGTCTGGCGCAGAGTGGATGCGCGCTCGTACGACCCGCACGTTTCGTGCGCTAAAAGTCAACGATTCGCACCAAAACCTCACTTGACGCCTCAGCTTAGTCCCGTCGGATAACGAGCCTCCACACTGACGCCGTCCTTTTCACAATAGCGCCCCCCGGTGTGGAGGAGATGCCGTTACACTCAGGCGCAAAGTACAACTTCACACGAGCGGCCGATAGTCGTGCGCGGCGTGGGCGAGCATCCGCAACTTTTTTAAATGTGGTGCACACAACGGATAAACAACTGAAATCAACGACACATGTATATTTTCTCCACTGATCCGAAGGTGTTTACAAACCACGGGTCATGTTTGACTAGTCTGCAAACAAGGGGCGTGTTTATTGAGGACGAGCTGCACCTTTGCTCGTACTTGCGCCGCCGTCGCCCTCCCTCCGACGGTCACATGGCGCTCTCCGCTCTCCCGTGACACTTCCGAACAAATAACAGGAGGGACGAGGCGTGCCATGGCCGCCGCGTTGTTATTGGGCGGCACGTCTCTCCCAGCATCCAACTCTCGGGGCAGCTCGGCGCTGCCCACCGGCCCGCCGCCGTCCTCACCTCTGGCTGTCCGCTGCGCATCCGACCCGGGACATCTTCTGCCGGAGACACACGGCTGAGACAGAGGCGGAGACGGAGAGGCTCGGCAGACCCCGGGGGAGAAGCTGCTTTCTGGCAGGAAGTGGGCGAACCTGGCCCGGAGGAAGGCTCGGAGGGGTGAGTCCGGGCTGTGGTCGGTGTCTCTGCGGGGACGGGGGACGTCGCGGGAAGCGTCTCGCCCTAAATACGCCGGACGCGGCTGAGAGACGCGGCGTAGGGGCGCTTTGCGCCGGGTGCGTTGCTTTATGATGCCGGGCGAGCCGCCGGGACGGCCACTTCCTGACCGTACCCCCAAAAATACAGCCGCTAATGTGGCGCATTTTTAATCCGCTTCCTTACTCAGAGCAAGTTCTTTTTGCTCCACTTTAACGCTACGTATATGCGACGGGAAAAAGCTGGTTTATTTGGGTTACCGACTTGTTTCCAAAATAGGGTCCGAGGACCATCGGTGGGCCTCAGTCTGTCAGGTTAGGGCGGTCTGCATCAACATCAGGGACCGCTCGGTGCGTCACTCGCTGCATCCCCGAGTCCAGATGTTCCCCCCCCAGCATCAACAGCAGTACCGGAACCAAGCTTGATTAATTTGAGTCCCCACGAGTCCCTGCACGTGTGAAGTTCTCATTGCGCCTTCAACTTCCTTTTTAAAGCCGTTGACAAGTCGTCTCATCTCCGTCTTTCTCCTCAGATGAATTTCACTCGAGACCTGTCAAGCTTTTGCAACTATATGGAAAGTAGCTTTCTAAAGGGCTTTTAGTCAGCCAGTGGTGGAATCGCCCGTGACTCACTGGACGCAAACATACATTTGTCAAATTGGGCTGCACCAACAACTATGGACATGACTTGAGTAATCTGCTGAGTATTTTCTGGATTTTCCAGAGCCCAAGTTTCAAATTGCTTGTCAGACCACCGGTATAAAACCCAAACGTAACATTAACAATCATATAAGACAAAAGAAAATCAGCAAATCCTCACATCTGGGCGGCTTGAACCAGTGCATGTTTGGCCTTGTTGCTTGAAAAATGCTGATTTATTGCCCACTAATAAATTAATCAACAAATCATTTCAGTCCCATAATTGAAGTAGTGCTAAAACCTTAAGTAGAAAACAATCACTTATGGGTGTGATCCCTTTTACAATGAGGAGCTTAAGTCTAGGTTTTTGCCATCCAGTGATTACTGTATCTGATCTAATAGCTGGCAGAGAGGGCTGGTGTTGGGGCAAATCCTAGCAACATCTCCACTGATGAAAACTGCTTCCTGGAGGAAGATTGGCAAAGGTTGAACTCTGGCATCTGAGACAAAGAAAACAAGCAAAGTCACCTGCACACAGAGGAGGCATGCTGCTCAGCTGTGACATCTGTGCTTTAGTTTGAGTTGCAATGTAGAAACAGACAAGTAGCTGTGAATCAGCTGACTGCAAATACCAGCCAGAGGTGCAAGCATGAGCTTATTAAGAAGAGTAAGTGTCAAAGTTCACTCCGAGGCTCTTTCTGGTGGTTTTTCCACCGCTTGATCTTTGCTGTATTTTGTAGTAAAAATGTAAACTTCCGCTGCTATTGGAGGGTGCAAAGAAGAGAAGTCGCTAACTGGGAAAAAGGTCACAGAACAGGTCAGATGAATCATCCCACACTGTAGTGTCAGGCATGTGAGTGCCAGTGAACCTGCTGCATTTCATTTGCACTCTTGTGTTGAGCCACTGAATCTAACTTGTGAGTGTAAAACAGATGAAGTTTGATCTTGTTAAAAAGCCCAAAATATGTTTGGATTGGCCTTAGATTTGAATATTCTAAGCTGCTCACAGCACTTTAAGTAAATAGTTTGTCTATCTGCGGATGGAAGCATTACTAAGTTGAGCACCTGACATGTCGTAATGCGCACATGATGATTTTCAGGAAGCTCTGGAAAGGGCAAAAACATTGTTGTGTTTGTGTTAGTGAGATAAGGCAAATGCCAGCGTGTCTGCTGATGGCTTGTTGCATTTTTTTTTTGAGAAAGAGAACAATACAGTACATCAAGGAAACAAAGATAAAACTGATATGATATTTTGCCTCACTGTGTTCCCAGAATGTCGGGAAAATGGTTAATGAGAGCAAACATTTGTCAAAAAAATGTACTTGGAGGGGGATTTATGCAGGGAGTGGCACATCTTTGATCTCGCAGCCTTCCACTTAGCATGTGAGGAGGGAAGAAGGAGAACTTTGCAGGAGAGATAAATTGAGAGATATATTTGGCTGGGGGGCTCAATGGTGAAAAGCAATCTATTTATTTAGACATCAGACAGAAAAAAAAAAACCTTTAGTGGCTGGGATTTCATCTCCAAATTCAACTCTTATCAATCTGTAATAGATAAATTCTCTTACAGTATTTTTTTCTTTTTAAACCGGTCTCACTTTTTACTTTTTCACAGGGCAAGAAGACTTAATCTGAGCCATGTCAAACGAACGCACCCCCCTGATCGCCTCAGGGGTGTGCGGTCTGTCTGTGACCGCGGCGGCATGTGGGGTGGCGCCGGACGCCGTCCCCGAATCCGGCTCCGGGGCTCCAAGCCAAGACCCTCGTCAACTGAACACCTTTTTCGGGGTGATGGTGCCGACCATCCTCTCCATGTTTAGCATTGTGCTGTTTCTGAGAACAGGTGAGCGATGCCTGTGTGAAGAGATTAGAAAACTAAAAGCTGCTTTGAGTTGTAGACAGTGGAGGCTTGTATGAATGACTTACAGTATAACTAAGTCATTGTGCTGCAGTGACTAGAACTTACATGATCTCTCTTTCAGGGTTTGTGGTTGGTCATGCGGGGTTGTTACAGGGTCTCTTAATGGTGATTGTAGCCTACACCATTATATCTCTTACAATACTGTCCATCTGTGCCATTTCCACTAATGGTGCTATACAAGGCGGCGGAGCCTACTGTATCCTTCCAGAACAAACAAACTTTCCCATTTTATTGTTTTTCTTGTGTGTTACCTTATCTTACCCACAGTTCTACTTTTTTTGGAAAACACCGCCCTTAACCAAATGTGACCAGACATGATCAGTCGGTCTCTGGGGCCAGAGTTTGGAGGAAGCATTGGTTTGATGTTCTTCCTGGCCAAAGTGTTTGCATGCGGAGAGTATGTCCTTGGTCTTGTAGAGGCCATACTTGACGTATTTGGTTCAGATCCTGGTAAGTTGTGGTTATGTTTTTCCTCTTTCACTAAACTACTTCCCCCAGATCTTTTTTTTGGGGGGATTCTCAGTTTTTTTGCTGTTTTCCTCTGTTTTAGAGTCATCTGTCTCTCAGGGTGTGCGACTACTCCCTCAGGGTTACTGGTACACAGTGCTATACTCTTCGGTTGTCCTTCTGCTGTGTCTGCTCGTGTGTCTGGTGGGCGCCCACATCTACTCCCGCACCGCCTTCGTCATCCTGCTGGTGGTCACAGTATCCTTGCTGTCTGTCTTCATCAGCTCTGTGGCGGTCAGTCCTCGTGACTTTGTCATCACCCACCCGGGACCTGGCAACCAGACCCTCCGCTACAATGCCAGCTACACGGGCTTCAGTGCTACCACACTGAGGAACAACCTGGGCTGTGAGTGCTGATGTAACATGGGGTTAATGTTAGTGAGGATATGAAAGTAGAATCACCTGATAAGCCAGATGACATTGATAAATTTAGCAGCATCTACTAAAGGTATTGCTCTTGTTCCTCATTTCTTTCTCTAGCTGGTTACTCTTTGGATTACAGCACCAACTCTGTCATGTCTTTTGCCACCGTCTTTGCTGTCATGTTCACCAGCTGCACTGGGATCATGGCTGGAGCCAACATGTCAGGTTACATCTTGTTGTCATAATATTACATTATTAGTACAAGTACATTGCAGTGGAGGGTTCTCTTTGCCAGTGGTAGAATGTAACTACGTACGTTTACTCAAGTACTGTACAAATTCAACTCCACTAAATTTCAGAGGGAAATATTGTAAATTTTATCCCACTACATTTATTAAGCAGCTTAAGACTCTTACTTATAATGGGGTATTTTTCCCTAATGAATTATGTGCATGTCATTATGCAGAATAATAATGTCAAGAAAGACAGCTGTGTTAACTGGAATAGCCAATGATTTCTACAACCCCACTGTTTATACACATATCATCATTCAGTAAATCTTTGCAGTGCATGTACATACTCAAATAACAGGCCCTGATGTTTGCTCTTTCGCCACATTTCTCTGAAGGGGAGCTTAAGACTCCGAGTGTTTCCATCCCTAAAGGCACCATTGTAGCCGTTCTTTACACTTTCACAGTCTACGTTCTCCTCTTCATCTTGGTCAGCGCCACATGTGACAGGTCTGACATGGCTCCTAATAATGTTGATAGATATTATAATGAAAGAGAGAGCCACAGTCAAATAGGTAGTCGAAGTTATGAAGTTATCTCTTTTTCTTTAGGACCCTGTTGATTCAGGATTATGGATTCTTCCAGCGAATAAACATCTGGTCACCGTTTGTCACTATTGGGATATACTGCGCCTCTCTGTCAGCTGCCATGTGCGCCATGATTGGGGCATCCCGTATCCTCCACGCTCTTGCTCTGGATCAGCTCTTTGGTGAGGCTTGAGGTTTTTACTCACCAAATCATTGTCTTTCTAAGTATGCTGAGTCCTTTTCTAAGAGACTGTTGTAATACAAATAGGTCTGCCATTAGCCCCAGCTGCCCACACATCAAGCTCAGGGAATCCGTGGGTGGCAGTACTGTACACCTGGGGTCTGGCGCAGGTGAGCAGAGGGTTCTGCCGTGTGTCGTCCTATACTCTCAGAATTACAGCTAATTTCCTAACCTGCGGTTTTGTTGTCTGCTTGTGTTTCAGTGTGTAGTGTTTGCAGGGCAGCTCAATGCTGTAGCAGGTTTGGTGACTGTTTTCTACTTGCTTGCCTACGCTGCAGTTGACCTGGCCTGTTTGGCTCTTGAGTGGGCATCAGCACCAAATTTCAGGTAATAACTGTTAAATGAAATAAAAGAATTTGGCTGTCTTCACTGACCTCCATCAGTGGAAAGTAAGAACTGCAGTCATATTTTTTCAACAGCCTGTAACTGAATCCAACAATGCAGTGAAATTATCAGCATAAAAGTACAGGCTTACTCAGCAGAAATTCAACAGACATCTGTTGTATCTATACATACATTTCCATAACTATGCTGCTTGAAAACGACATGATCTGGCCTTTCAGTGTTGAATTGCCTCTTGCTTATTCATAGTGATATCATTCCTTACCCTCAAGGTGTAAGAAAAGTTCAGAAAGTGCCCAGTGATAGTGGAAAAGCTAAAAATGTAAGGTAGCTAAAGGTGAGTACAGGCTTAAAAAACGAGATATGAAAGCCAGAAATATTGGCACCAGTCCATGATATCACAGAGATTAACAACCTTATCAGCCTTGTTTTGATATATTATGCTAATATATTTTATGGGACGGTAAAGAAATATTTATTGCTATTGTTAGCTTCTGTTTTTCACCTCAGTTTTTTCTCTCTACGTGTTTAACAGACCGACCTTCCAGCTCTTTTCCTGGCACACCTGCCTGCTTGGGATTCTTAGCTGTTTAGTCATGATGTTCGTAATTAACCCCGTGTACTCCTCGGGCAGCATCGTCCTCCTGCTACTGCTGCTCCTTTTCCTTCACTATAGATCCCCCACCAGCAGCTGGGGCTACATCAGCCAGGCTCTCATTTTCCATCAGGTATGTGGGACGCACCCACGCACCCACGCAAACACATACACACACACACACACACACACACACACACACACACACACAAAATCAGACACGCAGAAGGGTATATCAACAGTGCTATTTTCCTTTCTCTGCTGTGGTTTAGGTGCGTAAGTATCTGTTGATGCTGGATGTGAGGAAAGACCACGTGAAGTTCTGGAGGCCGCAAGTGTTGTTAATGGTGGCCAACCCTCGCTCTTCCTGTCAGCTCATCCTGTTTGTCAATCAGTTGAAGAAGGGAGGGCTGTATGTGCTGGGCCATGTGCAGCTGGGAGATCTGGGTAATGTCCTGTGGATGTACTGTGCTGGCCATCTGCAGCAAACTGTATTAAATTAGTTTTATCTTTGAATCATTTTCTTCTGTGGTTTTACCCCACCCCCACTAAAGCTAAACCATCTTCCATTCCTTTAATTGCTGCAGACTAAATGTAATCGTTTATATTGTTCATTGTCTGACTGAAATTGTGTCTTCATAGTAAGATTTGCTGTAGGTTTGGTAGCTCAGTGAAACTTCTCTCTTGTTCTTGTCATGTGTGTGGAGGCCTGTCACTGATGCACCGAATCAACTTGGCATCATGTGATTTATTTTTATTTTTTTTTTATCCTCCAGTCTGAGGATCAATGATCAGGATAAGCACTAAATATTAAAGTAGGTAGCATTTCAGTCAAGTTATGAACAGCTGCTCTGATTGGCCAACCCACAGAAAGCTACCTCGTGGGCTTGCGCTTTCCACCTGCTGCTTCTCTTGCATTATTAATAGAGTAATAATTGTCTCTCTGCACTGCTGTGGCATCAGACCAGAGCATTTAAAACAGCCATCTCTAAATTCACCAGAATATCTAGCTACTTGTTTATGTCTCAACATTACTTAAGTCAAAAAGCGTAAGAAAGTATATTCAGTTCTTAGGAGGGAACTTGCTGAATTTTACTTTCGTTCCTTCATTCACCAGCTCATAGATTACCTCTCTGCCCCCTGGTGTCCGTTAGGAGACATTGCAATATCTTAAACCATCATTTACTTGCTCATTTTCTGAAATACTGCTGCAGTTATTTCTCTGACATGAAGTCCCGTATTGTAAAATTATTGTAGTATTATTTGTATTATTTGTATTAACAGAAACAACAAAAACAACAACAACATTCTCTTATTTGTATTATTTAAAACCGTGCAGTATATTATTATCCGCCTTTGCTGTGTTTTAGACACCCTGCCATCAGACCCGATCCAGCAGCAGTATAACTTCTGGCTGAGCCTAGTTGATAAACTCGGGGTGAAGGCTTTTGTGGATCTGACTCTGTCCCCCTCCGTCAGACAGGGAACACAGCATCTGCTGCGCATCACAGGCTTAGGTAGGCTCTGGTTTCATTTAACCCCCATTTTGCTCATATTCAGCACAAATTATGTTTATACTTTATCTGCACTTGGTGACTCCTACAACATCTGCTTTTCTGTTTCTCTCTACAAGGTGGCATGAAGCCTAACACACTTATTTTGGGTTTCTATGACAGCTGCACTCCTGAGGACTTCTTTTTACAAGATACTGCATTCTGTGACTCATCAATAGGACGAAGTAGTGAGGGAGAATACAATTTTGGGGTTGACCTGCCTTCATTACAGGCACATTTCCCCCCAGTCCGACATGTTGAGAGCCCACGCTGGCTGTCACCTGGGGAATATGTCGGGATCATTTCTGACGCCATAAAAATGAACAAGAACGTGTGCCTCGGCCGCTATTTCTTCCAGTTAGAGGGAGAGGGTAAAGATAGTAAGGTTGATGGATCAGAGCGAACTATAGACGTATGGCCTCTCAACCTGCTTCAGCCAGGTAGCCGCGATTATGAGGATGTGTGCAGCCTCTTTCTTCTGCAGATGGCCTGTGTGCTCAACATGTCCAACAAATGGCGCCATGCAAGAATGAGAATCTTCCTGAATGTGGAGACTGAGTCCAGCAACCAGGGCTGGGTGGTAAATGAAGAGACATTTCGAGAGCTGCTGAGGAAGCTGCGGATCAGGGCGTCCATAAAGATTGTGCCGTGGGACTCTGTGGTGCAGCACCACACTCAGCCGGACATGGAGTGTCCTGCGGAGCAGGTGCAAGCTCTTTCCGAGGGCTTCTTGTTGGCGGTAAACTCTATGTTAATGGAGCACAGTTCGCAAGCGGCTGTTCGCTTCCTGTATTTACCTCGACCTCCTGCTCATCGCAGCCAGTCCCAGCAGTACATAGCTCAGCTAGAAGCAGTGACCACTGGTTTAGGGCCAACGCTCCTGATTCATGGTGTCACCCCAGTCACATACACTGATCTCTGAGTGTGAACAGTCAGGAGTTTGTTCATTTGATACTGTACATGCATTAAAGTCTCATCTGACTACTTATTAAGGTGAAAGTATAAACTTTAGGTTAATTTCCTATTTTCATTTACTTGAACTGGCCCAGGTGATTGAGCCAAGAAATGGGAGAGAAGTAACATTTCTGGTCATGGTTTATGTTGATATAACCTCTTGCTTGTAGAGATAAGCATGTCAAAGACTCTTCAGAACAAACAATTTGTTTTGATCGTTACAGGTTGTATAAGGCAACAGAATATAGAAATTTCTAGATAGAATTTCAGGGATGAAATAATGAATTTGCGGTGTTTTACGATACTGATTGACCATGGTAAAATTTTTCCTGCTTCAGTTTTGAAATGGTTTTATATAAATTCATCAATGATAGCTCTTTTTTAATTTTTTTAAATTTTTGCTGCTTGCTTTTATCTTAATTCTAGCATGCCTGCTGGTTGTTGGACCAAGTGATCAAAAGGCTTTTTGTTTCTTCTCTAATGTGAGTTCTGGTTTCTGTTCTCCATGCACTTATGCAAACAGGTTTTCTTTTGCTGTTAAATGTGTATCTCCAGTCTTCACAAAGGGAAGCATTGTGTACATTTGACCTCAGAATCATGAATGGCTTTTGTTGCTGTTGTATGTGCTAACATATTGGATTTTTGTGCGTCACAATGCAGACTGTCAAAAATACACCACTAAGGGTTACACTGAGTGTTACGTTGGAGGTACAAAAAAAAAAAATAGCATCTGAATCCAGTCTTAGTTAGGACCAAGGATGAGTCAGACCAAGTCAAGGTTGAAACCAGAATAAGTTCTCACATTTTTAATCATCAATTATTTGACCATACGTACAAAACATGGAATAGAATGTTACTGCACTCTTGACACACTCTTTGATGCACTCGTTGTTTTATAGCATAATGCACTGCACGGATTTTTAACAGACCATAAGTGGGAAGTTGCTGAATAAGCATCTTGCATGACTTTGTTTTACCCTTTTAGCATATTCCATCTTGAGTTGTGATTAATGGTCAACGAGAAAGCCAAAAGTGTCTGACTCTTGTTTACTAATGCTCATTGCTTTAGATGTACATAGGAGTGAATATATGCCAAATGTGCATTGTTAGCTTTGTTACTGTAATATTGTCACAGATTGTATGTATTTAAAAGACTGCTTAATTCCATTCAAACAAATTGTGTCTGGATATCTGTCAAGTGTTAGAATATATAAAGTAATAGCAACAATATAGATAAACTCTTATGTTTCCCTACAGATATCGCAATTCAGTGATATTTAAAGGTCACATCCGGTCCATAGATAATTCAAACTTAATGCAATAATTAGGATAAATAAATATAGCAACATTTATATGTACAGTGTAGTCTGTGTGTTATATAGTAACCTTGCTATGATATTACACACATTATAGGTATCTGCAGTGGAAGATCATCTTTTATAATCCCCATATACAGCTGTAAAAACAATCATGAATATCAGTAATCTTCATTCAGTCCATGAAATACAACTTCCATGCAGATGTAGACAGATGATCATTCTTCCTTTTCTCTGATTTTCTCATTTTCCTCAAATTCAATTATATTTTCGAGTTTTTTTAGATTTCTCAAGTAGAACGATGACATACGAAGCCAGTCTGGCAGGAGTATTTTTATAGCCGTGTTCTGTGTGATGATTGGAAAAAGAAGGGGAGACGTCAAGATATTGCAACAGCTGACAGTTGGTAAGTGATTATACTCAGCCGCATCCTTCTGACCTGGAATGCGTGGGACAGACATCCACTGGTGTAGCTGGAGTGACCCACAGTGTTCAAGGCTTCACAGGCGAATGCTGGAGCTGCTTTCACAAAGCAGTTGACTTTCATGTAGTCTGTCATGCTGGTAGACACTAAGCAGGGGGCCACACACTGGGGAAACATGAACTGTGGTTGCATGGGTTGAAATTTCCCTAATATGAAACGCACTTTAATTAAAAGGATTTTAAAAATGGGCAAAAACACCAAAGAGACTGAAAAACATTTAGTGCAGTGCAGAAATAGCCAGAGCAAAGGTGCAGCTTCACATGCAGTGAATTAGAAAAGAGGACGCAGAAAAGGGGTAGTTGAGTCAAGGTGGAAAATATAATCTGCCAGCAGTGTCTATCCTTAAATTAAAGCTAGACCAATAAATTGGCCAGACTAATCAGATATATGGGCTGATAGGAGCTAGGTGTTGGCTGCAGACATTTCAGCCAAAAACTGCCAAAGATATGTCTGAGCTCACTGTGTCCCCATTATATAGGTTATCTAGGAGAGAGTACTGATAAGTTTGTTTATTCAAATGAAATAAAAAATTCTCATAGAAATAGAAATGCACTGTATATAAATGTAAATCCCAGTCTTATCAAGCCGTTTTTGTCCATTTGTTTAGGTCCCTTAATTTATTTACAGAAAAATCCTGTAAAAAATGAAAAAAAAAATGAAACTGGTTGAAATCATATCTTGTTTTAAGAAAAAAAAAGACTTTCAAGCTTATTCACAGACAAACTTTGGATGATAACACGTGAGTTTTTGCAGGACAATAAGTTTGCCTTTAGTATGAATGTTATTAACTTGTAGGTTTTCATTTATAGTTAATTTTTACCCTGAGTACTCGAAATACATATATTTTTAATTGCGATTGAGATCCACCAGAGAAATGTGTTGCTCACTTTTACTAAGTGCCTCAATGTGAATGAGCTCCAGAATAATGTGAAATCATGGGGGGGGGGGGGGGGGTACTGGCATAACAGGGGGATTATACATGTTTCACATTTTTAAGAATACATTTTTGAAATCATAATGATTCAATTAAATTGGCTTGGCTAAGCATAAACTTTTGTCTTGGCAATTCAAGTCATACTTATATGCATACTTTACCTGAACAGTAATTCCCTTTGAACTGTACTCAGCATTCAGACACTGAGAGAAATATATTACAAAAGCCTGGAAAAAAATAAGAAAGCCAAGGTCACAAAACAAGCAGACCAGTGAGAGAGTGTCATGGACTGGTGTACTAATGGGTGAATGTGTGAGCGTAATCTGGTTATGGTGTGTTTGAATGAATAAGTGCACATAAATAACAGAATATTTGGATGAGAAAGCACCTTGGTGGCAGAATAAAGGGACAATAAAGGCTGTGGATGGATGCCCACTTCAGAACCCAAATTGATGATCAGTCCTGTCCCTCTGTGGAGGAGAGTGACATCCACTAATTTATCTTAAACTCTCATCATGTCATACCCACTGAAAACTTGTGAATGTCTTTGACAATACCTTTCAACCATGCCTGGGAGAACCAGTCGGATCATCTGAGTGATGATAATATAAATCGTCATCATCATTTTTTATACAGCAATAGCAATCATATATGTTCAGATACAATGGAAAGAGTGAACACATATGAATGCCTGAACACACATGAACACACAGTCACACAGTATATAATCATATACAGTATATATCTTACCTGAGGGACAGACAGCATGTTACAGTTGATAACCTGAGTGATTCTCTAGTCAGAATAAGAGCACATGGGAAATTACTGTAAATGTGAAAGACAAATCAGGCAAATATGACATCTTGCAGTCAGAGTCAATGAAAGTAAACCATCCAGTGTGCTGTCCTCGGAAAATTACATTTACAATGCGAACTTACCTGTGCAATATCTGGTATTTCCAGGAAATAGGCAAATTTTTTGGAGTAGGACATTCCTACATTGTTGACTGTATGGGTTAGAAAGACACAAAAAGGAATCTTTGATTATAAGCATTTGTGTTATATCAATCTTACTGAATAATCTACTCTTCTCTCCTTTAAGTACTTTGCCAGAGTCGGCACATATGCCGCCATGTGCCTTCCTAGAAACTCTGATGAAGCAAAAACAAAACAAAACAAAAAATCACTGCGGCCCCCAAGAACAGTCCCACACATGGGTCACAAAGGCCCTCAGAGGAGCAGGTGGATGGATTATGTTGCTCTCAGGTGGAGCCAGGTTAGCTGTTTCTCACGAGCTAAGCTAATCAAGCAGCTTCATAATTACCTTACAGACAATAGAGTGGCATTAACCTTCTTCTCATCTAATTCTCAGCAAGAATAAAAAATCTATCAATATTACTGTGTGCAAAACCAGCACTCTGTGCACTGAGGCTTTCAGCTCTTCTAAATAGCGTCTAAATAACATCCTAGTGCTCATGCACTGCTTGGTTTTCCTGTTACCCAGAATTCCAATCTCCAGGCCTTGTAGCTGCTCAGCAATAGAAGGGTAGATACTGTGGCCATCTGTGAAGTCCACTTGGATGGTGCGAGTCTTTCGTCCATACTGATTTTCTAAAGGAGATAAAGAATATTTTAGATGATTTCTGCTCTAGAATTGCACAACGGAAAGACAGATGTCTTTCTAGAAACAGGTAAAAGGCATTTGACTCACCTATCTCTCTGGCGACCATCTGAAGCTTCTCATCACATCTGCTTACCAGGACAACATCCAGGCCTCTTCGTGCTAGCTGGAAGGATGCATGCAAAAATACAGGACTGGTAACTCTTTAAACCAACGAGACTCCATTGATGGTGCTTAACAATAATTAACCAACTTTCCTCAGCTCCATATTTGAAATGTTAACACAAAAAATGTGAGCATTTATTGTAAAAGGAAGCTGGAGTCTCACCTCACTGGCATATGCTTTACCAATGCCAGAGGTGGCACCAGTGACCACTGCACAGAGGGGAAAGCACATTTATGTTAGAAGAATTAATTCTACATTAATTGCACAATCAAAACAATCATAAAAAAACATAGGGAAAAATTGTGAACAGTTTATCAAGTCCCTTATCAAACAGGTTTTAGAGAATGCTTTTCAGCTTCTTGCTTCTTATTTAGTGCATTGATTTTAACCACAGGCCCTAATAACATCCACATTGTCTACCTTCAGTGATTGTTGGTTTTTCATATGCATGCTCAAACACACACAAACACATTACAAATAAAAGACACTGTTAACATTTTGTTTTGCTATAAATGCAACCTGTAATCAAACATTAAGTATATTTTCTTTGACTTTACCTGCCCATTGCCCATATTTCCTTAAATCACCTTGCCAAATCTCTGACAACACAAACACTCTGAGTCCACGCCAACATCCAAAGGACATTTTTAACAGGTAAAAAACCATCACAAGTCCCCCAATGACGGTCAGTACATCAGTGAATGACATTTTGCAGCAGAGCTTCTGACTGAACAGGATTCCCATGTAGCAGAGTGGGCTGTTGTTTTAAAAGGTGGTTGTCCCTAATTTTATATTACGGGAAAATGAAAACATTTGCCACGCCCACACTGCTCCACCCTCGTCGGTGTCATGAGCTAAGCCTGGCAAAAAAAAGAAACTGGACCTTGGACACATACATGGGTGCATGACCCTGCCCAACAGGCATGACATGCAGCTCAACTGATCCCTGTGCTGCTACTACATGGGAAATTATTCATAGCCTTTTGAAGATCCTTAGGATCCTCTGGGAAGACATGTTTATTTTGTTTTGAAGCCTTTAGGTTAACAAACTCTGAACACTAAGTGTTAGAGTAATGAAATATTTGTGGATGATTGTACTTTTCTGGTTGCATGCCAAAAAGAATATCAAGAATTCTTACATCACCAAAAAACTTCAAATTGCAATTAAATGCAAGCTAGGAAATAATAAGAAAAAGTAATAAAAATAGAGGAATTGATAAAGGCTGCCAAAAGCAAAAGAACATTGTCCTGTTGAAATTAATTTTGTTCGGGTGAATTCTTTTTTTTTTCCCCCGGGGTTGTTGTAACTTTCATTACCCATAAAGTAATATTTGTCACTTATTCTAAAAACACAAAGTTGTTCAAAACACAAGAAACAATCAGAGAAGTGGTTTTTGTCAGCAGGATGAGATGATCCAGTATACTTGCATGAATATTAGATCAACAGCATTGTTATTTTAATGACATTTACCTTAAAAAAGGTAGTGACAACAGCACATTCAGTGTAATAACCAGTCCTCATTACGCAGGCAGCACGTCCATCTAATCACAAAAGTTCAAAACAAAACCATGACTTCTGGAGCTGCAATGGAGATAAAAACTATAACGTAGCTGTGAATGATACAGCTGATAAGTCTTTGCCGCAGTTACAATCTGTCAGGTCTTAAACTCAGTAGAAACAGTCCTATCCATTCATGTAAGATCAACGTCTGTACAGCGATAAACCGGAATTTGCTCCAGATTAAATTTCTGAGTCAAAATATTTGAGATAGTCTAGAAATTCCAGTTGTACATACATATCTTGTCCCTTGGTCCAAGTAATGAGAAAAAGCTGCGTATCATCTGAGAGATAAATATTTGACTGTATTGCTCTGATTAACCTTTCAATCATTGTAGTTCAGTGTTTTTGGAAGCTACTCTGAGCATCAGTCACATTTTGTAAAACTGAAGTGAAAGTAAATTAGTTTTAAGGTCCTGTAGGCTTTTATTTTCCTAACCTTGAATGCTGAGTAGAATAAAATAACAGTTGAGACATTCCACTGATTTGACCAGCAGATGTTTTCTTGCATGAGAAAAGACACCAATATATTATAAAACTGTGCTGATAAAATTTGGATTATAAATGTAACAAAGGTGCCTTGTGACCTGATAATCCTAGTTTCTCACAGACAAATTTGATTTTAATATTTGTACACTTATATAGCATTTAGATGAGTAATAAGAGTCACGTCAAGCTATGGTGAAGTAATGAAGTCTCTAATGCATTTACACAATGGCTTTCCTACGTGGTACTACTTTCCTTCAGATTCAGTCCTTGTGATACTGTTTTTTCAGTGAGCCCAGTTTCTCCACAGACCTCTTTAGTAATATAATTGTATTTAAAGGCACAATATTTTAAACATAAAAACATGTGGGGTAATATTTAATTAATTGCATTTTTTTGTCAACACTGCAAGAACATCTAAACTGAAATCATGGGAGCCTTGAAGCAACACCTCAATCATTATTTAACCTAGATTGCCTTTATTATCTTAATACATTTATGGTTCATAAGCATTTTACCAAATATATTTTTAACAGAAGGAAACTGAGCAAGCAAAAGTATTTCATGTAAGAGTCAGTTAGGTCCTGAGGTTAAATATTTACGCAATCAATATCAGTGTATTTCATTTATCTCCTCCTTTCACAGCCGGCTGCTCCAGCAAGTTTACAACAGAGGAAATAAAAACTACTTCAGAAAAATGTCTTTCAAGTTCTTAATGTTAAAGAGATGGGAAATGTTTTAACAAATGAGTGTCTTCATCAGTTTCGTTAATTTTACAAATTCACTCTAGGAGACCACTATCAACCACCAGAGGGTGCTGCAAAAACCTAACATGTCTCAGCTGGACCTGGATTTGACAGAGAGATGCAGTAACCTATGGTGGCACAGCTGCTGAGTCCACACTCAGTGATGTGTAAATTGTGATTCTGCATGAGCGAAATTTGTTTTTGTTTGACATATTCCTTAATCCGTTACAAATGCCAAAGAAGGAATCCAGAACATAGTGTAGTTTAAGGGTAAACATGAATACAACAGACAATACAATCTGAGATTATACAAAGTTGCTGACTCTTCACCCAGTGCAGTATATTATGTATGTGTGTGTGGTGGAGGCAGGGAGCCTATAGACCTATAACTATGTGAATCCCATCATAAGGACGCAAAGTCCTTCAGTTTTATTTACTTATTTGGAAGC
This sequence comes from Istiophorus platypterus, assembly GCA_016859345.1. NCBI lineage: Eukaryota > Metazoa > Chordata > Actinopteri > Istiophoriformes > Istiophoridae > Istiophorus > Istiophorus platypterus. Next base: position 9,330,350 of record CM029129.1, read on the forward strand.
GTCCATGATACTGACATACTTCCATATGATGGTATTAATGTTATATCTCTATGCGATGTGCAGCTTAATAAGAAGACTTTGGGTAAAATAATGTAGAAATCACTGTCAAAGTATCTTTTCAATCCCTATTTCAGCAGTTTGGATATATTCATATACAGCTGATTTTCAGTTTGTTTCGTCACTGAATGTATGAGATTTTTGTTCCCCCAGTTTTTAAAACCTTTCAAAAGTGTTGTGTCTTTTTTTATTTCATTTTTTAATTTTTAATTTGCGTTTGCATGGAAAAAAACATCCCATGTCCCCTGAGTCCATCTTTCTGATTTGTTGTGTGGCGGCCTGCCGTCACAGCTCTTAGTGAACGAGTCCGTTTATGAGGCCAGAGACTAAGAACATTACACAGGAGTTTTCCTATTACCCAACACACCTTTTATATAACAATCTCAAATGCTTGTCAGGGAGGATTCCCTGCTTTGCTGTACAGCCCTGAGCCTATGATCCTGGAAAGAGTGGGTGATGTCACTGTGGGTAGTGGCCAAATTGATTCACCTGAACAATTCAGTGGGGTCATGAAGGAGGCAAATGTCTAAGCTTCTCTATCGCTCCTCCCACAGATTTTTCTCAGTATTTAATTAACTCTGACAAATAGCTTCACCAGAGTAAGTAAGAAATTCCGAGAGAGATGTACTTATAAATTGTCAAATCACGCAACAGCTTTGCATGTCATGTCACTGTGCATTGTACACTCTGCTAAGGAGAGACATGTCTAATCAAAATGTAGATAGATAGAGTGCATTTGGATAGATTTAGATTTATTTTTAGAAAAAAAAAATCTCACTGACCCAGATCCAGAAACATATTTGTCCCTTTAGTCTTTAAGTCAAATCAGTCACATTTTTGTACAAATGCAGAATACTATGTAACTTCACATTTTTGCCTATATGATTGGGATTGTTGGTTTTGGCTTAAGATGAATGACATTTGGGGTTGATAGTAATGAGCAGTTCACAGGTCAGAAGTGCCGGTATCCTCCTATCAGTATTGCGCCGTGTCGCTGCTTCTGTTTGAGGCCAAGCCGGCTCTTTGCTCAACTGGGCCGGCTCTAACTCTGACCTTGCTTTTAAGTGATCTCCGTCAGTGCCGTTAGCCATGTCACTAAGAGGCTTGCAGGCAGCAGATCAGTTTAGTGCTTCCTCACCTGACTAATCTGATTACTTCAACAGGGTTGCTATCGATGTGCGACAGGACAGGCAAGAACAAACACAGCCTCACACTTCCAATATGCAGTAGGCAACCTTCATATTCGTAAATCTCGGCAGCAAACAACTGAGCTTTGTGTTTTAACGTGTCTCCTGTATAATTTGTGAGTATCTTTGTATTTAAAAGCTTTTTTAAATATGGAGACCCCCCTCCGCCCACACACACACAGAGGCTTAAATTCCAGCTGTAGTGCTGCAGTGAACTGTACATGCGGTCAGGTCAAAAGATCAACAGCAGCTTACCACAAGGTATTTCTAACCCTCGGCTACAGCTCTTATAGTAGTTCTTATGCCTTCATTAGCACCACTCCCCATATGTGAGGTACTCTTATTGACCTTTGCACTCTGAGTACTATCGGGTCCACAACTTGAAACCTCAGGAAAGGAGGGAGGATTTAAAGATGTCAGCACGGGCAGATAATGTGAAGAAAGCTGGTCATATTAAGGATGAGTTGACATAATTTATCAATCTTCGAAAAACTATTATTAATTGTGAAAATTACTTTACAAGAGACAAGGGTCATTTAGAACAAGTTATTCAGGACAAAATGCTTTTATGTTCCAAGCTCTAATTTGCTGAATGACATCTATTGTTTACTTTGATAGGACAAAAGATCAACTTTTCTGTTGTGTGGAGAGTTTTTAGTCATGTTAAATTTCAGTTAGCATCTTTGGCTACTGTAGCAAGAATACGAGAACAGCAAAGAGCAAGTGTGAAGGTCTCAGAAGGATTTGAACTGCAGTAGAGGGGTTAGATGAGGCTACACACACGGGCATCTTAATCACTGCACTAGATTACAGACCGAGGTGATACAAACAATAATATGATTTAAGGTGATATGAATGCACAAGTGTTTTTTTGCTCTGATTTATATCAGTCCATTTTTCCGTTGATTTATTTATCTATCTATTTGCCTCAGAAACATTCAAAGGCTATTTATGAGCATGGTGGGTTGAGAGTGTACTTTTTTAGCACAAAAAGTCCTTAACCCTCGATTTCAAATAGGTGGTGAGGTCAAGGGAGGGGAAGTTAATCAGTCCATGCTCAGTGTTAAGCACCATTTTCTTAAGAATCCTTCCATTTTCTTACAGTTAAAATAGCAGTTAAATCCATCAATCAGATCAGCCTCACACTACTCAAGACATCATTTACTTTATTTTAAAGTAGCTGTGAACGTATGAAATTTTCTCGTCGGCACGTCAGTTTACACACCGTGTAAAGAATACAGGGCAAATACGGCTCTACTTTCACCTTCTTGTTCATCTTCTCCAGCCCTCCCTCCGAACACAATCTTCCCCCACTAGTATGGATTAAAAGCTAAAGAGGGCTGAGAAGTCAAAGCTTGCCAGTCCTTCCCTATCTCCCCTTTCTTTTACCTGCTCCCAGCCATATCTATTTTTTACCATTCCAAACTCTGGATCAAGGTTGCAACTCTTGACACGCACTGCCTGTTGCTCTGTGGTTTGGGGTGGGTCCCAGTCCAAAACAGGGACAACAAGAACGAAAGCAAGACTAACCTACTGGACATGTGGAGATTTAATGCTTTTGGCATTGTTTTTACGAAAATTGGATGAAAGAGGACATTTTCATGCTATTTGGATTACCTATGGTATGTTCTCACAATAGAAGTCCAAAGATAACTTCTCTTGCTGTATTCTTCTGTACCCCTAATGCCACTCAACAACAGGCAACACTGGCATGACTCCTCTTTAGTACAGCTGCTTCAGGTAAGAATTGTTGCTTATCAAATCTTTTTTTATTTTGATTTATCTTTTTTTAAAAGGTTATACAGGTGCGTTTTTGTTCATTTGAGCAGCTCATTCATCATTGTAGGATTGTTCAGATTTATTTGCAGCAGAGCTACTCATGTAAAGGTTAAGCTGTTGCAACAACACAGAATGATTCATTCCTTTATCATTTTCTATAGACTTAAAATCATTGCTCTATATACGAAAGTAAAGAGGGTTTTGAAGGATTAAAATGATTTGACCTACTTTTTATTTTCACTCGCACTTTAGAACAGGGTGAGAATATTTCTGTCATCGCTCCTCTGAACCTATTAGCAACTGATAAGCCAGTGTCGGTATTAGCCACTTCAGGAGGCTTGTGGGCCGCTTTTCGCTTGCTATACTTGAGCTTGAAGATAAAGAAATGAATCAGGTTATGTGGTATTTTCTGTTGTAAAAATATAATATCTGAACCCCTGAAAGCCACTGATTTTCACCCAGAACAGGCCTCATTTAATTACAAAAACAAGGACTTAACTTTTTTTGCCCTCAGTTTTTCAATTAGAAATACATAGCTCCATTATTTTAAACGCTTGGCTTAGGTTTTTAACTTGTCTCCATAAACCATTTTTTTATTGGGGGAACATTTGTATTTCTTCCAAGCACAATTTTACATTGCTCTCAGTTTTAGCTTTAGATGCAACTATTATTTCCTTTACCACTGTCAGGTTGGTCAAGAATTTTGTTCAGCTGTCAGCATTAGTGCTTTGAACATGGGCAGCCATTTTTAAAGTGTATGTCTGAACACAGAAAAACTTATCATGACTGTGTTTAATTATAAATTTAATGATCAAAGTATGGTGTTTATCATGAAAAATGTGGATTCAGGAAGTTTTAGGTAGGAGTCTGAACAGAAGAGGCCTATGGTCATAACAGCAAAGTCTTTACAAGTTGGTACAACTTAGAATTTAGAAAACAGTAGCCAAATTAGATTTTCATGCAGCAAATGTCATTTTTTTAATTCTGTTTATGTTTTAAGATTGAGAGGGTCCAGCTGTCTTTTCTAAACTAACCCGATTCACCTGTGTGAGCTTAATCAAAATTATGATTGAACTTAAATCCAATTTGTTGACACCCCCCCCTCATTTGATCTTGATATTTCTGGCAGCTGATATAAATTTGGATGCTGGTTTGAAGAATCTGAGTACGGACTAGAGTAATCCTGGAATAATCCAGAAATGGATAGCTGAGAAGCTCTCAAGAGATTGACTTTAGAAGGGAAGAGAGATACCAAGACCAGATAGAGACATCAAGCTCAGATTTATCTCTCACGTTACCTGGCACTTGATTTTATACTCCATTGCCCTGACAGACTGAGCTAATCAGCTTGCTGCACGAATTCCATTAATTCTCCAAGGAACAGCACTGGGATTCTGGGCACCATGTCCTTTGTGAGACAGATGGATGCTGATAAGATTCAGCATCACATTCTGTTAAACAAAACAACTCAGCAAGATGTAAATTGAGGTCAGGGATCACGTGTGTATCCTATAGGCTTTTTGAACCCTGACATGCTCTCGTTTGTATCAGGAAGCAAATACACATCATATTGTATTGTAATGCTGTAACTTTTCTAATTCATTCCACCTTTTTTTCTTATTTTCTGGAGACAGTGATGGCTTGGGGTCGTGTCGTCGCCTGTCCAGCTCTGGACTAGAAGCCTACTGAGTGCCAAGGGAGACAGTCCCATTTACAAAGACACGCTCATTGTCACATTAATCACAATAAGCTTTCTACTCCTCTTCTGTGTCTGAAGTGGCAGAATAGCTGTGTGAGAAAATGGCAAGTCACAAAGACCCTCGCTTTCTGCACAACCTGTCCTACCACCCACGATGGCAGCATGATTCAATAAAAGTCAAGAGAAAAAGAGATACACAGACAGTAGTCACCAACAGCTGCAGTGGGTATAGTCTGTCTGAATCATTACCAGCATTATCATCTCTGATATCAAAACCACAGTGGCCATCATCCCCTGTGCAATACTCCAGGAGCTGGTTGGGGAACTGGTTTCTTTTGTCCTTACTCATGGTCTCATTTCTGCCCTGTCAAGCCTGGGCGACCACTTTCAAGGTGGCCCTGGTTGGACCCTGGACTTGTGACCTCTTATACTCTAAAGCCCTACCTGACTTGGCGGCCCGTCTTGCCGTGGCCCGCATAAACAAGGATCCCTACCTAAACAAAGGTTACTGGTATGACTACACGCTGATAAATGAGGACTGCAAGTCATCCCGTGCCCTTGCCCGCTTTGCTGAACTGGATGGTTATGGTGCAGCTTTTCTGGGCCCCGCCAATCCAGGATTCTGCTCCTCAGCAGCTCTGTACGCGAAAGAGTGGGATGTTGGGCTTCTGTCCTGGAGTTGTCTCAAACCCAATATGAAAAAAGGAGGGACATACCCCACCTTCCTGAGGCCGTTGCCACTGTCCTCCAATGTACTTTTCACTGTTTTGCGATTCTTCCAGTGGGCACATGTGGCCATAATCTCAGAAGAAACAGACATATGGGAAGCCACAGGACATGAGCTGGCCTCTTCACTGAGGGCCCTCGGCCTGCCTGTCAACCCTGTAGTAACTATGGAGAGTGACAAAGACGGGCCTCGCAGAGCCCTGACTCGAGTGCGAGAAGCAGACCGGGTCAGAGGTGAGTCACATATGTGGTAATAATAATGTCTGACAAGATTAAAAGAGCCTCCAAACTGCTCCTTTCCACATGAATCCTGCTAATACGTCTTTAAATCTTGTTCCATCCGCAGTGGTCATCATGTGTATGCCTTCTGTCCTGATCGGTGGCCAAGCCCAGTACCAACTTCTGACTACAGCACTGGCCATGCGCATGATCGACCGTGGCTATGTGTTCATTCCCTACGACACCCTCCTATACTCGCTACCCTACAAAGATGCATTCTACTATTCCCTTGGCAACGACACCAAGCTGCGTAAGGCGTACGACGGGGTCCTCACCATCACTATGGACTCCGGAGAACGTAATTTCTACGAGGCCTTCAGAGATGCACAGGAAAGCTATGAAATCCGCAGCAGTATCTCACCCCAGGAGGTAAAACTCTCCTTTGTGTATTGCAATAATAAAGTCATTGTAGAAATTGATGTCCGATCAGGAAGAAGTGGAAAAACGAAGGCACTTATACAAACATTTAATTTTAATAATCAAAAGGCTCATATCCCTGTCTCCTCTGCTAGGTCTCTCCATTCTTTGGCACCATCTACAACATGATGTATTACATAGCAATGGCTGTTGAGCAGGCACGCGCCAATGGGGGCCGCTGGGTAACAGGTCAGATCCTGGGTGAAAGTGAGGGCGACTTTGAATTTGGAGGCTTTAATCAGCCCCTGAGGGCCGGAAGGTACGGTGAAGGCATGCAGGCTCGCTATGTAGTGCTGGATTACAGTGGCATAGGCACCACTCTCTACTCCACGCATTCTCTGGAGGCTGCTCACACGGATGGCAAGATCGGGGGCTTGAGGTACCTTGGTCGTTCGATCCATTTTGCAGGCAGTACCCCCTACAGAGACTCAGGCTGCTGGTTTAGCCCCTACTTTGCCTGTACTGGAGGTGAGGGCATAGCAGATGCATTTATATGCTTGTATAATGCACATTGCTGAATTTAGTGCCTTCAAATTCTCTATCTTTGTTTCTTTCTTCTCTTATTCTCTTCCCAAAGGTCTGGATTCAGTCACTTTGTTCTTTTTTTTCCTTCTGTTCATTTTATTGGCTGGTTGCGGAGTTCACGTCCTACTTCGTTTCAAGTATGTACACCAAAATATCAAAGACCGACATAAGATCCAATGCAGTCTTGTGTGATTTCTAGAACGTACTATGATTGTTTAGGAGGACCGGCAGGATTGGGTTCAGCTTTGGGGGTGGCGGCAACGGTGGATCATCAAAGGTAGTCCTGACCCTGGATGACCTGGTCTTCATCAACACTCAAGTCAGCAAAAGGGTCAGTTCTGTGCTAAATCTCTTACAATATCAACTGTATTTTGCTGTGCATGAAATACTTTGGAAGTGTGTGATGCATGAACGTTGTTGACCTGTAAAAGATTATCTGCTCTAATCTGATCTGTCCTCTTTCGAACTGTATGTGTTAGCAGAAGCTCAACGATGAAAGTATATTGAGAAGCCAGCTGGATATGAAGACGCCTCACCACTCTGTGTCGGGTCGCAGCTATTTGGCCTCAACACCTGACAGCTCGAATGTTGCTGTGTTTGAGGTGAGGCGAGTCTGACACGAGAACATTTAAAAAACATCCTGTTTACCGTTTTGGAGCTCAGGCCTTTGAACGTTAGTGGCTTCACAAAGTGCCGTTTTGCTCACCTCCCAGGGAGACTGGATTTGGTTGAAGAAATGTCCCACTGGATCAGTATCAGGTGTCAACAGCAGTACTGAGCTAATCTTTGTGAAGGTAAGTTTATGTGTGAGAGAATGGGAGGGAACCACTACTGAGTTTCTGTAATCGTGTGTCCTATGCAAAGGCATGTCAGTCATTTGGCACACTGACTCTCCATTGTGGCCAGAGACTATTGGCCTGGATCTGTGACTATGCTATGATGAGACAGTACCTCTGAGTTCAAATTTGTAAATCCTGTGGATAAGAAAAAGAAATGATTGTCTGAATTTGAAATGAAAGGAAAGGAACCAATGTTGACGAAGTAGTGGCTGTGCTGGCCACAAAATGAAGTGACATCCAAGAAATAAACTTGAAAGTTCACAGCATTGATTTTTGCACTCTCTTCCACTCAGCTCAGAGACATGAGACACGAGAACATCAATCTGTTCCTGGGACTGTTCTTAGACTCCGGGATCTTTGGTGTTGTGACTGAGCACTGTTCCAGGGGCAGCTTGGAGGATCTACTCCTCAACGACGATGTGCGTCTTGACTGGATGTTTAAGTCGTCCTTGTTAATGGATCTGATTCGGGTAAGTAAGACAAAACGACCTACTCGTGTTTCATTTCCCACTTTACCATGTCTTTTTAATTCAAATCTCTCACACATTTTCTACAAACTGTTATCAGGGAATGAAGTATCTGCACAATCGTGACATCATCCATGGACGGCTCAAATCCCGCAACTGTGTGGTAGACGGGCGCTTTGTGTTGAAGGTGACAGATTATGGCTTCAATGAAATTATGATTGCCCAAAACATTGACACCGACGAGGAAAAGCCAGAGGGTGGGTTTATGTGCATCCATAGACTAACTGAATAAGTTTTCTCGTGCAAATATCAATTTTCTTTGCTTATTAATAGTTGTGTGTGTCTTCTCAATAAAAAGATCTGCTGTGGACAGCTCCTGAGCTGCTGAGAAGTTCTAGCCAGAGGAAGAGGGGAACTTTCCTGGGGGATGTCTACAGCTTTGCCATTATCATGCAGGAGGTCATCTCTCGCTCTTCACCATTCTGCATGCTGGACATGCCTCCAAAGGGTGAGTAATGCATTAGTAACTCCAGAGGATGGTCACATGAAAAGACACAATGAAATAGTAGGATATTGGAGATATGTGCAAAAGGTGTATTCACATTTTAAATCTTTTTGGCAAATCTATTTAGGGGCTTTTTGAAATGCTCATCCTATCTTTTATGTCCTCCACATTAGAACTGTTCACACTGAGCTGAAAATGACAAATAATATAATTGTTACCAAAATGCTGCACAGCTTCTGTTTTTTTTTATCAACAGTGACATTCACAGACATAACTGGCTGCACAAAATCATCTCTTTGTTCCTGTCTGTGTGGATGTGTTGACAGAGATTATCAGTAAGGTCAAAGAGCCTCCTCCTTTGTGTCGGCCAGTTGTTTCGGTGGATGAGGCCCCGCTGGATGTGATACAGGTTATGAAACAGGCCTGGAGTGAAGAGCCAGAGAAGAGGCTGAACTTTGAGGAGATCTTCAAACAGGTAAAAAAACTGAAAACAGGGTCTGATACAGGTCTACTCCTACTTGTGTTGTATGTTGCTCTGTACAAAAGTAGCAGGCTGGAGATGATATTCCTGTTCCCAACCTTTTTCAACCTACAGTTCAAGAACATCACCAAAGGAAAGAAGACAAACATCATCGACTCTATGCTGCGGATGTTGGAACAGTACTCATCCAACTTGGAGGATCTGATCAGGGAGAGGACAGAGGAGTTGGAGGTGGAGAGACAGAAAACTGACAAACTTGTGGCTCAAATGTTGCCCAAGTGAGTGTCCATCAATTTCACTGACACATGAAACACAATAAAACTTTTCTGCACACACAGCACACCTCCGGATGCACAGCACTAGCCTCTGGAGGCCTGTATAGCATCAACATGATTACACTAGTAGCCTGATACTTAACTGGGCAATAACCAGAACCAGAACTTGCACTTGGACAGACTCAGGCATACAATATAGGTCTCAAGTATTCTGCAGAGATTTGACACTATTTCTCAGGCACCATGAAGACCGTAGTGCAACAGTTTAACAGATAGGGTCTTTCTCTGTATCTCAGGTCTGTCCATCAGAATATGGTGGTAGTTGTGCTGAGTTCGGGAACTGTGGGAATTTTTTCTGCAATAGCCAGCATTTGGGATGATGATAAGAGATCTGTCTTGAGCAATCACCAACTTTAAAACAGTCTTTAGATTTTGCTCACTCATATGAATTATTCTTCTTTACATATCACACAAAATACCTAAATATACTGTAAGTGATGTCTTATTTCAAATAAAACACTCATTAATAACCACCAGATTTATTAATCAGCCATGTCTTGCCATTAGATCATATTCAGTTGAAATTTTTCACAGCCAATTTCTTGCAGAATGTCTTATTTTACATGGAATCGGTAATTAGTCAGTTCATATCATTAGGCCCTCCAAAAATATATAAATATACAATTGAACATAATGTGTCTCAGTTTGTGCAGTAGGTCAGCCACTACCTATTTTTTTTTCTTCAACAATTTGTAGTGCAACCGATTGTCAAAACTGTATCTCAGCTCTGGATATTAATATGAAAATTTTGTCTACCTAGAAGTCAAAACAAGAGACCTTAACAAACTCAATTGTGCTTTTCATAACAATTAATATACTACTGAATCTTTATTATATCACGTCAGATAAAAATTGAATGCTATGAATATTATAGGTAACTGATGTGCAAAAGAAAAGTGCTCTCCTGTATTTAACCATTAAATGCAACATTGAGAGGAGAGAGCCACATCACGCTGCCACTGCACAGTGTTCACACATTGTTCCTATTTTTTTCAGTATTTCTTTTGGGGATGTCACTTTGCCTGTGTTCCATATAATAACAGTTTGGGAGGAAATCTTGCAATCATCAAAGGGGCAGCAGTTGAATGTCTGTATAGGTCTGCGTGTGCCGGAAAATGAAATCCATTACAGTGTAGAAATACTTTCAGCAGTCTCTTTCACTGTCATCCACTCATCATCCTCCTACTCCTTCGAGGTCTGTGGCCCAGGCACTGAAGACAGGCAAGCCCGTCAAACCCGAGCATTTCAACGACGTCACTCTGTACTTCAGTGACATTGTGGGTTTCACCACCATCTCAGCTCTCAGCGAGCCCATCGAGGTGGTCGACTTACTCAATGACCTCTACACACTCTTTGATGCTATTATTGGACTACATGATGTCTACAAGGTGAGTGTGGAGTGGACATCTATCTCTGTGCAGTGACTATTATTAATGCTTAGTTTTTTGTTATTTTGGATTTATTCAGGTTCAGTTTTAGCAAAGTTAAAGTATTTATTTATTTATTTTTTGGTTTTCTGTATTGTTTTGAATATAATGACAAAAATACATCCGTAATGTATTTAGAAGAACTCCTCCATTGGCATTTAGGAGAAATAAGCCTAAGTTAGATGTGTTTTTATACGGACAATGACATGATTTTTTTCTTATTTAATTTGTTCATTTCATAAATTTTTTTGATTCACTTTTTTTACCAAAACCAAATTTTGTCTTCTTTGTATTTCCTGTCAATCTCTCCACAAAAATTAGATCTAGGATTCCTTATATTGTTTATCTTGCCAAAACATTGCTTCCGCTGCTACTGAATCTGATCCAAATACATGCCAGGAACATATTTCCCACCTCATTCTATATCCTTTGGAATTCTCCTACCTTGAAGTATTATCTTTTAAAAAGACTGATGAGAGAAGAACACCACACCATATATGTGTGCATTTTCAACTTGTTTTTTTATGATTTTTAGGTGGAAACTATTGGAGATGCCTACATGGTAGCCTCAGGAGTCCCCACCAGGAATGGAAATCGCCATGCAGCTGAGATGGCCAACATGTCTCTCGACATCCTCCACTGCATTGGGACCTTCAAGATGAGACACATGCCCGAGTTAAAAGTCAGGATCCGTATTGGCCTGCACTCTGGTGAGCAATATGTTCACCCTTTTTATGCTGTGATAAACTGCTCTAACCATCAAGATATATAATAGGCATGCTGCATATGGAAAATTCTTTATCACGAGTAATTATTTAAGAATCAAATACATCTGTATGAGTATAATTATATGAAATAAGCCAAAAGGCAATTTCAGAGTGAGTAAAAGATAGTTTTTTTCAGGGGAATCAGAATGTAGGAACCCAAGCTGCAAATGCAAGGAGGTATTTTTTCCCTCTTTTATCCTCGTCTGGAACTTATTCCTGGAACAGGGAAACACTATCCACTTAGAGTGCTCTCATCCAATTAACACACTGCATACTATGGATTTCCAACACCAACCTATGAATTTCTGTATGCACACAGTAGTGGCAGTGCACAGCTTAATGTCAGATATTGGAATGGGATGTGTACACTTTTATTGAAATGCTAAGACTTAGTCTACAAAAAGCATGGGGACATGGAAACTGATTTTAAAAGTGAGTCCTCAGAGCTAGAGTCACATATTACAATGTAAAAATTTGACACACCAAATGGTTTACGATATTAGATATTGCTTGTGGAGGAGAGCTGTCCTAGTCAAAGCCCCCTGCCATCCTCAAACTTTGTGTGTGTGTGTGTGTGTGTGTGTGTGTGTGTGTGTGTGTGTGTGTACGTGCGTGTGCATGCACACGTGTGCTCCTCTGTGCTATATTTGCAGGCCCAGTCGTGGCGGGAGTAGTGGGTCTTACGATGCCACGGTACTGTCTGTTCGGAGACACTGTCAACACAGCATCTCGAATGGAGTCCACAGGGTTGCGTGAGTGTCTCATATGTTATGTATTATATAGACCAAACAGATCTCCTCTTTCTTTTATTTATTTATTTAGATCAACACAGCGGTTGGGAGGACAGGTGTATGGCAGTTTGTGTGCATGCTGCTCAAGGCTAAACAGGGCTTTAAGTTCCCAGTCCTCGCTAATCCCTTAAGACTATCAGTAGAATTAGAGGCCATTTTGAAGTTTTAGTGTAAATGTCCTCAAAGGCCAGGTTTGTCTTGGTTACCCTTTGCATGCTGTCTAAATTAGGTCTAAACTTAGGTATCTAGGTATTAACTACAGAGTAAGGTACACTAAGGTTAAAAAATAAAAGTCTCACATTTCATGGAACTCATACTGTAGTGAATGAAAATGTTCACCTTTAAACTAGTCAGTGGCAGTTTCAGTCTAATTTACTATATCTAAAATACTAATTATGCATTTCTGTATGACTATACTATCATAATGGGCCGTCTACTGCCACCAAGTGGCTTAATACCAAAACGACAGGCCAATACAGATTTTACAGGTATACCTGATATTGAAGCAGTATCGGTGTGCAAACGTTGAGTGTTTTTTCTGTGTTTTCTGTCACAGCTTACAGAATCCATGTCAACCAAAGCACAGTTGATGTCCTGAACAGCCTGAAGCTGGGATACAAAATTCAAGTCAGAGGCATGACAGAGCTAAAGGTAAATAGAATTAAAAAGACGAGAGACACTTTCATAATAAACACTGATGAGATACAAAGTACTTACTGTAGGACTGGCCTTGTAGTACTAGTGAATTAATGATGGTGGCTGTTTATTTCTAAAAGGGTAAAGGTATTGAGAACACATATTGGTTAGTCGGGAGGGACGATTTCAACAAGCCTCTGCCTGTTCCTCCAGACCTTCAAGGGTAAGATAATATTTTCTTTGCTCCATCATATACACCTACATGTGATTTGCCTGATTTAATCTTTGCACTACGTTTATCCTGTGCAATTTTAGATTATTGCAGCACAACCTAATGTAATCAAATGGCCTATTTGTATGGATGGTCTGTTGTGTTCTGCTCTGTGTCCCAGTTATGGAACATGAAAAGCTGCATTTCTCATTACAGGGGAAGCAATCATGGTATCTGTTTAGACGAGATACCTGTTGACAGAAGACAAAAATTCCTGGATCGACAGAAGAAGATGGGCTAGCCCGATGTTTTTCACTCAGGCCCCAGAATTGAGAAGTGAAATTTCTAGAACATTGTTTTTTAGTGATGTCAGGATGAAAAGTGAACAGGGCTACATCCTTAAATGCTCCAGAACCAATGCTCAAAATGAAACCCTGTACCAGTGAGGTGGAAATTTATCTTTTTTGGACTAAAATCAAAATAATCTCTAAAAAAGATTATTATTAGTCTAGAAATGAGCATCCCCTTTGTACATAGTTTTAGCACATTGGTGCCATGATAAACCCTGGCTCCAAGATGCAAAAATGAGCCAAAAAAGCAGCAAATGTCTATTTTTGTTGCTGTTTTTATACCAAATATAGATACATACAGCAAATCTTGGTTGATTTACATGTCTAAAATATGTGAGCCTAAAGGACACCAATCACATAACAAAAGGGGATTATGATGAATGTGTCTAGAAAAAGGATCACAGTATCACAAGTAATACTGGTGTACTTCATGTACTGTATGTATTCATACTGATCTTTGTGCTTTGTAGAGATATTAGAAAGATTTTATCATGAACACCCTGAGGGTGAAAGCTATTACTGCTGGACTATTCATCTCAGGTATAATAAAGTCTATGCTGTTCTCACTTTGGGGGCATTAGCCTTTTACAGCAACACAAAATTAACACATTAAAACATTTTCACAATAATTTCAACTGGGAAATGTAGTAAAGGTTAGTCAGGGTTGAGAGATCAGGTCAAGGTTAGCTCTGATTTTGCTTTTGTAGTGCTTTAATGTGATTATTCACTCATTTGACAAATAAAGCCATATAATCCGAAAATGGTCTGAAAATGTAAAAGAAAAGGACCTGGTTTGTTTATTTAATATTAGATTTAATTAATAACCTTCCCAGCTTGTATACATTTATTAACTGAATTACATATCTTTTTCAACAACTGTGGCTCTCAACATTTTAACCCATTATTGCGATATTCCTATTTGTGTTGATTTGACTGATGGGTCTGTTTCATTCTAACATGTAAGTACCATTAAATCTATCTAAAGACAAAAATGTGCTCTAGAATTTAGTTTAAATGACTTAACCAATGGTTATTACAAAGATACAGATTGAAAACTATATTGGGGACAAAACTTCTACAAAGCCAGAAATAATGAGTAAATTTAAACATTTAATGATAAATGATTCTTAGAAATATACCAAGGAACCAACAAGATTTTGTTTTTTAAATGACTGAGTTATGATTTGCATCAACAGTATTTTTCTCTCCCTAATGATGTTATGATACTACATACAGCATTTATTGTTTTTTTTTTAATGATGTGTGTATTGCTTTTAACATCACAATGACATTTTCTACCAAAACATAGAAGATGCACGCAACATGTAAACAAGCCCCTAACTATTGCTCACTAAAATAATGCATTGTTATAATAACTTCACCCACAGTACATGTAGCCTATTACTGAAACATGTTGCATGCATGGCTGCATGTATTGTACAGCCTGCTGTGTTTTCTTCATAGGACAGCAATAGGAAGACCTAATTTTTGTGACAAATAGTATGTCTACTCTGGTCATACCCAATAATGTGCATCAGAAGATTGAGCCTTTTCATAAGTATCACCATTGTCTAAAGGAAAATGTCTGGCTTTGTCTGAGTTTTAAAGCCATTATCCTCTGACCACCACTGCTCTTGGGAATCATAGGGAGTCCAAACTCTGGCTTTCCCTGAAGGTCCTCTGAGAACAACTGTTCTCTAACATATGGGGGGAGCATGCATTTTTTTAAAAAAGAGGAGGACATAGTCTTCTGAGTTAATTTTGTTTTGCGCTTGAATGTGTACTGTATATACTGTAAATATGTACATACTTTGTCCTTGCGTCCTACAGGGTTAGGGGTGTTTTAGTGGAGCAGGTTCCCTAAATGCCTAACTCAAAAGAAGATATCACCAGAACGCAACACACACATTCAAAAAGAAAAGGCAATTGACCACTTGCTAATTGTCCACAGCAGCGCTGATATGGAAGCAACAATAGGCATGCAAAGTCTGCATGTGTTTTACTTCTGACAACAGCTTCAGTTTGCGGAAAATTTCTCTTTAGGAGCACAGCTGGCTGATCACTTCTAACATAGACTGACACAGTAGCTCACCATGTAGACAAAACAGAAATAAAAAAAGGACATCTGATGACCTGATTATCAGGTTGCTTCTTTGTGGTGTAGTCTTTCACACCATTAAGTGTTTAGCACCAGCACTGGCTCTTCAAGCATGATTAAACCCCTGAGTAAGAGGAAACACAGGATTCTCAATCAGGATGACAAACATGTCAGAAGCTGTCTGATTGTTTATTTGATGGGTATATAAAGAACAAAATGAGTTGTTCTGTTACATAGGTAGGAGCCACTTTTTCTAGATTTTTAATCAATTTGCCAAATAGACAGATATCGTCAAAACTGTATTACTCATTCTGAAAGAGATTTCCATGTGTTTCTGTAAATAAATTATGGTTTTAGTGAATACTATTTCTTTGTATGTTTGTGTTATTGTTAACTCTTGAATCTACATGTGTTAAGGCTTTTATCCCAAACAGTGTGCTGACAGTTCACTAAATTAAGATCAAAAACAGGGGGACCAGTTCATAAAAGGCCAGTAAATCGTGCTGTAAAGGACAGGTAAGCCATTTATGTCTTGATACTTCTAAGTTTGAGTCTTGTATCTATCACACTGGATTAATATGTTTCACTTATAACAAAGCTTTAAATTTTGAGATGACCATGCTGTTAATGGGCAGAGCATAAAAAGGACTTGGCAACAAGTGGTGACAACAACATTAAAACTCCCCTCAATTACAAAAGAGACAGTATCACAGTGAAGTCCTACCTCACCATTTCACCATAGATCCTATAGCAAGTTAGAATCATGCTAACAAGCTTTGACCTGGTTTACCTACATGAGCTGGTGTTTTCATTTGGTAGTGGAACAATCCGATGAAAATGCTGGGATGGCTTTACATAGTGTGACTTCTGTGCAAGATTCTACCTATTGTAAACAAACCTTCTCAATGTTTATGACAATATTTTGTCCCGAACAGAGCAAAGGATGTTTTAGGTTGATTCCATGTCACCAAATGTTTCCTACAAGAATGGAGATCAAGAGGTCTAGCGACATAATCAGAATACATACTCTAATTTATGGAATTTTCAAACTTTCGATGCCCTCACAAACTTGTTCTAGTGTTAGCTACTACTGAAGGTAATGTTTTAAAGGTGACTTTGCGAAATGATTAAAATGTTATTATCCAGATTGGAATATGAACAGATCATGTCTGCACTGCTAGCAGGAACACCTGCAAGTGGTATCAGTGCCCTGAGGACAATGTCAGCTCAGAAGCCATTCTTATTTCTGCCAATAACAGGGGTTGCTACGAGGACAACTTGATCAGTTTGACGGGTTGCTCTGCCAAACCTTTCCTGGCACTTTGATGGTGGATTCACACCCAAGGGATTTAACCACAGACTCTAACATCTATGTATGAGAGATTTTCCTTTTGAACTTCAAGGTTGTGTTGTTTTTTGTTGCTTAGGTTATTAATTAGTTTAGGCCATCGGTGCTATGCTATGTGGTATTATTCAGTGAATATGCTGTCTGTATGTATGGCTTGCAACAGTAGAAATCATGAAAAAAAACAGTCTGGATTTAAAAACCTAATCACAACACTATGATGTGCAATGGGGAATGCTGTTTTTGCCATCTTGGTCTCTTTAGCATCTTTGGTGCACCCAGACCACCCAGGAAAGCCAATGAATCAACAACAGGAAAACCAACTCAATATTTCAGAGCAGGTAGGCTATTGTTGAGTTGTTCATAATCACGAACTTAATTGGACTGACGCCAAATTGCATTTAATCATCTTCTCAGCGTTGAATTTCTTACAGCAAACTCGTCAAGTGGTTACTAATATATATTTACATTTAATTTAGATTGAAATTAAATTCAAAAGGAGGGAACAAACATTTAGGACAGTGATTAGACCATGTAATTACATAACACCTGGTATCGCGATTCCCCGTTAATATCTTACTCTCTAAAAGTGTCTCCATAGGGAGTCACTGTATGTCACAATCATATGCTCACCCTATCTACTATATAGACAACTAGGCTGTGCATTTTTTTTTTCCAGTTAAATGTGCAAATTTGCATCTAATCTTTGCATGACATTCACCAACACTACCCCCCCAAAAAATATATTGGGCCTATCGCTGCATAAGCCCTGACCTCTCAAACGGCTTTGCTCTGCAGTTGTTTTTTCTCCTGTCTTTGTACAGTCACTGGATTAAAAAAATAAATAAATAAAAAATAAAATAAAAAAAATCCCCGGATACGTGCACGAACCCGCCACACCGTCCGCGAAACCAGCGCCAAACGGTGTCTCCGTCGCCCGAACACCGTGTTCCCCCGGACCCCTCATCAGTCCCGGGGCCCCGCTGGCGTCTGACCGGCACCGGCTCGGAGGTGTCAGTCCGGCAGCAGCGGAGTGAAGCCGCCCGGAGAGAGCGACGGACACGCCGGAAGCCGGCGGCCGGGCTTTCACAATCAAAACGCCGTGGGCGAGACTGATCGCCGACACCCGGGCTGAGCGTTGAATCGCCGCCTTATGGCCGATCGGGGTTTGTGAGAGTGGGTTCAAGTCTGAAATACCAGTTTATTAAAATGGAGGAACCTCTCGGGCTCCTCTGAGGTGATGAGATTTACGAGCTTTTGTGATATATATAGTCGATTTCAGCGTATTTATTCAAAGCCTGTGTATCTTTTATCTCCCTCCCCGAGTCCTGGCCGGTAGAAGAGAGACAGCAGATGGGGGCATCGCTCACTGTGACAGACTGAGAAACTCATCCAGAGGCGGACTGAGGCAACCTGCTGCTCCCCAGTCAGAAATAAGGGGTTAAATGTGGTGGACCCCCAAACACCCACACACACACACACACACACAGTCAAACTCTAGGGAAAACGCACAAAGACTCGCAAATCTAATGCAGCAGGCTCGGAGGCAAAGGAGTAAAGGATGCCGGCCAAGCGCTGAGCGGACGGGGTCGCAGGCCCGACTCCAGCCGACGGTCGTTTTATCTTGAAAATCACCACCGGAAGCGCGTCCTCCGCCACGGCGGCCGACTTGACGGCGCTCGGCGGGGACCGAGCGGCCAGACCTCAGACAGGTCGAGGACACGTCTCGGAGCAGCTCAACCGCACCGCGGTCGCTCTCGGTCGGGCAGGTCTGGGCTGGGCTGCGGGACGAGCGGCGGCGGACGCGGTGCGCGGACCCCGCTGCGGCTGGATGCCGGATTCGCGGTATGAGACCAGATCCACCCCCCCCCCCAAAAAAAAACATGCTTTGGCCGATTTTCCCATCCTGAGCCTTCGCGCACTTGCTGGACACTTTAACGTGGACGCGGGGAGGACGAGGGATGTAGTTGCTGCGGATTAATGAGGAGTACACATGGACTTCGGTTTTTTCCCTGAGATTATCGGTTTATAATTTTTTTTTTATTTCATTTGATCACCCTGCCTTGGCCATGGAGAACCAAGCAGCCGAGCCGCAGAACTATGAAGACGTGCAGAAGAGCGGTTATCTCCGCAAGCATAAATCAATGCACCGGCGATTCTTCGTGCTCAGGGCGGCCTCGGAGCACGGTCCCGCTCGACTCGAGTACTACGAGAACGAGAAGAAATTCCGCAGTAAATCACCTGTGCCCAAGAAAGTCCTGAACCTGGAGACTTGCTTCAACATCAACAAGCGGGCAGATTCCAAGAACAAGCACATGATAGTCCTTTATACCCGCAGCGAGAGCTTTGCCATCGCTGCGGACACGGAGGAGGTCCAGAACGAGTGGTACCAAGCGATGCTGGACCTCCAGTGCAACTGTAAGATGTGAAAAGTGTAATGTGATTTCCACTGTCTGTTTCTGCATCAGGCCCATCCTGCCGTAGGCTGTTTGTTCTCCATTCACTATTTGGCGCGGCCATTGCCGATTGTTCATTGCATATCACTGACTCGAATTGTTTGAATATATATATATATATATTAATGTTTTGGTTTTTTTGTTTTTGCAGTACGTCCAGTTTCAGGGCTTTTAACTCAATCAGTCCCTGTAACGCAATTTCGTGCGGTGTGTTTTTCACCGAGAGGCAGGTGGATCCGATGAACGGGGGTTAGACCGACACTATGGGCGGCATGTGCTGTGTTTGTGCAGCACAATCTCCATAAGCGTCGCTTTAATACAGTTATAACCTACGGGTCGTTTTCGGTCTGCAAAATGAAATCCGATGCAAGAAATAGCGTCCGCGGATGATAATATTCAGATGACCGCCTCCTCTGACTAAAGAGAGCCCGTTTCATACGACGGTGCATTTTTGCATTGCGCAGTGGGCATATAGCAACCATCCAAGGGATGCATCATATAGTAGTAGCCTATCGTGGTGCACTCCGCCGGAGCCCGTGTTTTTGTTTTTCTGCACAGCCCCGACCGCCGCTCGCCTAACCTACATTCCCGTTGCACGGTGCCGCCGGTTGGGAGGAGACGGCGCCGTCGGTGCGCTCTCGCCGGAAAATGTTGGGTGTCCTCGTGTTTACGTTGTTATCGTTATGCCGGGGCTGATCACCAGCACCCACCCTCCCACCCTCCCCTCCCCGGTTTGCTTTGCCTTTCAGCGGAGTTGGGATCGATGGGCTCGCCGGCTCTAATGCTGTCACGTTACGGACCTCCGGATAGATACACGTTAGAGTACAGACCCCCATTTTGTTTAGTCTGTGTCTCAGAGGTGGCCCCGATAAAACGCCGCTCTCGATTTGATTCCGATGTATCCCCGTTCACAGCCGCCTCGGCGATATACAAACAGGGAGTGACACACATTTACATACGGTGATTCCTGTGGAGTTGGTCTTTGATAAATTCAACATTTTTTTTCTCGAGGGTGGGAGCAAAGCAATACAGCTGTCAGTTGTTCAGTGAAGATAACGGGGATTGTCTGGCAAGAAGAAAATAAAATATATAATTCTGCAATTTATCATGTGATTGGCGTTGACGTGAAAGCCGCATTGTTTCACAGTCAGGCATGGCGCTTTTCAGTAGATGTATTCTATACTTCCTAAGACTTAATTAATTACAGAGCTGTAGCTTAAAAGTGGTGGTGATGAATTAGCTGCAGCACAGCTGCTTGGCAGACACAGCAGCCATTATTGTATGTAGCAATTTAGTAATGATAGGGAAACAAAGTATTACTTGTTAGTGTCACCTACTCTGGTTTTGTCATTTTTTCTCTGATCAATGTTTCAACAAGTCGTATATTTTTTTGTCTGTTTTTATGTAAAGCCCGAGTTTTTATTTCCTAATGTATGTATGATGTCATCCAGTGACTTAATTGTTTTTATTTATTCATACTTTACTGTTTTCCTAGGTAAAACTCCTGAAGACTATGGCAGTAGTGGAGAGTGTAGCTCTCCGTCTCCTGTTCCAACCTTCAAGGAAGTGTGGCAGGTCAAGGTTTGGCCCAAAGGTCTCGGACATGCCAGGAACTTAGTGGGCATCTACCGGCTGTGCCTAACCGACAAAACAGTCAACTTTGTCAAACTCAACTCTGACGTGGCTGCTGTGGTGTTGCAGCTGATGAACGTTCGCAGGTGTGGCCATTCAGAGAATTTTTTCTTCATTGAGGTGGGCCGCTCGGCAATTACCGGCCCCGGAGAGTTCTGGATGCAGGTGGATGACTCTGTAGTGGCACAGAACATGCACGAGACCTTGCTGGAGGCCATGAAGGCCCTGAGTGAGGAGTTCCGTCAGCGCAGTAAATCTCAGTCTGTGGGAACATCTTGTGGAGGAGGCACTGCTTCAAATCCTATTAGTGTCCCAAGCCGTCGTCATCATCCAAATCTGCCACCGAGCCAGGTGGGCTTCTCCAGACGAGCCCGTACAGAGACCCCTGGAACTGGAGGCAGCAGCACAAGCACTTCACCTACGTCACGCCACGGGTTTCCGAGGGCGCGGACGGCCAGCATTGGGGCCAGGTCGGAGGAGGGTGGAGCAAGTGCCAAAGGGACATGGGCCAGCTCCAGTCCAAGTCTCAATGGATCCTGCTCAACCACGCCAACACTGAGGCCCAAACCCACCAGGGCCCCAACCCCTGCTAAAATTACCCTCAGCCTTGCACGTTACACACCTAACCCCGCTCCGTCTCCAGCACCGAGTCTGTCCTCCAGCTCCGGTCATGGTTCAGAGTGTGGCCTGGTGGGGGCAGCAGTGGGAGGCATGACAGTCTGCTCCTACCCCCGTGTTTCTCAGAGAGTTTCTGTTTCAGGTTCACCGAGTGACTACGGATCCTCAGATGAGTATGGTTCCAGTCCCGGGGAACACTCTCTGCTTGTACCCAGTCTGTCAGGGCATCATATACATGGAGAAGGCTCCTCCAGCTATATAGTCATGGGACAGCGAGAGGGTCTTCTTGGTTCCCATCATCGCTCCAAAGGCAGACGGATTCTGCGGCGCTCATCTAGTCGGGAATCTGAGGCGGAACGCAGACTACTAAGTAAGAGAGCTTCCCTGCCTTTGGCAGCCCACGAACGACTGACAACACATAGAAAAGATGAAGATGATGAAGACGACGAAGAATATGCCATCATGTCACAAAGTGCTAACAGGGAGAGAGCTGATTTGCACCATGCCTCAGGGGGCCTGGCAATTGGGGGCGGGCAGCTTGATGTAGTAGGGGAGAATAGGAAGAGGGCTGACAAAAGCAGGGGAGAAGTGGATGCAGGACAAGCTGTGGAGAGTGGCTATATGTCAATGCTGCCTGGAGTGACGTCTCCTCCTGTTTCACTTTCTCTCTCAATAGGTATGTCTGACGCCAGTGCTAAACCTGGGGCAGATGATGAGTATATGGCCATGACCCCCAACAACAGTGTGTCCCCTCCTCAGCACATCCACCAGCCCAGCTCAGAGGGCTACATGGTCATGTCTCCAAATAGCAGCAGCTCCACAGACCTGCATGGACTTGGCATGTGGGACAGCAGGGCAAGCATGGAGAGTCGGGCTGCCAGCGACTACATGAACATCTCACCTGTCAGCAGCCGCTCTGCTTGCAGCACCCCGCCTTCCCACCCTGAGCAGCACCAGCTGCAACCAAAAATGTTCAATTCTTACTTCTCCCTGCCACGAGCTTATCAGCATACTCTCTATACTCGCTTTGAGGAGGACTTAAACAAAGGGGAAGGAAAAAAGGACAGCAGTGGGCATGATAGTGCCGGAAGGGGAGGGGGGCCAGGATACAGCAAGAGAAACAAAGTTGCAGTTGGCTCTGCAGGAGGCTGCCAACTCTCCATGTCTTCTTCTTCTTTCTCCTCCAGCTCAGCCAGCAGCGAAAGCCTGGAAGACAAGTCCATAACAGCGGGGAGAGGGCTAAGTTTGTTAAGAAGTGGAACGGAGTACAAGAGTGCGGGAACATGCACAAAAGAAGGACGTCACCATCAAAAACGTGGATCAAGTAGTAAGAGCCCAAAGCAACAAAGGAGGGGTCGTCCCCTCAGCGGGTCTTCAGACATCACTAAAGCAAACACCCTGCCCAGGGTGAAGGAGAATCTGCCGCAGTCGGTATCTCAAAACGTTGGTGAGTACGTCAGCATAGTGTTTAAAGAAGACAATAAGTACGACGGAGGGCAATGTGCGGGATCGGAACATGAACAACCTGTGATCCACGGAACCCTCCGGCCCTTGAACCAACCCCTCCTCTGCCACGATAATCCCGCTAACCTTCCCCGCAGCTTCTCTGCACCGTTGTCCACCACTGCCGAATACGTCAGCATGGATTTAGGGAAGTCCTCAACACCCCTGACTCCTCTTAGGTCCACATTCAGTACCCCACAGGGTTCACCAGCTGTTGCACCCAAGGCCCGACATGAACGCGGCACATCCTCTCCTCTGGCAGCAGAGGGCAACGCCGGGTACAGAACAAAAGTAAAGATGGCAGCAATGCCAACAGATGCCGCTACTCCATTTATGGACAACAAAGGTTCAGATCCCAGCATTTCAGCAAGGTCTGCCATCCATTCTGGTCAAACCTCATCTATGGAGCAGGAGACAGGTTTGGGATTTTCTCCAGTTAAGTCCTTCAAGTCTCCTGAGCGGAGCAGCAGACTGGTCCGAGGTGATCTGCAGGGACGGCGGAGCCACCACTCTGACACATTTAACTCGCCTCCCTCTCTACCACGCCACCCACCCTCTTCTACCTCCCTCTTCCCAGAGGGCAGCCAGGCAGCGAGCCATCGGCATGGTTTGGACTGCTCGATGTGGGAGAAGGGGCAGGCAGCTAGTTTGTCTGCCACACCTCCACCACAAGCCTCCACCTCATCTGCTGAACAAGGCCTTAACTACATTGACCTTGACTTGGCCATTAAGGAGAGCCCTCAAGCTGGAGTGGAGCGTACCTCTGCCGCCTACAACATCGGAGGAAATGCTATGGGTAGCAGCGCCGGCTCCAGTCTCAACACTTATGCCAGTATTGATTTCTATAAGTCAGAAGAACTGAGAGCACAGCAGAACAGTAGAAAGGATGGCCAAGGTAAGTGTGCAAACCCCTCCTATCTTGAAAAATATCTATTAAACAATGGATGGACAAAGAGCATTTTGATCAGAACATCTCAGATCTGACTGACGTACTAATATTTTTTAAGAAAATGTTCAGAAAATCTACAGATAAGGCCTCATAAAGTCTTAGCTATCATCTTTTATGATATTATAGATTGAGACATCTTGCATAAGGTTGCAGTGTCTGCCGTGGCACCTTCATTTGTTCTTCTTGTAGACAGTGAATTTATTGGCATCTTTTTTGTCCTAACAACTAAAATACTCAGTGGTTACTACAGCACACAAGGGAGATGACAAGATAATGTCTACAAGGCAACTTAAAAATGATCAACATAGCAATTAATGCAATGATAACATAATTATAAAAGATATTCCAAGAGTACCAAGAACTGTTTCTGATATGAAAAATTGAAAGGTTACACCCATTTTTCAAAAATCAGACAGGATTTAGGTGTCTTCCATGCCTCCTCCTCATTCAGTTGAACAATCTGCAATAACTCTGATTGATTTTTTTAATAACCCATTGAAAAGAGTTACAATAACAAGCATTGTTTGTATCTTCACGTTGTCCAAAAATAGCTTATTTTCTGAAGAGCAGTGACATTTAGTTGATTTATTAATTATTCGACCAGCAGAAAATTATTCAGCCACTATTTTGATAGTCAACTCATTGTTTCATTCATTTTTCATGCAAAAAAGACAAACTTCTCTCTGATTTTAGCTTTTGAAATGTTTTGATTTGCTGCCTGTCTTTGTCATGTATGTTGGAAATCGATGTATCTTTGGTTTTTCCACTGATGGTCAAATAAAATAGAGATTTGAGGACATCACTTATCATACTCTGGTAAATTGTAAAGGGCATTTTTCAACATTACTTACTATTAATTGAAAACCATTAATTCGTTAATCAAGAACACGATCACCAGATTAACTGAAATTGAAAATAATTGTTAGTTGCAGCCCTGAATGTCATTAACTTTTAAAAAACAAGTGAAAGAAACAATTCAATATAAATGAAAGAAAAACTATAAATACGGTTAATATTTGTCCAGCCGAATATGAGCTTTTGATGTGATGTGCATAATCCACAGACAAAACTCATGTCTGGGTCTTAGTCGATCCTTCCCCTTTCATCCTCTACTGATGTGTACCTTTGCCTCAAGTTGGTGGGCAGCAGCGAGCTTCCAGGCTGTGGGTTGTCTGTTGAGTCTCTTATTATCACAAGTGGGTGTTCAGAGAGCAAAGCCAATTGATTTGTCTGCTGGTAATGAGCCATTTCGCATAAATGGAAGTAGAGGGGACAGAATACGGGCCAGGTGTTTGTGTTTATGTGTGGGCGTGCTATCCGCTGCAGGATTTCACAGCTCTGAGGGTTCCCTCACATTGCACGGATGACAATTATCTAATGGTAATGTTGGAAGCTGAAGTACATTTTGATGAACAGACACTGAAGCACATAATAGATCCATGGTTTTTACATGTCATGAAATAAAAGCTACGTGGGGCAATATGTTTAAATGTAAATATACAGGTAAATATAAATATTAAGAGAACTAAATGGAACGACTTGTGCAGCTTATTAATTCGGAGCAGCTACAGCATTTTCATGATTGATTTATCTCATGCTATGCAGTCTCTACGTGTACATGTATAACCATAATAATTACCTAATTATTTCAATTGGGGATAGTTTATTTATGCATTTAACATGCATAGCAAGGAAAAGAGGCCCCTGTTGATATTCTGTGAACTACTCTTTCATGTAAATTTTCACACTTGCAATGATGATTGAATGCGCCCGTCCTCCTATGAGCTACAGTGTTATACTGCTTTCATTAACTGCAGCCTTATTCTTATCATGGTACTCAGCATATGCAGGCTGGGTATAGAGTGGATGTCGGCTGTATTGCAATTCATAAATTCTCAAATAAACAGGCTTGGTTCTCAAATGTCCAATCAACCCTCAACTCAATAATGTTGTGAATCTCACATTCCTCCACCTTTTTAAATTGCATTTAGATTTTCAAATTAAATGCTTAATAAGATATCAGAATTCAATTAAGAAGCTCATGTGAGCCCTAAGTTTTAATTGCAGTGTTGTCACAACTGCATTATGAGTTGCATTATGACTGCAAAGTGTAGGTGTTCATGTTAACATAGCTGACGTCTTGTGGGCTCACTGATGCTAAAAGTTACACAGTTTACCATCTGAGCTTATGGGAAAAAAAACGATTCATTAATAGCATTTTCCAAGGTATCCAATGTTTGTAAACCGTTATTTATCTTAATTGATCCAATTACACTAATAAGAGTAGTTATTAGTGTTTTAAAAATTAAGTACTTCATACACACAATGTATGAACAAGAACTGACAGTCTGCAGTGATCATCTTTGTTGAAAACAGTATGAAACTGTAATGATGGATATCTGCACTAAAAAGCTAACAAAGAGCAGGTGAACTTCTGCACTCAGTTGCCACTTTATTATTCAGCACATCTAACTTAAACTAATAAAACAGCCCTACAATAAATCCTCTGTACATGAAGTTGTGGTGCTGTTGAACTTTGTATTGTTTTATACCGGGAGATATTTCTGTTATTTATTCTACCTTCAATGATATAAACAGGGTGGATAAAATAATAGAAACACCTGTCAGTATAACACATTAGAATTAGGCAGCACCAAAATGTCTTCAAAGTATAGACAAATTCAATAATACAGACTACAGTCCATTTTTACACAACAGCGTAAACAACCTGAGTGTTGAGGCTGCAGATAATCATTTGACTCTGAGATTGGAAGGAGCAAGTGCTTAGACTGACACAGATACTCAGACCACAGGCTGATTTATCAGCACTGCTGTCAGAGTTTCCCCTGAAGTACACACTATTTGCTGCTGCTTGGAGAGGCAATTCTTCAATATTGTTATTTTATAAGGTATTTCTGCTCCTCTGTGGACACTATTAGACCAAAAAAAGTCTTTGTAATTCCAAACTGACGATTATGGCGCTCTGATGTTTGCATGCTGACTTCATTTTGCTGAGATGGTAAGAACTAGAATTGCTTTAAGCTCTTTTTGAAGGGGGTGGTCATTAAAAAGAGAAAAAAAATCCAAATTCTTGGAAGTGATAAGACACATAATATTGACATCTGCAACAGAGTGCGTGAGACTGCAATGAGAAAATCCTTTAAGAAAGATATCATGTGTCATGTGATATTTACCCAAGCAGTCAGCAGGAGCTCTAGATTCAACAAAAGCAATATGCTTTGGAGAATATATAATCTGGTCTAAACTGCTTTACCCTCTGTAACATTTTGTGTGGGGAGACTTAAAAACGAGTTTTACTGTGAATTGTAGTGCATACTCTTAACAACGGATAACACAATGTCACTTTTGAACACAAATTATTTTTAAACAGTAGGAAACTTTTGTCCGGAAAATATACGATTTAAATTCCTTTCTATGGTTTTTCCAGATTGTTGATCTTCGTCCTCGTCTTGGATCTGAGTGTGATGCCGGTGTGACAGCTCCGCACTGAGTCTGTCAGGGGACGGTCGGTGGCCTGATCTGTTGTCATAACAGAGCTTGACACTGGAGTCTGAACACTGAAACCATGGAAAACACATCCTCATCCCATCCGCTGTTTTCTGTCAACCAAATGTGTGCCAAACACACACACACACACACACAAACACACACACACACACACACACACACACACACACAAACGCGCAGACACAGGGTAGGAAAAGGTTTGGGGTTTTTTGCCTTGTTTTGAACAAAAATGACATTTGATCATCATTTAACTTTATAACGATAAAGGATGACAATTTAAAATGTGATTGTGTGAGTTCTCAGGTGGCTATGACGCTGACCATGGTGGCTCCATCACATCCTGGTGCAGTCTTTATTTAACAGTCATCCAGACAAAGTCATAGATCAACAGAGCTTTGACTGAATCACACAAATGGCAAAAATATCCGTGTGTGTGTTAATTTAATATACGTTTTGCATGTTTGATTAGTTCATGAGCTTCATTAGTTTACGTCTTGTAAGACAAGGCTCAAAATTGCAGCAGGCATGCTGACACAATCTCAGCTGTATTTGGAGATCCTTGGTTTCACTGTTTGTATTGTCATGTAAGTCACAAAATCCTTTGTCCGTATTCTAAGTTAAATGATCCTCAGGTGTCACTTTGACTCCAAATAAGAAGTAAATACAGCCTTGGCCGAGATTTCATACACTCACACACGCTGTCACTGTAAACATATATGATTTAATATATACAGTTGCCCAAAAAAGGCTTTATACTTCTTGACCACTATTCTTACGCTACTGAAGGAGTTCACATTGTATCTAATTTCTGAGATACAATAAAGTACAGTTTTTGGGATTGGCAATTAAATTACATTATACAAAAGAAATGTAATATATAGTTCCCTATCATTTTTTCAGCAGGAAAAAGTTTAGTGAAAATCTCACAGACCTTTTGCAATATTTGTGAAATACAGAGTGTAAACTTTAGGAAATAGGGCATCAGATGATTACACTTTAATTTAACATTGTGATGTGACATCTGCACACAGTTGTAGCTGAGGGATGGGAAAATTACTTACTTTTCATGCTTTCAAAATAGTTATACTGTAATTTTGTGTTTTCTGTGTATTTCATGAGGATTTTTATCCCTCAGGCTCCAGATGTGCATCCACACAGGATACATGTTTATACAGTCACAGCTTTGATTATGCATAAATTAAAAATGCCCTATCATGTCATATGGCTGATTTTCAAATGGTGGCAGTAGGAGGGTCCAGTCAATTCATCTAAGTTGTGTTGTTGGATTTTTGCTGGATTCACTTATATGCTATGTGGTGTTCAGAGTTTGAGGGGATAGATAAGTCATCATCTGTCTACCCGATATGCTAACGCACAGTGGGTGCTCTGCCCTTTTTAAAAAAAATATTTGATGTGTTGTAAAATCAAACAAAATGAGTTATCTTCATCCCAAAAGGAAAGTGACCATATTTATATATACACCGAAATTTTAAAACTGCAGTAACTGCGGCCAAAAAAACAATCAAAAACAAAATTAAAAAAAATTCATGTGCTGTATACGTGTTGCAGTTAAAGTGCCGCAGGAAAAGTCACATGAAAGCTGCAGCTTTCATGCAACATGACAGCATTTGAGGGAAATGTGTGATGTTATATAGATTCACAAGAGAAGCAGATAAATACACTGTATACACAACAATGCATTTATTCAATAATCATGGTCCACAACATTGCATAAAATTTGCCAAATTACCATAACTTTCTTCTGCTATGCATGTAAACAGCTTAATCAAATTGGCTTCAAACACACAGTGAGGGCAATAATTAAATTGTATGTATGTAAATGTCCTCACTGAGATGTGCTGAAGGCACCTGATAACAAACATGTTAGTGAGGGTAGATGAATACTACAGCTTAGGGAGTGTTTGCAAAAATACCAATTATACACATATTTATGTGTAATAATATATTATTTAATACATTTTTGTCAAACATAGCAAAATGGTGAATTTTTTTTTTAAACTTCACATGACTGACATTGAAATTCCATCTCATCATAAAATAATTTATTAATTTGAGTTGATTATGACTAAATGAGATCTCATATTAATGGCTTTTGAAGCAATGTGTAGCAGAAAATGTTTGAAAAAAGTCAAAGTGTAAATCCTTTTTGGGCAACTGCTTTTCTATTATAGCTGTATATTATACTATAGTATATAGAATACTATAGTATACAAGTAGAAGGACAGAAACTATAGTAAATACTGTAGTTTGTTTTCCTCATTTGCATAACAGTTAACACGATTCTAATATAAAGAGACACATTACAATGGTATATAAGGTATACAGTATACATATAATGATTAATACTATATAGCCTAGATATCTATACTCTTTTATAAAGTGCCTCATTTTTGATTGTAGCTGTTTTTACACAGGTAATCTTAAAATGGGTTGTGGAAAAAAACAATTGTTGTTTCTCTCCTGAGTCTAAATTGTGCATATGTTGAACTTTACAGACGACAGACCGGAAACTTATATTGCTATCAGTCAACCATAATCAAATTGCCTTACTGTGTTTATCAGAAACATGAAAAAATACTCATTTTTTGCAGTGCCTAACACTTTAGCCACAATGTAAGCACTCCCTCACTCTTTTGTTTGGCTTCATCAAGCTGAGGTTTGGCCAGGACAAAAAAAGAAAACAAAAAAAACTAACAAAAAAACAAAGCAAAGGGGAAAAAAACCACATCTTTCTCTTTCACTCAGTAGTTTCACGCTCTGGGACATATCCTCTTCCTCTCTGCCACTTCCAACCAGCCACTTGTTCAGTGTGAAAAGCTGACAGCCTGTTGCAGATGGGACATCCTCCATCTGAAGCTGATTATTCCTGGACACTGTGCAGCCAATATCTTGCAGGAAAAAAAAACATACATGTGGATTCTACATTGTATAGATTTTAATGTCAAATGATATTTTTAATGACTTCCTGTATTTTACCTTTACCTGTTTTTACACCAAGATGAAATGTGTCTTTTAGAAAAAAAAAAAACAAGCTGTCCACTGAGAAAACAGGACCTTACTCAGTATTAGACAGAAAATTAAGCGTGCACTAATTCACTTGTGGTTTGCAGTATATTTTGAACCCCAAAACAAACATCAACCCCTCAGCGCAGCCAGCACTGGTGGCTGACTGCTCATATGGGCTAAAACAGTATTAACACACTTGTGTATTGCTCTTATTATTTGGATGTGGATTATCTAGATGTGGATTCAGTTCCCAGAGGGTGACCTCTAGGACCTCTAGGACTCACTCTCACCTCTAGGATGTGGTCTAAACTGTAAGACGGTGCCATTCCAGCTCACACTCATTACTTTCTCATTTCCTCCATTTTAACATTCTGCTGCTGTCAAACAAATTGCCAAAAATACAAAGTCTGACAACAAAGAAAAGGTCTACTGTAACGGTAATTTGTAAAGAGTAGACTCACAAAATCAGTCTTAGATCTGATTTTGAAAAAACAAATAATTAAAAATCACTTTTTTTCACCTGATAGCCAAAAAGTAAGTTGTTAAAATTTAAATGGAGTAAAACTTTTTTTTTAAGCAGTGTTTTTCTTGAGGTAGTGTAACTTAAAGTTTAAGACTGGTTGCGTACTGTATCCAGAACCTCAGATGGAGAGTTTGGCCATGTTGTTACATTAGTGTTACTGAATCAGGATTTTTCGGTAGCAAATATTTGAAAAAAAATTAAAAAAAAAAAAAAAAGCCTGCTGGGTATGGTGTTGTGATGCCAAACATTTCACTAATTACTGTGACCACACTCTTTTATCCAGGGTTCTGGCTGTGTGTATACAGGGTACAAACGAAGAAGGCTTTCTTGATGTATTTTTGACACTGGTAGCTTTTCCCACACTTAGATTGAATGTTTTATTTTTCAGAGTGTTCTGGTTCATTAGTCAAATAACTTTGACCCTGCTGCAGATATTAAATGCTTAACTACCTGCATGGTGTTACACATAAAAATCAATTTGAGTGTTTCGGCACTTGGAGTAAAAAGACACCGATATCAACTACGACCCAGAAGGTCAGAAACCTCCTCTGACATTGACTTACAAAGCCCTTGACTCACATCTGATAGGACACTTAAGTGCCTGGCTTTGGTTACTGGTGTCTGGTTTTTATTCCGGTATCTTTCCGTCATCTCAGTGCAGAGATTGAAATCCATACCAGCTCCTGGAAAAAACAAGTCTTCCACACAATTCTTTAGTATTCAGTTGGAGATGTGCAAAACACCTGGCCAGCAATTCCTTTTCAAAGGACTTGTTTCTGGTGCCATCGTTTTTATGTGAGTGGAGATCTCTGAACTTCACACTCGAGACGTGACCATTCAGGATTGAGAACCTCTGACACCAACACATCTAAAGTTTAATTTAGAAATTTTGTTTTTTACACATTAGTCAGGCACTTAACAGTCACCATTTTTAATCTTATGATGTTCAAAAATATATATTGGTTGAGCACAGCCCACTACTGCCAACAGTTTGTGCTCAATACTGAGAACTTTATTTCCAAACTCTTGGATAACAAACCCAGACAGATATGTGGACTAGTTCCACTTTTCTAACTTCAGTACTGTTGTGTTGCTCCTTTGTTAAAGTGATCTTTTATATTCTCTTTGTTATTCCTTTGGTGTAACTCTTCTAATTGGGGATTACCGAAATTCTCTGACTGTACCTCATAATCTCATGTCCGAGACGTAACAGATGTAACAGTTGGTAGTAAAGCCCCTTTGGTGAGTCTGAGAAGGGTTCAGGATATTACTGAGGCCGAGTAGGAGGAACACATAAAATAAAAGCTGTGGATTTGGGTAAATATCATTTAATGTATTGTGTATACAAAACTACTTAAGCAGCATGTGGCTCTCTGCAGTGTTTCCATTCTCATGACGTACAGTGGGTCGTACGTATCTGCTTCTCATCTATGAATCATCAGAATCCTGCCAAGTAATTTGGTTTGGTGAAGCCGAGAGACTTGTGCTGTCTCTTTCGAATATTTTGTAACGTGTCTTCGAAAACGAGACACAGAAATTGCTCAACAGACTCTAACTGTGGGAAATGATACTGTATGTACAATCAGGATAGCAATTATAATTACAATGGAAACAGCATTGTATGTATTTTAAAGCTATTGATACTACTTTGATAATGATGTAAAATGTAAAAAGACTGAACAGGAACTATAGGTATGTAAAGTATACTGTGTATAGAGGAGTTTGCTCCAGGGGAGGGATTGGGCATGGGGTTCATTCTGTTCATGGCAAAATTGTTTAACACAGAATATTGATGATTCTTGTCTGTGATGTAGACAACGTCAATGTTTTTTTTTTTTTAATGATAAAATGGAAAGTGATAAAAAAGGAAAACCTGTGTCTTTTATTCATTGCAGGTCTTTTGAATTTAAAAGTCAAAATATATGTGGTGTTAATATGTAGTCAATTGAGTCTAGACTGTTGTAAGCCATTGCTGGTCTGAGTTTTTAAGGATAAGCCTGTGGACAGAGGGCACACGTGTTTAATCCCAGGCTACTCTGTTTAAACAGATGGTATTTTGGCAGCATTCAAATTCATAGGTGAATAACAACAGAGTGGTGTTCTGAGAGCTTACTATTACTCAATTGAATTCTGAATTTAAAAAAAAAAATGTATATATATATATATATATATATATATATATATATATATTTATATATATATATATATATATATATAGGCTATGAAATCTGACAAAGATTAAGCAATTGCTTTTGACGCTCTCATGCCTTGCTCATATATGTGTACTGTGTAGTCAACGAGACAAATAGTTGTTGGTTACATTAAAATTTCCATTAGGACTCCAAAAGCTGTTAATATAACTAATGTGGTGGAGTTAAACAGCAAGGAGGTGGTGATAAGTGAATGAGCAAAAAGCCTTGTATTGATTGGCTGTTTTGACCCTTGTCAGCCACATCATTCACATCACACACGTTGAGCTGTTTTTTAAAGACAGTAATCAGCACAAAATATGTTGGCTAGGTTCAAATAGCTTTATAGATAAAATATAGGCTTTGCCCATGCACACCTACTGCCTGTGTGTGAGTACAGTACAAGCTCACAGTTCAGATGTCTATGAACTGTTAACAGCTCCACCAAATAATGAGTTTTCCATCTAAATTTCTCAGGCGGTTTAATTTCAGTAAATGTTCCAGAGATCCAATATCCCACCAAGAGTCAAAGATTAGAGAAGAAGTCTAAAAACTGGAAGCAACTTTATGTGTCAGAACATAATCATCTCAAAACCCTCAGATTTAGCTGGTGTCTCTCTATATAAAACTGTATAAAGTAAGTTCAAACAAGCTTCATCTCCACAAGCTACAACAGTAACAGGCTGCTGACACACTGTTGCTTCAGCATTAATCATCTAATGATGTCAGATATGATAATGTATCAGTCAGAGGGACCGAGCCAGCACTTTTACTTTAATACTGTAACTACGTTTTACTAATGCTATGTATGTGCTTTTTAAGTGAGATTTTTCATGCAGGACTTTGCTGTATTGGTGCTGGATGCTTCTTCCAAGACTGGTTACAACTGACCAGATTTAAACAAACATCATCAAATCATCAAAACTTAAGAGCACTGATTTAGTTCTTTTCTTATTCAACATTGATTTGTTCAGGTATATATATATATATATATATATTTATATATTTATATATATATATATATATATATATATATATATATATATATATATATATATTTATTTATTTATGTGTTTTTTTTTTAAATCAACAAAGGGATAGTTACATACAATATCTGTACTGATCCTTTAAGGGATTGTCTGCAACATATGCAAAAACATTTAGCAGGTAGTTTCTTTCTTGCAGCAAATGACAAAGGGGCTATTTACATCAAGAGTCAGGAAACCACTATTATTACTGTCGCCTTATCAGGATACGGCCCTGTAGCAGAGGAGTTTTATTTTTTCTGTTATTATAAATATAAAAAATACAGTCTAGACCTGCTCTATATGAAAAGTGCCCTGTCAGACATTGTGTTATGATTTTGAGCTATATCAATAAAAAGTTAATTGAATTGAATTTTAAGCACGGGCCACTATGACTGACTGAATTTAGTGAAGATTGTGTGCAGGGGGGAGGGAAGTTCTTTCAGGCACACCTAACGATACATCAAGGTAATTATGCACAGAGATGTTTATGAAGTTGAGAGCGCAGCGTTCCCAGGGCAGCTGTGATCAAGAACAGCACATTCCAAGAAGTTCCTCTTTTTATACAAATGAGATATTTGGGTTACATGTGATGTACTTGTTGGGTAAATATTTCATAACCGCCCATGCCAGGCTCTTCTAAATATTAAATAGGGTTCAGTGATCATTCAGCCTCATTGTAAGTTAAAAACTGCCTCTCAGCCTGAACTGTGACCTTGGGTCTGACTGACCTGAAAGAAGGTGAACAAAAGTGGAGTGATCCTCTGGGTTTAATCAGACATCATATAGTAAAGAAGCTTTCTGAAATAAATTCTCTCTTCCGTTTTTTGCCCTGATTTAGAAATATGTTCATTCATTTCTTTAGTTTACAACTTCGGGGATATTGTGTAAATTTGGAATCAGGTAGGTGCTGTTAGACGTTGCTGGCAGTGAAGTTAACTTACCAACCTCATCTATATGCTTGTTGTTGCTTTTAAAAGTCTGGTAAAATTATGGTTTGGTTTTCAGGTTGGATTGTTGCTAAATAATGAAATAACAGAGACAAGCAGTGCTCTAAATGTTTTAGTTTAAGTAGAGAAACTCAAACTTTTAGTTTGAATTTCTCCACTCAAGGTGGCGGGAAAGACAAAGTTTGAAATATTGTAGGCCTATGGCCAAAAATAATAGATGAAAATGGAAAAAAAACAGCAACAGCAAAATGAAACCTTCAGTGTAGAGGAAACTGATAGCGAGCAACAGAATAAACACATTGCTGGATGAGGTTAAAGGATGATTCCAGTTTATTTCAGCTTGGTTGGTTTTTGCTCTATAGGTTGTGCTAACTTTGCACTTGCCTCCATTGTTGAGATTTGTGGGAAACAAGGACTTGCGCAAAACAGAATATATGCTGGCAACCAGCACAAGCGTCCTACTGCTTTCCAAATAAACATGTCTAAAATCAGTGGGTACAGAGAGCAACAACAGACCCTGTGGTGGATGTGACAAATTTACTATAAAGGAAGATAAACTATTTATGTGCAAGAGTGAGTTTGTGTTTTTAAGTAGATGTGATAAATTGTTCAGCCCAGATGGACAGGAAGATGGAAAAGATCCAGATCAGAGTGGAATCAGCTGTGAAACACTTTTAAATCAAGGGACAAAGGTGGGAAGTGGCCGAAGAAATGTGAGGAACTTCTCACACTCGGACATGGGCTAGTGGTTCCTAATGGTTTTAGTTGTTCTACAATGGAAGGCAAGGAGCCTTTTTTGCCTGTGGACAAGAATTTTAAAAAAGTTTCAAATTCATCAGACAACCTTTATGTAATATACATAAAAGAGAAATGGTTGAAGTTGCACTGTAATTTTGTTATTTATGCTTATGCTGCAATCAGAAATAGGAAGGGTGGAGGAGTGGCAACATTTGAGAAGTAATGAATGGGTTAATGTAATCTATATAGGGAGAGAACATGAATCACTTGTAAGTCAATTGTAAGTATGGACATGAAAAGTCAGCTTAGAGAACATCAGTTAATATAACCCCTGAGCTCTGACACATTTAACATTGCAGGTGGGCCGATACAAGTATAAAATATATGGTATAGGATTGTGATGGAGCAGTAATTCAGATACAAGTGATACAAGTGACACTCACGCCCACTGTAATTGCGGGTATTAGCGCTTGGAAAGTTTTGAACCGATCAACAGTAGGCAGTGATCCATATCCAATAGTAATCAAGATTTGGGATAAAGATACATCAAGGAAGTTGTGTGAAGATGATTGGGATGCACGCCAAGTGGTGAGTGAAGTTAGGTGTGTAGCACTAATAGAAGAGGATATATCAGATGTGGAGGAAATGAACAAAAAGTTGGTTATAGCCATTGTACAGACAGCAGAAGAAGCTATTCCAAAGAGTGCAGGAAGCAACAGTTTGGAAAACGATAAGATTAGCAAAACATACATACTGGAGACAACAAAGTACTAAAATTGAGAGAAAAATACAGCTGTCAGGCATATGGAGAATGATTAGGAAAATTAATTGCATAAAAAACAGCTTTGAAATACAAGTGCTGCATAGCGGTAGCATTAATTGGTTATGCAGAAAATACAGAACTTCTAGCATAGACATTTGTGAAGATCCACAGCTCAGAATTTTTCTTTAAAAGCTCAGCAGTTTCAAGGCAATATCGTTGCACAGAACCCAGGAGTTGCAGAAAGAAGTTCTATATCAGGGGAGGCACAGATTTTCCATTCAACCTATTTGAATTAAGGAGAACCATTACAAATGCATGCAAACTGCAAGATGGTATCTGTTCCAGCATGTTAGCTCATATGAAGGACAGCGTGATATGGGACACAGGCATAATCCCGTCAAAAAGATTCATCAGATCCATCAACTATAGACACATTGCAATAACATCATAGTTAGGAAATAAAATGGAACAGATGGTAACAGAGGGATTAATGCACTTGACAGAGTGGATTTCATAAAAGAGTGGGATGTCAGGAATTAGAGGTCAGGAAAACTCAAACATTAAAGAAATGGTGATTACTGTGTCTTTCAATGTCTGTTGTCATCATCTGTTATATTTTTGTTAGGATTTAATCTGTAGCTCTGTGATGACCTTGTATCAGGGTTTAAGTAGTGACACTTTTCGACAATATAGTTACTATCCTACTTAGGTTAAGTTACTGTTTAAACAATTTTACTCTTACTCTTGTAGACCCTGCTAGGAAGCTTTCTAGATCATTTTTGTGTAACTCTCTTTTCTCATGTTTTTTTGTGTTTTGATGGCTGTTTTGATGAGTTATGGTTATCATTGAACCTCTTCTTTTATGGGTAGTTTCGGTATTGTGGTTTTGTTTCTACTTAGGGTCTTTTTTGTTATTTTCTTTTGAAGACTAACAATAAAAACTCTGCAAACTTGAACAAAATTACTCCTCAAATCCCCCATCATCTGGTGAGACTCGCCTTTCCCCTAGACCGACTTGGGGTTCTAATAAAGTTAAATAATAATATGAAAGATATATGAAAGATAGAGACTTCTTATCAAACTTAATATGTTTGGTGTAAATGCCCAGTTGTACAACTAGGATTTAGATTTCCTGTATTGAAGGCCAATAGAAGTAAAAGCAGGGACAAAATATTTCACTATGTATTCAGCAGAAAATGGAGCCTGACAGGCTAGGATGTGCAGTCCACTGCTATTTAACATAATGATTAACGACATTTTTAAACAGGATGAGTGATATATAGAAAATTGCATGACGCTGATGACAGGGTGCACTGGATGGGGACTCAAAATCTGGAGTATTTAAAAAAAATGCAAGCTGTAATAGACAAAATGGAAGAATGTTTGTACAAATAGGGATTTAAACTGTTAATTGCAAAATCAAAAGTCATATTCTTTGCTAAATGCAATAAATCAGTACCTGTGTAATTATATGGACAAATACACTATCATGTTAAGGTGGTTTGAAATCCTTGAATTTCTGTTCAATGAAAAGCTAATCAGATGTCGACCTTTTAACAAAGTAAAAAATAAGTGCAAAAAGATCAACAATATACTGCAATCTCTGTCAGGACAAGGTTGGAAAGAAAACAGGAATATTTAATACATATTCATTGGGCTCCTATGAAAGCAGGCATGTCAGAAACAGCAGCAGTTACAACCTTAAAAAGCTTGATGTCAAACAAGTGCAGGCTCTTTGAATTTTAGTGGAGCATTTAAAACATCAACAGCATCTGCAATGCATTTTAAAATGGGGGAAATGCCTCTGTAAATTAGGAGGGTCAAGCTAATGTTGGTGTATTGCGTTAATCTGCAAAGACATAGATCACAACCCCACGAAGACCAATTTACAGGAGCATTGGGAGCATAAGAAGTCAAGTTTTTACAGTTTTGGGTGAATAGGGTAGGATAGGCAATCGCCTCTGATAGCTTTCAAGCATGAAGCCTGGTAAGTCATCATGCATGCAGGATGTTGTGTATGAAATCCTTTGAATTCCTAGTCAAGTAGGGGCAAGAGGTAACAAGAAGGCCAAACAATATTCAAAACTACAGTTAACTGACATACTGTGAAAGTAAAGCAGAGGTTATAACTATCTTAAAGGATTAGATGGACAAAAACCTGGCGAGAATACTGGAACTTAATTCACACAGGAAGACATCTTTATAGTATTCAAAAACATGTAGGCATTGTTGGAATATGGGACAGGAGCTCAAAGGAAGAGCGGCCCCAGAATTAAATCAATTACTCCACAAACCAGAAACTGTCAAACATCTACTGATGGATTGCAAAAGGTATAATGTCGAAAGAGTAGAATTAATAGTATTAAATGATGGAAAACACAATAATACATTGAGGAATCTGTTAGGAAAGACCTAATGGAAAGTATACAGTCTTCTAATTACTTAGTTAAAGGTGCTATATGGAAGATTTCCCTGCCACCACACACGGTTTCTTGCCAGAAGTGGGTGATGGGGCTGATAACCATTACCATCGTTGTGTTTACAGGAGAAAAGGTTAGAAGAAGTTGTCGAGGCAGCGTTACTTCTTTTTACAAGCTGCACTGGAGGCAGGCCGGATGCTCCAGTTAGTCATGATCACAAAGTGGTATATTACAGGGCGGACCAGGGCCAACCGGTTAGCGTGCTAACTTCAGCAAAGGACAAAAAGTGAATAAAAATAGGAGTAAAACAGAAATTCAAACTGGTGTCGCTTTCCACCACTGGAGACAGGTGAGGACAGGGACGAAGGGAATCTTGGGATGTTTCTCCCAGACTGGTAAGTAAACAGCTGTTGATGCTAATGTTGGCTTTGTTGTGACAGCAAAAATCTACATATAGTATCTTTACAAATTAACAGGAAAAATAGAAAGATTTCTTTTTTTTTTTCTGCCAATCGACTATTTCACACTTCAGTCCACCGGGCGATGGTGGAAGAGGAAGAAGATGAAGATGAAGAAGAAGAAGAAGAAGAAGAACAAGAAGATGATGATGATGATGAAGAAGAAGAAGACGGAGAAGAAGAAGCGGTGCACCGGAAGCTTTACCATTAACGCCGCTTTACATCGGAGATCTTAAATTGTCTAGATGACTCGGTGGCTTCATCTGTACTGAATTTGAACATTTTTAATCTATATCTTTCATTAACTGCCGCTAAAGCCCAAAGGGGAAGAAACATTTGTATCTTGCTTTTTATAAACAGGTACTTGAATATTCATCCAATCGAGGCAAAAGGGGGGAAAAAAGGGATAAAGGCAGCGACGGTTCCCCGGTTCACACAAGTTTTAGCAAATGAGTAGTTTTGCATGAAAGCGTCTTAAATCAAGATACTTAATTGTGTTGACTGAGCGTATTATTGATAAAGTTAAATGCACAGTGTGGAAACGCACATTCAGACTTTTATAGCCTCGTAACTCTAAGGCGTTATGATTTTTTTTTTTTTTTTTTTTTTTAGTGCCCGGAATTTCGAGCAGAGTGGGAGCTGGTCGTTTTTTTCCCCCCCGCTCTCATGCAACCACCTCCGGACCGACCCTCCTCCTCCTCCTCCTCCTTTTCCTCCTCCTCCTCCTCCTCCTCCTCCTCCATCGCCGCAGATGGCCGGTCCCTCCACTGACCGCAGCGAGCGTCCGCGGGGGTAGATGCAAATGAGATCGGGGCGAGATAAAGGTGGGACGTGGGGCCCGGCGGCGCCCGTTAGCATGCAGTCGGCCGCGGGCGGCGTTAGCTTCGGTCGGCAGCTCTCTGGGTCCGCGGCGCAGCCTCCGGCGGGGAACTCGGCCGCAGCGAGCCTCTGATCCCGCGGGACGCGGCGCTCTCCTCGGAGGTTTGTATGAGGAGCCATTAGCGTCCGTTCGCCTCTTCGGCTTCAATACTCGTAGAGTTAATGGCGGTTGTGTTCGAAAGCCGAAACTTTCGCCCGGTTTCGGGTGTTTGTGTGTTTTTTTTTTTTTTTATTCACTTGGGACAATTTGTCGGTTGCTACATAAACTAGTTTTAGAAAACCTCCATTTCACGGCCGTTACTGAAACGTGCATGCTGCAATGTCTCGGTGCACTTTGAATTTAAAGCAGTGAAAAGAGCGATGAAGATAAAAAGAATCACGGACTCTTAAATGCTA
This sequence comes from Istiophorus platypterus, assembly GCA_016859345.1. Classification (NCBI taxonomy): domain Eukaryota; kingdom Metazoa; phylum Chordata; class Actinopteri; order Istiophoriformes; family Istiophoridae; genus Istiophorus; species Istiophorus platypterus. Next base: position 9,371,325 of record CM029129.1, read on the forward strand.
AATATAATCCCCCCTTTTCCATCACAGTCCTTGTTTTCTTTCTACAATGGAAATGAAACGGGTTTTTTTTTGGAAAGTTCATGTTTCCACAAATGTGTTGGACGTGCAGGTTGAGTTGCTTTCACCTTCTTTCCAGTTCATCCGAAAACCAGCTCCATGTGGTTGGAGTCAGGAAGCTGCTGGTCTTCCATCATGTGAAGCCACCATCTAGTTCTGTTCCTCTAATGTATTGGGTTAATACAGTTCTGTAGATTGAACGACAGCCCAACCGGTCTGTCTCCTCTCTTACTTTCCTTTTTCTCATCATTCTGACAGCAACATACACAACTAACATCCTGTGGTACACTATTGTCCTAATAATGCATCGGATGCTGTGGTAACACAGTTTTTTCCGACACTGCCTTACACAGAGGGTTTTTTAAGTGACCGACAAAAGTTTGGGGTTCTATAGGAATTGTTTGCATCAACTTTATAGGCTTCATTTACTTCAATTGCTGCAGGAAGGATATAAATTAATACATTTCTTTATCCCTGAAAAAAAGCCTGTTTTCTATGAAATTTACAGGACCTTTGGTTTTCGGTGACCCAGACTTTTATTTATTTATTTTTAACATCGGGAAGTTTACCCCTTTTCCTTTGTACCATTCAAGGTTCACTTGACTTGAACTGCTTAAATTTCAATAATATCTGGAATAATGGGGGCGTATATAAAACTTCTGACCGGTAGTCTATTAGCAACATAAGTTATCTCTCAAAGGAAAACATTGTTTGACAATTTACTCTCACCTTGTATCCATAAAAAGGTGGAAGCTCATATGGGCCCTTCAGGCAACTTGACAACTAAAAAATGGTTGATTTTGGTCCAAAGAACAGCATTTTGTCACCCTCTGGCTGTAACCTTTAAGTGGGGAAATGCCTGTGCCAATAGTAACAAAGTACCTATGTTACATCAGCGGCGGCAGAAGCACTACAGTGTCTTATACAGTGGAAATACTGCTACTGATAATTGAGTTTAGTTGAAGTGAAAAGACTCTACACAGTTAAGTCTATATGGTTGTAGGTAAGAAATATTGGAAATGACAAAGTAATATATAAGAAAACAGTGTGCCTCATTTTCACTCAGAACATCGCCACAGTTGTCTAGTTTCTGTTACCGCAAACATATCATTTATCATTATCTAACAGTAGGGATTTCAGCCGGGAGGTTCCGTCTTCTCTTGCATTTCGATAAACATACTTTCCCTGAAAGCCTTTTTTAGCTTACTGTTAATAATTACTGCTGCCACAAATGATGGTTTTATTGCAGTGAACTTTGTAATCCAGTTGCCGCTGCCTGCCCGGAGCTCTGATCCCCAAGAAATGCGCAGATATGAACTTTTTCAGAGGAGTTTTTGAAGAAAAACAATTATCTGTAGTGATTATGTGTTTCTTTTTTTTCTAGGTAGTTGAGAAAAGAGAAACCTCCTCTGATATCTTTTTAGACAACATGGCCCCACACCCGGTTGTCCAGGCCATCATTGACCTCTCTGCAGGAGCCATAGGTAACTACAGAGCCTTGTCTCTCAGACGCAGTAAACAAACACTATCACAGTGTACACCAGGCAAAGTATTTAATCTCTGTGAAATAATCACACGTATTTGCTACTACTTTACCAAATGACTCGGTGGCTATGTCTGACATAGCAGGACATTTTGATGACTCCTGTCTTTTTCCGGCTTGTTTCTCCCTGGGTTTCTATTGACTGTTTATACTGCTCAGTGGAGCGCAGGCCTCTGTAAAGCCCTCGATGATTCTTATCTCTCTCCACAGCACATATTGAGCTCAAACTTTGATTTACCTTTAGTCTGTGTAACAGCCATTCTTTTCAACATTTGTTTACCATGTCTTGAGTATGGATCACTTGTTTTGGACAGTTTTCTCACTGTCTTCCTCCAAGGGGGAGCTGCGTGCGTCTTCAGCGGGCAGCCTCTGGACACAGCAAAGGTCAAGATGCAGACCTTTCCCACGCTGTACCGGGGTTTCATCCACTGCATCGTGTCCACCTACAAACAAGTGGGTCTTCGTGGTCTCTACCAGGGCACCACGCCAGCACTGATGGCCAACATTGCAGAGAACTCTGTGCTCTTCATGAGCTACGGCTTTTGCCAGCAGGTCATCCGCTTCACAGCTGGACTGCACAGTGAAGCAGTGCTGAGGTAGGGTGTTGTTAGCCAGGCTGATGCGTTTGTTAACACATTTTGATAAATGTCAGATCTCTAACTGTGTTCCCTTCTTTTCTGCTAGTGACATGCAGAAAGCCTGTGCTGGCTCCGTGGCGTCCATCTTCTCCTCACTAGTACTCTGCCCCACTGAGCTTGTCAAGTGTCGGCTGCAAGCCATGTATGAAATGGAGGCGTCAGGCAGGATAGCTAAGAGCCACAAGTAAGTTGTTTTTAAATAGTGACATATTTTTGGATAACACTGTATGGTTCATTTAGTCTTACATTAATCAGAGGTTTAGATTTCATGTTGGCAGATATCTTTTTTTCTTAAACTGTGCTGAAAAAAGTCACTTTGTTTAAATGTAGAGCATATTCAATACTATTTATCTATCAATATGCAAATTTAAATTTGAGTAAAAGAAAAACTCAAAAAACTGACATTCAGGGAACTATAAGTAAGTTTTTGGGCAAATACTGTTGATTACTTATTTGCTATAGATCTATTTGGTTTTTTTTTACACTCTCTTTATAAGAAAAGAGAATTGGTAAAAGACAGAGATGTGAAACATGAGACATCTGGATATTCTAGTAACCTGAAAATAAATCAAATCTTAATTATTTCTAGATATTTTTGTATAATTTCAATTAAATTATTTTTTGGTTGCCATATATTAACACTTCATATCTACTTTATCTTCGCTGCATACCCCCTTTTTTTAATGTATTTATTTATTTTTTCAACATTTTTTTTAAAATCAAAGTATCTATAAAATTAAAGTAGTTATATGATAATATTTTTGTCAGCTAGTGTTTCTCTTAAGGGGCTATGTCTAAGAATGGACCGACTGCTGAATTCAAACTCCAAACAAATAGGGGGCAGCAAAATGCCAGAAAGTTGGTGTTACCAGTGTTATCTTAGGAAACAAGGAAATATTCTGTTTTTGTCTTGCTATCTGTTATTGCTCCTTCTTTGTGAAGCACTTTGTAATGGTTGTTTTGAAAAGTGTTTTATAAATAAAGATATCATAATTATCTTAATTATCTTAATAATTAATTATCTTAATAATTTTATTTCTTCACATGTTGATGTTAGTTTTAATTTTAAACTAAAATACATTCATATTGCCCCTTTTAATATTATCAGTTGCACGATTTTTTTTTCTTTGGGGAAACATTAATCTGCATTTCATTTTGTGATGTGTATGCACTGACTGAGCCATATGTCCCTCTGCTTTGTCTGAAGCACAGTGTGGTCAGTGGTGAAATCCATTATGAGGAACGAGGGACCAGTCGGCTTCTTCCAGGGCCTGACCACTACCATAGCTAGAGAGGTCCCTGGTTACTTCTGCTTCTTCGGAGCCTATGAGCTCTGCCGCACCGCCTTTGCGGACTACATGAAATGTGACAAGGACGACATAGGTATGGGAAAAACATTCTTCCTTCATTACCACAGAACAGAAAATATTTGCCCTCTGCTGAAAGCATCAACTAAAAATGTCAGCTCCTCAGAATCAAAGAGCAAGACATTCTTTTTATGGCATTGCAGATGAATTTTGTAAAATTAGGAGGCCAATCACCAGTAGACTTAAAAGAAGTAGTTTGAAGCTACATTGAAAAATGAAATTAGAACAGTTGACCACAAATTTATTCACAGATAAGTGATTTAATGTACAATATGTAGGAATTTTCCTTTAAAATTTCTATAACTACTGTTACTGTTACTCATGTGACAGCTGAAATAAGGCTTAGCAGTTATCCATTGAAAACTCCTTTCCTTTTCTTTCATTTATTTGCTTTCAGCTCCCAGATTTTTAATGTAAACTATCTCTAAATTAGCATCCAACGGTTACCTTGTATGTTGAAGGTGTGGCTCCGATTGTGTTCAGCGGTGGTTTTGGAGGGGCTTGTCTGTGGCTGGTGGTCTATCCTATGGACTGTGTCAAGTCTCGGATCCAGGTCATGTCTATGACAGGCAAACAGGCGGGGTTTTTCAAAACCTTCATGACCATTGCTCGTAGTGAAGGTAGGCGGAAGTGGGGTTTGATGTTTGCATTCAAACTATCATTTTAACAGGAATTTTTAGTGTTCAGATTTGCTGGTTAAAGACTTCTTTGCAAAAAAGAATCAATATTCCTGCTGTTTCCTTTGTTTTTGAGAATGTAATGTTTGCTGTTCATTTGTTTAGGTGTGAGGGCGCTCTACTCTGGTCTTACCCCCACCATGGTCCGCACTTTCCCTGCTAACGGTGCACTGTTCCTGGGTTATGAGGCCAGTCGAAAGCTCATGATGAAGCAGTTTGATACTTAAAGGGCCAATTTGCACAAAAAAAGAAGAATGAGCAGTGAACTGGTATTATAGCCATATAACCTCATCAGAACTCCAGTTGAAGCTATGAAGCTTATTATGTGTAGGATCTGGTTTTTTCCTTTTCCTGCTTTTGTTAAACTTGTGTAAAAACTGACACACTCCATCTCTTTTGAACTTAGAAAACACCCTTGACATAGTGTTTACATCTTTTAAAAGTGAGATGAATTCATTTTTAGATCTGAATATTCTTTGTTTTTAACACTCCAAAAATACTACTTCCATCATACAGTATATGAGGAAAACATATGTGGTACAGTAATGAGCAACCTTAACCAGCCTCTTTATGAAAGAATATCAACACTCCTCTTTATTATTTTATGTCTACCTCAACAAAGTCGTATTCGCACAGAAATATTTGTGTCTGCAAGTCATTTCAGATCATTCTTTACTTGCTCTGTATGCACGTACATGAGTAAAAGAGGTACTCTGTTAATTTTAACGTTAATCTTAACCTTACTTGAGCTCATTGCATTTTTTTAGAAATGTGAAATGGCAAATACTGATTCATTTAAATTGCCTAAAATATGTTGTGATGACGTGTTTTCAATCGTGGAATTATTTACATTTTCAGAGCACAGTATGCACCTCAGTTTTGGATCACATGCTGGTTTGTTTAGGTTTGCTCATAAAAAAATCTGCTAATTAATACCCTAAAATATTGCTTACATTTCACATTGTGCAGCTCTACTTTTCAAATCCTGTTGACTGAAGTCTTTTTATCTGCCTTGAAAGAAGCTACAGATGCAACCAGCAAGTGTTTTAAGGTTGAGCCTAAAAAATTTCATATCACTGCCCAATGATGAGCAGTGGCTATAAATAAGTCTCCCTGTTCTTGTGTACGTCTCAAACTGAAGGTGTCATACAGATTGAATTTGTTTCACCATGTTATATTCTACTCCTGTTGTGATTATCTTCTTCTTCTTCTTCTTCATAATAATAATAATAATAATATTATGATTGTGATTGTGATTATTATTATTATTATTAATTTTATTATTATCAAGTCTCCACTCTTTTGGAACCCAATGTTTGGCTTTTAAATCACTACATTTTGCCTTTCTTGCCGTACAACCTTTATTGTTCTGTCATTGAGAAAATATTAGCTGCCTGATCTAATGTGCCATTTGCAGACTGCTTCAATTTGGCTGGATTTTTTTTTTCCAGTGATTAGTAGTTGGCAACTCAGAGTTCTCATATTCTTATTCCTGTAATTTGAAAAAAATTAGATATTTTATTCAGAAAATGTTAGCAATTTGAGATGATACTTAAATATCTGTACAGATATCAATCCAATTGTAGTAATACAAGTTACATTAAAGGTGTCAGCAAAGACAAACTTTGTCCTGTATTTTGTTACTGTCTAGTGAAGGCAGTTATTTTGTCTGAAAAGTAAAATATATTAAAAGGTTATTATTGATATTATTGTGAAATGCTAAATATAATGAAACACAAGGTAAAACATAAGCAGTTTGTTTTTAAAACCAGTTTATACAAACTTCATCATATAATTAGCATTGATTACTTCTAATACTGTAGAGTATGAAGATCATGTTATATGGACAAAAATTAATGTCTGTTGTCAAATACAGGCAATCACAATTACTCTGAATATTTTTTGCAGACGCTTTTCAGGCAGGGGGCGCCAGTCAACTGTCAGGAATTCACAGTGGCTGCATGTAAAGCAAAAACAAAAGAACAAAAATTCATTGTAATTTTAAAAAAACATATTTGAGAAATCTTTAAATTAAGATTAAGTTTTCTCATATCTACTTGTTCCTTTTAAGATATCCACACAGCTTCATCTTACCCCTTTCTCCATGCATGTTCCACACAGGCAGCCAAAGAACCCGTTGATCATCTGAATGGCACAGAGAATCAGCTGCAGGCAGCTGGTGGCCAGCAGAGTACCGAACAATCCAGTGTTGAACTGCACAATGTTCTCAGGCTCCATGCATATTCCCAAATTATCACTGTTACTCCAGTAATTGTTCTCACTGTTTGAAAGAAAAGGGTTATAAGCCCTCAGGTCTTTAGAAACGTTCACATTTTCATCAGAAAGTTACTCCTGTGTGTCACCTTTTTTCAAAAGGTCTTAGCCAAATCCCATTGATTTTGCAGAGGGGCCCGTTCTTCAAACCGAGCGCTGCCACACTCATACTGTACAGGGCGCCAACCACACCAAGTGCAGCAAATGCAATTGATAAGAACATCTGTAGAGGTGAAATAATAAACAGGGTCAGAAATATTTCTGTGGGAGTTTAAGACGTCCATTCTTAGCCTCGACCTATTCCTAACATATTTCTGCGCTATTGATAAATGGGGTGATTACTGTATGAGTTGAAAGAGGAACAGGCTCTCAACATTGGTTTTACCTCAAACACTCGTCACATTTACTCAGTCAGTCAGTGATTTGGTAGTAAACACAACAAAGGTGGATCAAGTTCACTTTTTCCTGATGATTTACAGAATTCAGTTTGACTTAATATCTGTGTTAGTTAGCTGTAGAAGTGTATGTTTTGTTATATGGTGTGTAGTATATATTGTTAATCATTTATAATTTCAGCCGCCCATCATCTTTTACTCAGCACTTGAAAGGTCTAACTTATAGCTCCGAGTGACTCACTCCGCAGCGATTCCCACAGCACCCCTGTTTTCCAGTCAAATGGATGTAAAGTGCTGGAATCAACACCTGTGGCATGAGAAATGGGTTGACAGTTTTAATATTCAATTCAGTTTACTCAGAATAATTCAGTATTTTCACCTAATCGTGATAAGTCAGAACCCGTAGAGTAGGCTAAACACTGTGGATGTCAGTCTCCAGGCAGATTCTGAAGAATTCCTTTCCAAACTGCATTAAAATCAGAAGTTTAAGATTTTCTTTCAGTCAGATTTAGACCTGCCCGAGAGAAAAGTACAACTCACCATTATACCCCCTCCTACGAGTCCCCCCATGTATTTCACCTCCTCGGTAATATGTCCATCATTGGCATATTTGACATCCCCATCAGGAAAGAACAACACAATGTTACAGATTATGGATATGAGCACCAATGGGTACAGCGTAGCAGCAATGCAGCTGGAGCATTTTCCAGTACACATGTTGGCGGAGAGAAAACAAATTCACTGCTGTGAAACGTCTTGTCCAGTAGATCTTCGCTCAAATACTTCCTCTTTTCAGAGATGACAATCTACACTTGATAGTGACTCAGAGTGTAATTGCAGAAACTGAGCGATTTCAGGGTGTGGGAAGTGGCATGATAACAGACAAACAGAGGCTGGGATAGACTGCAGAGGTCAACGTGACTCATTCCATGGATCTCTGAAATACAGTGTTTGTTTTCCTGAGTTATCAGAGAAATTATGTGGATGCACCTTTTTAAAGGTTAAAAATGTGAATGCACTGATGGTCACATTTACTATTACATAATTATGCTTAGTTTTAGTGATCAAGTCTCCAACATGCTCATGATGCTTTTTGATGTAATATATCAAAATTTAGTGCTACTAAATTTTCATTAAGATAGACATGATAGAGAAATGAGACATGATATAACTCCAGCCAACTCCTACAGTACACAACTGATATATTGACATTAGGACGCACGGTTCATGGCACGGTTGGACTTTAGACATGCGGAAGCGCATTAACTGGAGCAAGAACAATGTGTCATTGACATCTACACATTGTTTGTGGTTAAACATTGACTGCGGAGTAAGCTGTTGACTGCAGTTGTTTCCAAACGGTAGCATTAAAATGGAGGTCATACTCTCCAAAGCATGTGTTGTTTCCTAGCAACACTGAGGCAGTGTTAACTGCAAAACAAACCAGTTACTAGGAGTAGCAGGTAACTGGTATGCCTTCCTCCTAATAGGGATAGTATTGATTTAATCCATTATTTATCACAATACACAACCACTGTCAGATAGTAAGGATTCACAACCAGCAGAATTTAAAGATCATATCCTTAATTTGATTCTAGGTGTATCTCATGTACTTATTGAAAACATGCCATGATGATGGTAATACAAGATATTTAGAAGAAAATATGGATATTCAAAGGCCAATTCTTTATTCTAGATAATTTCAGGACTATTTCCTTTATTTCCTTATTCAACATAGACTTTGGACCGATCAGAGCTGAGGACTCAGATTTAGCGTTTTCTTTCCCTACGCAGTCTGACACCTGCAATCACATTGGAAATACAAATAAATAAACACATTAATAATCAGATAGATAATGAATTCTCCATTGACCCATGTGGAGATAAATTATGATGTGAATAATAATAATTCCGTTTCAGTTATGATTTCCTCCGCGGTGTTCAGCTATAGCCACGCTGAGTGTCTGACTGCCAGTTTCTGCCTTATCTGGACAAATCTTTATATCATATTGTAACCTCCTCATACGGTGGAAGCTACTTTGATGTCTAAAATATTGGCATTCTTACCAATGGCGCCAGATACTAAACAATAGGCCTATATAACTCCACATCAGTACTGATACAGTCTGTGTAATATGGGACGTCCAAGAGGAACTTTGTCCTGTACATAGTTTTAGTTGCAATTGCTTGAGGGCACCCAGGTATTGTTTGCAACACATGAGCGGTGGATCGGCAGCTTATATTTTAAACTAATTTATTCAAAATTGACCATACAATTAGCATGAATCATTTTTAATACTTCTCACAACATTGCCTAATTAATTTTCAGTGTAAAGCTGCGTGAAATACAATAAAGACCTTAAAATCTGTTATCAGAGAAAACAACAGTGGTAATTTTTTGCAGATGCAGCCAGTAACACAACTCTGCACTACACTGCACTGCTCTCTTCAGATGACCAGAGGCCTCCTGACCAGGAACTTACGATTCCTGTAAGTCAAAAAGCAGAGGAAAAAACCCCTAAATAAACAACACTTCGTGGTTTGCTGTAAAACTTCTTTTCATTAGGTCTAAGCTCAAATGCTTCCTGCTTTCAGAAATGAAATGTATTTGCACTGGCGGCTGAATACAATTACTGATGGTGAACTTGTGTGGGAGTTGTAACTAAGTAATAATGGATTTACATGTACCTTGTTACGTGTATTTAAGTAACTTTTTGTGTAAATTCTACATGCTCAGAGTAGTTTTAATTCAGCAGTATTAGTGCTCTTACATGAGTATGGAGAAACATCATTCTATGGGAAGACCTATGCCCCAGCCTCAGGTCGTGTGCACCGTGGAGCAGGTTTTTTTTTTTTTTTTTTAAGGACTTTGTATTTGGCTGCATTCATCCATCCCTCAATCCTGACCGGTCTCCTTTTCCCTCCTGGAGAGAAGCACCATCGCGTGATGCTGCCACCACCATGCTTCACCATATGGACGGTATCTGCCAGGTGACTGACCAGGCCCGGAGCTCTGCCCAAACTGTTCAATCTTAGAGAATATATTTCCTGTTGCTCTCAGAGTCTTTTAAACACCATTTGACAAACTCCAAGCAGGCTGTTGCAGGCCTTTTACTCCAAGTGGCTTCTGTCCAGCCACTGAACTATGAAGACCAGATTGATCAAGTGTTGCTGTTGATCCTTCAACAGTCTCAAGGATATTTAAAGCAAAGCCCACGTACCTGATCACAATTTAGTGTTCCGCAGCAAAGACTCTGAGTACTTTTGTATGTGATAAATTTCCATTTTTGATTTTTAATAGATTCGCAACCATGTCCAAAAGCATGTTTCCACTTCGTCATTATGGGTAATTGAGTGTAGATTGATGGGTAAAATGAGCATTTTATCAATTTAAAAATTAGGACAAACAACATGAAAAGAGTTTAAAACGTGAAGGGGTGTGAATACTTTCTGGAGCAACCATAGTCTAGAATTTTAATTAAGGGAGAGGCTGTAGATGTAATTTAATTTTTTTTTAACATGGTAACTGTTTTTGTGAAAAACACATCAGACACAAATTAATAAACTAAAACATAAAACAAATCAAAAACGGGAAAACGTGCTGCTGAGTGAGTGAGTGAGCAGATTAAGTGCTTGTTTACGCAGACGTGGACTCCCGGACCACGGACACCCCCCGGGCAGACCCCGGGAGGTGTCGGTGGACTGCCCGGTCCCTGTGTCCCCTTCGGCATGTAAATACCGGGGGGGGGGGACCTTTGAACGTCCCCCCCGCCGCCACAGAGGATCAGTCCTGGCCGACGGCTGCCTGAGCATGTCCACGTCTCCCGTCAAAGACTTCCTGGTTCCCCACCTAATGCCGGAGAAATGTTACGCGGAGATTTTTGTCAACTTTCACTTTCACGGTGAGACTCGGGGTTTTCGGAGAGAGAGGAGGGGAAAAGCTGCGAGGACAAAAAAAATAAATAAAAATTGATTTGATTTGATCAGAAGTTCGGCGGGTGCGGAGGATGCTCGAGTTGGGGAATGAAAAAGCTGCGAACTTATCTCGTGACCTAAAACTTTAATACCGTGCGGTCCACGCGAGCTGTGGTGTCCAGCTGCAGGCGTTGGCCGCGCTCAACATCTGGACAGCAGCGATGCGCTGACCGGTTTAACCGTTTTTTCGTTTTCGTGCAGTGCCGTGCCTGAAGTTTGTACTCACCAGATGTGCCGGGTTTTGGATCTTACTGGACACATTCCTAGGTAAGATCCTACCTGATTTAATCATCGACAGCAGCCGCAAGGCATCACCCCCCCCCCCACCACCACCATCACCCCGTAGCTCATCACTCATGTTATTTTACTGTCTCTTTACAGTAAAGCGATTGATGATTGGATCTTTTTGACACAATGATCAATTGAAGATTTAAAGAGCTCCGGTGCTGTAGTGTAGGTAACCAGGACAACATCGGGGCACATGATCATTGTCGCAAATACCACAGCAGTAAGGTGTTGTCTTCACTGAACTACAGATGTTTTCCACATGTTTGTGCAGTGAGATTATATCTGGCTATTAATAAGTTTTTCGAGATTTCATTTTTCAGGGGAGTTATAAATGATAAGCCAGTTGATTTTAGTGTCAGTGGCAGATGCTGGGCTGCTTAGATTGGCCTACATGGTAACTAATAGCTTCCTCATGTGAATAACTACAATGTCTTACTGGTTGTTGTTTACACTTAGTTTGCAAATTTGCTCTCTACGCCACCAACAAACCTTCAGTGATTTTGCACCTACTCCATGCTCACCTCCTTGTATGCTGTTTCCCTGCAGCACAGTTACCACAGCTGCTGAAGATACTGTGGAGAGGGGATGCAGCTGGTCTGAGTCTGCCTTCTGTCCTGCTGCAACTTTATGCCTTCTCATGTCCTGTTGTCTACGCCATGGCCAACAACTTCCCGCTCTTGTATGTATTTGATAACCGAGCGTGAAATAAGTCAAAGACCATGTCATACACTCAGTGATTGATTTGTTACTGCAGGTAAACTTTGATCAATCCAGGGTAGCAGCTCCTTGTTGCCCTCTTCAAGCCGCAGGTGTTACGAGATGGGAGAGATGTTGCTGGCGGTTCTCGGCCTGAACTGAATCACTGATATTAGACCGTCAAGTGTCATCAGTGTAACAGGTTTCAATTCCTAATCCTCTTTCAAACCCCCCCAGTTCTTATTGATTTGAGTTGTAGGAACTGTGGATACGGACAGTCGGAGTAAACGTGTTGACACTTCAGAAAGCAGCATTTGTTAGCCTAAGCAATGTTGGTTTAATTAATATGTCATTTAGTTTTGGTTATCATGATTCACTTTATCTGAGCTTTTTGGTATCTGTCCACTTATCTGTCCACCTATAACTTATCTATATCTATATCTTGAGGATGTCTGGCCACTTTTCTCCAACATCTCTCATCAACAAGGGGTTTTTGTCCTTAGGGATGCAGCTGATTGACTTTTGTTTGAATCACCATTCTCCATTAATAACATGGTTAAGTAACAGTCATGTTTTGCCAGTTGTTTTCCCTGTTTGGGCATGCTGTATGAAAGTATGACTCACTGGGGGCGGTGAGCCGTTTGCACAAGCCCCTTGTTGGCCATCAACTCAGTTAAAGCATTAGAGATTAATCCTACATACCTCATCAAAAGTTCAAAGACTATGGGTCCATTGATATCCTTACTCTGCAGAGATCTCAGTCTCTCAGTAGGGTTTTTTTGCAGCCGACATTATGAATCTCTTATCATTCACATGTACTTACCTGTGTTTTATTTGAACTGCTCCACAGTGCTTGGGCTGAGAGGTTTTTTACATTGGCCCAGACAGCTGCGATTGCCTTCCTAATCCTGCATTATCGTGGTGATACTCTCACAGGTTAGTACACATATCTACACATTCTGCAAATGCACATTCAAAATAGGGTTTTCAGAATACAGCTGGTGTCATTCTGTATCTCTCTCTCTCTCTCTCTCTCTCTCTCTCTCTCTCTATATATATATATATATATATATATATATATATATATATATATATATATATATATATATTTGGCAACAGTTCTAATGTTACACATGAGCACATGGTACAAGCCCCGATTTCAACAAACCGCTTGCTCTGAGAAATGTTGAACAGATGATGGAACTATCAGATATCCAGAGATGCACTGTAATCAAATTGAAGAAGCAAGAAGTATTGAAATAGCTCTTGATAAATTATATCTAGAAAAAGCTTAAAGGTGTTTTGTTAAAAAGGTACTGCAAAGAGCAGATGAAGAACATGTTTAGTAACAAAATAAAAATCAAATTGTTGCAATAACACGACTGCTTCTATAATGATATACGTATGTGTATTTTCAACATTGATTTGAATAATTTGGAACAGACCAGACCATCCCGCCTGGAGCATTTTATGTGTGGTAGAATTCCACTGAAAAGCTTGTGTGTGGTCCTACTGTCATTCAGTTAGTGCTGACCATGTTTGGTCAGTGTTTTTCTGGAGCACCACCTTGTGGTGATGGTTATGTAAATGTTTATTTAAACGTGTGTTATCACCAGTATATACACTTTCAGTAACAAAAGTTTAACTGTTGCTCAAGCCTCCGTCATCCCATATAATCATATTTTATGTTTAAATGGCAGGAATACTGTTCCTCTTGGCTTACAGTGGTGTAATGTTCCTCCTGGGCTCCTACGCAGCAACAGCAGTCATCTCAGTGATGCAAGCCTCCAGTTTGGCAGCTTTAATCGGAAGCAAGGTTGCATTTCAGTGGCTCACCCTTCCTGTCCAGCACATTTTCTCAGCTGCTCTATGATTTATAAGACCTGTGAACTTGAACTCTGGTGTAACTGTGCAAATATATCAAAAGAGAGTGAATTTATTTGTTGCATTTGTTTTTTCCAGTTTCTTCAGGCTGGAACTATCTACTTTAACGGCCACGCAGGCCAACTGTCCATTCTGTCTGTGTTATTAATTTGGGCAGGGTCTCTGGCTGTTGTCTTTGTTTCTCTTCAGGTATGTCAGTCAGTCAGGAATCACACACAAACATGCACATAGCTGCACAGCTACATATTTTACACTAATCTGATCTGTTATTGGTGCCTTCGCTAACTGAGATTGCTTTTAACTTTTTCTGAACAGGAGGAAGGAAGCTCATTAGCCACGCTGTCACACCTAATGTCAGCCTGTCTCAGCTGCGTCCTCCTTGCCCAGGTCCTCTGCTACGGGAGCAGCACCTCCACTAAAAAGAAGAGTGAGTAGAGGTGGAGGATGGTGGCAGAAACTATCATATGCAGATCTGCTCTGTCACTGAAGAAATGCTTTGTGAATATGTGCCAGATGCTGGCATATCAATAACTCATAATACAGCACCAAAGTAGCAGTAAATGTTTACATTGTCTTTATGTACTAATATGCCTGTGTGCTACACTCAGATCTACATTTAAACATTTTATGTGCTGTGTATCTCTGTAAACGAGAACTCAGAGTGTCACACAAAAAAAATGTTTTGTTGCTATCTAGTGGTGTAAATTAGAATTGCTTGACTCTATGGGGGAACAGGATTCAATGGAAGCAGTGGATGACTGTCAAAATTAAACTTTCAGTTCTTGGGGTGGATTTAAAGCTTCCTGATGGCCCTGTTACTGTTTTATAATTTGGGTTCACTAAATTTTTCACAGGTGACAGTTTACTGTCTTCAATCTAAGTACAAACTTAATGTCTCAAACATTTTCAAAAGACTTTCACAAGTCATTTCCAATGCACATACAGTTTTTAAGGCTTGGGTGAGGTACAGTCATGCAGCAGGCATGAGCAAACATTATTCAGTCATATCAGGTAATGTCAATGAGGAACCACAGAGGAGGATATTCACATTGCACACTGGGAAAATGTTCACGTCAAGTCAGATCAAGTCAGTTTCATTTGTATTTATTTTACAGAAGTTTTCCCAGGGAACTTGTCATCTCTTGAATAATAGGAATTTCTATGGAAGCTTCTGGCTTTTCTATTTGGCAACACGTAATATGATGAATCATTTCTCTTATAACACTTAAAAAAAAAAAATTATAGGAATATTCTTTATCCAAGAAGACCAAAGTTTAGGCTTCATGATACAAAATAAACTCAAGTAACATTAGTCTCCTCTCTTCCATTATGTGGAATACTTTGAAAGACATGTTCTTCTAGCTCACTGTCAGTTTCCATGCTCAGATTTCTATTTTATACTAGAACCATCTGATGTTTTTTTAGATTTCTTCCTAATCACCAGTTCTTGGTGTAAGAACCTTTTTATGAAAAAAGTATCCAGTGCTGCTCAGTATAACCACAGGAATGTGACATTCTGACAAGAATATCCCAGGTTACTGTGGCTGCACATGTGAAACAATAACTCATTAACATTATTTTTTTTGGCAGATACTTTGTTTTATCCAACAGAACACAACAACACATCTGGTTTTTCTATTTATATTTTATGGACTTTTTTTTAACTTGAGTACCTGTTGAACTGCACAGTGAGCTAAATGTAATGATACTGTGAATTATTGTCTCTGAGCATTCAGGGATAAAGTAAGGTGTTGCCACAGAATACAAGTATTTGTAAGTGAAAGCATAAAGAATTAACAGAGCTGTGACCTTCAGTCACCTTCATAGCAAGGCTGGAAAATGTGTTATCAGGGTTTACATAAAAGTCTTTGCACATTTACTTCTAGGCGTTTTTATCTTTGCAGTACAACAAACAAGAATTTCTGTATGTCACAGCTATTCAAAGTGTATCACTGAAACTGGCAGACACAATACTGCCAGTTTAGCATATGCTCCAGGCACGAGACATACCGTAACCTAAAGGAAAAAGGAAAATGACTAAATAAAACCAGTTTAACTATATATGATTGTGTATATGTGTCATGATTTTGCCTCTGTACACAACCACAATGGATTTGAACAGAACTAATCCAGATTTGATTGAAGTGTTGACTTTCAGTTTTAATTCATGCAGTTTCACAAGAAAAAAACAAATACATTAACTGTTAAGGAATTACAGTCATTTTTATACATGGTCCCTCAATTTGTTAGGCTGAAAAATACTTGAACGAACCAACATAATTATAAATATAAGGATTATTTTTAATACTCTGATGAAACTCCTTTGAAGTCAATGGCCGCCTGAATTCTGGGAACCATGGACTTCACCAAATTCCCAGTTGCTGCTTGTTTGTGGTCTTTCTGCCCTCAGTTTTGTCTTCAGTAAGTGAAACGCATGCTGAGTTGGGTTGATGTCAGGCCACTGACTTGGTTCTTCTCTTTGAGAAGCTCTTTAGCAGTGTGTTTTGTGTCATTATCCCTCTGTACTATCAAGCACCGTCCTTTCACTGATGCAACATTTGGCTGAATTTTAGCAGACAGTATAGACCTGTACACTCCGGCTGCTTCTATCAGCAGTCACATCATCAATAAACAGCAGTGACCCAGTTTCAATGGCAGCCATGCATGTCCATAACTATAATACTGTACCTGACAGATGATGTGATGACTTCCTTTCCTTCTCTCATCTGTCCAGAGAATGTTTCTCTAGAACTGGGAAGACTTTTTTAGATGTTTTCTGGCAAAGTCTAATCAGGCCTTTCTGTTATTTAGTGTTACCATCTATTTGCACCCAGTGAAAAACCCTCTGTATTGTCTTCAAGGTCTTTTAGTGTTGCTGAGCAGCCCAGTTCTGCCTTCTGTTCAACAACTGGAATGCTGATTTGGCCGCTCCTTTAGGTTCTGCATTTGTTTGATTCATTTGCACCTGACACGTCTTTGGACGACATACTAAGAGTTCCATTAACAAATTTAAACCAAATAACAAATGCGAAGTCACCACTTGGACTCCAGAACTTTTATCTGCATAATTTATCATGAAATAACAAGTGCACAAGCCATAGCAGCCCATGGAACTGATTGTATAGAGGCAAAATTATGAAAGAATGTCAGTCCATATACTTATGCACTTAATATGTGTATTTTGTATTTTATATAATACAATATATAATCATACAAGCTGATTAATGGAGGACAGTCAGTATCCCACTAGACTCAAAGCTCTGCTGTGACTACCATGGCCTCACAGAGCTGCTAGTGTTCTTGTTTCATCTTTCCTCAGTGCTCTGTGGTCAGTAGTGTTTTTTAGAAATACTTAATTACCCAACACATTTCGGAACTATTCAGACACAGTGTGTCAGTCAAATTGACAAACTTCAAAACTATGTGAGGTCATGCGGTAAATGCATGATGCATGTAAAAAAACAGTGTAGCATTTTCTGTTCTCAAATTCCTTAAGCTGGTTGGGAAATCCCTCTTTTGGTTAATACTGAATGTAGTAGGGGGAAGATAGAAACCTGATGAGGAAATGAACCTCAAGTCAGCTGCTCAGCTGTGTGAAGTGCATGTCAATAAGCGTGTAATATGATAGAGCATTAACAACTTTGTTGTCTCGAATGTAATGCATTCAGCCCATACAAAACAGGGTAAGTAACATAAGTCCGTCAAGAAAGTGTCTGATCATTTATTTGCTCTTCATCTCCATTACACAGAAATATTGCCCATAACAGGAAATACATGTTGTTGATACATTACAAAGCAGCTGCATGTAATAATCACTGATGTTGCTCTACTTTTAGGACAACTGTCAAAATGTTTTATGGTACGTGGGACCATCTGCAATCGAGTTGAGCCATTTTTGACATCTATTTGAGGTTATCATCGGTCCTCTCAACAATTTTAGATTTTTGAACTTCTCAGGTTCCTAAATTATATAAAAAAACAAGTAACAGTTCAGTTTATAGTCTTTGTAGACCATTGTTATCTGGTTTCCTTTCAATTCACAGCAAAAATTACCTTAGCAAAAATGGCTTTATCATAATGGCATGGCTAAGAATTAGTGGACAGCATAGCATGTTAAGAATGAGGTGTTAACTGCTGATGTTTTTCACCCCCGAATAAAATCTGATTTAGGGATCTTCCTAGCCATTAACTTGCTAGAAAAGACCATTTACTGCTTAAAACACAAAACAGTTATTGGTTTTGTTTTAAAGAGTCTTCAGGCAGGTAAGTTTGGTGTTTTTAGTACCTTTTGGTATCTGAACCACTGTTCACTTGGCTTGATGTGAACTAAACAAATGGCACAAAGTTTGTTTGACAGGAATCATATTTGGTCAGACTTGCAAGACCTGTTATTTCAAAGACAACTTTAATGGTCTCGGGAAGACTATTACGGTCTGATCTACCTTAATCGTGAAAATTGTTCTGTTAGCTTGTAAAATATACAGTATAGCTGTTATAGTAGCGTATAGTAGTGTCCTTAGCGTTCTTTTAATATGGATTAATGTTACCCTGGAAGATAAAACCAGAAAGTGTTCATTTGACAGGCACAAGAAAAATCCATAATGAACCACATATAATTTTTACAGTACAAATTATTGTCAATACACATAGAAGACAAAGTTGCTTCAAAAGTATAAAAATGGCAACCCTTTTTGTATGAAAATTTTTTATCCAAGAAGAGTTTCAGCTTTATGATACAAAATAAACTCAAGTAACATTAGTCTCCTCTCTTCCATTATGGGAAACAGTTTGTTCTTCCAGCTCATTTGTCAGGACAAACACGTCTTGCTGTATTGGCAGAAGATGTTCAGTCACTAATGAAATCACTAATGACTAGTGATGTATTATTACATTCTTGACACTTTGCAGAGTATAGTTTACTTTATGAATTAAGCTCACCCATTAGAGAGCAGTTGTGTATCATTTCAGAGTTCAAAATGTTACCAGCTGTGACAACTCCATGCAATATGACTAGTGGGCTAAACTATACAGGCTTCACAGAACCGTAGGTAACTGCACACTGGTGCAGTTATTATAATGGATTGGTACTTTTTGCAAGAAGACGGAGCAGCTGGAGTCATGGGAATGCCTTTCTCAAGCTGTGAGATACTTGTTACTTTGGTAAAGGTGTCACAGTGAACCTCTCAGTGATTTTGGTTACTTGAGATACATTCATTGGAAGTTGTACAACGCAGTTCCAGTATTTGAAGAGACATCATGTAGGTATCTTCCTTCCACTTTAAGTCTATCTATTTATAGTTTGGGATTGAATGTGTATCTTCCTTGCATATATCCTTGTATAGCTATTATTTTGGAAAAGCCAGTCCAATCAGTATCTCGGGCTAAAGTGGAATGCTGTATGACTGTCTATTAACTTCTATAAGTTTATATATCTGTCCCTAGGAAAAGAGACAAAAACAAATAAATAACTTTGACTATGAAGATGCTCTGAGTAGTGTTTCTACATACATGTCCATACACTGGTCCCTTGTCAGAATGATGGATATGTACTATATTCATTGATACTTAAACTGAAGGCAACTGTAAAATGAAATAAGCAATGATGGAGCTCAACTATTAATGTGAAGAAAATCCATGGAGTTAGTCTTAATGGGCAGATCCTGTGAGCAATTTTGCTGTAGGTTACCATGACATATTCTAATTTTTGCCTTTTCGCACAAAATATTCATTTTGATGCTGCGTTATGTCATCAATTACTAATTAAAATGTACTATTTCTATCACTTTAATTGAAGTAGTCCCTTAATGAGTTAATGAGTGTAATGGCTCATTTTGTTGAATGTTGCAAACCTTAAAGTGCACGTCCAACATTCCTTAAAGCTTCATTTGACCATTTTAGTCTTTTCACTGGGTGTTTGGTTTGCATGAGGTCCAAACTATGTCCTTAGTACAGATTTTTCCCTTGCCTTTGTGGAAACTGAAGATAAAAAAATTCAATGAGATTCTCATCTGCTAGAGACGCTGTCCTTCATGAATGGGTGTCTTTGTCCTAAAGGTGCTTTACACCTTTTTTTAAAAACATTTTTTCCAATTTATTTCC
The DNA here is from genome assembly GCA_016859345.1 of Istiophorus platypterus. Taxonomy (NCBI): domain Eukaryota; kingdom Metazoa; phylum Chordata; class Actinopteri; order Istiophoriformes; family Istiophoridae; genus Istiophorus; species Istiophorus platypterus. The sequence continues at coordinate 9,391,218 of CM029129.1, forward strand.
AATTAAGGATGGGAAAACTCACTATATTCCATACTGTCCTATATATTCTGTTTCCACTTATTTCAGTTCTTTTTTTAAAAAAGCTATATCACATTTACACTGAGAAAAAGATATACAAATGCTAGTCTCATCTTATACACTTTTCCCCAAAATTCAGCCCGAGATATCTGATATCTTTAAAAACTAGAAATTTTGGGTTTACAACAAGTTCCTACTGACTCGGTGATCAGCAGGTCCTCTTTGACCTTAACAGCTGCTACCTTGAAGGCAACATTGCTTACAGGAAATCCCTCATCCACAGAATTCTTACTTCTGTTGCTACTCTGTGTCAACTCCTGCCAATACCAGGCTTCTGCATACTTTTGTTACTGTCACATTTTCATCGGTGACATCTATATGCATTTCTGCTGAATTTTTATTACCACGCCAACATATATTTCCCTTAGAATATACTATTTTAGGCAATTACCTATGTTAAAGCAGCTGCCACCTTGCCAATTTGCACCCTTCAATCAGTTCATTTTCTCAAACTGCAGGCCGTAATTGATGCTTTCTACAGAGGGTACACAGCTGTGCCCAATGCAGATTGTTTTACATCTTCTTGAATGATGTAACTTAAAAGTTTAAGAGATATTAAAGAGCCATGATGTTTGATGTATTCACCATGGTGGGCATAGTGTATACTGTATATGTGGCCTATTGTATCATTCTCTTAGTTGTGTGTAGGTTATCGTCATGTCTGAGCACATGTATACCAAGACTAATCCAAGTGCAGTTGATATGTGTCAGACAGAACTGGTTAGTTGCTTTTTTTCTTTTATTGGAGTGTAAATGCTACCTTTGTTTTTCCTTTCCAATTAAGAAAAGAGAGCATCTCCTAGTTTTACTTTCACTTCATAATACTAAATTAATTAAAAGAAGACTCATTTAGCCTATGTACTCAGAGCTTAATGAGTTACCCATTTTCCAGTTTCCTTGTCCCTGGTGTTATCTGAACTGCTGGTACAGTTTGCGCAGTTCATCCCAGAAGAACAAAGATAGAATTGTGTGTGGACCAAGCCGGAAATAAGAGGCTCCCAAGCCTTTGTAGAGTCCTGTCAAGCCCTCCTTCCTCATTGTCTTGGAAAAGCAGTCAGTGAATCCTTTATAAAGCTGCCCCTTAAAGGTGAGAAAATGACAGTCAGCTGTCAGATGTAATGAGTGTTTAAGCTTCATTTTGTGATCATTTACTGTTTACTGTATGTGTTACAATCCTTAAAACTGTACTCCACCGATCTTCCGATCTCTCATTACACGTCTATGACACTGTCGGACTCACAATGAGAGTTTAAAAAAATATCAACACTGCAGCAGAACAAGATAAGACATCTTTTTTTATTCAAGGCATTTGTCCTCCTTGTGAAAAAATGGTGCCTACATTATCCACAATGCAACTCCACCTCTGATAATTCAATCAGAGAATTGGGTGCTTTAAACTATTAGTGGCTAATATAGCCTTGAGCTGCTAGCATATGGTATCATCTTGCACAGAAATGGCAGACCCTGCTAGTTACAGTGGAAATCACCGTATAAAGGCAATAACAGAATGCAAGTACATCAAATAACTTCTGCGGAAAAAAATGGCAGTCATCCATTTTATCAAAAACGGAATTTGATTTTAATTAAAATCTTCAGAATTAGATCTTCAATATATTGGCCTGTCTCCTCACCTTTCCCAGATGGTCCACGGGCTGGTTGTAAAGCCGTGTGCTGATCACGTCAAAAGGCGTCATAGCCAGCACCACCACCACGCTGCTGATCATGCCGGCACTCAGGGCCACCAACCAGCTGCCCTTTGGGAAAACCTTGGGAAAAATATAAATAACAGTGTCGAAAGGCAACAACCTCAAACAGGATGACAGGGAACACACGTAGCAGTATGATAAAAATGACCAGATGCAGCACACTCCCAGCAGCAGTGCATTTACACAAGACCAGTGCGCCATCATCAGGGTATTACCCTATGTGCAGACACTTCTAATTTTAACAGGTCATCATCTCCCACATTCAGCATAACAGAAGAATGGTTCTATTTTTAGTTACTATGCTAGACACACTTTCCAGTAGTTGTAGTACAGTCGAAGCTTTTCATTGTGCAAACTTGCTGTTGAACAACACAAAAGAATATAAGAGAAAGCTTTAGTTTGAACAGAAAAGGAATCTTTTGTTGTGCTTTGTAAAAAAAAAAAATAATTGTAAAACAATAAATCAATAGAGAGACAACACAGCAGCAACATGCTTCAGCTCTTTGAGGGTCTTTTACTTGCAACTTGGGCAAGAGGAAGTGGGATTTTGCCTGGGAATGTTGGGAAGTGAGAACAAAGCTCACCTCCACCCTAACTCACCCACCCTTTAAAACAACTGAAAGTAAGTCTAAGAAGTGACGAAAGTAGTACATGAAAACTGGACAGAAGATTCTATGGATTCTTTTCAGAACATTTCTGCAGACTGGACAAATAAATTCAACACTGTTCGTTGATCATAAGGGTTCTGGCATTTACTATTACAGTTTTTTTAACTAGAGCTGAAGCAAGAACCACCTGCTTCCAGTGAACTAGAGCACTAGTTGTGTAAGCCTCATTTTGTCAGGCAAGGGGGGCACTGAAAGGTCTCGAATTTCTATTCTAGAAGAGTGCTGAGCTTTGTCAGTGCCACAATGACTGCTTTTGTATTCTGTACACAGCCACTGACAACAATTTACCTCTTCTCAGTCCTGCATCTAAAAATTTATGGCTGTAACCAATGATTATTTTTTGATCAACGAGTTTAGTGATTTTTTACAAAAGTTAAGCATCTTAACATTTTAGAAGCTAAAGCCTGCTCACTTTGGCACTTCTGCTTCTAATATAGTCATAATCATAGCAGGCCGATCTTAGTTAAGCAATAAATAAATAAACGGTTTTGATGTAATCCCGGGGAAATAACATTCCTCGTGTAAGCATGCTCTCAATCATGTCCGCTCAACTTAGACGACATTCATGTCAGGATCAAGCCTCAGGGGAGCCATATTCTAACCTGTAGGTCAATCACAAGCTCCTTGGAGGAGGAGAAGGTGGAGAGCTGAGTGGCTGACCCCACGCTGACCCTCGGTACAGCAGCACTGGAGCCCCTCCACAGTCCCAGAATGCCGTGCTTCTTATAGATGGCTGCCAGAGCGTGGACCATCCCCTGGCAGAAAAGAGGGGGAACACATAAGGGAAACTGTTGACGCAGGCCACTCATATTCAGTACTTCCCCTTAGGTTATTCTGTTACCTGGTGTTTATACTGATGTCCGACCGCGATAGAGGAGGTCGACTGACTCTGCAAGTGAGTCTTCACCTGTCAACGGAGAGACTCAGTGTTTACATTTCTCCAGGGTGACATCTGACATCTCACCTTGAAATGTCACACGGCATCTGACGACACACAGAAAAATGGAGTCAAGCCTGCTCGGCCAGGTACTGACCAGGTATATGGGACTGCCCATCACGGCGCCCACCACCCCAGCCACGGCCCCCGCCACCGTGGTTTTGGCCGCGTTGACTCTCCCGTTGGTGTGAATGTAACCGGAGGACTCGATGATGGCGTACGAGCCGAGCCGGACTCCATTCATAAAAAACTGATAGAGCAGGCCGGGCGCCAGCCCCTTCTGTAAACCGGCCAGTCCGTCCACCTTGCCGATGGTGTAAAAGGCGTGGAAAACGTTGCGGTAGTAGACCTGGTAGGTGCCCCGGCTCCGGAGCTCTCCCTGCAGCTGCATCCGCGTTTTGACGACCTCCAGCGGGTTGGTGAACAGACAAGCTCCGCACGCCGCCGCTCCGCTCAGCACGAAATCCATCGCGACCGTCCGGAGGCGGCGGAGCGGGAGGCGAAGAGACGGGCGATGAGGCGTTCAAGTCGTCTCCCGGACCGGGATCCGCTTCAGGCGGGGGCTCCCTGCTCGACGGGTCCTTAGCCTCCTCCCACATCCCGGTCTCACACACACGCACACACACACACACACACACACACACGCACGCCTGCACACGCACGCCCACACAAACACGCGCACACGATAATCATTTACATTACAGTCAGACGTGGGAGCGTTTCACGAGCTCCTCCTAAACTCGTAATTCCGATAAGCCGCTCGGTGAGTGTGGCTCAATCGCCATATATGGCGATTTCACATTCAATGATAATAATAATAATAATAATAATAATAAGAGGTACGGAAGCACAGACATTAGTACAGGCTTGTAGGCGGCCCGTTTCTCCATGTGCATATTTTTCTTTTGTTAAATTTTGTTCTCTACCTAATAATTTTGAAAGGTGATGTTTGCAATCGCGGAAGCAAAAAGACATTGGGTTTTTCTAAATGTGTCGCTGACAATGCAGCGGATGATAATTAACTATTATCTGTTGCTTTTCCCTGATATCCCCCTACGCATTATAACCGACAGCTGAAGAAACTGGCAACCCTCCAGAAAGAGTCGCTGCTTGTCCCTGAAGTGTAATATGCTGACTGAATTTAGCTCGAAACCTCTTATTCGCGATTTGTTTTCACGAAGAGAAAATATACTTTTAAAAAATATATCAACATCAAAAGTGTAAAAATAAACACAACAGAAACGTGATTACTGACATCGGGGAATGCGGAGGTACGGAGGTATAAAAGTTGTTTTTTTTTAAATAACTTCCTCGTGTTGGCCGTACACTCTATCCGCCCCCTGAACATCTCATCCTGGAGATTTGCACCACGGCTCGTGTTCTCAGCCAATGGAAACGGCCCCGTGACCGTGGATTTGATAACGGTGGTCCCGACGTATGGCGAGTCTATGGCGGCCATGTCGCTGCAGTGCATCCAGCTCCCCTTGTATATCCATGTACCAGTGCGTCATTGGTCCAGACCGGCTTCCAGTGGACCACGGGCTTCATAATAAGAGTGTATTACAAAGTCTCTCTCTCAAAACTATTAACTATTAAATAACAGTAATTATAATTTGTTTTCATCTATCTATCTATCTATCTATCTATCTATCTATCTATCTATCTATCTATCTATCTATCTATCTATCTATCTATCTATCTATCTATCTATCTATCTGTCTATCTATCTGTCTGTCTATCTATCTGTCTGTCTGTCTGTCTGTCTATCTATCTATCTATCTATCTATCTATCTATCTCTATCTGTCTGTCTATCTATCTATCTATCTGTCTGTCTGTCTGTCTGTCTGTCTGTCTATCTATCTATCTGTCTGTCTGTCTATCTATCTATCTATCTATCTATCTATCTATCTATCTATCTATCTATCTATCTGTCTGTCTGTCTGTCTGTCTGTCTGTCTGTCTCTCTATCTATCTATCTATCTATCTGTCTGTCTATCTGTCTGTCTATCTGACACACATTCATCAGTATTGCTCTTAGGTAAATTCTGGGTCACCAGGACAAATTAATTAGAGATTATTATCTGAGGGAGAACAGTAACTTCCAGTTTTGTTTTTAACCACATCTCTATTTAATCATCTGAGGAGCAGTCACAGCTCAGCTGCTAAGGGTCATAGACAACTTGATGACTCCACTGTTTATGCAAATATAATCAGACTTTACTTTAGACTGATGTAATAGGAAAAGATTAGGCATAATAAAAGGCATTATAAAACTCCAACCTGTTATTATTTAGTCATGTCATTTGAGAATGATAAAACTGTAGCGGTGTAAGTACGGGTGTAAAGACAGTTTGAGACAGATGTCACTGTTGAATAGTGACGCTAATTCTGTGATCCCACTTTTGACTCATCGGGTGGAAAGGCAGCGGTTAGATCTACGCAGGTATCAGTGTCTCTGAGCTTCAGACTAAACTCCCTGTCTGGATAGGTTTGTTCTTCGTCACTGAGCTGGATTAGACGAGAGAGTAAAATCTGTTTGACCTCTGGCCTCTTTAAATTGGATTTATGATCAGGGTCTTTTGAACAGTCCCAGGCTTAAACAGGCCTAAATAGGACTACATTATGTTTTGGTTCAAGTGTTTCTTCTACTGAACCACATGTTTGTTTTACATTGTCGTACCCTCACTCGGTCTTTTCTTCCACATTAAATTTACCCTCCTATGTAAAACATATTGTACAACAGTCAGTCTGGCGCAAAATACAAATTTACCTGACACTTCCTGGTGGTGGCACCATAACAACCACACAAAGCTTAGAGCTTTGAAGCTTAGAAGCTTTTAGATGTTAAATGTGGAATAATTTTAATAAACCTGAAGCTCTTGTAACACTGATAGATTTATTTATCTACACCCAAGTGTAACCTTGAGGGGTATTCTCCATATAAATTTAAACTCCATTTAAACTCAAGATACTATAAATCTAAACAAAATTAAAAACTCTGAATGACATGCTCAGTCCTCAGAGTCAAGAAACCTCATATTAGCAGATGTTTTAATGCTTACTACTGAATCAATGCAACATTTGTTTGTCAGTTGTTTGTTACTTTTACACAATTATCATAAAATGATCAGTATTACAACATAATTGTTAATTACTTCACCACCAGTGCCATACATTCTAAATGTATTGGGGAAAAATGGAAAAAGAAATACTATTTCTTGCCTTTTGACTACTGTTACAATGTCACCATGTATTGATCATCTGTTACGGTGGGGTAAATTTTTGTTTACAGTAATGTTATCAGTTTTCAGTTTACTGTATTTGAAATTATTTCACTTCCAAGTGATTGAGATAAGGTTTAGTGTCTCGAATACGAACAAAGTTTGTTGTCAGTAGGGCACAGAAAAAGTAAAGTGATGCAGATGCAGGCTAACAATCATATCCTCTGACCTGTAAGACAGTGGAATTTACTTTGTTACATTTTAGAGCTAAAATGAATAGTATATAATTTCGGGTTGAGTGTTAAACAAACCGAAACTCTATTGCAAAAACCAAAAACTCTGCAAAATACCACAAATGACTTCCTAGCAGGCTCAGTATGTTTTGTCTACCTAGGCAAACCACAGCGTGACTGTACAGCTGCCTGTGCACACTGTCTTGTGTGAATTTCTCCTTTTTTCCACTAAGATGACCTTGCCTGATTTCAAATAACGAATTGATGTAAGAATCTTTGTGTCTGTCAAACAAATGACCAATTATTTAATCTTATACAGGTGCTCAGGTATAGTTTCTCCACTGTTTGGCAGCGTTTCCATCCTCTTTAGCTGCATGATCTAAATCCCTCTTCTAACTTTCCTTAAACACTCACTAAATCCTCTCGCCTGAAATGTACCCGCATAAATTCTGTCTCCTTGGCCTGTGCACTTATGAAAACTTTTGTAAAGATCTGGATTCACATGCAGTGTCCACAGTATATGTAAACACAGTTTTCTCATACAGTTAAGCTCATACAGACGTGTAATAGTTCAAAGATCATGTTAATGCTTTTGCAGTAGCATCGTGCTCTTAGACACCTATGGGAGATAATCCACTTTCAATGTGCAGTCTGCTTCTGAGTTGGACTGTCACTCAACAGACTGTGCTGCAAAACAAAATCAAAATTCTGTTGATTTTTTAATATGCTGATCATCTCAGCATTTATTATATCTCATTGGTATGATTGAAAACATAGTAGCTTTGACAAGGAAAAAAGGAAAAATATAGATCAAGAATATTATCGATTAAGAGTCAATGTTCATATTTTTTGCTTTTCTTTATATGAAATGTGCTATCCTTGAAACCAAGCATCAGTTCTGTATTTAACAGGTAAATGATGCCCGTTGAGTTAGAACAGGAGTCCTCATCAGTAATCACTGCTGCTGAGTTACACTAATAGCTTTTGCCAAGTTGCTCCCTCCAGTAATGTCAGGGTGTAATCCTCACCAGCTAATAAACCACCAAGTAGGATCTCAGGTGCAGAGCAAACCTCAACCCAAAGCCCCAACCTCTCCAGCGCACCTCGGACACAGCCTTTCAAGACCTTGGCAGGACAGACTTTTTATATTTGTTCTGGCTGATGGAAGAAAAGCGAGAGAAGAGAATAAGATATATGTTGGATTTTTACCCAGCTGGATTTAATTTATTGCATTCAAGTCCTCATTTGACTTCCTGCTACAGCAAGAAATAACGGTGAGTGCTGTTACATCAATATTCATTATACTTTAAATAGTATGAAAAATACTGTCTTTTTAAATAGAATATAGGCTGGAGAACTATTTATTGATTAGTATGTTGATATTTTTTTTAATTGCTTTTGCTATAAAATCTTACACTAAATATTCCTTCAATCAAGATCTGGTCATTTTTTACACAACCAAAAGTAAAACAAATTTCAAAGTAAAAAAAAAAATTCTGGCATATATTAACAATCTTAATTTCCCCCATTTTCTAGATAGATTCATATAAAGGTTACTTCCTTTATATGATACATAAGCGCTACTAAAACCCAAAAGGACAAACAAAAATTTACATGAGCTCATCACTTTTGTTTGATTGTTTCACCTGTTCCAGACATTTAAGAGCAAATCTAAAAATGTAGGTTAATTAACAATGAGGTCAATCATCTATATGTAAATCTGTGGTATCAAGAGTCAATGTTAATTGGATTATGCAGACTCAGGAAAGCAGCTACACAGCCAACAGTAACACTTTCGGTACAACATGTACCAGGTCAAGAGAGAAGCTTATATACATTAGAATATACACAGAGAAATAATTAACACACTTTATGTCTCCTGTCCCATCATAATGCACAAAGATGTATTTTTTCAATATACATGCTGGGGCCTGCACATAAAGGGCCCAACATGCAGCACAATAGCATATAGAGATATTTCAATAAAGATTAAATAAAGTTTATTTGCAGAAGTTTTCTTTTTAACAGTTCAATACTTTCATAGTATTGTTTCAGTCCTTCATAATAAGGAGGTTATAATAAGCATACGTTTGTATCTAAAAGTTACTTTTTCACCGACATTAAGTAACATGAAAAGTAATGATATAATAATAAATAAAAATTATATATGGAATGCAGAGAATTCCTCAGACTGTAGGTCAAATGAATAACATTTCATATGTCATATTTCAGAACGGGAATTGAACTATTTGTGGGTTGTACCGTCAGGGAAGTAAACTCCAGTATGGAAAAGACAGAACGGAACCAGGCTGTGGAAGTGAATAAACCTTGGGCTACCAGCTGTGAGATAATGCTCTCCCTCGCGGGCTTGCAGTTCCCTAAAATCCTTTACCTCACACTCAAGTTCAAGCAAACTTAATATCATGCATCTGAAATAAAAGGACCTCATCGGCATCTTTTATCTTTTGAACAGCAGAGTGCAGCATATTACAAGGTTATTCTCTCTCCTCCTTTAATATCTTCTATCAAGTATTGGAATAAGTTATTCTGCGATCATTATCCTTCTCTCAACCACTAAGTGCGCAGAGACCAGCTCTGTATATGAGGCACATTCAAAGAAAAATTAGTATACTGACAAAGTTCATGATCAAACAAAATAACCCATGGAATGTGACCAACGTTGATGACTGATAACAAACATTATAATAATATGAGAATAACATTATATTTAAGAAAACAAGACAAGAAAGTCTATCAGCCTCTCATACATGGCATTTTGGACAGAGAGTAGTTGAATGTATTTTTAGTTTAAAAAATATCAGATTAGTGACATTAAGGATACTGTTTGATAACAAATTTAATGAAAATGCATCACGTAATGATAGAAATGTCAAGACTGCTATCATCAGATCCTCCGGTAAAGAGACCCTTAGGCCATAATGACTGAAGAGGCTCCTTTAAAAATCCATTGAGAATTATATCAAATCATCAAAAACAAAAACTAATAGACTGTACAGTAAATCATATAGGAGTTCGAATTCAGGTGTTATGGACGTGATAAAGCTTATTTGTGGCATTCTTAAAATGGAAATAGAAGGAAATTAAAAGTGGAGAATAAATGGTTACAATGTCAAATCAACTGCAGAGTGCAAACTCAAGAAATTTTTCAGCACCCTTATTGACTTTTCTCTCGGTTTTGTATGTGCCACAGACACAGGTGCAGCCATGGACATCGGTGGTTTGGAGACAGTAGTGGCAAACTCTGCCTATGTGTCCGCCCGTGGCAGCGTGGACGGAGCTGCGGCAGCCTCCATGCGCGACAAGAAGATGCGTGCCAGGCTGAAACTCCCGCACATCAGAGACTGTGAACACATGAAGGCAACTGTAGACTCAGCATTTGAGAGCATGTGTGTCAAACAACCCATAGGAAAGCGCCTGTTCCAACAGTTTCTGGAGAGCGACACAACCCATAAAAATGCTGGACAGCTGTGGAAAGACATGGAAGACTACAATGTATGCCAAGAAAAGGAAAGACAGCAGAAGGCCCAAAAAATAATCAATAAGTACTACGAGTCATCTTCAAAGAATTTTTGCAGCTTCCTGGAGGAAAAGACCGTCACTCGAGTTAAGGAGGACTTCAAGAACGTTCACGGTGACCTGTTTAAAGAGAGCGAGAAGCAGCTTCTCAAACACCTGGAGCAGAAGGCCTTAGGCGGCTTCAAGAACAGCATGTACTTCTTGCGTTATGTTCAGTTCAAATGGTTGGAGAGCCAGCCTGTTGACGAGGAGTGGTTCATGGACTTCAGGGTCCTGGGTAAAGGAGGTTTTGGAGAAGTGTTTGCTTGCCAGGCTAAGGCGACTGGCAAAATGTATGCCAATAAGAAGCTGGAGAAAAAGAGGCTGAAGAAACGCAAAGGCTACGAGGTAAAGCACCTATGTAGCATCTAATGTTCTACCTACAGCCATTCATTCAAACGAGAGAGTTATAACACAAAGTGAGCTCATTCCACTGGCAACCTCATAATGATCCTAATGCGGGAAATAAGAAAGAAAGACTTAGAGAATATGCCCGTCAGAGCACAGAGGTTTAGTTTTTACCAAAGTGGCTCAATGCAAAGAAGCTTGCGAGTCTCTTAAAGACCTCACAAAGCAGCTCAGGGCAGGACACACAGGCAGTTCATTAAATTGAAGCCCACTGTGGAGGATGAACTTATATTTTTTAAGGTATAAAATTTTAGTACAGCTGTGTAACCCAAGGATTGATGGCATCAACCTACTACAGTCAGTCTTACTTCATACCATTATACCTCATGATCAACATGATGTACACTAAACTGAACGACAGAGTTTACAGAAAAAACAAAATCATTCCAAGTGTTTTTCAGATAATCCAGTAAAGACCTTGCACAATCAATATGTTCCACAACAGGTATTAAGGCGTGTTAAACATTAATGAATGCTCATTCCCATCTTACAGTACCACCAGGGGTTTCCATGTTTCATGGAGAACCAACAGTCTGCAGGTTTTCAAACCAACCAAAGAGTCAAACTTATTAGCACAGCTGGAAGTTAAGGGGAAGACCTTATCTTCTGAAATCACTTACTGAGGTGAACGGCTAGAAAGAAAACGTGCAGACTGAGGCTCATCATGGCCCATAGCTAGCCACCCCTTGAGTAAGCTATGCCAGAGATCCAGTATTCAAAATACCAGGCCTTAGAACGGCGCACTTAAACACCTAAACAAAAGCCGACCATTACGAATAAAATTAGTTGGGATTTCAAAATATCTGATGTGGAAAAGGGCAACACCAGGGCTGTAGGTCTGTCACCAATGTGAGGAACTGTGTTTGACAAGTCAAAGGAATAAGAGCGCTCAGAAGATCTTGGATCGGGTGAAATAGAAGCGTAGCTAGACAGTAGGATTGCAAAGGGCTTTTATTTTAGAAATTGTACTTTCCTGGTTTTTGACTATCATGTTCTCATGACTATTTCTGTTTAGGGAGCAATCGTGGAGAAGCGGATCCTTGCAAAAGTTCACAGCCGCTTCATCGTGACACTGGCTTATGCTTTCCAGACCAAGACAGACCTCTGCCTAGTTATGACCATCATGAACGGCGGGGACCTCAGGTGCTCTATATGAACACCAAATACAGCTTCACATACAGTGGAATCCATAGAATGACCTAAACACTGCACTTTTCAAACACATGTTACGTTCTGCTTTCTGTTGTTAACAACATGGGAATGGTTCCCTCTTTCTCATCTCGACTAATCAGCCTAAGGTAGATAAACCTTACAGCTAATATTCAGACTAGGCTCTCAGGTGCGTCATGCCGTAAGTCAGAGAATTACTTAAAGAGTCTTGAGCAGCTTCACTTGTCCCCTCTGCTTGCCTCAATTTCACAGAGGCTTCTAAAATGTAGTGTAATATCCTCCCCACTCTTACAGATTTCATATGTATAATGTGGATGAAAAAAATCCTGGTTTCAATGAGAAGAGAGCATGTTTCTACACGGCTCAGATCATCTGTGGGCTGGAGCACCTTCACCAACACAGGATCATCTACAGAGACCTGAAACCAGAAAACGTACTGCTGGATGATGCAGGTGAGCTGTTTCCTCCGCAGCTTTTTATGTATCTGCATGGACATACTGAAAATACAGCCCTAAGTCACTGTCTCTGTCCTAACCCAGCTATGTGGATGTGGCTTTTATTTCTTTTACTTAACAGTTCAGAAGTGGGAAATTTATTTAAAAATCTTTCTGGCCCTTATCACAAAGCAAGACTGGTGGGTTAACAAGCTAACTTTGGCTTGACCCATTATGCTGGCTCACTTCTAACCAGAGTAAATCACAACCACCTTCATATTCCACAAGTGCAGTACAGGGTGAACATGAGGGAAACACTTTAGAAACAGCAAAAATATGTTTTGTGAAAATTTATCCAATAAGGCAAACTTTATAAGGCATTATTCGGTCATTCTGTTAATGTTACCTTGGTCTTGTCATGTAGGACACGTCCGCCTGTCAGATTTGGGTCTGGCTGTTGAACTTCCACCAGGAAAAGACAAAACTACAGGATATGCTGGAACTCCAGGCAAGTGAACAAATCCATTATTTAAAATATTGTATTGAAATGAAGTTAAACAAAAACCAATAAAGTGCAGTGGAATTGCTGTGATCCAGGTCAATGTTACTGTGAAAAAATAATTAGTACCACCATGTTGGGCATGTTTTTCCAAGCAATCTATTGTGTGTGAAATCACGTTATTGATGAATATAGGTTTCATGGCTCCAGAGCTGCTCCAGAAGAAGGAGTACGACTACTCAGTGGACTATTTTACTCTGGGAGTCACCCTGTATGAGATGATTGCTGCCAAAGGGCCCTTTAGAATACGGGGAGAGAAGGTACTAAACGTGTAGAAAAGGATCAGGTGACTTTTATGGGCAAAAATATCCTTAGTTCTCCTCTTTGCTGCTATCCACTGCTAATTCTCTGTGGCAAAATCATATATACAAAATATTTGTATCTTTCTTCAGGTTGAGAATGAAGAGGTAACTCGCAGAATCCTGAACGATCCAGTTTCATATACACCTAACTTTAGCAAAAATTGCAAGGACATTTGTGAAGGCCTGATGGCAAAGGATCCAGCGAAACGTCTCGGGTTCAAAAACAATGACTGCACGGAGCTCAAGAATCAACCCTTCTTCAAAGACCTTAACTGGGGCCGTATGGAGGCAGGTGAGGACTAAAAGAAGGAACTCCAAGCCTTAAGAAATTACAGATATGGATGGGACAAAAGGGGCCAAAATGCAAAAATAACTCTACATACTCTAATTTGTTTATCTCCTCTGTGTTCCATCTAAAGGCATGCTACCTCCACCGTTTGTCCCCGATCCAAAGATGGTCTATGCCAAAGATATTGACGATGTGGGCGCCTTCAGCACAATCAAAGGTGTAGTCCTGGATAACAAAGACACCGAGTTCTACAATGACTTTGCTTCTGGCAACGTCCCGATCCCCTGGCAAGAGGAGATGATTGAGACAGGTGTTTTTGGGGAGCTGAATATCTGGGGAGAGGGCGGCAAGCTCCCCTGTGACCTCGACCCGAACTATGTGGAAGCCAAAGGGGGGGGTTGTGTTCTGCTTTGAGTTAGAGCAACAGATGGCTACAGACTAGATGAAAGAATATCTCCTGGAATTTACCACTAAAAATTTAAGTTGAAAAATTTTAGCAGCAAAATTTAAATCATAAATTAAAAAAAAATTACAATATCTAATTATAAATTACAATATATTTTAATCAAATACTTATACTAATACTAAACTTAGTATGTGATCATTTGGTGCTCTCACTCCTGTGTATAAAGGAGTACAGGATATATATAAATATTACAGAGTTTTTACCTATAATTGACTTATTTTTGTTTAGACAAACTGAATAAAAATTATTTTGCATAGAAACTACATGTAATGCTTATCTTATATAAGTCACTTGGATCAAAGTAAAGCCACTATATCGTCATTGTAATGTTATGTAATTACTCTTTCATTATTTCTTTTATGAAAAATTATCTTATTTATATAATATGATAGTTATTATCATGGCAAACATTGTAAATAGATGAGTTAAAAGCAATTAATAAAATCTTGCAAAGCATAAATGTATGTCTATGTTCCCCTCTCTTTGTCTTTACTGTCCACATCGGTCTGCTTATATGAGGCTGCCAACAATCAGGAAAGACAAGAAAAAAGAAAGGAAGAAAAGAAAGATTAAAATAGTTAATTTCACTCCTAATAAGTTGCAAAAGGTAGACGGTTCCCACTGAGAATGGGAAACAGAGGCTCAGCTTGAATTCTTTTTTTAACTTCTCTTGGGCCCAGCTCCCTCTTAGACTCTTAGACCTTTTTACATCAGTTCTTGATCCGTAATTGCTATGACAATAAGAAAAGTCAGACAGAAACATGATGTTCCTGCAAACAGAAAGTACATTATGTGGAAATCTGTGAATGACATCTACTACCTACTTCTTTTTCTTTTTCCTTCCTTTTCTTTTTTAAACAAAAATCATCTATTTCAGAAGCCTACCTCTCTCTCTTGTTAATGCAGTTCTCAGAATCAGATTTTCTGAATCATTTAAGTTCACTTTGATCAGTTTATGGACTTTAGTGGACTTTTCATCACAACCAATTGGCTACAAGCACATCTGTTGGAAAAATTAGAAATATTATCAGTAATTATAGATAAATAATTAAATAAAATGATAAATAAATAAATAGATAAGATAAATTAACTTGTAGGTTCTGGTTGTGCAACATATCCACTGAATTTAATGCAAAAGCTGTCAAAGTTTACCATTGTTTAAAGAAAGAAGATGCATGAAGATTCAGGGGGAAAGTTTCAGAGGGACTTTTCTGAAATTTAGTGAGATTAAAAGGTTCTGAAGATGCATTTTTGAGAATCATTTCTAATAGCACCTTGTCTATCAAGGAGCAAACGTGACTATGAATTCAATGTAGTACATATTTACAGCCAATTATTACACAGCAGAATAATAAACACTGAAAAAGTGATCACACTAAAAGTAATCACAATAAAAAAGTATATATGCACTTGGTTAAGAAGATTATGTGTCTAACATTAGGTCCTAATGGACCTTAACACCAGTGGTGACCTGTGGCCACAGCCAGTGTCACTGGATGAAAACCTAAAGCCACTTCAGGTTTGTTTTAAGTGAACTTTCCCTTTAAGCAGGAAGGTCAACGCGGACACAGCTGAATAAATATTTCAGCTGACTGAGGGAAGGGCAAGGAAATAAAATATTAACAGACAAAAGATTATGAGTTAAAGCCAGAGTACTTGTTCAATACTGTAAGTATATGACAGTACTTTGAACTGTGCTTCTGATTACTGGTCGGCAAAAGAGAATTCGCATTTGATAAGATACTGGACTGTAAATTTTGAGTTTGAAGTTTCTCCTAAACAAAGAATTGTGGGACTCAAACAAAGTAAAAACATCTTTATCTGCTTTGAAATTTCATCTCCACGGAGTAATGTGGACACTCATGCGGTCGCCTACAAGTGTAAATATAAAACTGTACTGTATATACTGTATATATCCTTTTGCACACTTCCATATGTTACTTAATGTATAGAGACCACCAATTAATTATAAAGGTGCGTTACAACAGCCTGGCCTTTGGCCAGCGTCTTTTAGTTGACAGCACTGTATTATGTAAACACGAGTTTTCAAAAGGACACAATTGTTCAATCTATACAGAAAATGTATTTACAAAGAGCAAGAATTTCAACGCATCTTTTGTGCCATTGCAGACTTGTTAATGCTTAACCAGTACTAAAATAGACACTTTCTGCCTTCAATAAATCACCCACCAACCACTTTTTACCTGGCTTTCAGTGACTGCTCTGCCCTCTATTCAGCATTTCTTCATAAGTATTTGCTTTTGGAACTTGAGATCACCTCCCTAAAATTGCAAGCTACCAATTCCTCAAAAAGTGATACAGGACAAGATGATGTGATGAACATCACTTCACAGGACATTTCCCAATTCTTCATCACATCATTAAACCTTTCTCTGAAGGACTAATTTCATCCTGGATGTAGTTACAATACATTTTGCAATTATTACTACAGTGCTCCTGAGAGGCTTCATTAAAAACCACCACAGAGCAAAAAACGATGAAACTTTGTGTTAATTTAGCTCCCACAGAAGCTTCAAAAGCAAGGCAAAGCAAACAGTGCCAAATGACTCCAGTCTTTTAAAAAATTTTCGCTCATGAAATTAAAGCTTTGATAACTGTTTCACAAGCAACTATCTTTACCTCATCTGCCAATCAAAAGAGAGAAAAGAGCTCATTGTATAGCTAGATTTCTATGGTAACGTGCCAGGCATGTGAAATGTCATCAATTTTGGGCGGGAATTGCATACTTATAATGCTACAGCCAACAAATCAATGTTCAAATTAGTCCACGTTTGAGTGCATGAGAAAAAAATCCTGAGTCAGTTCTCACACTCCCAAAATGTATATCAGATACAGAAGCTAGGAATAGAGCTCCTGACTGAGGCAATATCTATTCACTTTGCTAATTATTAATAGAAAACTACTTTCAAGATGAAAGAGATCATCGAGGTTGTAGCACTTTTTCTAGGTTTTGTAAGCTGGATATTGATTTTTGTTTCACTAGAAGATCAGTATTGGAAAGAATCCACTACAGAGGGCAGCGTAATTACAACGTCTACAATCTATGAAAACCTATGGATGTCTTGTGCTAGTGATTCAACGGGGATCTATAACTGTCGGGACTTTCCATCCCTTTTTGCTCTCCCAGGTAAGTAAAAGTAGAATTAAAAATAATTGTCTGATGGGCTGTTTATGATCCTTAAGTTTCACATTACAGGATCCTAGAAAACTCACCTAACTTGCTGTTAAAAAAATTAATAAATAAATTGTGCTGTTAGTGGTAATTATCAACAATTTGCTTGAGGTTTTATTGATATTTTTCACATTCTAATAAGCTTTAAGTGTCTCTAATACATGCATACGCAGCTGTATATAATAGCTGAGTTGGCATTTTATAATCTGTAATGTCATACTGAGAGAAATGCACATTTATATTTTTTGACTGAGGTACGTACTTTCTTCTTTCTTCTTTGAGTGTCCAAATTAATAGATATTCCATCAAGGTATACAATTCTAACCATATGCAATATCTTACTATCATGCGCACTTTTGGTCCTGGGATCTATGAGGTTTGACAAAACGCAGCAGTGAAATCCAGTACAATAGCTCTGTAAAATGTGTAAAGCTTGTAATATTTAATTTTGTTGAAGCTGTATAAGAGGATTTCAATCCACATTTCTTCTTATGACTGAGATTGTAGTGGATTACATATTATTTTGAGGTGTATACAGTCCCAATCAAAAAAAAAAAAGCCTCAGAAATATTATCATTATAGTGCTATAATATCATCATTACACTGTACAGCTGAGACTGTACACCTAAAACTACAGCGTAATTCAGCACAGCACCATTACAAACTCCTGTATGTCTCCATAAATGTCCATAAATTTGACATTAGGTGGACTTAAAGCAGATAAAACGAACTTTTTCCTTCTTTATTTATTTGTTTAGTTCTGAGGTCATAACCGTGTGGTATAGTATGACACTTTAGGTCAAATTTTTTTGTCTGCATGACCAAAAGGCTGCAGTGGTGCTTCATCACCATGGCGATAAAAGCCTGATTATGAATAGGCAAGTGTTTTGGGCCCAGTTGTCAGATAGACAGGTTTATCGGTGGGTTAGTAAGCCTGGTCATCTGTGGGTCAGTGTGTAATGATGCACCCTCAACCCTCAGTGCCACAGATGTTCCTATCATCCCTCAGACACAGGTGAAGTGAGGAGCCAGAACATGACTGAAATCCCATCAATAACAGCCTGATAGTATTGACATAGTATTCAAAAGCGAGTGACAAAAGTTGACAAATAGCTTTAGGTCTATAGACGTTAGTAAGCCAGTTTGAAGGCTAGACTTCACCTCTCTGTTATCCTTCAGGTTAGGTAAATAGATTGAGTCTTTGTAAGGCTTCAATAGAGATGAGAATAAAAGGGGAAAACATAAGTGGGCTATTTTAAATTAATCATTGATTTTTAGTTTTCTGTAACATCTTAGCTCAGGGGTTGAAGGGAATTGGTATAGCACACTGAGACTGTGGGTCCAACAAAGCCACACGTTTGTGTAAGAAGATTGCTAGGAGAGTCAACGTTTGTATAAAGTATTTCTCTCTCTGGATAACTTGACACGGGTTGGGCAGAAGAAACAAGGAAATATGAATGCAATAGTGGAAGCTTTTGCCTTCTTCCTGGGCTTTTTGGGCTGGCTGATGGTTGGGGTTGCCCTTCCAAATCGATACTGGAGGGTCTCTACAGTGGACGGTAACGTTATCACCACATCAACCATCTATGAAAACCTATGGATGTCCTGTGCAACTGACTCTACAGGAGTTCATAACTGCCGGGATTTTCCATCTTTGCTCGCACTTAATGGTATGTGGCCAACGCAGCAATTGTTTTATTAGTATTGATGACTAATTATCAGGCAGAAACATGGTCCACCCACTTAAGGAATGAGATTTTGAAAACTGTAATATAGCAAACAAGAAAGACTTTACTCTCGAACCAACTTTGTACAAAGTTGTGTAGGAAAAAATGCTTTTGTAACATAGCATTTTGGAGAAAAAAGGCAAAAATATATTACAGTTAATCTACAGTGCCTAAAGGAGTGACCATGTCATGTACAACAAAACAGTTTGAACTTGAAAGATACACCACATCCAATCCAACAATGGAGAACAGTGTATTCTTTTTTGACAGTTTTCTTTCATATCCACTTCATTTAAGTGTTAAGTTAGAGTAACTTTAAAAACCTTCAGGAGCCTTCTACTGTTCTTGCTATAATAAGTATTAAATAGGGGTAATATACTTTAAGAGATGATGAGAGAGTATAGGTCAGCACAACTACAGAGAACCAAGATAAACAGATACTCATAAAATAATAAAACGTCAAACAGATTTTCAAGAACTAATATTGATTAAAGTGTTTGTCAACTAATTAGGCCAAATCTACCTTTTTAGATTTTCTAAAATGAACAGACAAGTGCTATATATGTCATGAAACTCCAAACACTTTTTGGATATCAACCACAATTAAGTGGCAGATTTTCTTATTTCATATAGTCATTTCAGTTATTACATAAAAAGTACCACCACCGGATGCCCAGCCTTACTCTTTAACCATGAGTTAAATTCTTTGTCAAGCTTCATCTCATCACAGGCAGGTTTATACTCTCTACTTCCAGAGTACATTTATATAATTCTGTTTTGATAAGATTGAAAGGGTTAATACATCAGTCAGGAACCAAGCCTAGTTGCTTCTACTTAGGCAAGTTTGAATCTTTCCACAAAAAAAAGAGGTACTTACAACAGAGACATTAAAATTCTTGCATTGAAAATAACACCATTTTGGGGGAACAAATGCAAAGCACAGTGCATTATTATATGTATTTCTTATGTTTACACACAGGGTACATTCAGGCTTCCCGGGCACTGATGATCGCTGCCATCGTGTTTGGGACGATTGGGCTTGTGGCAACTCTTGCAGGAATGCAGTGCTCAAAAATAGGAGGAGAAAACTACATCCTGAAGGGGAGGATTGCTGCAATTGGAGGAGTGTTCTTTTTACTACAGGGTAAAGACATTAGGATGGATGTGATGGCCAAGTAAGAAAAAAAAGCATGAGAAAATGTTTTGGGTTTATGGTGCTTTAAATGACTTCAAAAATGTAGACAAAAATGTCTGCTCCCTGAAGCCTATCTTAGAAGATCAAAAATATAGTCTCCACAAGTATTTTGACGAAGGAGAATTTGACGTAAGACACCACAGTCAAACCACATCATTACAAAGAACATCTGGAGAGGTAAACATGTCTGTTGACCCAAACACTGTGTACAGAAGACAAGTTATCAGAAAATGGGTCACCAATTCGAAAGGTTATCCTTACTCTAACAAACCTGCTGATAAACAAAAGACAACCTTTACCAAAGGCCTGTGGATTGTTTGAATAGGTTACAATACGTAAAATACAAAAAGTGATGCAGTGAGAGAAAGGTGAAACTGGTAAGACTCAGGGACCCCCGTATCCACATAAAAGACAAAACAGTCTGAGCCAGTAAGGTGCTGGAATATGCAGAATTTGTCTGTTGTCACCAAGACCTGTGTTACACCCCTCTTCAATATAGTTATGTAGCCTGTAGAATTGTAGAAAACACGACAGCTTCTTAAATTAAAGTCCCACTTGACAAATATCTCAGTTGTCTAAAGTAAACAATGTTTTGTGTTTTGTAGGGATGTGCACCATGATTGCTATATCTTGGTACGCCGCCAATATCACACAGGAGTTCTTTGACCAGTATTATCAAGGGACTAAGTAAGTCCATGCAATCTGTGTCAATAATTCATTAAGTTAAAATGAGTAGAACAACATCTGAATGGCACAAAGTGATGTTGTTGTTTATCATGGATGAAATAATAATACTTGTATAAATGTGTTAATTGTGTGACAGGTATGAGATTGGAGAGGGCCTATATATCGGCTGGTCTTCAGCCCTACTTGCCGTTTGTGGGGGTTCATGCCTGATATGTGCTTGCAGAACCCAAACACCAGATGAAAAAATGTGAGTACCTCTTGCTGAAAAGTTTGATATTAATCCCCTGGGTATAGGAGAAATTGTGCATATTTCCCTGACTGAAACATGTCTTTCGTATTTTAGAATGTATTCATACCAACAGCCCTCCAGAGGACACGTGATGTCCACAGTGGCAGTGTCTCAGTCTGTGCCAAGCAACTACGGAAGAAATGCATACGTCTGATTGTTATTGTGTAGGAGGGAGAGACAGCTGCGTTGGACTCAATTCACCAGACTGATTGTTTTAAAAGAAAATGAACAGCATTTACTATTCTGAATGGACTGAATGAGATGGCAGCATATACTGGGGAAAACATTTTATGATCACTATATGGTAGTTTAGGAGCGGTGCCTTTGATTTGGAGATTTATTGACTCTATCTAATCTTAACCTTTTAGGAACACATATTTGATGTATAGCAATTTTTTAATGTTAGATATTGTGAAAATTGCTTCACTTTTCAAGCATAAAGTTTATATTCCTTTACTAAGTTGCTATGGGCTAATCAATATTTAATCCTAATACAACCATAAACTGTTGAACAATTAATTGTTTGTGTTCAAGTCTATAAAGATTGCGTTAGTATATAAATTGTTGTAATCATTTTTTATATCCATGTGTCCTAAATGTGCTGTAGGTTTTCTGATTGAGAAGGTGAGAGCTGCACTCCTTCCATAAAACACGTCTTGTTACTGTGCAACATATTCAGAATGATCCTGTCACCTGTGGTGGAAAAATCATTTGTTTGTCTGCAGGAAGGTTGAAAGCTGAAAAAGTGTTTCTCTCTGCTAAATAAGCTGGCATTCCCAGATATCTCTGCAATTCAACTTGATGAGTAAACTGTTTTAAATCCAAAATAATGAGTAAATCACATTGTGACAATTGAGCAGTATAGAAAAAGAAAATTTTTACCTGCAGTTGTAACCAGTAATGGCTGGTGTACAGCAAGGGTTTCACGCAGTGGGATTTTGACTCCCATCTCTGAACCAAAACACCTGAAGAATAGGACTGAAACAATTGTAATCACGCAACTGAAAATATTGCCCATGGTAGGTTTCATGTGTTCTAATCTTTTTCCATTTTTATATTTAAAATGTAAAGACATACATTTCTCTTGTGGGTAATTTTACATATTTTCCTGTGGATTTGAGCATGTTTTATACACAAATATCATTTTCAGTGTCAGTTTGCACTAGATCATATGAATGATATGAAAAAAATATCCTTTCCATCAAAGACGAATGAACAGAGCTGTTGAGCAATATTAGTAATAAAACAGTAACACCAGTTCTCATGTTAAAATAAAGGAGTTTTGGGTTACATAGCTTGTTGGCGCATTATCCTTTCTTTCGACTTCACTGACCAACAGGGAACTTTGCGATTCCTTGATGGCCCAGTCACACTTTTCAGAGTTGACAAATTCAACCATGTACTTTTCCACATAACATGGAACTAATCAAAGATGGACCAATTTCATGAAAGTGGCATCTCCCAAGACCCAACAGCATATCCGGCTGCCTCTGACTTCCTACTTTTAGAATACCTCATGCAGATGGTAACAGGCATCAGTATACAGATCATAAAGAATAAAGTGCAAAGTGAGTAAAATGCGCTATCTGCTGGAAGGTTTGGTGTGGTATCTGGGATACGATTTGTCCAGCTCAAATTGCATTGTGCTGCTAGGAGGCTGGCCACTCCTCAACCAGCAACACCCCATATCTTTTAGATTTAAAGCATCTCAGGGCTGGACTGTGTCTAATTTCCTCAAACAGGCAAATTTTGTTTCTTTACACATTCACAAATGTTGATATGCAAGTTAGAAAACAGTTTTAGAAAATAATGACAGAGCTTAACCATACCCAACAATGCCTGCAAAATGAAGGAAGTTCAAATGTAATTTAGTGGAATTATAGTGTTTAAAGTCATATTTATGAATCATATTAAGATCCTAGTAAGTAGGTTAATTGAGACATAAGACTGTTAAACCAGGAGAAAGACAAGGTAGAAAAAAATCAGTAAAATGAAAGTTATTTAGGTACTGTCTAAGAAAATCGTTTATAGCAGAAAGCATAAAGAAAACAAACCAGCAAATTATAGTACATATTTTATTGGAAAACGACTAATCTTTAGGTGCTTCATCTGCTAATTTGTCCAGGTTTTCTCCATCAAAACGTATAAAATGCCAGCCTTCATCGACAGTGAGGTCCTGAGCTCCTTTAGCTGAATAAAAATCTCGAGTGGGAGTATTCCAGTTCAACACAGACAACTGTAACCGCACACACTGCTTCTTTTTCCCAACCTGAGCAAACAAAACAGTCCTTTTATTTAATCATGCATCGTTACATCTCATTACACAGGACAGACAGTCTTACACAAGAATCAAAAATACTTTCAAAGATGCAAAAAAATTTTAGAAATACTACTACACCACAACTATTATTCCTACAACAATGATGCTCAAATAGTAAACAAAATTATTCTTACCTCAGCAACTTTGCTCAGTAAACCCTTGCCAATGCCATTTCCTAGAGGAAATGATTTTAAAAAAATCATGTGGCTGAAATATACATATGTTGAAGTACATATAAAGAGAATATGACTCAGAGATAGAACACAAGGAAACAATTACACAGGTAAATAAAATATACAGTATTTTTATTTAAGCTTTGTTGACAACACTGCAACACATATTTTACCTCTGAATTCTGGCATCACATATAGATCCTCCAAATATACTGACCGTCCTTTCCATGTACTGTAAGTGTAAAAGTAAAGGGCGTATCCAACAACTGTGAATCCTAAATGGTCGGAAAACAAAATCCATCAAAAACACAAAAAGGATGAGCACCAGGAAGAAAAATGAAAATCTCCCTAGTAAATATAGCGTTAAATTGTGCTTGAATCTTGAATAAAAGATGGGGACTTCATTTAAAGTCTGGAGTCCATGTCACCATCATTAAAGTACACACATGTTCATGCATTGTTACTAAGCTGACAGACCATCACTGCTTAGATAGATTTGAGTTTTGATGAAAACATTTGGAAAAAAGTCACAGCTGAACCAATTTAACACTGGCTGTATGTTTGGTACGGTCCAGTGAGCTTTATCTACGAGTCTGGGAAAACTCTTTTCATCAAGAAGCATTTCCTCTGTCACTAAACAAGGATTATGCCTTTTTCTCAAGTGCGACAATCCCTACCCACCTTCAGTTTCAGCTATGGGAAGGAATAGATCAACTACAGCTGAAACTCTTGATTTATGAGGCGGCACTTGAACAGTCATCATGATTTCATGGGTACTTAATGGACATATCTAAACAGCAAGAGCACACACCTTTTATTATCTGCATAAGATGCCGACAAGTTCAAAGCCAGCTGACAAGGAACACTGCAATCGAAAAGTCCTTGAAAGAAGGGCACACTTTACCTTCTTTTGATTTATGTTCCTCCGCTACTTCTGCAACGAGGCATTCAAAGAAGGGGTTCTGGCAGAAACCATCCCGCTCCAGTTCTAATGTAAAACAGACAGATAACTTACCCACATCTCTCCATTAGAAGTTATATTAGTATTCATTAGCAGCCAAAAGTCATCAAAAATATTAATACTTGCCACACCTGAAAAATAATTCAAAGTTTTAATAACTTGGATCTTATTTATCTATCATAATAATAGCTATGTTCCAGGCACATGGTGACATTACTATGGAACAATCCAAGCAACAGGTTGTCAAGAAATTACATCCCTCCAGCTGTGGATCTCATCCTTCCAGAGAACATCTCAACATCTCTTACAACTTAATGACACAGTTAGAGGAGAGACTGATTCTATTAAGTGTAATTCAAAAAGAACTCATCTTGCACGAGAAATGATGAAACGTGGGAAGAGCAGCCTTTGACCTTGCCAACCCACAAAACCACATTTTCAAAACTTTTCCCTCAGGGTTTTGATCGTGTCCTACTAAAGATTCAACACTGGCGATCGCCTCTGCTCCTGTTCATCAACCTGGCTGTAGTCTCATTACTGTTACTGAGTAGTGCATCCTGGTAATTATTACTCATGCCTGTTTGCAAAGCCTTCGCTGCTCAATACAACCACAACTGTTCTGCAGCGGATATTGATATAGCAGGAAAAACAACACATGGTGACATATAAACATCAGTAATAGGTCACACATCAGGTTCTGCCATGTTCTGTGCATGATGCCTCGCTGGTTTGGCTTCTTAGCAAACTTAAAATGAAACTGAGATGTTTTTGATCAATGTCACAAGTTCCAACTCAAAATGTTATTTATTCCCCCGGTTAACACAAGGTTTATATATCAATAATATATTAGTTTATTGCAAAATTACCTTCATGTGATATCTTGACTTGATCGGGCATTTTCTCGTAAACTGCCAACTCCTGAAAAACGGGATTTATATGACGTTATAGGTGATTGTAGATGCAACCTGTGCTTTTAGTCAAACCAAAGGGAACATAACAGTCAAACGAAGTGAGCAAGCTCCGCCGTTTTCACCGCCCACACCGACTCACCATTATCATTCTCGATATTTCTTTGCAGTCTGGTTTCGTTGCTGCACGTATTTTGAAATGCATGTCCACGGCAGCAATGAAACAAACAAACAAACAAACAAACAAACAAACAAACAAAGGAAGGAAGAGGAGTCAGAGCAGCGGCCACGAGTCTTACCGGGTTGACTACACGTTACGGGAAACGGTTCCGATGCGGTCGTTCTGCTTTCAAAATAAAAGGCCAATCGTTTAAAATGTGCAGGTGTGTAGAAATATATACTATTGGTCAAGTTCATCAAATCAGTAATAGGCTTTCGGGTTTTATATGAATTATTGTACCTCAGCATTTATTTTTCTTTTAAAACATTTGTCTCTTTACTACTTTATTATTGTACCTCTGGACACCAACTGAAAGGAAGCAGTTGTGGAATGTAACTTATAATGTTTACTCAAGCACCTCAGTATATTTATGCTTTACTTGATTATTTTCATTTTAAACTACGATATGGTTACTCGACTAAATATCAGAAAACAATACACTTTTTACTCCATGGCATTTATCTTACAGGTGTCAGCCGTTTGCTGGTTAAATTTCGTAATAGCATCTACATACAAAACAGGTAATAAGCTAAGTCTAAATACAAAGGATGATGCATTATTATGCATTAAACCATGTATGTATTTTACCATAACCAACTCAACCAGTGAAAAGTTACTAGCGCATTAGCATAGGCGCATGTAGGAGTATTTTCAGTGTTTCTAATTTTACATAAATAATAGCATTTATCACGCAGAGGAAGAAGAGTTTTTTTTTCCTTTTGTGAGCTTTTACACCACTAAAGAGATTTAAATTGCCAGTTGCAAAGAAAACTGTAGCAGCAGCTGGTCTGAACAGTTAATTAATTTAGCTTTGAAAAGAAATCTTGCACCTAGAGCTCTGAAAAAAAATGTTAAAAATCTACAACAAACTGATTTTTCACCAATTTCATTAGAGTTTTGAAATACCTATTCAAATATCCTATGAAAATATATAAAAAGTTAAAAAATGTAGGCCAGGGGGTTTGAAATGACCAGTTTTAATAACATAGCTATGCTTATCATATTCTATATTATAAAAAAAACCCCAAACAATAAGATAAAGGAGTTCATACAAAAGAATTCGTACAAAATTTGATTTATTTTTGAGTAAAAAAAAGAACATGAAATCGATTAGAATATAAGCTGAAACATTACAGATCTCACAGACTGACCTCAGTTTCATTGGGCATTAACATATTTACAATGTCTGGTCAGATTTCCTCTTCATCAGTCAACATTTCTGATATTCCCCTTCATACCACTCCAGAGTTTGACCCTTAAAGTTCCGCCCAAACAAACTTCCTTGTGTGTTCAGCTGCACCAGCATGGTAAAAATCTCCACTACCTATACAAGTCTCAGTGTGGCGACTGTGTGCTCGCACCAGGAGACTCAGACCGTTCTATCTTTGCTCCTGCTTCCAGTGGGGTTGAGGAAGAAATTGAGGTTGGTAGAACAGAGCTCTTAGGCTCTAAAGAGGAAGAGGCAGACGATGGCAGAGATACCACTATGTACTTCTGCAGAGATCGTGACCCTGTCAGTCCAGCACCACTGCCAGACTCCAGTTTTACCAAAGGCTGCAGGGTTGAAGTGGCACTTGGAACAGTGCTTGTTACTGGTGAAGCTGACTGAGAAGAGCTGAGGGTGATTACCTAAAGTGAAGACACAAAGATAAATGTAAATTCATACTAGATTTTATAGAGATGAGTTCAAGTAAGTCCAAACAAGTAAAACTGGAGATTTGTGCAGGTTAACACCAATAAAACATGATAAAAATTGTACATTTTGCATGACTGTATTCAGTCTTTTATTTTTATTCATGCTTGTTTTTTTATATTGCAATACATCATATATATTCCATTATAAGATGACATCACTGATTATGCTTACATTGCTATTAAAGCTGCTTTTTGAGAAGGCAATAATGGTCATATATATTAAAAAAGTTTAATATTTTCATCATATCACCTTATCATTATTGACATCTAAAAAGGTGCCCTGTGGAGATTTCTTGCAGTGATGGTGCTTTACATCAACATTTGGATGAATGTTAAACTGAAAAATCAAAGTACCTGCTGAGTGGAGGCAGCTCCTGCACTTGTTGCCATGACAATGTACTTTGTTGCCGGAGGAGATGGCTGTGATGGGGTCCCTGGTCGAGGGGACATCAGGGTGAGCGAGCTTGGAACTTTAATGATGCTTGGAGTGCGAGGCCCTGTTGACCCACTTAACCCACTTTGTGAGACGGATAAAGTGGGGCGAGGCTGCAAGAGAAAGTCATCATTCATTATTGGACAGATGGTTGCAACTTTACTTACATGTCATACTGCACTGCTTCACATGAACTGTAACAGTAATTCTAATGGATATATATCAATGTCCTCATCATATTTATTCTTTTATTTTTATCTTTTCTAAAACTTCCTCCAAGTTTTTTCAAATTATATATCTATATTTATTTCATCATGTATTGAATGTACCTGTGTGATTGTTAATGTGGTTCTGTTGACTTGTTGAGCTTGCAGTGCTGCCTGAGTCCTGGCTTTAATTACATGGGAGCATAGCGCAGGGCCAAGGTAACCATAGTCCGTCCGATACTGCTCCACGTTGTCAGGCTGCGGTCGTATCTTTGCAATAACACTTGCACAGTGTTTCTTTGAAAACAAAAAACACATTTTGTACAAATGAAACTTAAGTACTGGTCTGATACAAATCAAGAAACAATTAAGGATGAACGTCAGGTCATTTTTTTGTGAAATGCAATGAGTGAAACTGTACTTTTAAATGCATTATAACTGTACAATATCATTTATTACCAGTAAGAGGCTTTGAACGTGGTCCGCTCCTATCTTATCAATATTGGATACCACCTGTCCTTCTATCACTGCTTTGATGCGAGCACCCTCTACTGCAAGCCGAGGAAGGATCAATGTCTTAATCACCTACAGAGAATAAAACCAGGATGTTGGTGCAGATCAAAAAGAGTCAAAGTGAAAATGAAAAGGACTCAAGGAAAATGTAATCACACTCACATCAGGTCCCAGTTCAGCAAGTCCAGCGATACAGCCGTAACGTGTTGTCCACTGGGTTTTGTCATCCAACCAACTCTGAGGAAACAAATCAGTCTGGTTTAGTATTTGAAGTGTTTTTTAAAAGGTGATGTAAAAGTCAAATTCAAGTACAACAATAATCTTCCTTAATTTTAATTACCTCAAAGATATGGTTATTGAGGTAACAAATAAACAAACAAACAAACAAACAAACAAACAAATAAATAAATAAATAGACCTAAAAACTATTTTTGAGTGTTCGTTTTACCATTGTTGCCCTGGAAACTTGGTTAAATAAAATTTAACTTGTCATTAATATCATAATTACACCAAAGACAATATCTACATGACCAGAGTGATATCTGGTTTTATGGGGATCGTGTTAATTTGGTTACTTAAACTATGTATTTACAAGTTTTACTCTATCAAGTAATCTTTTCTTTTCCTCAATATATTTGGGCAACTAAAAAACCCACCTTAGTGAAAGTCTTGGTAATACGTGACTGGATGTTGTTGGTTGTTGTACTGAAGGTTTTACAACTTTGGGCCATTAGGCGAGCAGCAAAGTCTCGTAAAGCCCAATGGTTGTCAACATCTGGTCGCAAACACAGCTGCTTACTCACAATGCATGTCACCACAGCTGGAATGAGCTCATGCAGCTACAAATAAGGATAGAAAAAATATATTAAAATAATAGTATTTATTGAAATTACAACCTTCAAAAAGAAAATACAACATTTTGTTTGTTTTCTTGACTCACATATTTCTCCAAATACAACGTGGGGTTGTCCATTAGAGCTTTGACCATCCGCATTAGATAAATCAGCAGAGCCAAGTTGTTTTGCACCACATTTACACGAACCTTTTGGAATATCATAAAGTCAGTACTTTCAGTAGAGATATGACTGGGTATTTTTTAAGAGGTGAGTAATTTTTCAGAACATCAGAAAAAGTTGAAAAGATGCTCACTCCTTCAGAAATAAATGTACTGAATCTTGGAAGCATCTGATACAGTCCAGGATCTGTGGCAATACTCTGTAGAGCTTCCTGAATGAAACAAGGGGGGGGTATCAAAAGTGTGATGACAAACAAGGTTAAAACAATAATTTGATTCTGTAATTGCACTGACAATTTATTTTTATCTGCAGTGTTGCCATTAATTTAATAACTGATTAATGAAATCACTCACAAAATTCCTTTTCAAAACAAATCGAGAAAAGTAATAACATTATTATTCAGCATGTATAAAATAAACGACATATAAAGACAGCCAGGCAGAACTTACAGCTCTCTTAGCTTCACAGGAGCCAACACACGCTTCTGTAATCTCCTTGTAGTAGAGCTGCTGTTCCACAGATAGTTCATGAGTGCTTCGTGGCTTCAACCTTATTAGACCCTTCTCCTTTCCTGTCAGACAAAGATACAAACATGGGATGAAAGAGGCAAACATAACCATAAAGGTTTAGGGAGGAAAGAGAGGAAGCAATGTATTGGCACAGGAGAAGAAAACAAAAGGTTTAATTTTAATATAACACAAGAAGCTGACCTTTACCATCTGCAGCTGTTGCCCCCTGACTCTTGCCTTGAATTGTAGATTCCTCCTCCTGACCAGGTTTGATGACTTTGAGTGGCTCTGTAGATTCAGTCTTTTGTTGCTCTTTTGTTGCTAAATGTATAAAAATAAAACTCAATGCTTGGTTTGTTCTTCACATATTTTTTTGTGTTTTGACAAGAAAATTTAAAACAGGGCTCACCTGGTGGGGGATTTTCTGGAATAGAAGGCTGCACCCCCTCAATGCTTAACCAGTGGGCTATGGATCAACAGAAATGTGTGTTGTATGAGCATACAAACCCTACAATCAAAACAATATAATGTGTATATATATATATATATATATATATATATATATATATATATATATATATATATACACACACACACACACACACACACACACACACACACACACACACACATATATATACACACATACACACACACAATATAATACCCTGGCTTGTAATATTGATTATCTTGGTACCTTTGAGAGACACATCTAGTGGAACTCTGGGGAGTGGCGTGTTAATAATGTCACTGAGGTCAACTTCCCTTTCCTCATAGAAATGAAGCTCTCTTCCACCACCACTTGCAAACCGAAAAGGGATAAACTCTTGCGACTGGAATCCATACAGGGGCTGTAATGAGAGGAACTTACTTAGAATGCATAAATTGAAATAAATAAATAAATAAACAGAGCAAAAGACCAACTACATGCTTTCCTTCAAATTGCTTCAAAAAAAAGTGGTTTAATAAGGCAAGAAGAAACAAACTTTTATAGGTTAAAGTATATGAGTCCTCTCTTACCTCTACATTTTTTAGTTTGAGAGCATTATCAATGTCACTGGTGGTTAATTTACGCCTCTTCCCGTGATGCATAAATTTGAGAGCATCCTATGTAAAAGGGAGAAAAGAAAGAAATCGCACAGAATTCAACTACAAAACTCATACATCAGATATCAGACATCACATGGTTTCAGAGCAATCTATAGACCCACAAAGGAAATTCATCATTCATTCATCTGTGATTTACCTGTGCAATTTCTTTTATTCTGTAGCTGACCTCTTCACTTATGGCGACGCAGCTCTCCTCCTGTAACTGCCCCACTCCAACAGACTCTGCCATGGCCTTCATGGACTCTGTGGGCAGGACGACCGAACACTGCTTCTGTCGTCGTTCCTCTGCCATGGCTAACAAAGTACACAGGTCTGTGAATATCAACTCTCACATATACACACAAACTCACACAGACACTCAGTGGATCTCTATTCATAATCACAACATATTGACATATTATAAACAGATCTGAACCTTATGAGTAAAGCTACAACCATTAATCAATTAGATGATTGGCAGAAAGTTAATTAATTTTCAACTTTGATAATTGTTTAAATCATTGTTTCAGAAAAAAAAATATTTCTAAAACTTCATAATGGGCATTTTTCACTACTTACTGTCATTACATAAACAAAATGATTAATCGATGGGAAAAAATTACCGGCAGATTAATCAATATTAAAATAATCAGCCCCTGAAAATAGATTTGCAGTGCAATATTAGTCCCCTTCTCCCTGCAATGTAAATATGAAAAAGAGTATGTATAATCGCAGCTCATCATTAAGATATTTTTCAACAATATGAAACGGCTATATATCTGTCCAGAGCCGGTTCTCATCAAACACTTTATGCATGAAGGGCAATACTGAGGGAACACCGCTACTGAGGCCAATCACATCACGGAAGGAGCTACAATGGGATCAATATCTGACATGCTGGGATGCAGGTATATGGTAACTTGAATGGAAAACCCAAAAAAACAAACATTAAACCATAGCTGTCCTGGAAAAGATCTCACAGCAATAATGTTTTTGTCTTAGTCCAGTCACGTCTAGATCATCTCACAGCTTGGAGTATAACTGCTTTTGTAGCGGAGCGGAATCAAATAAGGGAACAACTTTCTGAAAAAGTGTGTCCCATAGGTGCAAAGCTAACACGGTCCTATTCGCATAGACTGAAGGCTGTGTGACTTGAGGGGCACGCTTTAAAGATTTATAATTATACTTACTAAAAAAATCAATGTATAGAAACTAACGATCGACAGTAGGTTCTGTGATCAGAGACACATTTCCCAATCCCATCAGCTCCCATGCGGCGTTGTTAAACATTAAAAAAAAATTCACACTTACAAGGGCTTTTTAAATACATTCTTCATGTGTGTAAACAAACACACCGAGTTGCAAGGAAAGCGGGATAACTACTCTGACGGAATAACATCCACCAAGCTACACGCAATACACAAGCCACATTAAAAGCACATTCCTTCAAATGCAACAACGTCATTGCAAAAAATAATTTTAATACTTAGTTTTAAGCTTTTCGGCGACAGCAAGTTTCTTTAATAATAACTTACAGTGGGCTAAATTGCTGTATGTTAGCTTGCATGCTAGTAACTTAGCTTCCGTTGACATTTTTACCTGTGCGAAGTTGTCCTCTCCTTTCTGAGTTCAAGCAGGAACTTATGCGAATGAAGACAATTAATGATGGGATTTGCAACGGTGAGTCTTTCGCAAAGCTAATTCTCCTCTACGAATATCCATCTCTCGATATAAATAACTAACTAATTCACGGATTGCGGCTTGGACGTCCGTTCGTGAGTTAGCGCTTGTGTTGCGTCGCCATTTTGAGTCACGTTCCGGTTGTGATACCGCGAGAACTCAATTAAGGACTACACACTGTAGAGCAATCGCCTGAAGATTATTGATATGTAACTTCGCAATAAACGGTTAAGGACGTGTGTATTAAATGGGGGGAAACGACCAATGCCAAAATTAATTCGTTTTAGAGTAGGACCGATTATTAAATGTCAGTTTTCCCTACAGAAAATACCTGACAGGTCCTTCACAAAAGGGACCTGGGAACCAATGTTATCCTCGGTTTTCCGGCGGTGACCTTACGCTGCAGCCACGGAGACGAATGTCAGGAACGTGGAAGGACGTTGCAAGAAGAAACCATGTATAGATTTTTATCCCGGACTGTTTACACGGCTCGGAGTCCTTCAGTCAGTGTCTTTGATTCGGGTTTGTTTCCAGCCAAAAGCAACAAGGCTGTAGTTTTCCGGTGAGTGGAGTCTTGAGACCGAACGGGACACACGATCCCACCGGGAAGGACTAATTAACGTCTGCTAATTACTGCTACTTGCTATTTAGTGATGTATTTTATTTAACGCGGAAGAAGCTGGACCTTTTGCAGCCGAAGAAGCTCGAGTGTGAATTGTTTTCATTAAAGCTGATGCAGGGACAGTTAGCTGTCGGTTTACTTAACCTGTGCTGGTCAGGTGGGACGTGTTGATTGACATGTCGTGGAGCGGCTCGGGTGGCATCACTGGCAGGTCGCAGTGGCTCACGTCCCGTGTTTTGTACAGTGATGAATATACTGTCTCTTTTTTTTGTTTGGACATCACAAGACTTTTTATAATTGCTCGATACTTAAGTGGGTGATCACAGTGTAATCGGGAGTAGAGCTGCAGTAATTAATCCATTACTCAATCGAAAGAATATTGACCTGTAAAAATGTTAAATATTTTTCTGTTCGAAGCAAGCATTTCTCACCCCAATAGTTATGTTTTGATATTGTGTTGTTGTTGTTGTTATTCAGAGTTATGCAATTCTTTTTTGATTTAAACCTCTTTGATGATTGACTGACTGTTTTTTGCTCTAAACATAGGGTTGCTAATGAAAATGGAGTCAAAGCCATCAGCACAAGTTCAATCAGGCTTTGTGAAAAGAAAGATGATGTTGCCCTATCTAGTCACAACGTGAATACAAAAGCAGATAAAGAGGCTGACGAAACAGAAAGTCCAGCTTTGGCTACACAGAAAGCCAAAGATGACAGCAACGTCGTCAACATGGCCGAACAAAGGGAGGAGCCAGTGTTGGTAAAGACAGATGATGGAAATACTATAAAGCAGCATATGAATGTTAAAATTGAACAGAATGTGGCAAAACCAAAACAAGTAAAGACTGATGCAGCTAAGAGTGGGAAGGAGAGTCTCCTTGATCTTCTTGGAGCCATGAAGGTTGAAGTCACAAATAAGAGGAAGCTCAAAATCATGAAAGCAAAACAAAATTATGAGTCTACCCCCAAATCAAAGCCAGCTGATATGGAGAGCACCATCAGTATGTTTCGGAAAGCTACAGTGGAGGCTTCATCACAGAGGTGAGAGTGGGATTTGACTCGTAGTTTGTGACTGCAAAATGTGCCATTTATTTAACATCCTTGTCTTGAGAGGATATGAGAAACTTAGTCTCTCCTCGTCCACTGAATCCAACTTCCCTGCACCGTGTTTTTCAGTGAGAGCCTGGATCCTGAAATGGTTGCAGCTGCGTCTGCTGCTGCTTCCACTTTGCCTAACCGCAGCCAGGCCGAGTCTGAGCTGCTGAGGCAGCTGAGGCAGCACGAGGCTATCACTGAGGCTCAAAAGAAAGGGGACATGAACAACCTTGGGTATGTGTCCTGGAGTCCAGTGTACATGTCTCCAGTATATAACTGTTAATTGGATGATTTATTTAGAATGGGACATTGATTTTTTTTTATTTATTTATTTATATTTTTTGATATCAGCTTGGAAAAATAAAAATGAAAGTCCTCATTCCCACATAATAAACAATAATCCAACAATATTTTCTCAGAGTAATTATCGCTGACATGAAGGTAGGAAAGAATCCCAACCGACAGAATGCTCGGCCGGCTAATCAGATCCAGTTTGATGATGATGGGCGAGGATACACGCAGGACAGAGGAATCACTGCTGAGCTGGATGGTGTTCTGAGAAGGTAAATACTTTCATCTTATCTTTACTCAGATAGTTTTTGAGATGACATGTATGTTTAATGCTTGTTTTATTTTTAGGAAGAACTTGTTCAGAGGGAAAAGACTTAACGTCTTCTCCCCCACTACTGATGAAGATGCATTGGAATCAACAGTTGGTAATAATGAATTTATTTGGTCCTTAGAGATATTTCTAGGGTATATTATCCTAAATCTATGTTGTTCACCACAAGATCTCTGTCTTATGAGGTTTTTTTCCCCCTCATCCTGCCCAAATTGGTTAAATAGACTGCTGTTACACAAACTGTTTTAAAAAGATCTGAGCTTCATCAGTACTTGTTGTCATTGGATGCTGTCATGCATTTTGTCTCTGTTTCTCTTAATTAAATGTTATGTCATCTTGCAATTTTTTTTATTTTAAACAAATTGGGCATATTTGTTAATAATGCCCATGTCACATTTTCAGCCAAGCCAACTTTATGGGATATGGACTTTGCTAATCAGTTGTCTCTGTCAATCAACCAACTACCCCGCAATGGGCTCGAGGAGATGATCCAGTGGACCAAAGAGGGGAAAATGTGGCAGTACCCAATCAACAATGAAGCTGGTGAGTTATGATTGCTGTGTATATGCTCAGTATATAGAGATTGAAAAATAAAGTTTGGCCAAGGGACATGCTGACCGTACTTCATGCTCTTATGTCAGGCCTGGAGGAGGAAGCCACTGTCCCGTTCCACGAGCATATCTTCTTAGAAAAACACTTGAAGGAGGGCTTCCCCCGTCAGGGACCAGTACGTCACTTCATGGAGCTTGTGGTGGCTGGTCTCTCCAGAAACCCGTACCTGACTGTCCAACAGAAGAGGGAACACATATCCTGGTTCAGAGACTACTTCCACCAAAAAGAGGACATCCTCAAGGAAGCTGATGTTTACCTCAACTAAACTTAGGACACTAAAATATCGTTTCACCACATGTTGAATTTGAACACATAAAAGCAAGACCCATATTCTCAGTGGGGCTTTGCAACCATGATTATCTTTACCTGTTCAGTTTAACAGCTTCCAATAGAAACCTATTTTAGATTTCTTGACTCTTCCAGGAGGCCTGTCAGAGCTGACTGGCATAAAGTCTGTGTCACAGTGTCAAACATTGTACAGTATCTAGTGTTTCAAAAAAGTTGATCTTCACTTCAACACTGACTTAAGGCACAAAGGAGGAAAACTGAGCAGGAAGAAAGTTAAAAAGTTGCTGATACAAGTGCTTGTACAAAGTATACAAACAATATAAAGCAGCAAACATGTTTCATGGCCTTTTGCTTATTTCAGTCAGCTACATCTATCACTGATCTTTTGTTCACACTGTATTTACATAGTCCAGTGCTAAAGCAGACAGTTAACTGACAAATGTATCACTAGTGTGGTGACACAGTCCTTCTAAGATACTTTTTTATTTGGGTGTCTTGGATACCAAATATTTTATAGAAATAAAGTTAAGCAGTCAAGTCAATGCAGTAGTTTTTGTGGTACACGAGTATTAGGTGATTTATAAAGATTTAATTATATTGGTTAACTTGATTTGAAAAAAAACAACTAAAACTTATATAAACGATTTACTTTGTATAGAGGCATATTTGCAGATTGGGTTGATTTTTAAAAAAAAAAAAAAAGCAGACTGTCAAGTTTGATGGATGGATGGATGGATAGATAAAGACCTTCACACGCTTAAGAAAATAGGTTTAATCAAAATATTTTTTTTCTTATAGTGTCAGAGGTCATGCAAACAGTTGTGATTATGATTAATGGTGTTTTTCCAGGCAGTGTCTGAATACAGTATAACTCGTGTGCAGCATGTAGGATCTAAGATCAGGCTTAGGGTAGAAGTGTAATTAGACCTTGAACTTTGTGCCCTTTGCAAGGGAAGTGCTTCTATAGTAAAAAAAAAAAAAAAAAAAGAAAGAAAAAACCAACATGTTAACAATGTCCCACACAGATTCCTTCTGGTCTAAAAACACCCTTGGCAATCTATTGTCTGAGCAAGTATGGAAATTGAGAGATTGACATTTTAAAGTGCCTCATTTCCACACTTTGTTCACTTTTCCTTAAACATAACCAGGATTGGCATGATAAGGTGTTGGCAGCACTTCCTTACTTGTATGTGTGTGAACTGTATATGAGGTTAAAAAAAAAAAAGTTTGTGTGGAGAGACACCAGATCATTCTCAGAAATGTCTTATATGCAAGTAACCCACTAGATGGTGCTACTGACAGCTATGGTCCCATATAAAGTGAGGATTTCTAAGGATAAGACTGTTTTGCAGTAATGTGTTGGAGTAGTTGTACTAACTAGTATAAAACTGGATATGATTGACCAACCTATAATGGTGTTTCAAGATTTTGTAAGGTAATGGCAGGGTTTTGGATACAAATCACATGTAACCAGGCAAAAACAAGCAAATGATGGCTGGACTTTTCATGGAAATGTGAAAAATACCTAGTTACACAATAGAAACATGTCACTCTACTAAGGAAGAGTTGAGAGATTTTACTATGAAAACCACAACGGACCTGGTTTGCTGTTCAGGAAGAAAAACCCCCAAACAGTCTCTGGTTCTCAGATGGGAACAGCATTTCTCCCAAGTCCTGGAGGAAGTCCGCATGTCCCTTCGCACCTAAGGTGCATTTAGGTGCCGTCAATGTACGTTGGAATTAACGTTGAAGGACATTACATAAGAATTTGCAATAACATGAATAAAATGTGCTTGGGTTGAGGCGGAGGACAGGAAACACACCGTCAATTAATAATGATAGGTCGCTGATCAAAAACTCACAACACCCGTGAGCACCGTGAATACGTATCAATTAATGGTAGCCAAATAAATTCTCTAAGATGGACTGAATATCCTACGGAAATAAAGCGCACCTAATGCATGTCTGATTTCAGACAGGGTCAACGTAGGCGTTGTTTTCAACCCGAAAGAAACGCTTGAGTGCGCAGTCAAGCATCGGAGCCGAGAAGACGGAGCCTGTGGGCGGACCGTGAAGGCGGCAGCAGACCCTGGACTACTCGTTAACAGTGACTTGAGCGACAGACTTGAGAGTCGCAACTAGTCGCTGCGGGATGGTGCGAGTCTCCGTGAAGACCTTGAACGAAACAGTACTCAGGCTTTAAAATTACAGACCTCTCTCATCCGCGCTAGTTTCGCACTCGCTTCATCAACGAAACGCTTTATCTATTAATTTCCCCCCCGAGAGTTTTTCGCAGTAGTTAATATTTTATTTTTATGTGGGTGTCTATGTGACAATCGGCTCCGGCTTGACAGTGACATGGCTGAAGCACCGCCGCCGCAGACGCAGCCGGTCGAAATAGACCCCGACTTTGAGCCTCTGTCTCGCCCGCGATCGTGCACCTGGCCCCTGCACCGGCCGGAGCTGATCGACCCGGCCGGCTCCAACACGTCCTCCCCGGCGCCGTCGGTGCAGCCGGAGCCGGGAGGGAACGCCGAGTTCATCAGTAACCTGGGCTTGTTGGAGGAGGACTACGAGGAGTACGCGGAGCAAAAGAAACCCGTGCCCTGTGCTGATTTTCAGTGTCGGGACGGAAACTGCGTGCATCAACAGCATCACCGCCATCATCATCATCATCTTCAGCAGCAGCAGCAGCAGCAGCCGCCGCAGCAGCTCCCGGGTCCGCAGCTGCCGACCCAGCAACAGGTGCCTCCTCCGAGCGTCGCGCCCCTCGGCAGCTCCGGCCAGAGGAAGAGCGGCCACAGCTCGTCCCGCCGCAACGCCTGGGGCAACATGTCGTACGCTGACCTGATCACCAAGGCCATAGACAGCTCACCGGAGAAGAGGCTGACATTGTCTCAGATTTACGACTGGATGGTCAAGAGCGTGCCTTACTTCAAGGATAAAGGAGACAGCAACAGCTCCGCGGGCTGGAAGGTGAGTGTCTGCTCCTGTTGTTTAGGGTGAACCTCGGATGGTTTGGTGGTTGTTGCCTATTAACTCCTTTTCCCCTTAACTCACAAAGTGGATAAAAACCGAGGACACCGACACAAAATTAAGTTTGTGTATACATATATTGTTAATGTAGGCTGTATGTGTCATTGAAGGCATTTGGCAGCACATCTGCACAAGTTCAGAACACTTAGTTACTAATCCCTGACCTGCAAGATCTTCATTAGTGCACTCATGACCTTTTTACACCTTTTGCTCATTGCGGCCAATAGAGAGAGCATTGTTCTATAACGCTGGGGATTTCATCCATCAAGGAGTATGCAGATCATAATACAGTGGCTTTAAAAACTGGCACCACCCTACTCCGCTGAGTGCTCCTGTATTACAGGGGAAAAGGGATTAATAGGCCTTGAAAAATTATCAGTGTAAACAAAATCACCAGTGAAGACTGAAATACATTTTTTTAAATTAATAACACCTGTGTCTTTCCTGCTCTCCAGTCAGAGATAATACAGCAATTATTATATATTATATATATATTATATCAACTGCCAGCAGCAGAGCAATTGCCAACCTGGTGTGAGCTGTGGTCATTCCGACATGACTGAGAAAATGAACCCAAAGAGAGAGTGCACCAGCACTTTTTTGACCTGTATCACATCTAGACAACAGTATGTTAGCTTGGTTTGGGAAAGGGCTGCATCCTTGAGATTACTGTTTACTCATTTTGTTGGAAATATATGGAGATTTGCACTGAGATTTATTAAAACCTATTGTGCTACTGAAATCAACCTGTTACCTCTACCAGAATAGAACTATCTACACTTTGTTTCAATCTGAGATCAGCAGGTACCTTTTTTCCCATGCTGATTTTTAATTTCAAGTTAATATTGAGTGCACATTCAGTGGTGGCAATGGTCATACACTGGAAAATGAACATTGATAATAGGGAAGTAATTTGTATAATTTTCACCAGTTTTCCCACCTTTGAGAGACAGTGTGATATCTTTCTCTTGTATCATAATTTGAAAAATGAACCATGAACAATGTTTCAGAAATGTGCAATGGTTACTCTTAAATTTGGCTGCTCATCTGTGACATCTCGGTAACCTTTGAAGTTTTCGAAGTGGTTTCCTCTGTCAGTGGCACATGCACATGCACATGCTTCTCTGCTGTGTCAGTGAGGAAACAGTCAATTCTAGAGCAGCAGAGCACCAGCTAGCATGTGTGAATGTAAACATCCCATACATCTGACTGAGAATATGTCTCTCTATGTAGACATAAAGTAGCGCACTACAAAAAAAATGGTAGGGGACATGTTTAATATGGAGAATAAGCAATCTTCAGTCTTTCTGTACACTTGTCATCCAGGTGTTGGAGAATGAGGCTTGATGGTTGAACTCACGCAGGATGCAGATAAGCACAGATTTTCTGATAGGCCTTTTCCTATTCCTGAACAGACCTTGGTGGGAAGAGTCTTTCCAGTATTACCACAAAACACAATGACTCATGGTCTATGCATCATTTCCAAAGTCATGGAAACCCTGGTACAGCCCTGAAATTTGAAAGCTGTGCTTTCTGGCCTTCCAATGTATTGGAAATATTTAGTACAAGGAACGAGTTGGAAAAGCATTTGCCTAATGCTCACACAAATATGTTAATCCAGGTCTTGGTATTGTCTCGCCAGGTGGAGGTGAAGTTAGCAATGAAGAACAGAAATTAACTGAGGAAAAAAGCAGACAGAGTGAGACAAAAGATGCACCAAAAGCAGACGCTAATTAGAAATTGCACACAAGACAAAATATGAGTCAAATTCATACTTCAGCTTGCAGCCCTTCCTGTAACCTTTGCATTCTTGTGAGACGTAATTTTGAGGTTATTTCCGGAAATGCCATTGTGAACCTCAATCAAATATAGTTTCCATTGTTTAACATTCATGCATAAAGGCTTGATCACAACTTGTATTATGACTTATGGCTCTGCTGAACCTCCCTTTCCTCTTTTTCTTAGTCTTTCTGCAAATCCTCCACTACACATTCTTAAATATAGCCACAGTGGCTGGTGGGAATGCAGACAGATTTCTGAGAGGGAGGCAAGTGTGGAGTTAACTGTTCAGAGCTAACCTGACAATAACAGGAGGCGACACAAACAGCTCAATCAGTGTCGGGGGGTGTGTTGGAGGGGAAGGGGCTGGGAGAAGGGGATGCTGGGAACGACGTCAAACATCCTCCATTCCTGAGCTCTGCGCTCATGTCTTTGTGTTCCTGTCTTCTAGAGTTTCCTCAGCGGATGCTACAGCTTGGAGAAAGGGATTGCTGCTCTTTATCCTATCGCTTCCTTTCATGCCCTCCTCCAGGTCTCTTGCTGAAGGTGTTTGTGCTAGTTTAAGAGACACTTAGAGAGTTTGGTGAATTACAGACTTTTCAGCTTTAATGCCAGTGTTATGTATTACCAAGCAATGTAAATTATTGGATCCCTGCGGCTGTTTGAATAGCAAACATATTTTATATAGCTGTGACCTTCTGTTAAACAGAGAATTAAATTGTTTTTAAACCGTTATTGGCCTCCTACACTATTTAGATAGATCATATATCGATCTTATTGTTTTAAAATTACAAACACTACATTATATGTACATAATCATCTTATTTGCTGAATTTGTTGAGTGAAACTTTGGAAATTAACAACTGAATCCTGATGTACTGTTTAAGTAATATAGAGAACATCTACCCTATTGCATGTCATAGGAAAAAGGGATCGATATGGGCACTCTGTACTCTGTACTGCAGTCGTCCAGTAGCTTTGAAGTGCCACAGTGCAATGGTATGCTGAACACGTATCATGAGCTGGTATGTGTGAATCCTGTTGATGATCTTTTATTCTTCTCTGCTGTTCACCAAGTGCTATCCAATAAACCTGCAAATAC
The DNA here is from genome assembly GCA_016859345.1 of Istiophorus platypterus. Classification (NCBI taxonomy): domain Eukaryota; kingdom Metazoa; phylum Chordata; class Actinopteri; order Istiophoriformes; family Istiophoridae; genus Istiophorus; species Istiophorus platypterus. The sequence continues at coordinate 9,433,233 of CM029129.1, forward strand.
CCTTTCCATCAAAAACAACAGCTCCAGCTTGTTTACATTTAATATACATATCTGCTTCAACCTCTGCTTTTCTAAATATTGGCATGCTCGCTGGGCCTTGTAACCACTGGCCACTTACTAGTTATTTTAAGACTTTCCTGTTAAAAAAAAACGACAGTCCCCCCACAATGAACTATGATGCATTTCCTGCCGAGTAGATGGAAAACAGTGCCATGTGTTAACATCCCCGCCCTGTAAAACATGAGGGTCAGCAGGGATGGAAAAAGAAGTTACCAATAGGAGAGACCATACATTGACCATGTTTGTGCATCGAATTTTATATAAAGTCATTTTATACCATTTCCATTCCCAACACGTGCTTAGTTTACTATAATTTGTGTCATATCCTGACTTTGGTATTTACTTTAGAATCAACATGCATGAGCATGAACCCTGGTTGTAATGACAGACAGAGATACACCAGAGACCTCATGGTGGGTGGAGGGCATTGAATTTGAACCTCAGTGATTATACAGCTCCACCTAGAAAACTGAAGGTGGGTGGAGGGCAGGATGGGGGCGAGGCTGGTGCTGCTAGGGCTTCCTGTCTTCCTCATGTCATGGAGATGTTTTTTGTTTTCCCTCCAAAAATTTTGAAGCAGCATAGTGATCAGAATACCTATATCACACGAGAGGGCCCCTACAAACTTGGAGGACTGGCTCCCCTGGGATATTGATGGGTGTATTAGTGGTAGTGTGCAGAACGTGAGGTACTTTACCATCTTACTGGTACTGCCAATGTTTTTCTCAGTGAACTGTGACCTTAAATAATGGAACAGGAAGTAGCACGCCTGAGTTTAACTGGCAGTGAGGTATTCATTTCTGAGGTATTCATTTCAAAACATGTAAATTGTGAGGAAATGTTTTATCTACCTACTTGAACTTTTTAAGGTTATGAAGTGTGTAAAATAGGCCATTTGTTTGTAGTGCTACTCAGGTCTAAGGTAGTTTGGGTATATATATGCCAGTGCTAAATGGATGAGTGGAAAGTTTTGGTTTCAGCCTGCAGTAATGTGTGCAAAGGTTGCCTGTTGTGAAGTGGTTTATCCTACCATATCATCTAGCATGGGTGTCATAGGTACCTCTACAATACAACTCTGCAGCCTGTTGATAGTGCTGGTGCCTAATGTTTGTATATGTCCATTGTGGAAATTAGTGACAAACAACACTGAAAGTATTTATTCAGGATGAGCCCAGCTGCTCAGTGGAAAATATTACCCTACGTCCATTCGAACAACATCCCCTGTACCAAGTGACATCTGATAAAAGTGACCACTAGTGGAAACTGCGTGGAATTCTGAGGTAATGGTCATTTACTGTAAGTGATGTTTGTAAATGATAGTGACATGAACTGAAATTAGCCCTCCAATGGCTTCAGTTGTACCCACACTGACTGTGATCCAATTTCCTAAAGGGTCTCAAATAATTAAGCCAAAAATTTTTTACTATAGTTTATGAATTAAGGACATAAAAGCACTATGTAGATTTAAGGTAAATATGACCTCTCATTTACTACCACTGGGTTATCAATAACTAACACTAAGCCAGCTATGTTTTTGCCATGCCAGCAACATGGATCTAGGAATGGCAAAGTTGTTTTGTCAGTTTGTCTGTTGGTTTTTTCTACTGTGGTCCAGACTGAATAGTCTCACATAAGCACTCATGATCCCCAGAGGATGAAACCACTTGATGTTGGTGATCCTCTGACTTTTCCGTCAGCACCATGAGGTTCACATTTGCGATTTTGAGTGAAATTTATCAATAACTATCAGATGGTTTGACATGAAACGCTGCCAATTTGTCCCAGTGGCCACTTGCAGTACTGCAAATAAAAAAATCCCCTGGGGCTAAAAAAGCATTTTCCAAATAGACCATTATTATAAAAGAGATGTCGCCGATGACATCCAGATCAGCAGATATAGTCAATAATAATTCTTTTCATGACAAATTTTTAGTCCTTTCAAAAACTTTCCCAGAGCCTAGAAATAAAATATATTGATATATTATAGTGTTTTTGTCATGCCAGTGTAAAGTCTGTGAGTTGATCGGGATGTCCGGTTAGCTGCAGAAACACTGATGCACATGTGCAGTGGGCTCCAGGGCATGGAAGCAAACTTTTTCCAGCTTATGTGGCGTCATTGAAATTAATGGGTGCCATCTTTGAGTCTGGTATCCAGTTTGTATACTACATGCATGCTTAATACCTTTGATTCTTTATGCATAGTGCTTACTAGCAATTGTTAGCATGCTACTGTGTAAACCTAAGCTATGAACATGGTAAACAGTAAACCTGCTAAACAGCATGTTAGCATTGCCAATGTGAGCATGTTAGCAAGTGGACATTAGTATTTAGTTCAAAGTGCCGCTGTGTCTATAAGAATAGCCTCACAGAGTTGCTAGCATGGCTGTAGACTATTCAATGCAGCCTGTCAAATCATAATAAAAAGGACGTCCTATAAAATGTTTATTTTTACCTTACTTTTTTATTGGGTTAATCTGTAATCTTAAAATGAATCCTCTCCAAAGGAATTTTTAATTGTTGGTTTATGAACTCACTTTGGGGACACAGGGCTGAAAAGAGACAGCAGCTATTAAAAGAGGCAAGAAAAAAACCCCCTGAATAACTGCCAGTTATTTGTCTTGGGATCACAAGGTTAAAAAGGGAGGCCTTCCCTGAACTTAAGAGGCCCACTGAATGCTTCAAGTAACCCCATGAAGAAAGGGAGGCTTGGGGCAGGGGCTTTCAAAGTGGAGCAACTGTGGCTTGAGGGAAGGAGGGGAGCAGTCAGCTGACTGGCTGGCAGTGGGCTGAGGCCTGTGTACAGTCTGCTGTCTACACATGTGTGAGTCTGTGGAATCTTTGGCATGTGGGTTTCTGCATTGTCCTCCAGCCTGTGCAGGATAATAATCCCCCTCTATATTATGTTCACAAAAAGAACCTGGCCTCAAAGCCATTATTCAAAATATAAAGGACGTGGGTGCTGAGTGAAGCAAAGAAATATGGTGTGAAGACAGAGAAACGGGGTCAAAAGTGATTGAGATTAGTGTCCAGTCCTGTAGAAAATTAGTTGGCCTTTTTATCCCTTAAAGTGTGAGAATGTGTGCCAGTCTAAAGATCAGAAAGATTAAAGATTAAGATTCTAATCACCTTGGTGTTTCTGAATATTTAAGCATCAGTTCAGTAGGATGGCATATATTTTTTTGTAATCAATAGTATGTCATGTGAGGATATTTAACTGTGTCCATCATTCTTACTTGCCCTCTCCTTGTTTACCTAAAGCTCCTCCTAACACAAAGCTCTCCATTCCCTTTCATGGTCTCACTTTGAAGCCATTGCAGAAGTAGGTCACTCAGTTTGATGTTCAGTGTTAATGAAGTATTCTGCATTGTGCCTGGAGCCATGAAGAGGCGACATGGTCTCCACACTGAGCTGCAGGGTTCTTCCCCTTCTGCTGCTGTGCTCGCCTTTTTACCACCATGTAACTTAGGCCCTATGTTCATTTTCAACTCTGCTTGTGCTTGTGTACAGGAAGACATTAGCAGGAAGTGGCTTGTCCTTTTCACTGTAATCTCTGCAAGTACTGTGCTCTCTTATCCCCTTATTTACACAGATATCTCACTGTTCTGCCATGGTAGAATTACTGTATGACACCATTTATCGAAGATAACATTTATTTTTGCATCCTTTGTCCAGAAAAAGCCGTCATTCAATTTATTATTATTATTATTATTATTATTATTATTATTATTATTATTATTATTTATCTTTTTTTCTTTGATTTAGCAGCTGCTTGACATAGCAGCTGGTACACCACTTGTGCATATCCCCTACAAAATGAAATCATCAAGTTGTGATTGTATCTGTGCAGAGTTTGGTCTGATTTAAGGTATACCAGTGGAACACACTGAACATATGCAGCATACCGCAGTTGGAAAAATAATTATTGACACTGTGATACTGATCACAGACACATCGACCAACACTAATAGGAGGTCACTCTTGGCATTGACATAGTGAGCGACACAATCAGCTAGTTAACAGAATTTCCATTTATTTCCTACATGGCAGAGGACCCTGCCAACATGTAGATGTACTCTGTAAAATAAATGGTCAAGACGATTGCCACAGCTGAACTCTTTGTGGTTACTGGCAGCCAAAGAGATTAGCATACTTCCTTATTTCACGGTTAATGTGATTTTGATTTATGTACGATTGTTCCATGTTTTTCCTCATTCTCTGCAACTTTTGTTTAAAAACCATAGGGTAGAAGCATTACAAAAGCAGTGCTGTGAGAGCAGTTGAACCCATTGCTGAAGTCAATGAAGCTCTGATTTAAAGTAAGGAAATTTTTAAAAAAAGCTTCTACAACACTAAATTACTGCACAAAAAAAATAAAATTTAAGAATATATAGCTTACAGCCAGGCTATGTTACTTTAAAAAGAACGGAAACAGCACATTTTTATTCTTACAAATGAACTCATGAGCAATAAATTGCACCATTATACACCTAGGCACCTATACACTAGACTTACCTAGTCTTGGATTTTTTGCGTAACTGATATTGATATATTATTTTGCTGATTTCTTCGCTTTTGATACTACACATTTTAGTACGTTACAGATGAACATTTTAATAAACTTGGATGCTTGCCTCTTTTTCCTTTTTCTTTTTTTTGAGAAAAAAAACCCACTGAAATGTTCATCTGTGACCTGCTAAAACATAGCATAACGACAGCACTAGCACTGAAAGATTATAATGTCAGCAAACATTAGCCACCATAAGCTACTTTTCCCAGCAGACCAAGGAAGACGCTTGCCGCAAGACCTCTGAGTTTACTCAAATGAGCAAGGACAGGGGATGCAATAATGCAATATTTTTGTCTTAACTGTAGCTGCACGTAGTAAATGACAATTTAAGCCTTTTTTCCCCCCAGTCTTTAATTACTAACGAAACATCAGACCTCGTCATTGATATAAAACCGAGGTACTGATTTGAGAAGCAGCTGGTCTCCATCCATCAGCCTCCTGGGACATCCCCTGTCCTGTCTGTGGTTTTGTCTGATGCCTAATGTATAATGTTTGGACCAATTGCAAGTGAGGCCACTTTCACTGTGGCTGCACCTGTCCCTGCAACTGGGCCTTGTTTGTTTACTTATCCTGTGACCGTTACTGCAAGCCTCATGCTTCGCTACACAAGAAACAGCAGCTGTGTCAATTTGATTGTTTTGAAGTCCAGTAGGAGGAGTCACTTCATGCTGCAGAAGTTTGTCTCGATATTACCGATCACAGATGATTAAGAAATCATTGAGCACTTTGGAGGAGCTGTACGATGGTGGAGGAGTCTCCATAATCTAACGCGGGTCCACCATGTATCTGAGCTGCCCAACATATGGTACCTCTTTGGGCAGACTGAAAATAGATTTTTGTCACACACAGACCTTTCCCATGTCAGGCGTACTCGCACCAGATGACCTGGGACAAGTGTGACATTAAAACTCATATATTCCACAGTGTGGCACCAGTTTGTGTCAGATGCGGTGTCATTCCGGAAAAAAATGCAGCACCAAATGTTCCTTTCTTTTTCATAGGATAGACAGCAATATATTTCCCTAGCACATAGGTTTTTATTAAAGGCTAATAGGAAGAGTCTAAAGAGACTTTTGGTTGCTGCAAAGCTAGGAATGATGCCAAATTGATGTAAAAAAAAAACTTTAAACACACGAAATCTATTGAAATGACCACCCCCACACGCAAACGCTGTGAAAGCTTTTGTGTCCTCAAGCTAGGAGCAGCAAAGGTAAAAGGCAAAGCTGCATTCTATTACAATATTGTAATATAGTATGATGTAAGGTTGTAATGACGGATGCCATGTGTAATGCATCCTAACTCTTGTAAAAGCTTGTATGCATCTTCTCTCTTAAACATTTATGACACTTACAGTCTTTCGTGTGCCTGGGAAATGCCCTGGTTCCTAAGAGAGGTCACTGAAGATCATATAGATATCTTGATGCCCCGCAGTCAGATGAACTGTCATGCAGCTGCAGGTTAACATTCTTTAAAGTCAGTTAAAAGTGAGAGCCATAACAATATGTTTTATAAAGAAGTTTAGCAACAATAAAACGTCTAGGAAACCTTGGGTGGGGCTTTCAGAGAAATAATGTGTGATTGGGGCACCTCATGAATGAGTAAGGCAGGGGATGTCTTTTGTTCTCTTTGGGCTGAGGTGAGGTCTGTCTCAGACAAGGATTATCCCAGGCCAAGTAGAGAATGCCCCTTCTCAGGGCCCAGTCATGCAACCCATGATCTATTGTGGGCACTAATCAGAGGCTGTAGACATTTGCATATCACCAGTGATCTGAGCCATGTGTGAGCAAAGGCATGTAATTTGGTCAGTAAAGTAAAAGTTGGCCGACTGAGTCTGTGCAGCACACTGCTCGGATCTCAAGTCCTCCAATAATGACACATTTCCTGTCTGAAGTTACAGATCGAGATCGTATAAAAAGAGAGAGAAGAGGGAGAAAAAGTCATCGAGTAAATCAAAACAAGTCAGAGTAAGCACTGCATTTTGCGGCAGAATATGTTAACTCCACCTCAATTTTCTCCAGCCTGCATGTGCAGGATGTCCTCTGACACAGGAAGCCTCATTTAAAAGTCAGTGGAAGGGGTTGGGGTTTAGTTGGTGTGGGGTGTGTGTGTTTGTGTGCGTGTGTGTGTGTGTGTGTGTGGGGGGGGGGTTCTATTGTGGTGAGTTAGAGATCAGACAGTCCAACCCAGCACGTCACATCTGATGCTTCTCCTCTTCTCTCTGCTCCTGCTCGATCCAACCTGTTTGCATGTCTCTGTCAGCGCCGGCTGAGGAGCTCATGTTCAGCACACAGTGAACTCATTGACCCCAGCTCTCCCGGCAAAAACATCTCACTCTGCCACCCTCCCCATCCTCACTTCGAACTCTGTAACCTCCCTTTGCTTTCTTTTTCAGTTAAAATTTCTCATTCGTGCACAGCCCACTGCTTCCACTCTTAGGATCAGGCTTCAGAGGGCTACTGTTGATGTGTAGTTTGAGGTTGAACTTAGGGTGGTCCAGTGCCTTTGTATGTTGACTGTCATCCAAATATTACTAAAAATAGTGTCAAATTTGAATTGTTTCTATAATTACTTTAAGTGTAATTCTGGTCTTGGTTATGCAGTCACCCAAAATGCATTATTTTTTTAATGTACTTTACAGAGCCAACCTTAATACAAAATAGTTCTTTAACTGCTGGTGTTTTTTTCTATCAGTAAGTTATAGGTATTGATATCCTTAAAACAAATAATTCAGTAATAAATCTAATTTTATGATTTGTAATTCTATCATATGAGTTATATTCTGGTGATTATTAAGCACTACTGCTGAAAGCCTAACCCCAACCCAAGACCAACGTTTCAGAGGCACACCCAGACAATCTGTCTGTTGTTTTGAATGTGAGTGTCTTTATCTCCATGCTTTGTATATCCCTGATGAATCCTGTGGTTGGGGACATCTGGCTTTACTAACTGCAGGGAGCTGCTTTTGGGTTCACATGGGTATTGAGGGAAATTCCCTGCCAGTTCATCTTGTGTTGCTCTATGGTCTTTTATTGTACCATCCATCCAGCACCACCATGAGTTGCATATTAGGAAGATTTTGTCCAGGGAGACCAAGCAATACAGTATGTCTGTGTCCCATGTGACTGTCTTACTGTCCCTCAACCATCGTTGTTTTTCTTCCTGAGAGAATTACCACAGGAGGTGCCTCTGCGTCCTTTTTAGAGCTCATAACATAGCATTAGAGAAAACGGACTGAAAGAGAATTTAGGTGTATATGTGTTAGCACAAGGACAAATGTGACCGCATGCAAGAAAAGGAGCCAGCTGGGTAAAACCAAAGAAATACAGTCTGAATGAGCTCTTTCAGTAGCATAGCTGTCAAACTAGGACCCTGGGTTTGAGACGAGAAACCGTTGGATTTTATCTAACAACTTGGACGACTGATTTTCCTCTGAAATTGCCCTCTTTTGCGTTTTGTTTGTGTTGAATTCTAATTTCGCAAGGGTACCAAATACATATTTATGTGTAAAGTAAATGACACCACATATCCCATCCATCCATCGCTGCCACATGCCAAAGTGAACTGTTTCAGTGCCTGAAGAGTATGAGGCTGGAGTGGAAAAAGCTTGGTAGACATAAAATTGTTGGCAGTGGATATGGATGTATGCATACTTGCTGTTCATCACTGTTTCCCCAGCAAGATGAAACACTTTTAATTCCCATTGAAAGGCAAGCAGGGATAACTTAAAGTCGCTTCTTTTTGCAACAGAATGTCAGCATTTATTTGACTAGCATGACTTTCAGACCTTTAAGCAACACTTAATAGGTGCACTGGAATAATTGGTCATTCATAAGGAAAGTATTGAATTGTTAAGTTGTTACCGAATTCCACCAACATAATCTTTGGAAAATAAACCTAATTTTTTTGTATGCCTCTAGCTTCATTGTGTTCTTTAAGGAACTGTGACTCCACAGACAATTTACCAATGGATCACTCTGTTCCCATCCAGAACTCCATCAGACACAACCTGTCCCTTCACAGCCGGTTTGTGCGCATACAAAATGAGGGAACCGGAAAAAGCTCCTGGTGGATGCTGAACCCAGAAGGGGGAAAGAACGGAAAGTCACCTCGACGCAGAGCTGCCTCCATGGACAACAACAGTAAGCTTGCCAAAAGCAGAGGAAGGGCAACAAAGAAAAAGGTACACTTCCTTTTATTAACACAATACTTGTTTTATCAATGTCTATTGTCACAATTCCACCGAAACTATTTTTGAGTGTAAATTAATAATACGCTGGTATTTGTATGGCAGCCTATGTGACACTTATGTTTTTCTCTACCCAGATGTCCCTACAAGAAGGGGTTGAGGGAGGAGCTGGAAGTCCTGGTTCCCAGTACTCTAATTGGCTGGGAAGCCCAAACTCCCACAGTAACGAAGACTTTGAAACCTGGAGCTCTTTTAGGACGCGCACCAGCTCCGATGCCAGCACTCTGAGCGGTCACCATTCACCTTTCCCTTCTGAAGGCGACGACCTGGGGGAGTCCGATGGCCACATGATGTATCCTGGAGTGACTGGGACCAAGATAACCTCCACCCTGCCGAGCCTGTCGGAGGTGACCGGATCCTTGGGCCAACATGAATCAGAGATTGTCATGGAGAGTCTGCTGGATAACCTGAACCTGCTGTCTCCTAAAAATCCCCCGCTGGGTTCTGACTCCTCACATTCCTCAAATGCTGCCATGCTTCAGGGTAGCCCCTACAGCTCATCTGGCCTGACCCCACACTCACAGCAGGACTACCGAAAGTGCATGTACGGCCAGGTGAGGATGAACTCCCTCTCCCCTGCTCCAATGCAGACACTGCCAGAGACAAAGCCGGGTTTTGAAGCTTATGAGAACCAGTATATCTGCTCTGCTGGCCTCCTCAAAGAGTTGCTGACCTCAGATGCAGACGCCAACAGGGACATGATGCCCTCTAGGGATATGCTGGTATCTCAGGTTGGGAGAGGAGGTTGCTTAATTCCCACTTACAGCAGCCAAAGCCAAATGGGGGCTCATAGTGGAGTAAAAATGATGAATCCTCGTCAGAGTCACCCAGTTCCTCATGTTAATCCACAAGCTATACATAGCCAGGGTCCCTCAACCTCACGAGACTTGAATAGCTGTAACATGATTCCACTGACTAGCCTGACTAGTCTTTCAGGGGCCCCTCCTCGAATGACCAGCTTGAGGACAAGCATGCAGCTGCCCCGGGAACAACCAGCACACAACAATGATGTCTCAGCAATCTATGGCAGAAGCAACGGCTACAGGGGACTTAACACACTTCACCCGCACGGTCATCATCAGGAGCGGCTGCCCAGTGACCTGGATAACATGTCCATTGAGAGGCTTGAATGTGACATGGAGTCTGTCCTCCATGACACCCTCATGGATGGCGGGGCACTGGACTTTAACTTTGACCCCGCCACTGGGGCTCATGGGATTCCCCAGAGGGTGAAGACCACCACGCACAGCTGGGTCTCAGGCTAGGACGCATGGTGGGTTAAAAACAGGTGAAACTAACTATCAATCTGCCAGCTAGTACAATTACTTAAACTCTCGACAAATTAAATGTATCCAAAATGTTTCCCTGAACATTTTCTGTTCTTCCTCATAGGTTTTCTCAGCATCATGCCAGTGCTCACCTTCATTCATAGACCGGAAAATGCAAATCCGAAGAAGCCACCACGGTCACGCTCCACAGAGAATCTGACACAAAGTCATTTCCAAAAATATTACATGTCTTGAGTTGCAGTCCCATGTATAACAGTGTATGCTATTATTTTTCACCTGTACAACTCAACATCAGAAGTTTATCGTCCAAATCCAGACAGTAAAATAACACTCAAAGCCACAACTGTTATCATTTATAGCAGCACTGAACATGCTGAAAAACATGTTAAGAGAGAAACTGAATAAGAGACAAGCCTGCATTTGCAAACCAGTCTTGTTTACAATTGCCTGTCAAAAACTGGAAATATGTATATTTTGTTTATTATTTGCTTATTCTTGCTATATTAAAGTGCTGTATATTGCATAAGACAGAATGCAGTGTCAGAATGCCTGACAAAAAAAGTAGAGCTAAACAAACATTTGATGGCCAGTCTGGTATCATCTGGTGAAAGGAGCCAGTACTGGATTAATACAGGGGCAACACAGCATATAGCATACACATATTTGATGAATGATAACAGTAGGGATGTATCTTTCGTGTAGAAAGATACTGTACCAATTTGACTTTACACTTTAAGCAGTGTTTTTTTTGCACCAGTGCCTAAAATTTCATGTTTCATGATTTGAAAATGGCACTGAAATCTCATAATATGATGTTCTAGCGGATCCAGAAACCCACCAAATCTATGTGGTCTAATCAGTAACAAGAATTTCTGATTTTAAGGGTTAAATTTGCGAAGATCTTTTTACATCCAGCCCTTTGTGGCAAATGATTACACAAGTGTTGACTCTAGTCAGATCATTAGCCATAAATGACAGAGAAACCAGTGTATCATCTGCATAGTAAGTCATAATAACATTAATAGAATAGTGAGTGAACTGCTCTAGAGGAAATGTACAGTGACAAAAGAATATGAACAGAAATAGCACACTGTGAAACAAACATCAATAAATCCTGATAGTATTCTGATTGGCCTAAACACAGTTTAAATATATACTGATGGATGTTGAGGGATGGTGCCGTCAAACTGAGAGCTCAATTCAAATATCAGCCATACCTGCTTATTAATAGATGCCATTACAGACTGTGAGACAAGCTGCATCTCTGACTGAAATTAACTCATCAATCATATACTGTATGAAAATATTTATTTATGTTTTTATTCTAATTGCAGCTGTTGGATTCTTGCTTTGTACTTTGTATGCTTGTAAAAATACGTGTGTCTATGCTGTGTACAATGTTTATGCTGTATTTGAGTTGCATGGTATTGTTATGCTGCATCAAATTAATATTGAAGAAGGAAATTGCAGATACTTTTGAAATGTTGCCTTCTAAAAACCGTTTACTCAGAGTCCAAGTCAATATAGAGAAATCTGCTGTGCAAAAGCTCCCCGTTACATTAATGGTGTTTTAATGCAAAAAATAAAGAGCTCTTTAGAGAATGTGTGTTTGGGAACACCTATCGAGAATAATGTTCGTCAGCATCTTATTTTGCCGTATTGGACTTTTTGAATTTTCCCCTGGGAAAACCTCTGAACTTGCTCTACAATTACATGAACCTCTGTGGTTTTACAATATTCTACCATGCCTGAATTTATGAAAAACATTTCAAAACTGCTTTGGATAACCTGAGAAGGCGTGGTGATCGAGTTAAAATAAAAGGTGCTTTTTTTTTTCTTTCTTTTTTTGTTCTTAATCGCTTTCTGAAAAAGGGACATTTTGGGATATGTGGATATTCAGCTGACTATTGTTGTGTGATACAGGGGGAGCAGGAGTAGATGGAGATGATGACATCCTAAACTGACTGGAAATGGATGATGGTCTTCAAAATTTAGCTACAGTTTTATGAACCAAAGACTTGTCTACTCTACCAAACACATTTCAAAGAAACCTGATTCACTGTGCCTACATAGTCTAACAGACTTATAATGTACATATTCTTTTCTTTAGTATTACATTTTTGTATATGAAGGTTTTAAATGACTTGTAAGGATTGTACTGAAATATTATACTCTTATCTATGGTTGTATTAGAAATGGTTGTTTACATAGCACAGTCCAAACTATATCAATAAATATATAAACACTCATACCTCAAGATATCTTACCTCTGAAGTGTTGAAGGGATTTTTCCTGCCATTTTCCTCAGTGAGTAATGTATTGAATTCATCTAAATTTTGATATACATAGTTTTGTGCATTGTATTTTGGGGGATTTGATTAATTCTGAAACCAGTTATATTGGGACCTATTTGTCTGTTTTTTTTCATTTTGTAATGTTTCTTGTGCTTTGGGATTATAGCCATTAGTTTATAGTAAATGGTATGTGACAGCACAGTAAAATTTTTAAATTAAACATGAATTTGAGTGAAATTACACATTTTGAAAGAGTTTTTAAAAAGTGTGTATTCATCTGTTCCAGCCTGATATGGTGTGTGAATAACAAGACAATATCTTAAGTAATCTGGTGTGTTATAACTATGCATTTTTTGCTTTTTGCATGTCATTTCAGGCCACATCCTATCTCTACCTTCCCTCCAACTCTAACCTGAACGGGTTTAGATAACACGCAAAAAACTTAAAATGGGTAGACATAATACACAAAATGTCCTGTGATGTGGTGTGCTATTTATGCGCCATCCCATCATATCACACAATCTGTTCTGTCAAAACTCAAAGAAAGGAATTCATTAAACTGAATTTAATTATGTTTTGGCATAAAATGACTCTTCTATAATTATTGAAGCCTATTAAAAATAAATGTGTGATGGAAGCATTTTAATAATAGGTCAACATAGCTACCTTGCAAAGTGAGATTAAACTTTAAGAAGTACTTGAGCCTGTTACGTCATTATGAAAAAGAGTATGATGCATTTTTATATGATATTTGACATTACAGAAATGATGACATGACTTTGGTGCAAAAATTATTTTCAGAAAAAGCAGAATGTCTTATTTTGTCTTTGATATTCACACCCAGGTATTTTTGAAACAATGCAGTTTTTTCTATGTATCTCATTCCGATGCATAAATCACCATGTGAACCTGCAATTAAAGGAAGAAGAACAGAGTTGCATTTGTGTGTCTTTATCGTAGTGGCATTATAAGGTAAAATAATGCCAGATAATGTCAACAGTCATCAACTCAAATTCTCAGTCTCTTGGAAGATCTATGCTGCTTGTTTTAGTGGGTTTTAGGAAGACCAAGACTGTAGCCCTTAAATACAGCCAGACTTAGCATGACTTGAAGTCATTACTGTACACAGCCCCAGTGCCACAGAGCATCTTAAACAATGAGGCTGGTGGTGAGGAATGAGGCATCCGCAGGATGAACACCCCTCATTAAGCACATATAGTATGCAGCCCACAGGCTCTCCAGATCCAGATCTTCAGAGGTCATGCCAGGTCACACATGTCAGTAGCACTTCAAGGTCATATGAATCTTATGTGTGAAACATTACAGTAGGTTCTTCGGTTGTTCATTTGTACTTACTGTTGTACTTATCAACCTTTGGAAAGCATTTCCTCCAATGTGTGAGACACGTACATTATGAGTTACCAATGCAGACGTTATATCTCACTTTGGGCTTTGATACATTTTTCAAGCAGGAAGTCAACGTTAATACTAAGAACACTACTAGTAACAAAACTACTTTTACTACTGTTCAGTTCTAACAAAAAGAAGCTTATTAAGGCTCGTGATTTGATCATTTTTGATTCCTTGAACCTGCAAGAATCATTCTCTTTTATAGCTTGTATACGTACATGTGTTCAGAAACCTTTCTGCAATGCAAGCAAACCAGTGAGTCCTGCGATTGTTAATCGTAAATGACATCTGAGCATTTACTTGTGGGAAGTGCAATAAATGAATGAAATGTGTTATTGTTTATTCACATAATATTATTTGACAAAAACATACTGTATCTCTAACACACAGTTTACAGATAAGTGCCAGGTTATTGCCCCAGGGCAGGTCTAAAATTAAAAGTTCTCTACAACTTTTGATCAATATCAAGACACATTTTCATTCCTTCCTGCGATGACTAACTCAGTCTCTACAGTTTCTTGTTTAACTGGCACTGAATGAGCTGTGACCTGGATTCCTGCAGTTGCAGCCTTTGACAGGTGTGTCTAAACATTTCCTAATTAATATAAACGCAAGCCATTAGAACACATTAAGGGTCTCTTTAGGCCTCTGTGTGTTTCAAACAGACAAGGTCGCATTACATTTTGTCAAACCATGTCTTAAAGTGTTTGAACCTGTTTCAAATGGCCACACTCAGAATCAGATATATATATATATATATATACATATAAAGGAAGTGGGTCATTATGTCCCTCAACATTTATTCACACTTTGGTCTCTGTCAAGCACAACTAACTTGATGTCAGCGATGGCAAATTCATTTCCTTTATGAAAATAGACCAGACACAGATACAGTTTTGTGTGGGCAGGAGCAATGTTCAGTGTCTCCAACTTGGTTAATCACTTAAATAGCAGAATCAATTAAAAGATTCTAATCATTAAGATAATAAATAATAAACCATCAATTTCCACTATATTCAACAATTGCTAAATCTTTTTTTAACTCTTTAAAACAGATGTACTTCTTGTCTATACTGACAGTGCATGGGAGTACACACAGCAGCACATGACACAGGCCTTCCTGTCATTAAAAAAAATATGCATTTTATGTCATTTTGTGTAATTTAAAAACATTATGTCCTCTTCTTCCATCAAGTGTTTTCCAATTTATTCTCTTAAGAGTAACACATCCAAATGTCTTCACACAAAATGAAACCATGAGAGCCATTCAAGAGCAGGTAAGCAGATCACAAATACGCTGCCCAAGTGGTTGTTGTTTCTGGAGCCATCGGGTGACCTCTCCTGCTTGACTGATCAATGAAGTGTGTTAGGAAAAACTAGGTGGGGGGCTGAGTGAGGACGTCCGCTCTCTTTTAATTGTTTGACTCAGGCAGGTCTTCGTAGCTTCACTGGTTACGAAACATGCACTCTAACGCAACCTACACTACTTTCTCAACTTACACCAAGGATAAGAATGAGACATGTATAGAAATAGTTTGAGGTTTTGGGGGTTTTAGCCTTTTTAAAATTTTTTGGCAAGAGTTACTGCGTGTTCAGAGACTCAGGAGTTCAAAATGTTTAATCTTGAAAGAAAACATCTCACGTATCCTGGGCCTTTATGAATCTGCTTCATAAATGTACAGAGACGAGGAAAAAGAAGAGAGACTGGAGAGGGTATAACATAGTGAAGAGGAGTTTCTGGTGAGTTCTGTGATCACTAAAATGCTCAGCTGTCACATAATACACTCAAAAAAACTCCCAAACAAATGTAGGTGTGCATGTTTTCAGTTAGTTTACAGCTATTGAGTGTATATATGTAATCTTTTCATGTACTTTGTTAGGTACACCACACCAATACTGGGAAGTTCCTTCCTTTGCTCTCAGCTCAGCCTCAGTTCTTCATAGCATGGATTCCACAAGATGTTGGAAACTTTTCCTTTCAATTCTGGTCTATGTTGACTTGATTGCATCACATCATTTCAGCTAATTTGGCAGCTGGACATTCATGCTGCCAATCTCTTGTTCTACCTCGCCCATGGTAGAAGATGTTCTACTGAGTTCAGGTCTGGTGCCTGGGAAAGCCACTGAAGTGCACTGAACTCACAGTCATGTTAATGAAGCCACTTTGAGATAACTTTTCTCAGTGACATGGTGCATTTTCCTGTTGAAAGTATGATGAGGGTAAATTGTGGCTATAACTGTAAGCACATGGTCAGCGACAAAACAAAGACAGGCCGTGGCATTCAAAACATGACTGACTGGCATTTGAGGAAAACACCAAACATAACATTACACCACCCCCACCAGCCTTGACTCTAGACAGAAAAGGGAGGTTGGCTCTATGGATTCATTCTGTTGTGTGCCTCTGCAGAAATCCAGTCCAGGCTGTGATTTTCACAGTCTTCAACTGTCCAGTTTTAGTGATCCTGTGCCCTCTTTAGCCTCAGATTTCTGCTCCTGGCAGACAGGATTAGAGCCTGATGTGTTCTTCTGCTGCTGTAGACCATCAGCCTCAAGGTTAGATGTGTTGTCCACTCTGGGATGCTTTTTCTGCTTGCCACAGTTGTAAAGATTAGTTATCTGAGATACCACAGCTTGTCAGTGCCCACCACCTATTCATATACATGTTAAACAAATAAGATATGTTGAATAGTGAACTTTGAAGGTACCTGTAGGTGGATCTTTTTTTTTTTTTTTAACTTGACAGAGCCAGGCTAGCTGTTTCCCTCTGTTGTCAGTCTTAACCAGCCTCTGGCTCTAGCTTCATATTAGCATAGATACAAGAGAGCATTTTCAATTGTATAATCTATCTCTATATCTCTATCTATCTCTATCTCTATAATCTATCTCTTAGCAACTTGTAATAGTTTGACATTTTAAAAAATGTCAAACTATTTTGACATTTTAAAAAAATGTCAAACTATTTCTTTAGAATATTTCTTTAGAATATTCCCTCCAACTTTCTTTTGCTACCCTCACTGTTCCTCACTTCCAGAATTACATTCATCCAACAGCACTTCTCTAGAAACCATAAATATTAATTTTGAACCTCTTTTATATTGGTCTGACATCATCAGCCCCATGCCTAAAACTTTGTAAAAATGCTTGTATAAATAAGGTGGACCTTTGTTCCATAGTTTCTCCCAAAGGGTGGCGGTAGCCTGGAGGGGCAGCACAGCAAGCTGGGGCCAGGCTAATATATCAGTGTTGCCCAGGCACAAAGCCAGGAAATTACGTGGCATAGGTTGTTTGAGCTTTGCTAATATAAAACACAGTATGCACATGCACACCCAGCATCAGAGCAGCAATGCATCTCTGTATCTCTCAGAGGGAGGCCGTGATAAAGATCAGTTCGTGATGACATTAAACTGGCAGCAGCCTGCTGATCAGTCATATCACATAATGCTTGAACAGGAAACAGGGAAAATCTAGTGGGGTGTATGGGTGGAAACAACTCTGGTGTGACTCAGGGCTGAATCTGGGCTTGGGGTGACTGAATCATGACAAAATTGCATGCTTGCAATTTCATAAGCTGTGACAATAAAATGCTCTTATGTTGGGAAGCTAGAGTATGTTTAGTTTGGTTGCCGGCCACAAGCAGTAGAAGGACTTTTGAAAAGTCGAAAAACTGTGATAAATAAGATGTTAGATGATAGATGATAGATTCGCACTATTGCTCAAGCAGTGTAGTCCCTTTACTGGATCTTACTTCCCATAATACAACCAAATAAATCTTTTAAATAAACCATCCTGGCCAGGTTAAGGCTAATGTCTCCACACCCAAAGGCTTTAACAAGTTAATGAGTCTCAAATACAATCCACAGAAAGCCACAGAAAAAAGGGTGAGCTACCCTATTAAAGTGTTTGGGATAAGGATTAATCTACATCATTATAGTTTACACTTAATATGTTCCAATAATGAACAAACTGCAGAAGAAGCAAGCATTTATTTTGAAAGTTGGGGGAGTTTTTGGTGATGAAGTAAAGTTGAAGGTTATTTATAAGGACAGGAAGCCAAGCGCAGCTTTTTTTTTTTTTTTTTTTTTTTTAATTGTGTAAAGTCCATATCATTTCGATATAGAAAATATTTCCACTGGCTTCTCCAAACTTCAGCATGCTTATTATCAAAGGAAATGAACTCAGGATCATTTTTTAAAATTATTATTCACATCTTTACCGTTAATGACAGACTCTTGCTTAATGCAGCACAGATTTGAGACAGTTGCCAAAAATGACTAAATGTGATACTTCTCTCTTACAGGCCCATTTCTTGAACTTTTGTCCATTTCTACCCTTTTAGTTTCACTCTTATGCAAACAGTGACATTTGGAAAATCGCTAAAATGTAACTGCTTTCAACACTGAAACAGCAATAGAGTGTCTGATCAAATCAACAGCATAAGTCACACTGTCACTTGATACAAATGTGCAATTGAAGGAAAATATTTGAAAAGCCTCAGTGCTGCATAACTATCAGTTATATTTAGTAGATAGAGCTGCATCTCCAGAGCTCATCTGGTATTTCCTTATTCACGTATGTTGAGTTCCCCAACAATTCAGCCTATATCTACCTCATTAAAGTTAAAAATGTATCAATCCACTGCTGGGATTTAATTGCCATGAATATAGTTCTTGAAACCAACATGAAATTATTATGAATACTTTAGATGCATGTGCTCCTTTGGAGCTACTACAAAACAGGTGTTTTCCCCACCTGATCTGGATTTCTGCTTAAAACATGTTAAGAGAATTGAACCAAGTTGGTTTCAGCTTTCTGTGATGTGCATGTTCATCTTCAAATTAATCTGTACATTAATATCATACTGTATTTCCGTAATAGGCCTCTCTCACAGATTGTGTTTTGATTTCTGTGCAGTGGTGGAGGAACTAGTGAGATAGCAATACCACGGTGTAAAAATACTCCATAATAAATCAAGAATTTGCACATATTTACATTTAAGTACAGAAGTTTGGTCAGGAAAAATTACTTAAAGATGCTACTGTGTGTATAGGTTTGTTTGCTTTGTCCAACGTTAGTAATAACAGGTTAGTTTACTTAGCAATCTGGAAAAAAATGTTGCAAGATCAGCATCAAACTTCACTCCTTTACTCGCCATAGGTGTCTACAGTTTTGGAAAGCAATGCCCGTGGTATGTCGGCTCTTGTTTTGCTTCTATATCTATTACTTCTTTTCTTCGACTGAAATTAGCATGGCTATTGCCTTGTAAGCGCAATGATGTCTAAAGCTCTTTGTAAGCTCTTTGTAACAGCTGTTAATGCTAACATTGACTGAAAAGTTAGACATAGCACCTTTAAAGTATTAAACCTAAAATCACTCATTAAACACAATGACTCCATTCACAAGGTTACGTTTATCATTAATAATTGTTAATAATGTAACCGATGCATTAATGTGTAAGCTAAGGTGAAGCTAATTTTAGATTGCTGGGTAGACTGGTCAGTGAAAATGCACTATATTTTATAAGTTGATCTATTTGCAATGTAACAAGTTATCACAGGTGACAAATAGTGAAATAAAAATTATAAATTGTCCCTCTGAAAGCTGCTGGATGGTTTAAATGTGGCAGATTTATTAGGGGGCATTAAATCTAAATTGTCAGGTAAATACATGTAGTTTAAATGTTCCCAAAAGTCATGAGTTGCATGTAGTAATTTTTGATATCATTGAGACCTGTATTTTTTTCCTGTTATGGCAATATTCAGTTGTACCGCCCCAATACCATGACAACACAAACAGCAGGCTGTCAAAAGTTGGTCAAAACAAGAGTTCCCTCTGCAGGACAAAAACTGCAAGCACCATCACAAAACTGACAAATGCAGCACCTTGATGTTTTAGTGACATCTAGTGTAAAAGGGAGCTGTGTGAGCGTGATGCATCCTTCAAAAGCTTAAGATTTGAGAGTTTGTAATTCTTTTTACTGATTTGGCCATCGTTTTCATGGTCAGTACAACTAGATTTTATCCCAGCATGCACTGGAGGCAGGACATGTCCTTGACAAGATGACACTCCCTCTGTCATAGCATTATTAGGGAAAGAGGGATTCTGGGGTTTGGGGATTTAAGTGTGATTCTTTTCCTATTCCACCATTTTTGATGCTGCTGCACATATTTGAATATATAATTTTTTGAAATATAAAATGCACTTATATATTTTGTCTTCAACAACAACAGAAAACGCAGGAAACCTTTATTGTGCATAACCTTTATTTGATACCATAGTTTTGTTATAGCAGTACTCATTTGGTAATAGAGTAAAATAAACAAAATGAGCGGACTATTTGAAAAATATAAGGATATCTTTATCACAAGTTCTACTTGGCAAATAATATCAAGAAGCTTAGCATTAGAAAAAGATGGCAACATAAAAATTGAAATGCACTGCAGACACAATTATAGTTGTTACTGTGACATTAAAGCTTAAAAGAAGCATCAAGGTTGAATAAGTTAGCAGCATTAAGAGAGCTTGCTATGTACCAAAATGTGTGAAAAACGGTGTGAAAGGTGTGTACATAGTAAACATAAAACATTAAAATGTAAGCAGCTTCAAAAAACACATAAAGCTACATCTTTTCATACTATACACGTACTGTGTACATTAACACATGCGTACTTGTACAGGAGGATTATTGCAGTGAATATTTGCTGTGCAAAACATTATATTTCCACTATCTCTTGTTCTCACCATATACTATCTTAGCATTGTCTGTCCATCAGTTATTACTCGGACTGCATGAGACATGGGTTACACATTCAGCTGGAATATCTGACTGACTGCAGGGCAGCAGATTTAAAACCTCTACCTTGTCTGCATTATTAAATAGTCTTTGCAAACAGTTGAAACAGACAAACATCTACATGTCATTTTAGGCTGTAGGGCAGATTAGCATCAAAACACTGAGTGAAATACTGTGTACTGATATTAGACAGAAACAACCATCCCCATCATGTTAAGTATTTGTCTTATTCCTGCCCTAGGGGAATAAGTGGCTTTATTTGAGCTGCAATTTAAAACCAGGGGAACCTTACATGAGGTTCCAGCTTACAGATTACTTTTTAATTCCATTTAAAGTTACTGATTCAAAATGTCTGAGGTTAGCCTTGCAAGCAGGAAAGATATAGAGCTATTCATTACTATTATTCACAATCCATAATATCCATCTGAATACCTAGTGGTGAGATGTTGACATAACACAATTCAAATTAAAATTAGGGGGGAGACTTGTAAGACAAAAAGCTGTGGTGTTTTCACTCTTCAGTGAATCTGTAGCATAATACATCCAAACAAAGGACTCTCCACACTTTATCATACAACTGTACTTTGCAGGAGCACCAGATCTAAGTGCTTAGGAAGATCTCCACCTTTAATATCAGTATATACAGTATAATCAAACCCATTTGTGTTCAGAGCAGCAATAAGATGCAATATAAATCTACTAGAAGCACCTGTTTTTCTTAAAAAATAAAATACAAAACCACAAAATTAATATTTATTTTGCCATTAATGAAATGATTGTTTAAGCACAGATATCCCAATGAATCTTATTTACAAGGGAGACCTGATCAATACAACAGTTTGAAAGATGGCCTGTAATCTGCTCTTTTTTAAATAGCCATTCTAATAGAAAATGAGCACTGTTTACTGTTGCATTTATATCACCATAATTTCTTTCTCCTTTTGATAGCATTGTGAAACAATGGTGTTCACGGTACAGTGGTGACAGTGAGATCTATTACATAAAATTTATCACACCCCAAAGATATGTTTTTACCTGTAGTCCAGTGCTCAATGAGAGTTTGATTTTATTCAGTCTTATCTATTTATGGCTTCTACTCTCTGCCTAAAGAATAAAATAATAGAAATCACAATCATCCTCCATGGTGTCAATCAACAACCATCAAACCAGTGTGTGTCAAAAACCATGTAAATGCGTCCACTGAGTTGATGCCCTGTGAGAGTGAGAGTTCATGGACTCAGAAGACCCACAGCCACAGGAATTGATATCACCACTGACAAAAGCCATGGTGCCGATTTGAACATAACGCTGATTGCAGAGCAGATTGGCAGGATCCCTGTAACAGAGCAGAATGTGAGTTTAGATATTGTTTCTACTGGTGTTCAGAGGGGACAAAGAGCCACACAATAAGTCAATTCTACTTACTGTGGTGCACAGCCATGCTGTTCTCTTTCCAGCTGTTGCCCTGGTAAACTCTGCAGGTGTAGGTGTAAGGCTTCTCATCAGCCAGTGGGGCCCAGGTGAGGCGGCACAGGGTGGGGGTGACCAGGCTGACATTGCTCCTCCTGCGGTCCTCGGTGGACACATAGCCAACGACGTTGGGGTAGGTGCTGCCCACCAGCCGGCTGTCCTGCCGATACTCACAGTAGGGGCCGGGGACCTGGTAGTTGGGTGGAAATTCACAGTCCACCCTGACATTTCGCTCCAGGTAAGTTAGACATGGAAAGATCTGGGGTCCACGCGGAGTGAACAGAAAGGTAGACACTGAGCTCACTAGAAGAGATGCAAACAGGGTATAAATCACAATTACAGTATGCCCAGAAAATAAACTGTTATACTCATAATACATGAAAGTAGGTTGTGTTAAAGTTTTTTTTCTTTTTCATTTTGAAAAGAGTGCAGAAAAATACATAAAAATTCTGAATAAAATTCTGCTTCTATCTGCATGAGAACTGTAATATGGGACACGATGTATTTGACAATGGTGTTGATCGTAAAACCAAAGGTACACTATGATCATTATTTAGTAGAGACACCTACGGCGGCCATGACAGTCTTGAATCTATTATGAGGGTATGCCCCCATCAGTTTTGAAGGTCTGACACAGCAATTTTTCCTCAAGCATTTAATGGAAAACAGTTCATGCTCTGTCAAGCTTCGGGAGAATCATGAGTAACACAAATGAGAATGTTCAGCTCTGGATGCTGACTCATATTAAACATTTAACATTGATACTGTCATTCTTTTTAAAAGGCACTTATGCGACAGCAAAGGGTACAACTCAAAGTAAAAAAGAGTCATTATGAAATAAACAAACATATGGAAAAATATGTAAAATATATAAACATGGATGAATAGATAGAATTTGTGAAATCATTGGAGCAATTATTCAAATTCTGCTGTTATGCTACCTGCCTAACTGGCTAACTAACAAGGGCAGTGTATGAGCTTTGATTATTACTTAGCATCATAGTGAAGAATTGATGTCATCAGCACTGATAGCCAGCTCTCGTCAGCTTGATCCACCACAGAAAAGGTCTCTGTGTTTCTGATCTTCACTGAGTTGTGTGTCCTTCTCTGAGGAACATCTTTAGAATCAAATGCTGCTGAGGTACCAGCTAAGAACCTCGCCTTGCTAAATAGTTATAAAAAGTGACATTGTGAAATAACAAAAGTGATGTTATGAAATAAAAAACAGACTTTTGAAAAAAGGGCACTTTGAAATAAAAACTCATTTTATTATCAAATGAAAATGAACGATGAAACTAAATAAGAATGTTGAAATAACATTTCATAAGAATGAGTTGAGAGTTATAGGTTTCTTAAATTATTTGATAAAATCATTTGATGTTTTATACACAGTATGTTATCATTTTAGGTATTTGCAGAATTTTTGTCTTTTCATTTCAAAATCACTATTTTTATGATGATCAATGATTTGACGGTGAAAAGAGAAAGGGAAAGGGAAAAGAAAGGAAAAGGGAAGAAAAAAGAAAAGAAAAAGAAAGGAAAATCAAATATGTTTAGAAAATGAAGATGAAAAAGTCAAAGTTGGCGAGCACACTGGGGGTAATACAGAGCTTTTGTGATGCAGCTCACAGTCACTACTCATTTAAACCAGTTTCCATCTGCTATTCAATTCAGTGCAAACTTCAGCTGACATTAACTCCATCCTTTCAAAGGTTAAACGTCTACACTTTGATTACATCATCGTAAGAAACTTCACTAATCTCTGTGGTGAAACTGGGTAATGACACCTTTGCTGCAGCACCATGGAATTTTCTTTTCTATGTTTTCGAGGCATTGGCATTAACCTGCCAAACTGGACACAGGCCCTGTATCACGCTCACAAGACGCCAGCTTCGATAAACCAACCTCCGGCCAAAGCGACCTCAAAACCACAGGCGCGTTTCCTCAGTAAATCTGACAAGAAACGAGGGTACGAACTCCGAGTCACACGTACTGTGAGTTTGATGCGTTACCATGATCCTGCCGAAGAGGAGACAGGCGGCGGCGAGCAGCTGCAGATCCATGCTGATGCGTGTCCGTCCGGTCAGATCAGTCACCTCCAGTCCGCGTTATCACCTAGCGGAGACCGAGGCGGGACAAACGTGAGAGAGTCGAACCTGCGGCACCCGGGACGCCGCAGCGCTCAGGGAGGAAGGGCCCCAGCTGCTTGCGGTCCGGACCGCGCCGTGTGTTAGTCCCCTGCAGCGGGGCCTGGACGCGGTTCTCCCTGCGGCCCAGACGCGGGCAGGACTACGCCCATGCGGTGTCTTTGCACTGCAGCAAACCGCCGAGCTCCCTTCCCTGTATATGCGCACATTCACAACCCCCCCCACACCCCCACTCCTCCTCCTGCGGTTGAGGGAGCAGCGCAGACGTCTTTCTGACACATGGAGAACCGATCTGAAATAACCGACAGGTCTAAGCCTTGTTTTGGTTTGGTTTGGTTTGTTTCTTTTAGCCTGCGGACGAGAGAACCGGTCTTACCTGGTGGTCGGTGCCGAGCTGCGCCGTTGTGCCGCCGTGCGGAGCAGCATCAGCATCAGCATCAGCAGAGCGGTGCCGGACGATCGACAGGGACGCGGTTATCTCTCCGTGCGCTCTTCCTCCGACGCGCACATACACAGCGGGTGTTGTCCTAGGGAGAGAAAAAAACAAAAACAAAAACAAAAACAAAACAAACAACAACAACAACAACAACAACAAAAACACCCTCAATGCACTTTGATCCAAAAGCAGTGGAATTTGGAGTTATCAGATTCCGTGCTCATTACCCTCTCATGTTCGAGCCAGAGAAGGCTGTAAAGTGTCTACATTCAGGTTCCTCTGGGGAACTACTTGAACTTTGGTATTTTGACAATGTGTCGAGATGTAGGTGACTTTTTGTTTTGTAATCATAATGCAAGCAACCGATCAAACTGCCTTTTTCTGCTTCCACCATTCTCACCTAGATCCAGATATCATGGTCCAAAAAACCCCCCAAAACAGATCAAAACAAAACAAAGGTTCCTCCTGCAGGACAGGAACTGCTAGGACCATCGCAAAAAGGACAAAGCAGCCAATGTTTGGTTTCATCTAGTCTGAAAGGAAGGCTCATAGTTTGAGTATAATGGTATTTGTAAGACCTAAAGTTATTCCCACCATGTTCCATACCTCATTCACGTCACGTCGTGTATTTAAACAGGATATACTGGATATAAACAGGATATACTTGAAAAAAAACTTTTACTTTTAGTAGCAGCAGGGGATTTTTTTGTTCAATTGTGAATGAATTCCATAAACCAACAGAAAACAGGAAACTTTTATTGTGCATTTCCTTCATTTTTTACAGTTGTTTTTTTCTGTAGGATTTCGTATAATTTTGGTGATAAATTAAGAAAGCATAATAAAAAGATAGGGACATTGGTATTACAAGAACTTCTTTACAAATAATTCTGAGCAGCTAAGCATCACAAAATGGTTGAAAAATAAATTCACTGAGGACCCAGTTATTGTGTTACTGTTGTACAAAAGACAAACAAAACAGACTACAGTAACCACAGTATCCTAATGGGCATGTAATATGTTACTGTTATAAAGTGAAGAAAAATGATGTTATTTCTTAGTAGAAAAATCATATCAAAGAAATTTTATGAAAATAATTAGAGATATGCTAAAAATGGCCTGTTGGTAGAAACATTTCTATTACAGCAATTATAGGTCACCCCTGAAGTGCACTGGCTAAAATAATCTTAAATACGCCATGACACTTTATATTCAAAATAAATTTTAGTAGATTTTCATTATTAATCAGTCGAATGAAAGTGGCTGAATAGTAATCACATTAAGTAATGTATTATTTGAACAGTAATTTATTGGTAGTATAGTGAGGCATCCCAGCTGTAATTTACATGGGCTTGGGAGGGTCCACTCTAGAGCTGAATGTGAAAGACCTAACTGTCTGCTCATGTATGGAAATAATCCAAACACACATACATATTGGGACCTTACGGAATGGATGATATTCTGCTTTATCAGTGTTCCTGCTCACTCTGCTGTAGTGAAATAACAAGCGGTCACAGGCAAAAACAGTGCAGTTACAGTGTCTGAGTTGATACATTATCAAGGTTATCAGTTATTACAATTATTTCTCTGACTATTTCTCTGAAAAGAAGCATGTTTGCTAAAAACGCACACACATACACACACACACACACACAAACACACACATATATAAACTATTATGAAAGTATCGCAGAGGAATGAAGCGTTCTTACAAGATTTTTGTGGCTGAACCATTTTATGGTGAAAAATTTCTTTCAAATGCATAAATACCATCTTTGTCCAATATTAAAAACCTTGGTATTTTTAATTTAATTTTTTTTAAGGATCTAAATATGACAAATATTTTGTGACTGCATGTATGCATGTAGTCTACACATTGTCTACTGACGACCACTCATTCATGCACAGGACAGGTGTATGCCAGTGTTTGCATGACTGGCCCAGTAAAGGAAAATCAAACTACCCCAAAACATGCCACATAAGACACAATGTTAAGAGTACTGTTCACAAAGGGTATGAGAGATACTAGAAAATAAACACACAAACTTGGATTGCTCTTGTAACATGAAACTCCATAGTTTTTTATCGGTCTTATGGCAAAAATATTGGAAAAGTGTACAAATCAGGGCTTTTTCAAAGCCAGTGACTCAATGAATACTTTGTGTGGTTTGCCAGTGCACTGGTATTATAGTCCTCATAGTGTAGTGTACATCATTGAAGAAGAATAGGCAATGGCTCTGTGTTTCATCTGTAGTGTATCATCAGCAGCGGCAGCCAGGATCACACCAGAATCTCTAATAAATACTTTTGGCAGGGATCACTACACTTGCTCGCTCTGCTTCAATGTGTCATATAGAATGATCATCTCTCTTTCTTTCAATTTGGATGAAATCTTTGGTTAAACACTGGAGTCAGCACCGAAGCAAATATGTAAATGGAGGCGAGAGTGGGTTTGCATCAAGCAAATAAAATACTGATGATTTGTTTTATGTATTTTCTAATCTCTAATCCCAACAGGCAAGTAATCAACTCGCGTTCTCGAGAGACGTTAAGCACGGAAATATGTCAGTGTTGTTTACCAGTGAAGTTTGCTATTCATCTCTTTGTGGCGTAAACAGTGAGGCTGTATTGTGACTCAGTATTATGGCACAGTGGGTTTTCTATGTTAACCTCTGTGAGTTTGCATAAGAGCTGCAGAAGTGAAATCTGAAATCTGACTCCAATCTTTCCAGCATAGTCAGCTTTATTGGAACCACAATAATGTTAAGACATGAGAGCAAAATTAAAAGCCTAGCTTTTTGGTTCTGCTGTATAGTAATTGTCTTGTGCGAGTTTGCTCTGACTCTGTTTTTTTTAATTAATCTTTCAAATTTTTTTTGTTAGTTTTTTTCAGGAAAGTTCAAAGAATGTTCCTCCTTACCACAATTTTACTCTTTGGTAAGATCATTTATGGTTTATATTATGTCAATAGGGGACACTTTTCTAATACTTGCCTTTTTTTTCTTTCATTTTGAATATTTTCCTCATCTGAGTGAGTTTTTGACATTGACGATGTGTTTTTTAATGGACGTGGTAAATATCTAATTCATTCCCTGGTGTTGTACTGTACATAGGCTTTGCATCAGCCAGAAGGTGATTCAGTTGACCTACTTCTCAATAGATTTGCACCACCTAGGAATGGATTGCAAATGTGCACTTCCCTCTGAGTCACCAGAACCCTTTTGTAAGTACACACAGGATGAAAGACTCTTGGACACAAGTGACCCAGCTGAGGAGCAGCATGCCCCCTTCAAGAACCGCACCAAAGTCCACGTCTGTCCAGGAAACAACTGTCGCCTGCTATTCAAAACCCTGCCTAATGGAAAGTCCAACTTCACCTGCAACATCAAACTGGCTGACTCAGCCACAGCTTCCAAAACCTCAGTCGTCGGGAAAAGTAAGCTCACTGACATTGTTTACCACAGCTGTGAACATCCTGTTATTTTAAAAGCAAAGAGAAAAACATTTGAGTGGCTGCCAAACAAGAAACCCCTCCTTCTGAACTTGCAGTATTTTATCATTGCAGAGCTCCTCCTCCCCTGCTTGGTGTGGAGTGCCATATTACAAAGATGCAGTGGCCTACTGCTGACCTTCATGACACTTCCTCTGCTGCAGGAAATTTACTGGCTGTGAACAAGGCGCTAAACTGCTGCATACATTAACACTGCATCCATAATCTTCTGGCAACCGCTATTGGGCTTCCAACAAGTTATGTGTACGCAAAAAGTGCAATGAGTTGAATTGAATGTATGTATAATATATGCAATATTTTTTATGTCACAGGTCTGCATACTCAGCATCATGTACTCAATACAAAGTACACATACTACTGCATACACATTATATTCTACAAAAATCACACATATAATCCGTTGTTTACATGTATGTACAAATCTGCTGGATCCAGATTGATTTCTCAAAAACCTGCTTTAGAGGTTGATGGGCCAAAAGCACGAATGTGACTCCTAAAACTGAAAGTCAATATTCTCTAATAACTGTTACCTATATTCAATCATTTTAGCGATTTTATCTAGTGTAATGAAAGATACTGAGCTTCAGCTTCCAGTCTTAATGACAAGGCAGGAAAAACTGCAGATACAAGGGACTTTGAAAAGAGATCAAAACTGCCTTTGCTATACTTTCAAGCAATTTAAATTTTACCAGCTCAATAGTGATGCAATGTTGCATGCTGCAACTTTTCGTTACTGCTGAATTTCATTGCTCTGTAAGGTAAGCAATCTGTTTTGCCTAACTGAAACCTGTCCCCTGTGTCTAGTCTAGGCTACCAAAGGATGAGGGGAGGTTGAAGTGACCTTGTCCCACACAGGCCTAGTGGGAGACTGTGTCGTGTTCGTTGATAAGAACTGAGTAGAGCAGTACCTTTAGCTTTGGCACGGTTTAATCTAACGATAAGCAGGGAAACAAAAAATTTCAAACTATTTTGATCGATTAATGATGTATGCATGAGCAATAAAGTCTCTATAGCTACCAATGTTACAAAGAAAACCGAAACAGAAACTCAGTGTTTATTTTGCCTTTCACCTGTGCCTGAGAGATATGATCCATGTTCAGCCGAGGCCCATAAATACACAGTATGTCTCTGAAGATTATAAGTCAGATCCACTTTGACAGTCCTATTTATAAATTAAAAATGAATTTGATTTTTATGTTGCAATGTTTTCTCTGACAATGCAAATGATTTTACTCATGTATATAGTTTAGTTGAATAGGCAGTGTGTAGCCAAAACACAATCATTTAAATGCAATGAAAAGCACTACTGTACTATGTGCTGTATACCGACAATAAACTGAACTGAAATTTGTTTCAATGCAAACATTTGGCACCATGTTAAAACAGAATGGACTGGAAAGTGTAAAATAAGGTGACTGTTTGCAGGGTTTACGGTCATGAATAAATACCAGGTAGTTTTGGGACGAACATTTGGTTCCCCCCTAAGAACGAAGCAGATACAGGAGGGAAAGCACAAACATTACGAGACACATGCTACAGATCCCGAAAAGCAGCAGACATAACAAAAAACACAAAGAAATCCCTCACCTCAATAATCAAAATTGTATAAAGGTTTAGGTTAGAGTAGCAAAAGTACTCTAGCAGTACTCCCAGCATCTGGGAGCACTTCCAATGTTTCAGTTCTTGTAGCATGCCTTTTCCCTATGTGCATCATCATGGACCTTTCCAAAAACTTTCCAAAACTCAAAACTCCCAAAAGTTGGAGGAATACTGTTTTTGAAAATGACATTGTGTGTTGTAGCTTCATGATTTCCCTCAACTGAAAACAAGGGGCCGAGGCCAAATCATGTAAAACGGTTCAAGCACCCAAAAGTTTATGTCTAGGTGTCCACATACTTTTCCAAACGACATACAGAATTAAGGGATGGAGACTGAAACTGTTATGTCTTGTTGAGGCATGAGCAGAACAACAACTGGTGAAAATGTGCACAGTTGGCAAGTTAAAGCTGAAGTTCCCTTGACACTAATTCCACATCATAAACACAAGCGGAACAAGTCCTCACGTACTCGAGTCACCATGTTGCCTTATCGTGCACTTTCATTCAGGAGCAATGGAATGAACTACACATAATGATAATAATTATATAGAACAATGTACTGCTTCTTGCCTTTGTAATACCTTGTATTTCAGAGGACTACAGGGAAAAGTCAGGTGATAATGTTTTTGCATTAATGCTGTTATTATTCCAGTTGAATGAAAGCAATTTCTATCCTTAATAAAAAATAAACATATTAAAGCCCTGTTGATCTTGTATATACTGCATATCTGCTTTATGATTACTATTTTGTAGAATTTAAATTACACACTGTATTGCTAACTACTCCACTAACTGATTAGAAACAGACACACAGGCCACTGAAACAAGGATCCCACAGATGGTGAGCGGGGGCGAGGAGGTAAGATAAAACAGCTGATACTCATGTGGCATTCAGACTGTTTGGCAGTGAGACTGTCCAGCCGGACTTTTGTGGAGCCACCAAAATCAAGACTTCAACCTTTGATACGAATTGATTGCACTTTGCAATTGTCCAGTGTATATATTGTGTCTATGATCACTGTTTCTAATTCATCTGTTGTTGTAAGTTTCAGCTTTTATCCCAGTCTTATACTGAATAAGAAATTTGAACTTGAGACTCTTACAATGCACTCTATTATTATTATTACTATCAATAACAACAACAACAACAACAACAACCATAATAACAATAATAATCATCATCATCATCATTGCCATTAATGTCATATATATTTTCACTGATCAATAATCATTATAAAATTTCTTTAATACGGCTGAAGGATTTTTGGTGCTGATACTAAACATTACGGGATACTGACTTATTATTTTCTTATTTTTAGATTTTAATGGTATGCCTGAATTGACATGACCTTATTTATCGTTGCGTTTTACGAGACATTTTAATTCGTCTCCTACTTTTGACCAAAGGTTGCTGCTAGTCTGATAGTTAATCAGACAGATTCTGTTCTGCTGTAATGTCGAAGTTGACAAAAATGTGCACATAGAGAACAGGTAGTTTAATGCAAAAAAACAAAACAAACAAACAGCCTCCCCTTCTCGAGAGACCTGAAAGAGGCTGAAAGCCTGAGCGCGTAAGTCCGTGTCACGGCTCAGCACCTGCTGAAGGTGCCCGGGCCCGAACCCGGACCCGGACCCGGACCGTCCTGCGTCCGTGTAAACGTGGCTCGGTTCTTCACTAACCGACGACTCACTGCCCGTGAACGGGCTTTCTGAGCCCATCGCTCCCGTCAGACCTGCTTTTCCACTCAGTCGTCAGCAGGCACCTGAGAGGATCCTATTACCGGAAGTCACCGGGTGTGTTGTCACCTGGACGGAGACTCAGCAGGTGAATTTCTCCAACAGGGCAGCGTCGACCCGAGAGAACAAAAGTCGGGGATTATCGGTGTCTATTCGACGGGAGGAACTTTCTTGTGCTTGTTGTTCTCGTTTTTGCTGAAGTATTGTCGAAGAGGGACGAGGCCTCGTGTCGAACCAGGAGCGAACATGTTCGCCGGTCGCTTGGTGTCCGTGGCTCTGTTTTTTCACGCAGCGACAGGTGAGTGGTTTTACCTGTTTGTTTGTCTGTTTGTTTTTTTAAGTTATGGGGCAGCCAACGCTTTAAAGGCTTTATTGTTGCACCGTTTAACTCAATAACCACAACAAACAAAAACAAAAAACAACAATGATGAAAACAATGAGGGCAGTGCCTCTGTAACCCTGTAAACCGTGCGTGGATGAAGCTCGGGGCCTGGTCCAGGAAACAACCCGCCGGCCTGCGCTCTACCCGCGCTCCTATTGTGACTTTGCTTATAAGCTTTAGTTTGTATTAGTGACAAAAAGGAATCTTTGCGACAAAGTGGGATTTTATTTGTCACTTGCACTTTAGTCTGCAAGTTGCGCGATGTTTTCAGCGTCTCCCTTTAAAACTAAGCGATGGGCCGGCGGTGCACTTCGCTCTTGGTGTTGCGAGCAGCAGCTGTGTGGAAGAGGGAAGGTTCAGTGGTTCTTCCTCAATTTGCAGAAAGTGCCATTGTAATTTGATCGTGGAAGAAGGAAGGTTACTTCACAACACAAAGTTATGTTCTCTAACTTTGCGAGCTACTCATGTTCACCAATCCGGCTTCCAGTCACCCTTTGATCCGGGGTTGTTTTAATTCAGTTTGTGTGAAGGGATCGACCATTATTTGAGGACAGTAACTGCAAATCAATTCCTGGTTATTGACAAGGTCATATTTTAAAATGTAATGCACTTTTTCAGTAATACTACAGACAAAGCTATGTCATCACTATGAACTCAAAGGATTTAATTTAGAATCTTGCCCTGCAGCAATGTACGATTGTTTTAGTGAAAGCATTGTGAAATCTGTGGTTTTCTTGCTCACTCATGGGTCCACCTGCATTGGCCTGGGGGCAGGCCTCTTCAAAGCTGCTGCAGTGAGCAGAGAAATATTTACTGTCTGGCTCTAAAGTGAGTTTTCAGTGGCTTTCTTATCTGCATGTATTTGCAGTATGTTACCTTGAAAGATACGTATCTGCCCAGCCCAGAAACTCACCTAGTATGCAAAATAAGGAATGCAGAGTGCTCTGGTTTCACTTCACACATAAGGTCTGTCTTTCTTCCAAACCAAAACTGTGTGTCTGTTCTGCCTTCACTCAGTTAAGACCACCTGTGAGAAACATGTGCAGGGTTCAAGGGAGTCTGCCTGTTATTAAAGTACCTACAATAAAAATGTCATTTGTAGATTTGAATCCCCAACTTGCTATAATTCTGTTTTCATTTTGTACTAAGCTGGGTGACGTGTACAGTGAAGGAGTTGATTATTAACTTGCTGCTGCTGCTGTTCTATGGTCGAAGCCACTCTATTGTCTGTAAAACAGCAAGGTAGTAGTAAAATGCTGTAACTCCCATAGACGTACAGTATTGGCAGTGGTGTAATAAATGCATAAATGATGTGACAGACAGGCTGGTCATCATATGCATTAATGATTCAGTCAACTATGTCTGCTGTGCCTGAAAAGACCCCAAAGTTTCAGCCAGACTGTTGACAGTTTCAGGGGAAGTTTTCTGGCTCAGCCACTTGATCGAGCCGTGTTTTTTTTCTGTCTTTTTTTTTTTTCTTTAGTCAACACCCTAAAGGTATTTGAACATGATCTCATGATTTTATTTCTAGCTTTATCTACTGTAAAAGTTTGTGAACTGCTTCTATGGGGATTATGAACTTTGATCATACCTTTTTAATTTATTGGTAACACAGTGGTAGATAATTTATAATGGAGGAAGCACAGTATAGTTAGAAACTGATATAAAATCTTGCTTTTAAGGCAGCAACTAATGATTATTTTCATTATGATTCATATGCCACTTATCTTCTAGATTAATAGATCAATTATTTGGTGTATATAATGTCAGAAATGAATAAAAACTGCCTGTCATCATTTCTCAGAAGCCAGATTGACTTATTCAGATGACCTAAACTGGAGAATTCAGTTATTCATTCACATATTCATATTACTTTCATAAGGTATGAATAGATCTAGCAAAAATTTAGGGGCTGGAAAGGTTTCCCTTAAAAATGTCAAAAAGGATCAAGTATTAAAAAGCTGCTGATCAATTCAGTCAATCAATTAATCAACTTATTGTGTCAGGCCTCTCTTTACTTAAACAGAAAAAGTACTGAAAATATTCAGGTATGGGATAGCTGCTTGGTATTTTGATGATGGAGTACTTCTTCTTTCTCCTGTCAGTCATCTTTTGAGGTTCCATGTAGCTAAAGAGAGTACATCACTTCACTTTTCCAAGCCGCCTAAAGAATGCACCAATTTCATATTTTATTCTGTGAACTCTTGCTAGTCTCCATCCAAACCGAGTCATCTCAGCCTCGGTTCGACCGGTCTTCTTACCCAGCTTTAACCTCATATCAGGGAGATTAGAAATACAGGCTTCCAACCCATTAATTACAACATGACTGTTGTGTCTACCAAGGTGGGTGCTACTGTTGCACCAAGAGAGAAGCCCTCAATGATCTTATAATGATAATAATCATACCCATCAAGACTAATAGCAATGGCTAGAATTAACAGAAGTTAGAGTTTAGGCATAGCACCTTTTTAAAAAATGTGGTGATTAGTGTCTGTAAGTTCGGTCTTTACAAACAATATTTCATCATAAGCAAACTCAAACAATGACAATTTTTTTTTAATATACTGTACATTGTGTATTAATGTTTTCTGTTTGCCTGTTTCTTGTGTGTGCAGTATTTAGATTACGATCCACTAACAGTAGTTCACCAAATTCAAGGATGTATTATTCAAAGTCTAATTACATTTTTTATTTTAATATCTGTGTGTTCAGGTGTAAGTGGCTTTTCAGTCACTACCAGCACTCCGAATGTACGGGTGAAAGAGAATGAAGGTGAGTGCTTGAAATATAAATCACTTTTAATGCGGACATAATCAAGGAAATAAACAATCATTTTATTGGTGATTTAAATCAGAGGTTTTCAACAAAAAAGTATGAAGGACCAAATAGGTTGTATTCAACTTGTGTGTCAGGGTGTACGGTGGTCCGGCAGTAGGAGTCTCTCCAACTGATATGTGATTGTGTTGGATATTGTGACAAAGAGTGATGTTCGCAGTCATCCAATGTTTCTAGCCCTTACTTTTTGAGATGTGTGTAACTGCAAAGAGGAATATACTGAAACCGACCCTACAAGAAAAATTTTACAAATCATTGGGTACTTTGGGGAATATTCTTCTAAAAATGGTACAAGATTGCAGAAGGATATCCACATAGCTGAGCAGAAGTTCTATGATTACATTTTTATTTTGTAAAAGTTATTTTATACTATCTTGTAACTGGAGTGAAGCATACCTGTGATTTATATCTGATGACCTAAGAGAGCCATTATACATTACATAATATAATAAGAATTGTGGAAAGCTACACTGTGTAGTGTTGTTCTTTTTGGGTTTATTGTGAACTCTGTTATTTCTGTTATTTTAGGGACTGACCTGAAATGTTCTTATTCAGCGGACTTTGGTACAAAGGCCAGAGTTGAGTGGAAATTTCAGGACCCAAAAGGCTCACAGACATATGTGGTTTTTGATGGGAAACCAACAAGTAAGTCGATGAAGGTTTCTTTTTGTCTGTGTGCAGCTTGTTAAAAAAAATTCTAGCTTTTTTTCCTTTACCAAGAACGTTTTGTTTAAGGTTTCCTTGTCTAACCTTCTTTTGGCTAGCAGGATATCTCAAAAACTCTAAAAGATTGTAATGAAATTTGGTGGAAATAAAATTATTTTTTAAAACACAATCTCCCAAAAAGGTACCCTTTTTAAATAGTTCCATACTATTTTCCAATAATTTTTTGCAAAATTTCCAAAACTCATACTGTATGACAGAACATGTCATAATTCCTAAATCCACTGTGCATTTGCAGATTTAGCCGATACATGAACATATCAGCCTTTAGCAAAATTTGATGGCAGTAGCAAATTTTAAATGTCTATAAGTCACTTAATAATCTCATGATTGCCTATCGCTGTGTGTTTGATCATGGGGATTGAAAGTTAAACCAGGGCAAAACCTTTTGTGTTAAAAAACAATTTTAGATGACTAGGGGGCTTTGGCAGAAACGTTTGCTTTGTGAATGCTTTCGGTATGTTACGTAATGCAGCAACTTTTCCACAGCGTCATATGCAAACCGGGTGGCATTGTACGGCAGCAATCTGAGATTCTCCAAAATGACCCGAAATGATAACGGAGCGTACGATTGTGAGGTGTCAAGCAACGGCCACTATGGGGATGCCCGGGTGCTGGTGACTGTTCTGGGTAAGGATCTTTTGTTTTCACCGTCTGAAAACATCCCTTTCCATCTCCACTCTACATAGAGTCACATCACCACCATAAAATGACTGATATTCTAATGTAAACTTAGTCTTAAGTTTGTGTTCTGTAATGGAGACTGTGTTGTGCTGTACATGAGTAGAGCAGCTGAAAACTCGACATTCTTTGTACATCCTGCAGTCCCTCCAGCTCCACCTTTGTGCAGTGTCCCCTCCTCAGCCAGGACAGGTAGGAATACCGTCCTGTCCTGCCATGACAACGTTGGCTCACCGGCTCCAACGTACAAGTGGTACAAAGATGGCGTCCCTCTGCCCGTTGAGCCCAACAAGATGTCAGACTTCAAAAATTACACCTATAGGATAAACACAGAAAATGGCAACCTGGTCAGCTACCACTCGTTATTTGGCGCCATCTTTACTGTGACAGTTGTGGCTTTTGAGATTAAAAATGTGCCATGTCTGTCTCCCTCAGGAGTTTCCCTCAGTTACCAAGATGGACTCAGGTCAGTACTACTGTG
Organism: Istiophorus platypterus; assembly: GCA_016859345.1. NCBI lineage: Eukaryota > Metazoa > Chordata > Actinopteri > Istiophoriformes > Istiophoridae > Istiophorus > Istiophorus platypterus. The sequence continues at coordinate 9,469,890 of CM029129.1, forward strand.
AGGCTCTCAATGATGCTGGTCCTCCTCAGCGCTGCAGATCCTTGAAAATGGAAGTCCGTAAGTGCTCTTTGCTGCAGTTACAAAGTCTGAGCTGATGAGCTATCTTTTACAGAGAATGAAATTAAATACATAACAATAAGGTTATGTATTCAACCAGTGTTAGCTCCTATAATGGGCTGCATGCCCTCATAGGTAAGCAAGCTGCTTTGGCATCAAAGGAGTACGTATAGCTAGAATTTCATCATAAAGATAAAGCCTTCATTTTCAATTATCTTTTAATAATTTAGACAATTGATTGGTTTTAGAGATTAAATTTTATTTATTTATTTATTTATTCATTTTTAATTCAAATTTTCATGAAATTGTACCAGTTTGCCATACCATGATGTTTGACTGATTCATCTAATGAACCTCAACATATGATGTTGGCTTTAAGGTGACCTAAACACAGGAGGAATTGTTGCTGGGGTAATAGTGGCTCTGTTGCTACTGGTTCTACTGGCTTGTGGCATTTGGTATGCCAACAAGAAAGGATACCTGCCCAGTAAGTTTTCTACTTCGTATTAAAGTCATAGCATTTATTGTGATCATCAATATTCCAATACCCAGTGGTAACATATCAGTGGTCAGCTTGTGGAGCATTGAATTAATTCAAATTAAACGGGAATCAAACGTTAACAAACATACATGATGGCGAAACAATATTTACAAATGTAACAAGTTATTTAGCCTACTAATGTTGTTTCTTTTTTTTATTTTCACAGAGCTGAGTGAAAGGTAAGAGGATTTTGTTTTTAATATTTAAGCAGATCTGCAGTAAACTGGTGTGCTATCTTTGTCACTATCTCAACATGTTTTTATTCCTCTTTTTAAAATTTTCCCAGCAGAAAACCAAAGCCCAGTGCTGTGTACCAGCCCCCATCATTGTATGGTGGTGAAGATGAAGATGTAAGTATGAACGGGGCTGTTTTCAATTTATAGCATTGTTCGTATTCCAAAAGCTTTATATCACAGTCAAGATAGTTTATTTTGATTTTGATCATGTTTATTTGATGTTATTTTTTTCAGGCGGATTTCAAACAGAAGTCATCATTCGTGGTATAGTCTGCAAGCAGAAGTCTGTAAAGGAAAATACCTTGAGTTTTAAATTTCTTACAGCATTTTTTTTCCCGAAGGTTTTCTGTTGACTGGATTTTTGTTCAATATTTTACTACAGAAAGGTAATGAGACCTCTTTCATATGCTGATAGTTTGTTAATGTTGTGACCACTAGTGAACAATTTTACCCTAAATTTTCTCCTGTATTTGGAGTGTATACCTCTGTGTTACTGATTTTCTGTCTCATAGTAAAAGAAGTAAGTTTTTTTTTTTTTTTAAATAATGCATGTGCATGTAAACACAAGTTACATGGAGTACAGACACTCACAGGGCCGCTAAAAGGAACAAATCTGGCTATATGAATTTCACTTTGCAAGGGAAATGAAAAGGAGTGCGATAGACACCATTTTCTCTGCAAACACCATGTTTTGATTGAACTTATTCAAACCTCTTTAAGTCAAATTTTTATTACATTAATTGACCCATCACTTTAATTTCCTCCAGTGCAACTCTCTCCCTCTCTTTTTTTTTTTTTACATACACACACTAATATTTTTTAACTGTAATGCCAAACATGCTTTTTTCTATTAAGGTTTGTTTGGGTTTACTTTCTTGTAAATATAAATTAAATAATTTTACATTCGTAATTTAGAACAATTTAAAATCAGGAGTAGTTGTCACTGGAAGCTTCCTCACACTAACTAGAAAATCTAGACTTTTTTGTGACCATTTTTGAGACTGTTTGTGGGACATTAACAATGTAAGTGCACATTCCTCTTTAACATATAATTTCCACTTGAACTAAGACTACATGTGTCTCCTTGTGTTGTCAGTGAAATAAGTTTTAAAGCCTCTCCACTATGTTTGCAGAGCTCATGCATTGATCTTTAAAAATTTGTAGGCTGAGGGTTCAATGATGAAATCAATGCTATTGGCAACCTTTCATTTTAAAGTTTTTAAATAATTATCAGCATGTTCGTAAGCATTCTGCGGAGCCGTATCACAATCATTTAACTCCCCAAAATGTTGGGGACCTGATGTCCTGAAATTAGTTCTGTCATCTACCTGTTGACGATGAAATGATGACCCTCATCAGGTACAATATTTAGATTGAGAAACAGTGTATATTTTCTACATTTTTGACCTTAGAGACATTTTAGTGCTGATGATTGTAACTTTGCCTCACATAATGGTTAATAAAGACTTTGTTATCTTTAGTCTACCCTTGTGTGTCAACAAGTTCAGCTTTGCACAAACACAGTTAAAAATCATTAGAAATTTTTCTAATGAGGCTTTTCTATGTTTGTTTTTTATTTTTACAAGGGTGTGTCATGTTAATGACACAAGCTGATTTTATTGCAAGGTGACACCACTGTGAATTAGAGAATTATAGCTGAACACTGGCAGCATGGTAAACCCCTTTGGGCCCATACAGTATATAGACTAGTATAATAAGTTTGAGAACATATTTCTTGTCAGCTGTGATGGAGAAATGCAGAACCCTGAAATTTGGAAGTTTCAAACCACTGTTGATACAGTGAACTAGTCTTTACATTTCTATCCAGACATAAATACGGCGCAGTTGAGAAGGTTTTAGCTATTCTCGACGTTTAGATCCTTATCCATCACACGACCATCAGCTACCATCAGGGAGTCGTCTGATCGTACTGCAGCATGACGGTGACCTCAAACATAAAGCCGGGGTCACATCAAACGGGCTTCGGTGACTAGTCAAGCAGGGAGTCATAGAAAAGATGAACTGGCCCCGACAGGGCCCTGATGTCGGCATCATGGAGTCGGTGTTGAATTAGCCCACGTGAAGAGACGGCGGACACCGAGACAGCATTAATCCGCAAAAGAACAAGCGTGCTTGGGAAAACCTACCAGCCGAGTTCCTTGACGTGTGGCGTTATTTTTGAAAGCATCGTCCCTTTCATTTCGATGCCAAAAAACTTTTGCACAGTATTGTATACAGCCTCCCGGACTTTTAGGGTCTACATGAGTCCTGATCCGGAGCATGACAGGCTTTTGATGCTAAATTAGCCAAGGTTATAGATGTTTTTTATTATTATTGTTATTATGATTACAATATCCCTACTAAACGGTTATAGATTCCAGTTGTGGGGAACAAGCATGTGCTCTAGTAACATGTCAAATTAAAATGCATTCGATAAAAATGTATCTTAACTAAACAAAAACTACAAAATTAAAAAATTCGCTACGTCCACGTCGCTTTTTTTGCCGCCGTCAAGTTGCTACGGCAACGGATGATGGCGTGCACCGCGCATGCGTGGAGCGTCGACACCCCGCCTCCGCAGACAGGAAGCGCGACCGACCTTTTTCCACCATCCGGCCCTAAACTCGACACTTTCCTCCAACTCTGCCTCCACGGGTCCGGTCCATGTCGTTGCGGGAACGAAACCGCCGTACCCGCAACCGAGGAGAACCGAGCGCGTCGGCCTCGGTCCGGCCCGTGTTCCGCCTCAAACCCGCACCGGGCTCCCGTCCTCCCGCAAACGGCGCGCTATCCCTTTAACGCAGGGGGGGGGGCAGCGCGGCCGGGAGCGTCGAGCTGCTACAGGCTGAGGCTCCGCTCACTCAGGGTCCATTCATAAATACGGCGCCGTGCGGGGAGGAAGCTCATCTGGGCGCTTTTCTGGTTCCTCGCTCGGCGGACCGGATGCGAGGGGCAGGCAGGAACCGGACACGCTCGCCTCGGTCGGGGGCTGCGGATCGGGGGCACGGCGCGGAGAGCAGGAGCGACTTCCCATGGCCGACCCCTTCGTGTGCGAGCCGTCGGGACGCAGTTTGATCCGGCGCGGAGCGTTTCGCGAAGCCCAGAAAACGCTGGTTTCCCCGCAGGGTCGGATTTTTTTCTACGTGCTTCCGCTCAACACGAGTCAACCCGCTTTAAAGAGTGCGCCGATTCCGTCCTGTTAAAAAACAAACAAACAAACAAAAACAACAACAACAACACTTTGAACTAAATGAAAATACAACCGAGGAGCCGAGGACTCGACGTACCGATGGAGCAGTGAGTTATGGCAGCTAAAGAGGAACTGTACGCCAAAGTGACCCCGCGGAGGCAGCGCCAGACCCGGCCGAGCACCGTCAAACATGGGTCCACTCTGGACGTGCTGCTGTCCATGGGCTTCCCCAAGACCAGGGCGTGAGTAGACAGCTGCACCCACACACACGCACACAGAGTCAAGACACTCCACCATCAAAGCGGCATCCACCAAATCCACGGTCACGGCCGAAGTTTGCTCTCACTGCGTGTTTCCTTATCAGCACCAGCAGCTGATCGGAAGCATCTCTGCAGCGAAAGGGAGACGCTCCGCTCCGCTGTGCATCTGGGGAGCAGGTCACAGCCTGCATGGGGTCGGAAACCCAGGTTTTATATCGCAGGCTTCACAGCAGGGCTGTGCAATAAGATTTAGATTTATTTAGATTTATGTGCCACCGTCATGAGGTGGCTCTCTCTCTCTTTTTAGAGGCAGATAACACATTAGAAATAAAACCTCGTTACAGTCAATATATTTTTTTTTTATGCTGTGGAGAGTTCGGTTGTTTATAGCTGCTTGTGCGATACTAAAGCGGTGGAGGGAATATTCAGATCCTGGCAAAATGTCCACGGGGTGATAGAAATTTACTATGTGTAAAAGTTTTGCAATCAAAGTTTAAGTAAAAGTAAGTAAAGTACATATTACCAGAAAAATATGCTTCAAGTGAAAGTACTCGTGTGTACTCAGCAATACAGAATGGCCCCTGTTAGTGTTACATTATTACATTATTGGATTATTATCACTGACAGATTAACATGTAAGTGGCATTTTGATGTTGATGATGGTGAAGGTGGAGCTAATTTTCATTTTCACTACTTTTATATAGCTGGGTAGTTAAATTTACTATATAACAATTCAATATATTTTATATGTTTATAAAATATCTGTAAAATCTTAGTTTTTTTTGCCTAGTTACTAGTGATGATAAATGTTAGGGTAAAAAGTACATTTTCCAGTGAAAAAGCTCAAATAAAGCATCAGTACATCAGATTTGTACTGAAGTGCAATTACATGTGTGCACACACATAGGGCCTAAATTAATGAGTATTTTCATTATCAGAATTGTTTGATTTATGAAATGTCAGACAATAGTGGAAATTGTTACAATTTCCAAAAAGTCAAAAGTGAAGTATTTACGTCTTGTTTTGTCCAACCAACAGTCCAAAACAAGATAAAATGGTTTACATTGATAATAAACAGATGGGTGGTATTTTTGCTTTAAAAATTGCTTACATTTTTGTTAGACTATCAGACTAGTTGGCCATTAATTTTCCTGTTGATCAACTAATTGATTATTATACTCAACTACTTGTCTTTAGTTCATACCTGTCCATGTGTTGTTTGAACTAGATGCTCAGTGTTTTCTGAGCCAGGTGTTTCACTTGCCAGCTGTCGGTGGTTTTCAATGAAAAGCTGATCCTGTGGGCATTCCAGTGTCTCCTCAGCACTTCTTCTCATTCATCTCGGAAAGATGAAGTTGCCAGGAAGCAAGCAGCCTGTTGATCATGTGATTATTTAAAAAAATAACAAGTAGTCTAGCGATGTGTAGTCTGCTTTCTACTAGTGTTTGTTGGCCCAAATATAATGTCTGATTTTAACAGTTAATAATTACTGAATGTATGCTAAAGTATTCGGTTTACACAGGACTGGAGTAGTATCTCAGTTTTTGAGACCATGAATCAACAGAAGCATCGCTCTGTTAAAACCATAAACTAGAGAAATGATAAAAAATCTTAAATATAGAAGTGCTGCAATGTCAATAAAAGGGAGAATAACTTTATGGAAATGCAGAATAGAGCATCTATGTTGTAAACTATGCTTAATAAAACCATGTGTGCTTCTTTTACCCCTGGTAACTAATCCCGTAAAAAAAGGAAGCTGTTTTACCAAATACATCTTTTTATAGTCTGAACACTATAGTAACCAGTTACTTTTTTAACACCAGCTTGAGTCCTTTTACACCTGAATACCACCTTTTGATATGGACCATATGGCCACAGATACTTAATAGATATCAAATTTAAATGTAAATTCGTTGCAGATAAGTTTTTACGCCTCAGCCTCCTCTCACTGTACGGACTCTATGTGACCAGACAATCTATAATCATAACGTTCCCTCTCATTGTCCCTGTTGTCAGTGACTCCCACATGATATATTAAGTGCAATGATTTGAACAACCTCATCTGACAACAAAAGCCTTTTTGTATGTGCAGTGTCCCTGAAAATTGTGTCCCATGTAACTAAAGAAATCTGAGGAGTTCGCTTTTTCAGTGGCAGCAGGAACCTCAGAGGGCTGTGCTTAGCTCCGAGATATATTACTGGTTTCAGTACCTGAGGTGTAGGACATAAAACTGTCTGCCTAAGTAAAACAAGGGACTAAAATTTATTGATGAGTGTTGAGAGTTATCTGAGTTTTGCTAAGTAGGCCAAAGGTGTAGAACAGATATTGTCCTTTTTAACCAGACAGATACAGTATCTCCAAAATTAAGCCTTTTTGTCCTCCACAAAAGGGGCTAAGGTAATTCAGGCTCTCATTGTGTCAGACTGCAGCTCTCACTCCTCCTACCTAATGAGCCGCTGCAGAAAAGATGAGCAACTGGATTTGGTTATATTTGCAGTCGCGCATCTATTATTGATGATAGACTAATACACTTTGGTTTGATAGAGGCCATAAAATTATAATGAAGCAGAATAATTTAACATCATCAACTTCAAACCAGGTTGGTTCCGATATCAGTAAGGACACAATAACTGATGGTGAAAATAAAGACAGTTATGTAATACAAAATACGACCATGTAAACAGCTTGAAATCGAAGCAGGTGAGGCTATACGATGTTTATGTACATCACTTGTTTTGAGTTTGTTGTGTGGGTTTTTTATGACTTTTTTTCTGGAGCATATGGCACAGTAGTAATATGCAGAGTTAACGGATGCATTACGGATAGGGCTAGGCATCGTTTTTTGATACTAGAACAAAAAAAAACCCATTTTGGATGCTATGTGTAACATTGACGTAACATTGACGGACCCACAGCATTTCCACTTCTTTCAGTGTATTGTTTTAGTTTCATGGCTCACAACCTTTTTTTGCTGTGGTTCTCTTAGTGTCAAGGTAGTGATTATTGGAAGGACTAGTTACTGATATGCTGCAGCTGGCGAGCTAACCAGTAACTCACTAGCTTGCCAAATATGTTTATCCCTGCAGCTCTAATTACTTCTTCCTTGTACTTTGTTGACCATTGCATAACATTTCATTCAATGATAAGTTATTGAAGAGGGAAAATAAACCTCACAAGCTTGCTTACAGTAAGTTTGCAAGCTTATATTTTCACAAATTTAAACCCTGGTGTGATTACACCAATAAACTATTTCCTGTAGAAACAGGAATCTGTTTCAGCAACAAAGGTCTGATTAACCCTCTGTAAACTACGTGCTGAGCACCAAACAGCAGAAAGACACAGTTAACAACTAGCTGGTGAACATAGTGGAGCATTAAGCAGTTTAAAGCGCCCCAGGACTTGGTGGAGACCAAAACAGAGCTAAAAGGAGGGTGAATATTGATTTAACTTACCAAGTGGAAAAAAAATAACATGACTCCAAATGGATGTTTAAGTTGCTCTGTATCTGATCAATGTGAAAACAGGCAACTGTTTGCTTTCATAACAACTTTATAAGAGGGGTTCAATTTTGTGTAAACACAAGCAGCTGTGCAAGAACTTTGGCTGAATAAACTTATGATTTAAATCAGAAACTGATCGATTAGTGAATAAGCATTCAGTGTCAGCTTTTTAGTACTTGACAGCTTTTGAATTTTGACTTTTGGTCTGCTATCTGGAACATCTCTGCCAAGGCAGATCATGTTTTATTGTTGATACAGCCACCAACCAAGGTGACGTTTCAGTAAAATAACAAAGTAAATATCAGATTTCAGGTTTGCACATTATTCTATCAGACTTTTCCCTAGATGTTTGTGAAAGAGGAAGAGGGAACAATAGGGAAATAAGTTATCAGTCATAGCTTCAGGGAACAAGGGCATCATTGTGTTTGAGTTTTTTTTAATTTTTTTATGTATTTTTTTTACAGACAGTAGGGAGCATGAATCATCTACATACACAAGCACAAACCGAGCAGCCCCTCTGTTTTAATTGGGGGGTTTTCTGCTTAGTCATACAGGAATTGACTAGTGCAATCAGATAGGAGCTGGATGGACGGAGATCTCTCTCTCTCTCTCTCTCTGCCGATTTTGCCTGATGTTCGAAAGCAGGTTTTTTCTGAAACTGATCCGTCTGAGAACATGACGGACACATAGATTTCCATCAGGTTATCTCCCTCATTTGCAGCTCTGCATGCTGCGGCACTGGTAGCTGAAGAGTGCTGGGAGTGGAGCAGAGTAGAGCTAGTTCAGGTTTTGTTGGATTAAAATTAACATTTAATGGGCTGGAGGGGAGTTGAATGCTTCCGAAAGGAAATTGGTAACTAATTTCTGATGAGGAAGATCTCACTCCATTTGCCATTTGTCATTCACCGGCTACCAAAAGTTTTCCATCTTTTCGCAATGCATTTTTAGTTGTTTGTAACATTTTAATCTTTCTTGGTCTGCAAAAAATTGTAAACAAGCTTTTTTACTGTAACTAACTATAACTAACTATCATAACTATAACTAAAATAATTGTGTAACTACTACTTTGTTACTAGTCGCAACAGTGTGCCAGATATTGTTTTCAGAGAGAGAGAGAGAGAGAGAGAGAGAGAGAGAGAGAGAGAGAGACAGAGAGAGAGAGAGAGAGACAGAGAGAGACAGAGAGAGAGAGAGAGAGAGAGAGAGAGAGCATTTGTGTGTGTTTTTGTGCGTGCGTGCGTGCGATCATGGCGAATGTGGTCCTGGAGACACCTAGTGAAACAAGAACTGCCACAGAGTTGGTTTTCAGTAATTTAGCAGCTGTACAAGATGCAGTCACAAAACTTTACAGGAGTGTAGCTGAGTTTAATGTGATGGTCAAAGATAGGTATAGTCCAACCCAAGATGCTATAATATAGTAATGACTACCGAGAACTCATGGGTCAGACCGTCAACATGTTGACGGGCTTTGTGGCTTATGTGATCCCAAAACAAGATAGTCTCTGGTTTCTGTTTTCTCTAAAATTATCACCAAATTCCATAGTCCTCTCCAGGAAACTTGAAATTAATATATTTGTTAATTACAGATGTGTAAAAGAAAGCATTGTTATTCTTTTTTTCAACATGAAAAAACTGTGTTGAAGAAATGATTATTTTACTTTTTCAAAATTTATTTTTGTTGGCCTAATCATCCAAAAATGTGTAAGTCTTCAAACTGCAAAATGTAAGCTCTCCTCAGTGTTGCTAAAACACGCACAATTTCCAGAATAAAATAATGTCACGAGCACTTTCTTTTAAGGTCCAGTGAGCCATCTCCTGCAGTGAGATAAACACCATACACACTGTAATATAATTTCCTCTGAGAATTCCGGGCAGGGCAGGGCACTGTTGTTTTGTCATATCTTGGCCTGTAGTCCCTGTTACCTCTAAAAACCTGCTCTTATTTAATGAAGCACATACTGGAGGAAAAATAGATTACCAATTTCACTCTCAGTGTGTGACTCACATGTTCTCTGATGTTTCTTAAATGGCCGTTGTATTAATGAAAATTCCTAATATCACTGCGATGATGATTAAATATAAACTTTTAGTTGTAGTTTTCTTTCATTAATATTTCAGTTCTATCCTTTTATTGTGCTTGTATATGATAAAATAAAGTGTTGGTTTATCTGTCTACTGTATACAGAGCATACTGTGTGTAGCAAATGGGAATGGTGCATGTTCAGAGGAACCATCTTTCACTGTGAATTCTGGTGGTATGAAGCCTGGTTCATGCTTCATCCAGTTTTAAACGTTGTGCTTGAGGCCAAAATAAATGGGGCATAACCGGAGTCACACACCTGAAAATTGGACACAACCCTTATTGCCCTGAAGAGTCCCTCTGCTGCTTGGCTAATCACAGGAACCTAATTTAGTGGCAATAATAAGGCTTGATTTAAGACAAACGACATGTTCATTGGTCAGGGGCAGCATGAGAGAAACTTCATAACACCAAAGTAAACAGACGGCATTTCTGTGGCTCTGCCATGTCGGCCAAGCGTGAAGCACAAACCTGCCTCAGAGCAGCTGTATAAAAAATTCAACTAAAATAGAAATGCATATGAATTTGATGCAGAATACAGAATACTACATTATCATCTACCGCAGCTGTGTTTTCTTTTGTTAAACCGAAGTGTTATTTGGCAGTTGTTAGCCAGGGAAAAATAAAGTTAATGACCAAAATGCACCAGAATAACGACAGCAGTGATGGAGACTGGGGAGGAAAATTAGACGTGTTTAAAGCTTTTTAACTCAATCTGGTAAAAAAGATGATGCACACGGTTGCAATGAACCAGAAGAGGAGAAGTTTCCCGTAAGGCAGTGCAACAACATCATGTGATGTTTTAGACCAATCACAGATGTTCATTCAGCAACGCTAGTGTGTGAAAGATTCAGCTACTACACTTTGGTCAGATCTGGAGCCAGAAGCACATATGGTGCTGTATTATTTCCTAGCAAACCTCAATTTTAAATAAGCAGCTGACAGTTTAATTTTGTGTCAGGCAGATGTTTCCCAGATTTGAATCCTCTGTTGACTGGGTTATTGATTAATTGACAAATCACTTCAGCGCTTAACTAACGCTGTGATAAGGGACCTGTGGGACTGACTTAGACTTTTTGACATCTGACAACACCAACCATTTATCATAATGGTTCACTGAAATGAGAAAAATGGCTTCTGTTTTGTATTCTTTAATTCCTTAGGTTTCTCATTTGACATAGACGGAACTCTCTTTTAGTCCTTGACATGTTTATTGTCTGCGTTCCATCGTGCTTCTTGAACAAAAACATCAGAGTAACCGTGCTTACTCAGCTGTAAGCACATCTAGCTGATATCAGACTTGTGTGTAGTGAATTCACATTTTCTCTGCCCCCTATTACTCACACTGTGAATATTTTTGTGCGTTCAAGAGGAAGTCACTATGCTATGTCAGAATGTTCTCTTACAAACGTCAGTTTCATAAATCTTCCCTTAACCAAATTGACTATATGTAAAACCTCACTCTTTGCTATAGTGCATGCAAAAAAGGCGATGTGAGATGCTACCTTAGACCATGTCCGGGTTCCACAAAATCTCGCCCTTTACTTTATGTAATGTATGCGTACATGTGACACTTTCAGCCTCGAAGAACAACCCCAAGCCTGTACTCGAGGCAACCAAAAGGAAGTCATCAATTTCCGGAAGTGGCTTGTGACCTTTTACTGAGCACTCTGTTGAGACAGTGGCTTTTACGGTGGCTGATGCAGGGGATTCAAATGTAACTTTCAGATAGGAAAAACTTTGATATACTGATTGAGTTAACATGTTTGATGTAACTTTTTTTTTTTTAATTTCTCATTAGATAAGTGCTTCATATTGCACACTTTAGCAACAGTTACTGTTTGGACAAAAATAAATGCTCTTGAGGCTATGTACTTATTTAATTTTTTTATCAAGTTGACCAGGAAATTCGCTCTCCATTTCTAATCATAGTCTTAATTTGGTGCTTTCTTTTTCTTTAGTTTTTCTAAGGAGCCTAGTAACAGCCATGGTTCTGAATCCTAGACTTGTTCCGCTTGCTTCATATGACACATCCAGAGACTTTGAGAAGCGCTGCGTGATGCATCACAGCGTTGGCTTTTTGCCTCGTGTATTCTTAGTGAAACGTTTGCTTCGTGCACTATGACCTGTCTCCCTGATGCGAGTGCCAAAAATAACACTCATGCTAAATCAGCGCTCTTCATTTTAGGTTTGACGGAAGCGTTGATGATCATTTGCTCAAACTGCGAAGCTTGATGGCTACTGTGCTCCGGTGAAGAATATTATTATCATCTTTGAATCACACAAAGGCCCACACAGCTCATCCAATGGTGTCGATCTCTGACTAGCTCTGTCTGACTCTGTGGGATTCTCATCTCTCTCCTCTAGAGATAATGAAGAGAGTGGTAGACGGTTCCAGACGAAGGCTGTACACAGCTGGCTTTGTTAGAGATGTGGTACTGAAACATCGCCTTGTCGGCTTCTGAGAAAAGCTTTATGCTTGTACACCACCAAGATTTGGCCTTATTAGTGACTTTGCTGACCCCAAACGAAATGTTGTGTCCCCAGGAAATACTCAAGACAATTGTCAACCATCACGTCCACAATGAATGGAGCAGTTGGGCATTTTGTGAATTATGCTTATTCATGTTTGTGGCAAAAGTTAGTTGAGATTATCAATACCGTCTTTTTTTGTACATTAAATATGACACTACCACCAGCAGTTTATCTTAGAATTAGCACAGAGACCGGAAGCAAACAGCCAGCCTGGCTCTGACTAAAGTGGAAAAAATATGCCTGCAAAAACCCCCAAACTTACCAAATTAAAAGGCTGTATCTCATTTATTCCGTCTGCACACAAACAGAAATGTAAAAAGAACTAGTGGCAAGTTACATGCTATTACTAGCAAAAGGCTCAAAGCAGTCACTTTGCTGAGGTTAGCTAAAAAGAAAAACAAGTATAACATCTCACCGTGAAAACCACAACTTGTCATTTTTTTTACATTTCGGTTTTTGTGTAGGGATTACAGAAATGGGACTGAACGTATTGATAGGTGAGGTATAGGGACGGTGGCTGGTGGGTTTCTGAGCTTTAGCGTGAGCCACGCTAGCTTTTTCCCCTCTGTTTCCAGTCTTTGCGATAAGCTAAGCTAAGCTACCAAGCCCGGAGCGTATTCTTCCAGGCTGGTCGCAGGGAAGCGCCTCTCCCCCTCCGCCGACGGGCTCTCATGCGGGGGCAGACCGGTGCTGGGCAGCCGCTGTGCTCTCGGAGTGTTTAGGGATGTGTGTTCGCCACTGGCCTGTAAACAGGAAACGTTGATTCAGCCTTGGAGCTAAGTCGGGGATGGCTCCCTCGGGACCACGTAGCTGGGAGTGTTAGCATGTGTACACGCTTGCTTGTGCGTAGAGGCAGGGTAGCCTGGTTTTGCTCACTTCGGTACTACATGCTTTGTTTTTTACCCTAATTTATGATTTCCTCGTTGTTTCCTGGTTAGGACGTTGGCCTGAAGGGCATCACATTAGCAGTATGTGCTCGAGTTTTATCCCAGTGACTTGCAACAGAACGTAGACAGGATCCTCAAGCGCTCTCACTCATGAGATACTTAGAAAAGTGTGCAGATTGCCTGATGTAAAGGAGTAACTTTCTCTGAAATATCCAAATCTAATAAAAAGGTCGGGTATAATAAACTTTCCAAAGACTGTTTACACATATGAAAAACCAAAAACACTGTTTTTTTAAACATGCAACAGGCAGCCCGCACATTTTGTTTGTACCAGGGGTAAATAGGAACTGAACACCGTTGCCACATGTGGGTGAAATGAAAGACAAAGAAAATGTTTCTAATATCGCCTGCAGCAGTGGTCTCGCAAAGCCCTCCTCTAATAATAGTCACTTACATGTATGCAAACAGTGCTGCTGGTTTGAAGCCATACCTAATCCTGAGTGACTTCTCCTCTCGCACTCTCTAATCTTTTTTATCTTCCTCTAGCTGTGAACAGGAAATGCAGTTTATAAATAACTCGCTCACTTCTTGCCAAGAGCAAAGGAGAGGCCTCGGGGTTAGACGCAGTTATTGAGGACAGTTGGCTCATGACTGTTTCAACTATGCTGGAACAGACAGAAAAGAAATTCGAAACAGGAGTATTCAATTCTAGCACAAAGTCTTGGTCACAGAAATATCGATTAACTCTTTATACGAAAGGATCAAACAGCAGATCCCGGGCACGGGGCTGTGGTGCAGGATGCGCTGTCTCTCTGGCCAAAACACGGACTAGTCTGCCATTATGGGGAGAGAAGGTGCCTGTGAAACTCTGCTGTCTGTGCCATTCTTTGCCCGGCACTGCTCCATCTCCTGTTGCCTGGCTTCAGCCTCCACCTCCCTTATCGGGATCTGTGTGAGCCACTCCCTCTGCAGCTCCCTTTAACGCCTCTCCTGCTCTCCATGGGTGCTGGAGATGTCAGCGTCCCATTTTCTTTTTGCCTCGGGAAATGGAAACAAAGCAAAATTAGCACGATGTCATCTGAACACGTTATTCTTTACCTTCAGCTTGAAGAAGACAGTAATTTCAGTACATCTTATGTTGATGCCGATGATGAAGAAGTTGGCAGGTAGACGCTCAAGGCCACATGTGGATCGTAAAGGCCAGCAGGGTTATTGAATTGGGGAGGGTAGTAGAACTTTAAAAGGCCCCCCAGGAAGCCTGGAATTAAAAGTTTGTTCCTATCTGCAACTTAAAAGTTTCATGGTGTTAGCGTCCCCAGTAGATTGTGCAGACTGAAACCCATACAATATCACTGATATTTTTTTCAAAAGTAGTATTAAATGAAAACAAGAAAATTCATGTGACAATACAGTGGCAGTGTATCACCACTTCCTTCCGGTTTGTCACCTCAGTCTGAGGCAGGCAACGTGTCCTGTATACTGTGTGTATCAGTTATGTTAAGAATTCCTCTGAGAATCTCGGATGTTTCAATGATTTGATATCTGCTTTACACACTGTGCACAAATTACATTCAGTATTAAATTTTTGATACAGAACCTCATTAATTTTTTGCTTTTGTTAAAAAATTGTTATTTACCTTGGTGGGGCTACAGCCACTCAGAGCTTTAGAACACACTGCCAGTGTCATAGTCTAACTTGGTGCACTACGCTTTGACTCCAACTATCAGTATACTTTACTCAACAATTTAGTTAGACAACCAAACACACCACTTAGCTACTTACCTTAACTGTCCCTTTTCTCTTCAAGATGGAAAATACTCTAGAAAACAAAACAAACCCTGACCTCAGAAAAAAATTAAACATTTAAATTCAAAATTAATGTTGAATGTTCAATAATCTAAATCCCTGTATTTCTGCAAGTATGAAAAGTGACAACAGCTACAATTTAGCCTGCCATTGTCTCTGGCTGTTGATCGCTCTTTTTTTTTTTGGCCATCTGCTAGACTGGACTTGTGGAGCTAGAAATGTCTAATATTGTGTTAAGGGGAATGAGTCTTTTCTTCTGTTTTAACATTGCTGTTATTTATCCTCCGGCAGGAAAGTATGCCTCACATCAATGACTTAAAATGGCAAGCAACACCATGCAATGTTATTGTTTATCCCTATTGCTCTTCTGGAGGTTTCTTCCATTAATTTTTTTCCATTAGAGGGTTTTCTCTGGGGTAATTTTCTGTGTGATTTGAGGGTTAAGGGACAGAGGGTGCTGTATACTGTGCTGACTGTAGAGGCCCTTGAGGCAAAGCTATGATATTGGGCCATAAAAATGAAATTTGACTTGACTTGACCTGACTGTGCTGAAACAGGGTTTCTAGTAATTTCAGCAGCATTCAAGTGCACCTTGTTCGCCTCTGTGAGCATGCAGACTGACACTGACAAGACCTTTTCTGTTATTACATGTCACAAGGGCTCACTTTCATTAAATTCCATTGACATAAGAGGCAAGCAATCCAATGTTCTGGCCTGAATTGGGTTTTGTGACGTCTCAGTCACATCTGTCTGTAATCGCATCATGCCTTCTGAGAGAAAATCCCCTTATTTTCCTCCTCCACACTGCACCAGGTGGAATCTCTGAATAATATAACTGGGGCCAACAAACGACTCTCTTGTCTTAAGCCTTCTACATGCAGTAGTGGTTTATACTGAATGAATATTAATGTAACAATTAGGTAAACTGATGTCTGTAATCTAATGCTTGTAGGCCAGTTCAGGTGAATGAACAGGAGACTAATCCAAGTTTTGACTGTGCTTCTCTGTCTTTGTAGCTTGTATCCCATTCGAGTTCACTCTGCATATCTTTGTCTGTACATGTTCTAGTAGATCTGTGTGAGCCATCTGTTACGATGCTGTAGCTTTGGCTCCCCCACCCTGCACGCTGTACTCTGTCAGGGCGCATTGCCCCAGGGTTTGGGGACTTTGCTGTATCTAGGACCCTCTCAGTGGGACAAATTTAAAAATGGCTCATTGAATTTGAAAGCTAGAGTGGCACAGTGCACACTGTTGACATCGACAAGACGGCCATATCAAGCCGTAAATTAAGTAAAACAGTGGCTGCATGGTGGTACAGATTACCACACTTCCTTCTCGTTCATTTTCCTATAATATCAGCTATAGAATGCTGTTTTCTTTTCCATTTAGAGCTGTGACAAGCAGTGCTGTCGTTAGGGGCATCACAGTGTGGATAAAGCATTACTGCAGTATGCAGGTTTGTTTTTGGTTATCTCATGAAAAGAATGGCTGTTTAAGTCTGATTGACTTTGGCTTTCTTTGGCTTTATTTCACATACAACACATAGAAATTGAACTTAAAGGAGATGGAATCACAGGGCCTGTTGTTGAGCTTCAAAGGTTAAATGCTGTGGAGACAATGTAGTGCTCCTTTGAATAATGAAATGAGTCACATACCCAAATATAGATTTCTTTACTTACCAATTAGATAGATAAACAAACAAACAAATAAACAAAAATACACAATCAAAAGATGTTTGGCAAGCAGTCTCTGTGGTGTACAGAGACAGCACGCACAAAGGCTTTACATGTATTTTTTGAAATGAATAAAAAGAAATGTCACTGTTTGCAAAACTTGAGTTACTCTCACATATACTCTCAGAACCATCAATTTGTGTCGGAATCCTATATACACTCATTTACTATTATTAAATTGAAAGTTTGGGTTATTGAGTGCTAAATCATTTCAGATAAGAGTATAAGAGTCTGGTGTGTTCAGTGAGCAAGTAACTGATGTGCTGATCGACTCAAAGAAAAATAGCAATGTAAACTCTCAGAATTACAGCCGCGTCTAGACATTCTGTGTCGGTCCTTTCAAAAATGATGCTGCTCGAATCAGTGAATCCCTTCAGAGGCGGCCCACAATACCAGAGGTTTTATAAAAAGAAGCTAATTAGATTTTGAGCACTCAAGAGTGACTGTGTAATCAGCTCACTTTCTTGTTTCAGAAAGGCATCATGGGAGGTTAGACTTTATGAAATGATGCAGATAAATCATGTCGCCGGACACAGACACTCCATTTTTCTTATTTATATTTCTTAGACTAAAACGCAAGGCATTGATTACACTGTCATATTTACTGGTCTTAATATTGTGACTTTTGGCTGCTGTAGAAATGAATTGTCAACCAACACTTTGAGCTGATGTGCTCCAGAATCCTTGCCTCTCTAACACAGCACTCGGTATTTAATTATCTTTAGATTTAGCTTCATGTTAAACCCAGTATGCCTTGAATACTACTGAGGGGATGAGCACACTTAATTAATGATAAAAACAAGAGTCATTGAACTTTTTCATAGCAAACAATATGGCTGCTTCAAATCTGTATCAGTGCTGTTTTGTGAACCTCTGGTTTGAATGATGAACTCCTGTTTTGAATTATATGGTGTTTGTTGTATTTCACTGCCCTCTTGGGATGTTTGTTCTCATCCATTCTTACATAGAAGCACAGTAATCTCTTCCTAATGAGCCCGGTCCGGAAGAGAAACCATTGATTTTTTTTTTTGTTGTTGTTTTTTTTTGTGACTGAGCTCTGATCTCCCATTTCTCTTTGTCTCTGCAGCTTGAAAGCTCTGGTTTCGACAGGAGGCAAAAATGTCCAGGCAGCTTGTGACTGGTGAGAACAACGAATTTCCTCAAATGCTCTCTCATACTCATCAGCGAACAACTTGACATGTTGCGGCCCTAACTCAGCCTTGTACTGACGTGTCACTGTGCTGTTACAACAGTAGTGCCCTCTGCTGGACTTTAGCTCTCCTCACCGCCAGTCTTCTTGGCTTTGTCTGTGGTTCATCCAGGCTCTTCTCCCATGTGGATGACCCTTTCCTGGATGACCCTCTGCCTAGAGAGTATGTGTTATACCTGCGACCCAGTGGGCCGCTGCTCCAGCAGCTCTCGCACTTCTGGCAGCAGTCCCGCATCTCCTGTGGCAAGAATAAGGCACACAACATCTTCCCCCACGTCACCCTCTGCCAGTTCTTCATGGTCAGCCTCACTCTGTGTGTGTGTCTGTGTTTATCAGTGCTTATATTGAGAGAGTCAGCTTTTATTTATTTATCTATTTTTTAAAGAAATGCCAAGTCTATTCACTAAACATTTTTGTTGACTGCTATTTCATCTAAATGAAGCTCTTCATCATGCAGTGAACAATATAGTATTTATTAAATGCTGGTTCCCTCAAGTTTAGGGGTTGGTTTCTCAAAGAAAAGTAACTAAATTAGCTTAAAAAAAAGCTACATATTTCAAATCCCCATTGGTTAGCTTCAACTCATGACCCCAATCTTGCTTTGCTGTTGAAGCTTGTCAGTGTTTGGCTTTTGCTGTCCTAATATTTCAATACACTTCTTGTTACATGATAAAATATTTTGCAGGGTTTATTTTGTTTTGTAATCACTATAGCTGCTCAAGGAATGTCTGTCGCCTCGCCACTATGATCCAGAATTAAATATCTCAAAAATTATCGAATTCATTTATATGACATTTTGTACAGACATTCACAATTCCCAGTGGATGAATTCTACTTATTTTGAGGGTCCCAGATCAAATTCACTTCACTCACTCGCTTCATTCACTTTTCATCTCCAGTTCAATATCCAGTCAAAAGTTTTATTTTTCTAACATTTTGTCAAGCATTAAGCTTAAGTACAGCATGGCCCACCATTCATAACAGTATTTTTATATACACTCACTGAAAACTTTATTAGGTTGATATATACAGTATGTTGCAATCCAATACAACAGGTGTACCACCTTATAATGTCCAATTTTTTCCAAGAGGTATTAAGTCTCCTTTCTGATTATTACTGAGGTTGTAGTTTGCGGTGGCATTGTACTGGACTGCATTGTTTTAAGATTTGTTCCTAAATTTCTTCTAACCTCATGTTTATAAATGGGGTGGGCTAAACATTAGAAACACCTCTTCAACTCCCCTGGAGACTAGACTTCATTAATAAATATAGTCAAAATAACTGTCTCAATGTCAATCAAAACCGAACATTTTTATTTGTAAAAGGTGGAATTCATGGCTGAGCTGTTGCATTGGATTGGTTGGATTTTTTCAGGTGTATCTAATAAAGTGGCCACTGAGTGTACAGTACGTATGATGTACACATGTGGTTGTTTATGCATATAATCATTAAATGACCAGGTGTTCGCTGAGTCAAAGTCGATGCTGAGTTTTTCTGTTTCGTTGTCTCTGTTGTGCTCAGTGTGCCGATGGAAAGGTGGAGGCTCTGTCCGACGCTCTACAGACCACTGTGGCCAAGTGGAAGGGTCGCATACCCATGCCCCTCCCTCTGGAGCTCTACACCTCCTCAACCTTCATCGGCCTCTTTGTGGAGGAGCAGGTGGCAGAGGTGCTGAAAAGTTTTGCTGCTGATTTTGCCACTGAAGCAGCGGTTAAAGCAGGTTTGAATCCCTTTGGTGAAAATCCTATTATACATGAATACTGTCTTGTAGATTCAGTGTACAGGGTTAATGTTGGCTCTCCCAGTCCCGGCACAATGTCTGTGCATTTGTAGACTCCTTGCATTTACTGTAATCATTTGTTAGGGATTAACTGAGCAGTATTACCGGATAATACATTGTCAGTGTTTTGGGTGTCAGTGTGTAAACATCAGTGTAGAACTATTATAGCTAAATTAATGTAAAGGAAACAGTAAGTCGTTGTCATGAGTGTATGTGTTTATGCATTTGTTTTTTTTTTTGTTTTTTTTTGGCCAGATGCTCATGTGGAGCCCCATAAGAAACAACTTCATGTCACTTTGGCATACCACTTCCAAGCCAGTCATCTTCCAATTTTGGAGAAGTTAGCCAAAAATGTGGATGTGTCTTTGGGCTGTGACTGGCTGGCCGTGCTCTTTTCCCGGGATATTCGGTTTGCTAACCATGAGGTAGATCTGCTTCTGTTGAAATTAGTACATCTTCTCGACAAGTATGTTTCTCTTCGTCATTGGTAACTCAGGACTTGTTATTTCAGTTTGATTTTATTTTTTTTTAACATTAAATGAAAGATATGTTAAAATCATAATTACCACTGTCCTAATGGTTACTATTTATCTGCCCCCTGTAGACACTGCAAGTCATGTACCCGTATGCGCCTCAGAATGACGATGAGCTTGAGCTGGTGACAGGAGACTTTATCTTTATGTCTCCAGTGGAGCAGAGCAGTGCCAGCGAGGGCTGGGTGTACGGCACCTCGCTGGGCACGGGGCTGTCCGGCCTGCTGCCTGAGAACTACGTCAATCGCGCTGATGAGTCCGATACCTGGGTTGTCCACGGGTACGGAAGGAGGACCGATACTCAGCACAAGCACAAGCTAATCATCATGTGTTTCATGTGTTAAATTTTTTTTTTCTCTCTGTGACACATAAGTAGCCATACTGGGAGGAAAGTTGCTTTTCTGCAACCACTTCACAAACACATTACATTACTTCAGAGGGTTTTTTTTGTTTTTGTTTTTTTTTTACAGTTGAAGCACAAACGTGTAAAAATAGAGAGAGGATTCATAGCTGACTGGAAAGGTCACAGGGAAAGAAAAGAAAATGAATTAATGTCTTGGCCTGCATCCTGACTAGCCTTTTAACTCTGCTCCTTCCCCCACATTATTAGAAACCGACTTTTGCTCATTTCTGTTTGTCTGCGATTATGATGTTTAACGGTATTTTTTTTTTTTTCTTAAAACATTTTTCTTTTCATTTTACTTTTTAACCTTTGCATAAACTCTGTCATTTTTAAAGTGCTATATGAATAAAGCTGAGTTGAGTTCTCTGTGTTTGTCTGATCCTCAGGTCTCACTCTGTCCTCAATTGTGCTTCTCCACCCAATTCTGGCAGTACTGTGGGTGGGTTGTTATTTGATGGACAGCTCAATGACTGTCTGTTTGACAGTCTCATGGATCCTTCCAGCCTCACCGGCCTCTGTCCTCCAATGCAGGTACAGTAGTTTTGCATTGTGTGACTTTCCTTATGGCATGCAGGAAAAAACAGTATCCTTACGAACTTTGCTGCTGTGTACCAATAATCTTGTGCATCCCAATAAGACTGTATTTGATAACAGTAATTACAGAGTAGGCATCTAGCAGGAGGTTGAGATTAGGGCTGCATAACCTGTGTTTAATGTCTTAAATTTGGAATGAATCTTCATCTCAGGTGTCCAGGCCAACGAGCCAGTCCTCCCTGTCTAAGATGAGACTGTTTGTGTGTCGCCATGGGGAGAGGATGGATGTGGTATTTGGGAAACACTGGGTCACTCAGTGCTTTGACTCCAAAGGTTAGCAAGCCCGGATGTTTGATCCATTTTCATACTGTCGGCTTATGTCAGACACTTTTGACTTTAGTATTTCCTTCTTCTGTAAGATTCTCATTTGTGTCTGTGTAGGCCGTTACATCCGCTCTAATCTCAACATGCCATCCAACCTGCCAATCAGAAGCGGAGGTCACCGGGACTATGATAAGGATTGTCCAATTACAGTGTTTGGCTCCACCCAGGCCTGTCTTGTAGGTCGGTACATTTTATATACAGTACGGTTTATTCTAATGGTGTGTTAATTAATAAGTATGTGTAAAAGAGGTCATATACACTATCTACTACTGCAAAGTTACAACAGATTAATAAAGGATTTAAGTTTTTAAGGATCCTTAAATACAGTAGAGATTATGTTTCCAAAATTAAAATGCCTGTCAATAGAATAACCCTGTATCTTGATTCATCGCAGGTGAAGCCCTGTTGGAAAGCCACACAACAATAGACTTTGTTTACTGCTCTCCTTCTCTTCGCTGCGTCCAAACTGCTCATCACATTCTTCAGGGTAGGACCTCATCTTCACTGGTCATCAATAGTCTATCCACAGTCACAGACCAGTTACACAGCATCTAGTCAGGCTCCTCAGCTGGTCTGATATATGTACATTTAAAATTATTACTGCCTGATAATGTTGGATTTTTTAGTGCTTAACGTTTTGGATCTGAAACCTTCAGCTTTACTCAGATCTTTAGAGGATTTGTCTTGTTTTTCAAAGCTTCAAAAAAATTACACTGAAACTTCTGTGCTACCTAGAGGCATCATTAGGAAACAATATGGACTGGAAAAGAAAGAGGTTTAAAAGGAGGACCAACTTCATTTCCCATCCATTTGCACTTCATGAATGTTTTTTTTGTTTAAAGAAATACTTTCTTTGTCAAACCCTTATTACACCAAGATTTAAACGTCATGTGAAGATTTATTTATAGATTTTATACAAAAGTTCTAAAAGAGCAAGACAAAATGAGATTACCCAGTGGATGCATGGTGTGACCTGAGTGTTTTCTGGGAGATATCTCTGACAATTTCTCTCTATGTTTCACTCTGTGTCAGGTCTCAAGCAGGAAGGTAAGACAAAGATCCGAGTGGAGCCTGGATTGTTTGAATGGACCAAGTGGGTTTCAGGCACATGTTTACCCACCTGGATCCCCCCAGTTGAGCTGGCTGCTGCTAACCTGAGTGTGGACACAACATACAGGTACACAGAAGTACCGCCAGTGCTATAGATTCTATATGGTTCCATCTGTGATGCTGCAATTGACAGTAACCTTCCTCACCTATCGCTTTTTCCCTAGACCTCATATTCCCATAAGTAAATTGGCGGTGTCCGAGTCTTATGACACCTACATCAGCAGGAGCTTCCAAGTGACCCGAGAGATCCTTGCAGAGTGCAAGAACTTGGGTAAATGGGAATTATCGTGTATCCAGTGTTTGAAATTAATACCAACTTTACTCAGCACAACATGTGCGCATGTAGAACGTACATGGCTACCTTCTTTTTTTGAGATGGTTAGTTTTCAAAGCCTCTTGTTAACTGATGTTTTCATATTTCAAAATTTCATCTGTGGTGGCTTTTGCTTTGCTGGCCCTACACAAAAGAAAGTGTGCCTGACTCCACATACACACCCTAAAGCCTTGAAACTGAAATTGTTGACACAATTATATATATATATAAAAAAGCAGCTTTTTAATAAGCAGTTTGTTCTTCGCTTACTGGCTCTCTGTATAAAATTGTTTACTTTGGATGCTTTCCCAGTCTCTCTTTAAATATGTCCGAGAGCCTGAACAATTCAAACTGCATATTATCAAGTGTCTATAAACATTACAGTAAGTTAATGTTATCTGTAGAATATGGTTCTCTACCTCTTTCACACAGGAAACACAGTCCTGATTGTGGCCCATGCCTCCTCCCTGGAGGCCTGCACTCGCCAGATACAAGGCCTCAGCCCCCAAAACTCCAAGGACTTTGTGCAAGTTGTCCGAAAGGTCAGTCCGCTCCTTTACTTACAGTGCTCCTTTCAATTCTCTCCTCTGCTCTCCTCATCCCTTTTTTTCTTTGATAACATACACATCTGTCTCCTTTTGTGCAGATTCCTTACTTGGGTTTTTGTGCATGTGAAGAATTGGGAGAGACCGGGGTGTGGCAGTTGGTTGACCCACCCATCTTGCCTCTGACACATGGACCCAATCACAGTTTCAACTGGAGGGAAATGCTAATGCAGGACTGAAGGACATGCTGTTTTGCTCTCTATCTTTTGCTGCCCTGAACTGCTGAAAAAGTATTTATTTTTTAACCTACACTGCTCTAAATCCGTCCCAACTACCAAAAGAACAAAAACAAACAAACAAACAAAAAAAGTCTGGCTTCTGTCAAAGACATCATGCAAAATGACATGCATTCACTCAGACAAATGTATTCGGATGTACTGCTCAGGAAAGAGAAAATACACGTTGTGTGGAGACCACAGGAAAAATGAGCTACAGATTGGGCAGAAGTTTGTCACATTCCCCTCATCATTCCACTTCGTTGTCCAAAATGTGGAGGTGCTTATGAGAAATCAGGAAATGTTTTTGATGGTGGCTAATGTTTTATGCCGTGAGAAGGTGTGTCACTGTCTATGGCTCCTCCTCAGGGGCGGCAGTGAAGACTGTGTTTCTGCTGCCCTCTCACACACTGTGACCAGAATAAGATGAGAAGACTTGTACCACAGAAATATTTTTCCATGTTTCGGAAATTATTATTTAACTTGTAGCTATGACCCTCCTGCGAAAAAGCACAAAAGAAATGTTGACAATCAGCCACGGGAGAACTGATCTTCATTATTTCTGGTGTTGAGGTGGGTGGGTTTATTATAAGTGTTTTATTCCTGTAAATGTCATATCATTAAATGATTAACATTTATGCGCCCACATGAATCCCTTAAGATGCCTGTGAAGCCATGGTTGACAGGCATTATGTGGAGGCAATCCAGCTTTTATTACCACCACAGGAGCAACCAAGTCAATAAGACAAAGCGAGATTAATATAATGATTCCGAGACTCTGTGGTTGGATTGTTAATTTTTTGCAGGCACATTGACTCAAACTTTTGCTAGTTAATCATGACCCTGACACTCTGTGTAAGCCTTGATAACCACATTGCTTTTCAAGCACCTGTTGCATTTCTTTTTTTTTTGTTGTTGTTTTTCTTTTTGGTTGTGTCAGATGATTTAAGTGCTTACCGCCTATGCCGATTATTTGTTGTATGACTCAGAAAATCTATTGATACTCTCAAAAGTAAATAAAGCAAAGTTGTGGAGATATGTAGGCTTATGCATATTAGCCTGTGCCATGTGTTCTGTAAAAACTATTTAAAAAAGACATTACTTCTTTCACCCTAGTAAACAGTGGGAAGGTTAAAAACGTCTAACACTTTGACCGTCTCTGTCCTGCAGCAGTGTAATTGTGCTGTTTCCCTCACATTAAACTAAGCAAAAGTCAGAAAACACTGCCACCAAATTTCTTTCATTGACCATAACGTTTTACTTTGCCGAGCACACGCATCAGAATGAGGGACTCGCTCTCAAGTGTTATTAATCTTTTAATTTTATTTTTTAAATTTGACATGAGCAAGCGCGCACAGCGCCATTAACCTGCACTACGTGACCGCAGCCGCCGCCGACGTGATCAGACACACCTGTGCTTCACCTGCTGTGACGTGGTAAAGGTGAAGCTGCGGTCCCAGAGGTCCGTTAACACAAGGTTGGCTTGTCTTCGTCAGGCTGCTTCTTTTTGTCTAATCTTTGCCTGCCTTCCTACGGAAGAGACTCCGGACACTGAAGTGGAGCCATCGCTACCCTGATATAGTTTTAATTAATTTATTTTTTAAACCCGGATTTATGGAGGGGGGTTGTAAATATTACAGGATGCGCTGATTTTTGCGGTAAAGGGTTTTACGGTCGGTTATGTTAGCTAACGGTTACGGGCTAAAAGTTATTCAGTGACAGCTTCTCCACGGCACCGATTAATCCGTTAGATCTTTTGTCCTATTGCTGAGACAGGTGAGACATTTCATGTTTGTTTTTTAGTCCTCGGATAAGTTAGTACAAGCACCTGTGTGTGTGTGTGTGTGTGTGTATATAGGTATTGATGGCTGCAGAGAACAGCGATAGCTAATTGGGGCTAACATCGAGTGGGCTAACATCAGTTTTGCAAAAAAGTAATTCCCAAGCTTTTGTGCCCCTTTTTGAAACAAAGGCCGACGTGAAACATCATTTCAAGCCAACGAGTGAAGCTTTTACTGCTTCGACGTTAAACTATTAATATGTTGGGGCTTTTATGTATGTAAGTGATGATCCTCATCTACTGTACATTAGCATCCATCTGCTGACCCCTGACAGCCTCGAAAAGTTGGTGTCCTGAGGACCTGAACCTCTTGAACTCACTGTTTGTGATCGACACACAGACGATGTGATGAGATATGACTTTAAAGCGTCGCTATAATTGTGGCTGTAATGCTCCCATCCTGAAATTGCAGTTGATGCACTTCTCAGAATAATGGCAGCATATCACCATACTTCTTGTTTTCAGAAACAGGTAAACAGTGGATTTCCTACACGGCGCCCGGCCGCATTTGGCTGTTATGTCATTCATACTCCACCACCTCATGGTGGTAGGTGTAACATAGGTGTTTTTACAGGACCTGGATTCCTCTCAGACTCACCTGATTAATAAGATGGAAAAAAAATGTAATAAATAGTATGAAATATCATAGTCTGCCGTACATGTATCAGGCATTACTGTAATTCCTAAATTGCTATTAAGGAAGAGTCTTCTGTGTTCACTGAAATTTTGCAAGCAGTGACCTCAGTACGGCACGGTTCTGCACACCCCTGGTCATTTAAAAAGAAAGGTCCTTGGAAAACTGTCCATACATACACTGTAACTCAACTCAAGTTGCACCATGTCTTATGATATATCAGTAAGCATGTTAGATCTTGAGATTGAGAAGGAGGGCCCCTGATGAGTCCAGATGTCTCACCCCCAAGTGCAGTGCATTCTTACACACACAGGCACTAGATGGTGCTCTTTGATAGCCAATATGAACAGCAGCCCTTCACGGTAAACTACGACCCCCACACTTGGACTATGTGTCAGCAATTTCTGATTTCTGTTTTATGGGCAATACATTCTTTACGTCCTTGGTTTTATCAGCTTGTGCCAAAACGTTTTGGGTTTTTTTTTTTTAAACATTTACATGCATACGTCGGAAAAATATCAAAAGTGAAACACGTTTCCTTGGTGCTCGTTTCAGTTCTCGTCTCAGTTTCCACTGTTCTTGAGGAACCATGAAAGTTCAGAAATATGAAAAAAAATTGGTTTGCCGGTGATTCTTTTTTTCTATTGATTAGATTAAATAGAGCATGGATTTATAGTATTTATACAGTATATAGTATATTTATTTTACTCTATATTATATACTTTACTAAATAAATCTTAAATATCATTTTATTGGTTAAATCAAAATGTATGTTCAGTTTCACTATTTAAGCTTTAACGTACAATTACATTTTTACTTAATTTATACTTTATTAACTTTTTTTTTTCTTCTAAAAGTATTAAATTTTTCTCTAAGGAAATCCTTTTACTAATGTCTCTTCTATAGTAGTACATAACTGTTTCTTTTTACGGTTTGTCTTTTATCCACACTAAAAAAGTAAATGCACCTACATTTATTTTTAAGCTCTCTAGCCACTCTGCAACACTTCATATTAAACAATCAATCCTCAGACAAGTAATTCGAGGCATCGTTGGCAGGCCATTATTTTCAAAGTTCTGGTCTAGGACAAAAATAATCTGTCTTGTCTCTCCTAATGTGCTTATATATTATTATCTGAGTTGTGGGATTTGAGCTTTGCATCAGTGATGGTGCAAGAGTTGTATTAAGCACCTGTATTACCACTTTAGATAATGTCCAGA
Organism: Istiophorus platypterus; assembly: GCA_016859345.1. Lineage (NCBI taxonomy): Eukaryota > Metazoa > Chordata > Actinopteri > Istiophoriformes > Istiophoridae > Istiophorus > Istiophorus platypterus. The sequence goes on from CM029129.1 coordinate 9,497,498, forward strand.
ATTCTTGATTTTATTTATTTATTTTTCTAAATTTGTATTGTTTGTCAGTTTTTTTTCTCTGATTGCACATGGAAGTCAGTGAAGGGACATGGAATATGTAACTATTACGCAGTATGATCTAGATAATAACCAATGTCCCCCAGCCTGCATGGAAACAAGCAAATGTTCGGCGTTTTTAATTCAACTGCATTATTTATACTTTGGCCACTTGGGGGCACTGCAACAAGCTCTAACACAACACAACAAAGACATCCTATTATCACCTTTTAAAGTTGATAGGGTGACTGTAGTACCAAACAGTTGCCCATTTACACATCTAGCTGACAAAGAGCAACAATAGCATTCATTTGAAGTCATGTGTCCCAGCGAATTTAAGTCCAACATTTACTCTCCTTTTAGCGCTGTTTTAATCTGTAACAACTGTGAAATATCCAGTTCTTTATCTGCAAGGCTGATAAAAATGGTGAGAGTGAATCAAAAACATGGTCTCAGAGATGCTAAATCCCTTTGGTTTCTAGTGACTAATCAATAGTATGCTAATTAGTAGCTTCTTTACAAGTTCTCAATTAAATTACACTCACCAGTGTTTTACAACTCCATCGTTACATAGCTGCAACTTGTTAATAAGCATAGCTTATGTTAATGAATCTGAAATTAACATGTTTGTTTGGCCAATCATGGATATCAGCACTGATTTAGACCTAGTGCCACCTTTTACTGGGGCTGAAATTAGGTTGTGGGACCTTTATCCCCATGGAAACAATTTGGACTTTTGAACTCTGTTTTACTTTGTAGGATGACTTATGGTAAGTTTTGACAGGGAAATGGTTTCTGTCTCCTAGTTAGACCCGTTGAGGTCCTTCAGACACACTGCAGACAGTGTGAAAGGAAGAAGTACCTTAAAGCGGCTCTCATGCGAGGCAGCTGGGCTTCCTGTTGGTAGTGAAGTCAGCTAGGACACTGGGGGAACTGAAAACTTGGTTTCCTTTAAGACAGTGTGGAAAGAGTCAGAAGTGTGACCTTCTCTGTGTTGTGTTAAGACCAGTTAATGGCAAAACCAAAATGACACCAGTGGGCCATAATGTAGAGAGTTTGACCTAGCAGGCATACAAGGGTTTAAAATGTGTGTGACAGCACTCGGGATCATGAGACTGGAGTGGGACATGAGGGTTTTGTGCTTCCTTAAAGGAGATTCATCAATTTGGGGGTTTTTGTGCACTTGCGCTTGAATTTGTGTGAACACTGCTCTTAATCTGAGAAAGTAAATCAACATGTAGGGTCATCTTGATTTTTTTTTTATAGGCAGACCTTTCTCACCAATCGACAAGCTAGGGGATTGAATTAAAGATGATCCATCCTTCTGAGAGGATTTACTAAGAGCAAGCTTAGGTACATAGTTAAATACGTTGTGTATAGTATGGTCCATGGTTTCTTGTTTTTTTTGTATAGTTCTTGGTACTGCAGATTTCAAGGGACTGGTTGTGAATTTGTCCTTATCTTTCTTTAAGTGTGTGTAAACACAAGGATGAAAGGGAAGCTAGACAGGTACAATTCAGAAAGCACCCAGAAACAAGTTTTACAGTGTTTCTCAAAAACTGTTGTGTAATATACATATAGTTAATTTACTTGGTGTTTATTTCATACATTACCTTCATATAATACACATAAGGAAAACAATTTGTCCTTCTGTAAATTACTAGCAGTTTTATTCATTCATTCATTATTTATACCTGCTAATACTTTTCTTCTATATTCAATCAGGAATCAGCACTTTATTCCTTTTCTTAAAAAACAGAAAGAATTTCTCACGTCAAATGTTATTATTTGTATATTAGTTAAAAAAGTAAAAAAAAAAAAAATGTTAAAAAATTAGGTCTTCAGGAAATTGGCTTGTCATTATTATTGAGAAACCGAGCCTGGTTTTCACAGTTGTCCCGTAGATATATCAAGTATGTTTTCAGTCACTCCAAATTTATCTGATCTTCCTACTGTACTAAAATATTTTTTATAATTATTAATTTTAATGATTGGATTTATAATTATAAAACATTAACTCAATAAGTACCCTTATGTTGTGTTGGATTGCATGATATTCTACAGTTGTGTATATATAAAAAGAAGATGCAAAAATGTACCCTTAATTGTACATATATATCATGTACTTCACTTTACATTTAAAATAAAAAAAAGTTTCATAAGGAGAAAAAAAAGGGGAGAGGAAGTGAAAAATGAGAGACGGCAAGACAATGAGTTTCCAGCCACCTGTTTTAATCTGTATTTTCAAAGTGCACATAAAAAAAGACTTGAATGGAAGCCCAAAATCAAAAAAAAGGTTTGTAAGCTTGGCTGAGTAGGAAAAGTGTATGTTTCAATAAAAGCAAAATGTAACAAAGTATAATGCAAACAGGCTTAGTGAATTGATTGTGATGCACATGAAGCGTGCAACTTATTTGTCAGTCAAGCTTTGGTTCCACTGAAGAGACTTAAAATAATGGCAGATGAAATCATCAGATCTGTGTGGAGTGATGAGCAGACTGTAAAGTTCCTCAAATTAATACAAACAGCAAACATTCATGTAGAAAATCACATTTTCTGCATGGTTTTTCACTGTCAGGTTTTTCTGGAACTCTTTTAATTATGCCATCTCGTTGTGCCCTTTTCTGCAATGGCACCCAACTAGAGAATTAGTGCCACCAGCTGTTCATCTCAATGTGCTCCACTGACAATATTTGCATAATGGTAGTGCATGGAAACACATATTAATTTTCAATTTCTTTTTCCAGTTTCATGGAAATTTGATTAAAACTTGTGCTACATTTGGATGGAAAATTTACTACTGATTGAAATTCAGATCGATTCCAAAAGGCTTTTGATAATCAGAAGAACAGATCACATTTCTAGACTAAAAAGGCTCTCCAATGTCTAAATCATAAACTTTGCTTGATTGTGGTTCATAAAGCCTGAAAGTACACAACACAAATCTGTAGGAATGCAATTAGCATTGTACCAAGTGTGTGGATGCATTTGGATTTAACATCATAGATAGAAAAATCACGGATTGGCTTGGATCAATGTAAAGCTGTTTGTTGACTTTCAAAAATTGAACAGCTTTACAGTAAAATTACAAAGACAAATCTGAAGTCACCTTTTAGCTTGTCACTCATGAGAAGCAGCAGAGACAAACAAATGAAACTGTGTCAATTTTACATTGCAGTGTTGTTTTAGGATTAGGGTACATGGGTTGAATTACTTGATAGTTTCTCATTCGTTCATAGAGAGAGCCCTACTTAATATCAATATAAATATATCTGAACATGGCTCGAACGGTCGTACATTGAAGGGGTTTTTGTAATAAGAGGTTTAGCCCTTTGCCTTTGAACAACAGAGCTAGTCATCCTGACCACTAATAGGGTTTGACACAGCTGTCACGAGTAAATGAGGACTCTACATGTTCTCAAGATGGGCTGAACTGGCTTCAGAGTCTAAGATCATGGGAATGTGAATATGCCAGAACAAATACAGATTCCAGCAAGCACATAGACAGGGATGCCACCTCTACTATAGTTTTCCATGAATTAGCAAAGTCTATATCTGATAAAACATTCCTAGACACATTGTTGGACTCTCAATTTCTGACTTGAATTTAAAAATTTTTCAACTTTAATTATACCAAATAATTTTTTTGCAGTATTGGAAAACATTTTAATTCTGCCTCACCCCCCTGTAAACACTTCTTGGTGTTTCTGAAATTAGGCAAGTGAGAGCTAGAATGTGCGGTTTGAGGCCAACTTTTCCTCAAGGGAAACACTGAGTGATGTTTCCAGGGGCTTTCATGAGCCCTCCTCCTTTACTCTTGTTGTAGTCATTCTTGCCAGCTTTCCCAGGCTGACATAATGGTAGCCACTAAAACATTTTTACTGTATTTAGTCATTTATAGAGACATTCTTAGTGAGGGTCAATGAATTTGCTTAATTATTTGCTTTGGCCTATCATGACATTTTATTCAAAAGATATGACATTCCATATGACCCTGGTTTGCGTTTTGTCTTTCATTTCTGTATCCTAACCTATAAGGATTAAGTGTATGCTTTCCTAAATTGGACATTTAACCGAGGTTTTTTGCAATGAAGGCAACATCAAATCATTTTTTATTGTGTTGCATAACTTCAAGATATGTACCTGTGAAAATATGTAAAACATCAGTGTTTTCATCTCCCTTCCAGTCTCTACCAAGATATTGGTAAGAAATAGCTCAAGGTCTTGTATGGTTATGAGTTATTTATTTCTTGTACATTTGAAAATAATAACTTGGTCTGTTTGAATGCTTCTGTCATTTTGAAATGAGCTCAAGGTGTGAAGAAAGCAGTGCTGTTCCTTTGCTTAATCTTTCTTGTCCATATGTTTTTCTGTAAATTATGCAAGCAAAAAGAAAATCTTCTGTACTATACTCACATCTGTTCACAGGAAGAAGCTCGAGAAACAGCAGCCTCTGAGTTGTCCTTTCTTTTCTGTTCTGTCTTGGAGCTGTTTGGGAGGGAGGGAGGGAAGTGCAGGGAGGAGGAGGAGGGAGGTGGAGTAAGGTTGGAGTCCCACACAAGGGGAACCACTGGCAAAGGAGCCGTTTCATACTGTGCTGTTACATTCTGAGCTGTCTATGCTTCTCTCTCTCTGTTTGTATTCGCTGGAAATCAGCATGCACCTGTGTTTCTGCTCTCACTGGTCTCTATCATTCCAACTGGTTGTTTATGAATGCTGTCATGTTAGCAGCTCGTGCAGCAATCAGCAGGAGAGAAGCAGAACTGGACCTGGCAGTCTCAAAATAACAAAAACTCAGAGCAAAGGAATTGTGTTTGGAGAGTTTCTGCCTCCATTTTGAGACAAAAGACATCTGAGTGGAAGAGGGTAAGTTACTCACAAGAAGCTGAAGTTACTCTGGGTTTGTTGGGTTTCAACTAGGATCAGTATGAAAGTTTTTACCTTCTTGTACAACCGCTTTAAATCCCTTTAGTAAACTGAACAATGCTGTAACTGTGTGCACACGCGTGTGTGGGGGCGTGTGTTGTGTTTGTTGAATTTCATGATGCGTTGGCTGGTCTGTGGTTCATCTTTGGATTAGACTCAGCTGCTTTGGTTCTCTCGGGGTATGTCTTGTTTTCTCTCATGTTCATTTGTTCAGACAGCTCACATGTCCAGAAATAAACACACGCACACACACTTCCATGCACAGGAAGCAATTTGACAGTGTGATCTGACAGGATTTCGTCCTGCTGGTTCAAAACAGCAGTCTACTTGCAAACCAATAATCTGTGGTACTCTTACTTCAATTACAATAACATTACAATATAACTCATACAGTCTGCAGTGTTGTTGGTAGGTTATCTCTGATTCTGGAACATTCAGTATCATGGGTGAGTTTGCTTTATAAAAACACACACTTGGAATTTGTAACAAAAATACCATATTTGATATTTCTGGGAAGCTCTTTTTTGCAGTAATAATTCAGTGAATTTGCATTCTGTAAAATCGCCACTTTATGCAATTTCATTGTTCATTGTTTATGGTCGCGGCCAAAGTTATTGTGAAAAATCCAAACTTGTAAGCATGAACTCAAACCCACAGAATATAATGCTTTTTTGCATGCATTGCAATCAATGCAGTAGAGAGAATTTTATGCTTAATATGATTAAGAGCTAGCCTGCTTATTGTTAAAATAGTGTAGTTGCTTGTTTAAGGGAAGTAGTCTTAAACATTGTTGGCAGCTGAAATGGATGTTGACAGATGCAGGCAGAACTGATCAACCTGGCAGTAATGAACAACGGTAGCGCTAATTAAAAGTTAAATGAGCATCATGGATTTTTCATCTGTTCATGGTTTGAATGTTCATCAGAGCTAAACATTAAGTTATTTCTGATTAGAAAAGTTTCAGGTCCCCACTGAGACCTGGCAGTGTCCAGGAGCATCCAGACATTACAAGATTTTTAAACCTAATCGTAAATAGTCTCTTGAAAAACCTACCTGAACCTGATTTACATAAATGAATTTCATTTAAACACTCACACAGTCTGCTCGACTGAGTATAATCTGGACCCAGCGCAACTTGGATCCTGAGTTAGGTTCACGATTACTAGGAATTTAGCAAACCTGTGACGGCCTCTAATCTATATTACGATCAGACATCATGAAAAGTACCCTTTACACAGAATTAGTAACATTTAACCACAAAAGCTTTCTGTTTAACATTTGAGTTGAATTTAAGGGGGATTTAGAGGGAAAACAGCCCTGGATTAAAATAGCACAAAAGGTGGGGGTATGCTGTTTTTTCTGTGAGGCGGTGACATACGATCCAGGAAGTCTAGTTTGAGTAACATATTTATATGTTAAAGTGTTTCTTAGACAGCTGTTAGTAAGCCTCACACGCATTGGATTTTACAACTCTGGAAAGTAATCATCGTGACAGCTATTTCATCTTTTGCTCTGATGACTGAAAAGTAAATAGCAGAAATAGTGTTCATGTTACAAAGTAATCCACCAGGAACGTACTATATATCATATTTAATTTGCCAGTGCAGGGCCCAACTGGAAGACACTACATTGTGTTGCAGCAAAAGTTGAGACTGGTCAAATTTTTTTGCTAGATGAACCTGTGTTGTTTTGCTGCAGCCACCTGCTATGCTCTGCTGACAGACTGGCTCCAAATGAATAAGAGGTTGCTTTTTTTATGCAGGGCTGAAGTTGGTCTGAAAGTGGCCTCATTCATCCAAGCTGCAAAGAAGAGGTTGAAGAAAAATGGCTGAACCTGTTAAATTACCTTAAAGCTGCATTAATCCATTTTCAGCCACTAGTGGGCAGAAGAACCCAAAACAAGCTGAGAGAGGCACAATCCTGATATATTATTCTGCTTAAATGGGAAATGTATTGGCAAACAGTGGCGTGTTTACACATCCAGCAGACATGGGGCAACAGTAGCATTCATTTGGTATTATGTGTCTTGCTGAGTGTAACTCCAATATTGACTGTCTTTTTTAGCCATGGTTTTGTCTCCACAAACTCCCGAGAAAAATAGCTGGGTAACTAGATGTTTGATTTTCTGGATGTTTGGTTTTCTGCACCAGGCAGTCACTAACCTTTTTTGTCTTCTGTTTGGTGCTGAATAGACTTAAAAGAATAACTGAATAGAGTTAATCATTCTGTAGCGCAACTATTTTTGTATGTTTTGTATGTAGCTAACAAACGTTTGCCCTCAGTTGTTCGTTTTGTTTCTAGTGTTTGTAATAAACAACCACTGTTGTAGCACTTAGTACCTGCATATGGATATCACTTTCTGATATACTTTCTTTTGCAGTTTATAGACACGGTACAGTATCTACATGACTTTGATGCACTTTAGAAGTACAGAGTGTGCATTTGGGTTCTTCAAAGAACCATAATATGTATCGTGCATACCCAAATGTAGCTGCTTAAACAATTTTTCTTTCAGAAAAAAAGTTAATGAAAAAATCATATAGATAATTAAATGAATAATTATTTCTTCATCTTGCCTAATTGCCGTCTGTAGCTTTATATTATAGGCAGTTTAACAAAGCAAGTGCTCATGAGGTTAAGCACACTGAGAGTGGCTGACCATTCTCAGGTGACCTGAGTTAGGCACTTTGAAAATCTACATGCTATCCTACATGGAAACAGATTAATGTAGCCTTCCTATTTTTCCACAGGTCTCGCCAATGATTTCTGCTCGTGGAAATACTTCCCAACGTCATTATGACACCATATTTAGTGATTTTGCTCACAGTTTTATGAGAGCAGGAAAGTTAAAAGTGTGGGACAGGCCCAACAGAGGACAAGACACAGACTTAGAGGATGATGGCGTTTCCGTACGGACATTAATTTTTTAACCAACAGAAATGGAGGTACTGGGAAGGAATAGCAGAAAAAATAATTATCAAAAAAGTGGTGGGAGTTGTTGGGAAGAGAAAGGCATGTTTCAGGCTCTGCATGCTTCACATTCTTTGCTGCTGACCTCTATGGAAAATAACAACAGCCGGGCTTGAAGGTCACACTGCCATGGCCAGTGGCTGAGTTTGATACATGACTTGATGTTTGTAAGCCAAGCGCTGTTTTGCTCTGTAGTTTTATAATCTGTAATGGGAGGTATTAAATGTTGATGATAAAAATAATCAAAAGCAGTCCAGACAAGATAAGTGATGTAGAAATTTAAATAATAATTAATTCATTTTTCCTTATCATGCAGATTTACCCTCTAAAGCTAGAAGGGTTTAGGATGCTTGTGTCCCTTTTCATTGTCCATCTCTAATGTATGTTAATGGTGTGGTCCATTACACTTACATTAGGACAAAAGTTATTGTGTATTATTGTTGTTTGGCTGCAAAAACTCTATAAAGGGTTAAGAGTACTGTATCAGTTTATCAGTATGGTATGCTGTCTTTTCACAGGAGACGGATATATATTTCAGAGCATGAACAAGGCATTAATCAAATAAATATTTATGTTTTGTTGTGAGATGTCATCATTTAAGGGTGGACTAATCCTGTCAAAATCAGTCCAAATTTGTTTTTGCTTGGATTATTAAAGGACTGAGGTCAAGGACACTAGCTTGACTTAATCTTAGGCAGCTGGTGAGGGGATGTGACTGAAATACTGTTTTCCTGCAGTAATTGGCATGAGGCTTAGGACTGAAAAGACAGTATCATTGCAGTGATCACACACCATGTCACTAAATGGTTTAGAGTAATCCCTAAACAAACCAAAGACAAAGGCATTAGTGGCAGTGAAAACCTCTGCTTGAGTGATTACCTCTATTCAACTATAATACAATTACATCTATAAGTCAGTGCAAAAGGAATATCTCCAAATAGAAATAACCCTGTTCTTCTTTGACAGAGCACTTTTGTGTTGATTCCACCATCAAAATAACATTTAGCCCAGACCGTACAATCAGAATTTGGAAATTGGTGTACTTTCACATGGATTCTAATATTTGTAGACTTTTACTGTCTGTAGTTCATTCTGCGCACTTATGCAACAAACCACTCGAACGTTACTGGAAGCGAGGTGTATTGTTAGTATTCAAGTAGTAGATATGTAAAAGGTAATTCTACTTGGTTTGAACATTTCACCTTAAATCAATATTTGTCAGTTGATATATATATACCTATTGTGGACATCTCATTACTTGATGACCCTGCGTCCACTTTTCCCACTTTCCCTGCTCCTAGTGTTTCCCGAAGAACTGACAATTGACATCTGACAGCCTTCTATGTTTTGGGCTCATGCGACATTTGACAGTGGTATTCTATAGGGTTGCTCAAATTGAAAATGTTCATAATTTTTTCTTTCATGTATGAAAATGTTACCAGACAAAATATTAGAAACCAGGCCACAACCATTGTGTTTGTATCTGCATAAAAGGGATTTAGTTTTATTTTAGAAAATCTTTTATAATCTAGTGTCTGGTTGAGTGGAAACAGTCATTTTATCCAATTGTGAAAGTCTGTCATTAAACCAATAAAATAAAAACATTATTGAGCAACAATTTTTTTTAAGTTACATTCCTAGCTGCTTTTTACCCTTTTATCTAATTTACTGGTCTACATTCTTTGAATTCTAGTGGCTCTCAGAGTCCATTTTAGAAGTATACAGTATGTGGTCATTTCCACAAAGTAAGTCAGATGAGCTGAATGTAAACTACCAGGCTAGTGTAGCAGTATAAGTTTTAGAAAACATTCTTGAAATGACAGTTTTTGTTCAACCATTTTATATAGTTGAGCTGTTGTGAAGTGATGATTAGTGATTTTTGTGTTCACATCTGCCTGAAACCTGGCACCTCACATTACAGGTGTTAGACCGCCTTGTGATACACTGCATGTGTTATATTTATCAGGATTCGTGGGTATTTGTGCATATAGTACTCTTGTGTACACCTGAATCTGTGGTTATTTATGGAATGGTTATATGAGGTGAGAATCAGTATAGTTCTTTATGGCGCCATATCCTTGTGTCAAGACAGTGAGTAGAGATGACTGGTCTGAGCCTGCTCAATTTTTTTTTAGAAAAGGACAGCCCCTCGTAAACGAAACGACTCTAATAAACTAACTCCTGGTGCGCCTGCCAGACCACACGCCGGCTGTAAAATATGACCAAGCTGCTTCCCTTTTTCTCTCCTCTCTATCTGCCCTTTTGACCCTTTCTCATCTCTTTTCTCTCTCCCTCTCTCTCTGCCTTCTGTATCGCTCACATTTTCCTTCCATTTCTGTCAGTTCCTTCCTTCTCTCTTCCTTTGTCAACAACATTTTTCCCTTTACTGTAGGATATTGTGCTGTCTTCCCTGGTTTCAACATTTTGTGTTTTTTTTAGCAGACATGAGCTGAATACTGGGAAAGTGTAATAGGCGCCATACCTTTGCCAGCAAAAGCCCAAAATTAAATTCAATACAGAGATTTCATTATAAGGAAGAGGAGAGATCAACCAAAACTGTAGCTGAATCCTTGAACTTTAGCAAAATCTAATCAGAATATGACACATTGAATAAGTAAATCAACATTACATCCCTGCAGTAACATATTCATATTTAATATATTTTATATTGTATTTGTTTATTCCACCAAGTATTGGCAAATAACAATAGGTGAAGTGATTTTTGCACTGTTTTTTTGGCTACCCATTCCTGTCAATCTGTCGTTCTACATGTAAAACCAGAATGCCCAATTGTGTAACAAAGTTGGAAATCCTCCATTTCAGGCATAGATAAATGATGAAATCATTCAGAAGACCATTTTGAGGCATGCATTAAGAGTAATGAAATCCATTTTTATTTTGGGCTTGAGAATGATTTTTAGTTATCTCCATCTCTGCCCTACCACTGCCCGTTTCTGTTTTTTGGTACACTTATATACAGATATTAATACACATTGTGGTATTGTACTGAGCTCGAGTGATCTTCCTGCAATGGAATAAAAACAGCTGCTCACATCAAAAAAATGCCAGCTCATGATGCAGAATGAAGTAGACATAAGTTGCCTTGACAAATATAGCTGTTGACTCGGTGTTATCTTTTTATGGGAAAGATGGCTGTGCTCACTGTACTTGAAATGTGCTTCCATACCAGCCAGATCTTTTTCTGCTTTGTAGGGCCTCACCGTGTCAATCCCAGTAACCTGGTGGTTGCTTCTAAGAAATCTGGCTATTGACCAGAGAACAGGACCAAAATAAACAACATACTGTGAGGGGATTAAGAGTGTTAGAGAGCTTCTAAAATTACAGCCCTCTGAACATATCCAGATGTTGCCTTTCTGATCCTCCTCAGGTAACACACGTGACAGAGCTTTAGTGTGCAAAGGGGCTAAGAGCGGTGAGAGTGGCTCATGTACAGCAACCCTCTGAGTGAACCTCTTAACATTCTTTTGCCGTCTTGCACTCCAGCTGGTGTGATCAACCTGCTAAAAAGGCTGAGGGTCTCGCAGTGTGGAGCCGGCTATGTGTCTGCAACCGATCCCATACCGAGCGAGTGAAAAAAACACACAGTACGGGTCTCACTGTAAAGAAAGGTTATTAACTTCTACTCACTCATCTTCAGACAGAACTATATTTAACATTTGAAGTCCTTGTGAGTTTTACTCTCAGTTATTACGCTAAAGGATTAAAAAAAATGCAGGTGAAGCTGGGATTGACTTCTTTTTTGTTTGTTTGTTTTTGTGTACTTTCTTACAAAGCTAATTAAATACTGGCAATTTGCAAGCATTGCTAGAGATTGAACTGGTAGAGTACAAGCATATATGTTGTTATTCCAAGGAAAACTAGTATACAACTAGTATATAATTAAGATATTTAATGATATGTAAAATATTTTGTGTGTGTTTGTGTTTTTGGTGATATATATATGTATATATATATATATATATGTGTGTGTGTGTGTGTGTGTGTGTGTCTGTGTGTGTGTGTGTAGGAGTTATCAAAGATAAAGTCCGTAAAGAGAAATTTTTCACATGGAGATTATAATAGGAAATAGGCATAGATATACAGTAGATGTATGTAATTTTACAGGAATTGTCAGTACATTAGTTTGCCATTTATTGTAACAGGCAGTAGGAGACAGGGACATGAAAAACATTTAAATTCCAGCACCATTTTTTCTGCACCCTGCTGTGTACTGCCTCCGAAAAGCTCAACCAATCCATTCGTTATGTTTAGGTTAGATTATAGATTTTAATGTTAGGGTTGGCTTTGTGGTTGGATTTTGGGTGTGCTAGTGCTGGTGAAGGATTTATTCAGTTATAGAGAACTGATCCCATGGCAACAAAATCTCTTGGGCAGCAAAAAGGTTTGATTTGAAACATTTTCAGTTTTTTTTTAATACATTCAGAAACCTGCTGCATGGCTCAAAGTTTGGAATGTAACTAATCAGAATTGAACACGTTTAAAGTTACAACTTTAACTCCACTGATTTTATACATTGAACTATGGGAGAGTATAACTATGTATGTGAAAAAAGTTGTATAAAGTAGCGGGAGCTGTAAGAAGTCTCCTAAGTTGACCCAAGTGATGTCATTTGAGTCAGTGGATGGGTTTGAAGACTAGAAGTTGGAAAATGGAAAGAAAATTCTATGAATGTAGAATTAGGAATTAGTGATCTTACCAGACCTCTGTAGCCTGCTCCTCATCTCTGTTTAGCAGAATCTCCGTCCAAACTCAGTCAGTGTCAGTGAGTGGCATTGTGGGTAATGTACGAAACAGGTTTTGATGAGGAAGAAAAAAAAGGCATGGATTGAAAAAGATGATATCTGGTTCTGCTGCGTCAATTTTGATCAAGTTTTTAAAGTGAACTATCCATTGTGAGTCTGACAATATAATAGGAGAGCAGTGCTAAATGGAGTACTCTTTTAATATCAGAGTGCAGAGAAATTCAGAAACTGCTGTTTAGAGTATGGGCCTTTTTCACAGCAGCCTACTTGATTTGTCACTGTAGGAGAGCACAGGTTTGATAACATTTGCGATGGCTCCTTTCTGTTCAAGTGTCCAAGGAAGCCATGACAGTGTGACAGGTAACCAGCATGCACAATAACGGATATTATTCGTTTGATAATTTACATCTCTGCATTTCCTCCGGCAGCAAACAACAGCATGGACATCTCATTTGAGTCCTTTTTTTGGCAGTGGTTAAATGCAGTTCCACTGAATGCAAAAACACTGAATGTTTTTCTGTCCCCTCTTGGGAACAATTGTTTCTTCAGTTTGCAAGATGTTGATCTCTCTTAACCAGCCACGATTCTGTTTTGAATTTTCTATAAATTCAGGCGAGGCAGACCTGATGGGAGTTGTTGCCTATGGTTATGGGGGATAGTAAACACAATAAAGAGAAAAGAGCTTTAGATTGGGCTCTTTATTGACAGTGAGATCATTAGTACTTGCGACTTTGTCAAACTGCAAGGAGTTTTTTATTTTGGTCTTCCTATGAAAAGGCCAACAACCATAATATTTTTAAACATTCTAAAAACCGATGTAATTTTCACATGCTATCTGGGTAATTTAACATTAGTCAAAGTAAATATTTATTTCATAAAGCAAGTTAAAGATCTGTATACCCTCTTTAAAGTATTGCTGTCCTTTGGAGCTCATCTTTTTTCTGTGAACTGCAGATTTGTTGCTCCAGGTTATGAAATGAGATTTTTTACGCTTGCCTTTTCTCCCTTAATGCCAACCATGCCCAACATCCTTTTTTCTATCCTGCTATCCATTTCTCATAGTAGCCCTTTTGCATTGTGGGCTGAATCAGCACCATGAGTGGAAAACAGGGACCCTTGGGCCAGAGAAAAGGCATTATATATGCTTTCAGCATGTGAAATATCCTAGCTGAGTTTGCTTCTTCTTTAGAGGCAAAAAGACAGATGTGTACATTTCCCAAATTTCTCCTAACATTGGAGTGCACCCATAGATGTTGTGATTTGCTCTCAAATTCTTCATTCCTTACAATTGTAGCTTGATAGTTATTTAGATAGTTACTGCTCAAATGAAGCACAATATGACTAAAAGGGATTAGGGGAACATGTACTTGTCTGCTTATTTAATGTGGTGGTTTAGGTGTTAGCCTAAACACCATATCTGAACATCACACTAATACTTCTAATGTAGACACATGATGCAGAATTACTGAACATTTTTTTCACAACAACCTTTTCACCCTGTGTGACATCTGTTCACATGCAACTATTACAAGTAAATTTCTGGTTATCTGCGTTAGCAGAGACTTAAATCTGGTACAGTAATTACATTTCACTGCTAAAACCAAAGAATTGCTAACATAATTATCACAAAAGCTTTCAATGTCAGAGCTGCGTGAAACCCAGGTTGCCTGGGTCACAAACTGAGCTCAGAAGAACTGTTAATGTACATAATTGTACATAAACCAATGGCAATCAGAGGTATTTTTAGGGTGCACATTTTAGTCTAAAGGAGGTATTTGGGTGGTGGACAATGACTTTGAAAATAAAACAAAATATAAAAAAAATATTTCACTGCCATGAAACAAACCAGAAGAAAATAACAAAGGCCTATCTGGCTTACAACAAATAACTCTTTTATCTTTCTAGATGTTTACAAGAGTGAAAGAGGGTTGGAATGGAGACTGTGGATCCATATGAATCCCCTAGTTTGCCATAAAAAAAGGATTTTACTTCAGTTAGGATCTGTTCAATTTGGAGATTCCAAATAATGTATTGTAATTCAGACAAAGAAATTTTTAGCATTTATCTCTTAACAACTGAGTCCACACTTTGTATCAAAAGATGCAAACAAAAGCAAAATCCCAGGAACATTCTCAAAGGCATTTTACAGTGTCTGCCTCAGGGAAATGTTCCACATGTATCAACCTTAAAACCTGCATACTTTATGTCCCGTACCCTGAAGAGCATATTTTCCCAATACTCAGTTCCACTTTGTCCCGCTTTACCTGAACTTGTAAAGATGTAAACCACTAACTCAGTCTGCTTTTAAGTGCTGCTAAATAAAGATCTTTCAATTTGAATCTGAAATCCCATTTAGCCCTCAGTCAAAAATCAGAGTTAATTTTTAAAATTATCGTTACTTGTTCTGATCATTAAAAAGGAAGGAAAGTACTTAAAGGATACATCAGACTCACATCTCCTCTCTGCTCACCCGCTGATTCCTGGCAGGGGCTTGGAGAATCAATGTAAACGGACTTGTGTTGAGAAGTGCAGCTAATGAGCCACTGGCATGTTTTTTTTAGCAACAACAAGGTTTCTAACTAACAAGGTATTGTTAGCAGCTTTATTGTTAGCAGCAAACCCTCCACATCATCAAGCTAACAGAAGAAACATTTAAAGGGGATTTTTTTTTTAGCAATGCTAACAATGTGGGTCAGTTGGGCCACATCTTTGGTCCAGACTATCAACATCTACTGGATGAATTAGCATGATATTTCGTACAAACACTCGTGATCCCCAGAGGATTGATCCTAATGACTTATTATTTCTTGACCTTTCCTCTAGAGCCACCATGACATTGACATTTCTGGTATTTTGTGTAATATCTTGAAAAATGTTGAAAAGATTATCATGAAATTGGGTACATTGACATTCAATACTCCAACAGGATGAATAATGATAATTTTTATATAAATATGATAATGTAACTTTGTCCTATACTTTGTTCTATAGCTAGATATTTGCAAAACTACTAACATCCCCCTCAGCCTCAGCTGTACTTTGTGTTTAGGATATTTAGCAGATGTTAGAGTACTGGCACTTTAAAGAGGAATTTAACACCCTGAGTTAGCTTGAACACTACCTGTTAATAAATTTAAAAAAAAAGGGATTTGAACCCTGACACATACCAGCAACATATTTTAGTGGCTTTCAGGCAAAATGAATCCTAACTAAATTTTCTGATGGCCACATAATTATGCAACTCTCATTTTAAAAATCTATATTGGCCCATAACAGCTTGTGTTTCACTCACATGATCTCAAGCTTTTTTTCTTTACCAGTCGAGAAAGCAGTGGCACTAACTTAAGTCCCTGAGACCTTCACTGACAGCTAAGATGGTTCAGAGCTGGTTGACCTGTGAGTTTAGCCTGGCCAAGATGCAACAGAGGTCCCCAGAGAGTAATTAGAGAATGAATGGTAGGCAGGGTTCTAGCTTACAAGTAGTAGAGGCAGTATTTCGACTACCGTAGTATGGCTATCACTCTTACTTGCAGTTGCATGCTCGCAATCTTTCCATACACCATTCTGTCTGCAGTGCTGACAGTTGACTGCTGTTTTTACTATGTATACTATATATTTAGATTTTTCACAGATTTTTAGGGGTCAAGTGCACGCAGTTTCTGGATTTTTTGTGGAAAAGGAAATCACAACTTGCTAAACATCAGCATTATTGTGAGCATGTAAACATGCTGACATAAGCATTTATTAGAGTTGTGTGTTCTTGCTGCCTTTCACCCTCTGCCTCTAATCTTCATCTTTCCTCTTCCAATCCTAATGAAGCTCCTCTTCTGTGTATAAACAAGGCTGGTCATAATGTTTAAGTGACTTACAGTCATCTTTGTAATAGTCCACTCACATCATGGTTTAGCTAGTTTGGTAATGCGATGTTTTGTCAGAGCTGTGTTTGCCAAATTTCTAAAGTGGTGGTGGCAAGTGCAAAGTTGTTTTGACCCATAGTGAGAATGGCTGCAATAATGCGAACAAGACACAGTTTGGAAAAAAAAAAGAAAAACAAAATTTCCCCTTAACAGTGCTACATTGTACCTGATAATTTACCTTGTGCTATTTGCATTTAATTGGCTGCAGCTGTTTCACACACCACAGAAGATATGTGCCTCTTGTTTTCGCATTGAGCTGGATCAAAAATCACAGCTTAGGTTTCATTGTTCATCTTTCAGTTTTGTTTAACATGTAATTGTCTGTGTATCTGCATTCTGCTTTTTCCCACACATGTAAACAAACACTCAAGCACACACATGCTCGTGCACGCTCTACCTAAATAGCAGTAAATGGAACAGCGAAAGGCCACCTGGTTCCTGTGTGTTTCAGAGAGCTTTACTTTTAGGGCGAGCCTCGCTACTTAGTTAAACAAAAGGGCCTCCGTGTTGGTCCTCTAGATAAACACACTTTCCTGAGAAAACACGGACACGGTTACACTTTAACTTGTGCAGGGAGGCCACAGCTACATCCTCTCGGACAGTTTAGGTCAGACTGGGCTAGAGTTCAGACCTGCAGCGGGAATCATGCGCTGCACGTGAAACCATGCTGGCCTGTCAAACAATGGAGCCTTTGACAGCCATACCCCCCTCCCTAGTCCAGGGTACAGTCAGAGTACTGTCTCTCTAGGGCTTGGGTGTCACTCCCCATCTCTGTTGTGCTCCCCTGGAGCTGACCAGCTGGCCTCTAGGCCCTGGGATGTGAAAGCAGCAGCACAGAAGAGATACAGTCAAAGTTCAGCCCAGATTAGCCCAGCAGAGAGGCCAGCAGCATCTCAGCCAAGTCGCAGCTATTCCTGCATAAATAACCTGAGAAGCCGGGAAAGTTTCGAGGAGGTTGAACTGGTCGTTTATAGTCTGACCCACCCCAAAAAATTCAGTTCGGGTCTGGTTCTGTTTGGCTAAGTGCGAAACGTAACCTTTTGTGCGTTGTATTTTGCATATATCTGAGAACACACTAGCAAGCAGTTTCTTTCAGTACACACACTGACAAGGATGCAGCTGAAATTTTAAGGCCTACAAATTGCTAGAGGTACAATACAGGTACTGTCTGTTGTGTTTAGGTTGTTCATAAGGTCATATCACAGGTATTTTCTCAGTATCTTGTGCATGTAAAACATGAAGAAGAAAGGAGGAACAGTTTTAGGATATCACCATGCCTATACCCCTGGTGTTGACTGGTTTCATGCAGAGGCAGAATTTCTGTTTCTTTGTCTACTCTGAAGCCAATGAAGCCATTGTTGGGATTTATTTACAGTTAAAATAAAAGAGTTAAATGAAGTATAAAGCCTCAACAGTTTCCTGCATTTGAAACAATGAATAGAGGATCCCTATCTGCCTGGTAGATGATGAACATAAATGCAAGCAATAAGTGTTATCTGATGGTGTAGTTATGCAGAGCTGCCACCTCCCCCCCGGCACAGCGGCAGTCGTGTAAACAGACAGCGGCTCTAGAGGAATGCTGGACTCTGTGACCTCCCGCCCCGAGTGCTGTTACAGTGCACTGAGTTCAGCTGAAACAGCCTGCCCCATGCTGCGCCTCCCCAAAGCTCCGCCTCGCCCTACCCCAGCCCGAGGCCTCTCAGGGTGGAAAAAAACACACCTCTTTCACCCAACACCACAGCGTCCTCAAACACACACACACACACACACACATACGCAAACATGAACAAACACACACACACTTACAGACAGACAAGTGCTCAAGAGCTCCCTTTCTTTACCACCCCAGCTGTCAAAGCAGCAAGGTTTTGTACCTTCAAAAGTGTCAAGCTATCTTTTATCTATCTAAGTCAGTTTAATGTATTTAGCCCTTCTTCATTCATCTTGTTGAGTCAAGAAAAATGTGTATTGTTGTTGCAAATATTTTTTGAGTTTTAGATATTCTTCAGCGAAAACACAGAATTTCAGTCCTTTGTAAATGTAGTAGTAGTAGGCACTAAGAAGCCTCTTGACTTTTACTCATTATTTACTCTTCTCAGTCGGTATTTTATATTTGCCGACCTCTTGACATGCTGATGTACTAAGCTTGAATGTGGGTTGAAAATAAAAGCACACAATTTCATAAGTTCTTCTGTAATACAACAAGGAATGTGTGTTTTCTGAGAAATTAAGCTTTTTACTGGTTAAAATTCTGTGGATGTAGTTTGGGTGAGGCAAAGTATAGTGTCAAGCAGACACTGCCCTCTGCTGGAATGCAAACACAGGAGAAAGGGCAGGTCAACCAAAGCAGATGCCCTAAGATATGAGTCTATGAAGCCACACAGACTCACAATTTACAAGGTACAGAGAAAAGAGCAGAGCCAAGGCTGAGAAATTGAAATAAGGGGCTGATAGAAATTTTGTCTGCTTCTCAAAGTTGCACGCCAGCACCCTATTCAAATCTCATGAATAAATCAAATAAATCATCAGGTGGAAGACCTATGTTACACATTTCATGAAGTTGAGTTGCAGCTGCTTACCTGCCATGGATTATGAATCTTGAGTGGATTTTATCACTGATTACTGTAAAGGTGCAGTAAACCAGACACAGCACTGCTGATTATCACTTTGCTGCACCTCATCACATTAAAAACAAGGGGCCTTACATATATTTGCATTGGTTGTGCACACAATTAGACATGTGGAGGAACACATGCACACAGGCATACACACATGCATGTTCACACACACACACTCACACAGTCGCAGTTAGCTGTTGTCTGAGGAAACGAGGAGCTGTCTGGTGCCATAGCAACCAATGCGGATATCCCACCCTTCTAGGGCAAGAGAGAAAAAAAACAGAAGTAGAAATGACAGATTGACAAGACCCTAATGAGATTTTTGATGCAGAGACTATCTATCTATCTATCTATCTATCTATCTATCTATCTATCTATCTTATCTATCTTATCTATCTTATCTATCTTATCTATCTATCTGTCTATCTGTCTATCTGTCTGTGTATATGAAAGATTTATCTGACTTTCAGTTTCTATCTATCTGGCTGGTTGTCTGCCAGTTTTTCACAGGGAGGCTAAACGGGGAAGTAGAAAAATTTAAATGTGGCAATGGTGTTGGTGACCATGTATGAGAAAAGAGGATACCGCAAACTGATGGAGAAGGAGTGAAATGAAATGAGGCAAGACGAAAAAGACTTAGACTGCTCTCTTGGGCACGTCTGTCTGTTATGAGCACAGAGCCACAGCCTGAAAACACAGACACTGCCGCAGTCTGCATCAGCCTGCCTTCCACCACTGTGACTCCCATTTGAACTGCAATCTCATATGTAATACTATTATTCTGGCCCATATACCAGGTTACATAACACTCCAAGCCAAATCCTGACCTCATTCTGCAAAACAGCCACTCTTGCTCATATCAAAATGTCAGACTCCATATCAGCACTGAAGTAAGTGGAGCACTGGAAAGAAAAAAAAATCAGGCAGCTTTTTTATTAGTTAGTGTTTGATGATCTGGACAGCTACGTTCTCTACATATGATCTATTCATTGTTGTTTTCTTTTCCTTAGGTGGCTGAATGGACTTCTGTAGCGGATGGAATCAGCAACCATGTTCCACCACCGGTAAGTTGAGTCATTACCGAGCCTCACTTCCTGGACTGGCCTGCAGGTGGAAGTCACACCCACTACTGTAAACTCTCTGCACACTGTACAATTTGAGCACCAGCACCACTTTTGGAAAAAAGAAAAATCTCCACTCCCATTTCACCATTCCTGTCCGCCAAGTGTGGTGCGATGTGACAAAGCAATAGATTGTTGATGGCCACTTCACTACGCTGTGTGAGTGAGAGTCTGTGTGCTTTCGTTTTTTCTGTTCGGCGTTGCCGCTGTTCTTGTCAGTAGCTTGTGGCACAAGACCACATGAAGTGACTCACAGCACTGGCATGACCTAATTTCTTCTTTCTTTTTTTTTTTTTTTACCATAGTGTCACTGTAAGGTCTATGTGTGATGCCAGCCAGCTTCACTAATACTGATGAGCTTTGATGTGCTGCCCTGAAGTGAGCTTGGAGCTTGTCAGTGAGTCTGTGTAGTCAGAGAGGGTTGAATGAGACTAGAGAGGTGCTATGACTTTAATTTATCTTAAAAATGTGGATTATAGATTAAAATGAATATGTCTCCTGTCCTTTTGTGGAGCAGTATGGCTTCTAGTAATCATCATAAGGCAAATACCCCTTAATCTAAGTCCAAATGAACAGGATTTTTAGAAATCATTTTTCCCTAAAATACTTTCTCTCATATGACCTTATTTAACATTCTGATGCTACTTTCTTGGATGAATTTACATGATAAATTAGATTTTTTTACTCAGGGTAAATGCAGCCTTGCAAAAACTTAAGAACAGGTGCATTTGTCCTCCACTGCATCCCCACACTTGCCTCACTGAACGAGAATATTTCAAGGGCAGTGAGAAGCATCTGGTTGCTCCACTGTCCCCACGCTGGTGCTCTGTTACCTGGGGTAGCACTGGTTGCATCGACCTTGTCCTCCTCGCCCCCCCCCCCCCAAAAAAAAAAAAAAAAGTGCAGCCCCACCTGATGCACACATCTGCTTGCCCACTCATATACGCCATGGCTCGGGGAGGTGGGTGGTTGGCGGGGGTGGAGTGGGGTATGAGCACCAGCCAATAACACTCCTTACCCAGACAGCATTGAAGTGACTTGACACATGCATTCAACCAATCACAGAGCACTGCAGCAAAGAAAGCAGCAATAGTAAAAAAAAAAAAGAAGGGAAGGAAGAAAGAAAAAAGTAAATAGTGTGAGAATTTATTCAAAAAGGGCATCTTTGCTGTGCTGTATTTTTGCACATTTAGGACACAGGACAGTGTTCTGTTTTTGACTGTGATGACAAAATTGTAATGTAATAACAAAAGTAAGGCAGGTGATTTCATTTATTAGATGATAATTTTTCATATAATTAGTAAATTATTCAAAATTATTAGATATCAAAGGTTAATATCATATTTTGTATTTGGTACTTGTAGATATTCAAAGTCTACATTCTGGGATTTATACTATATCTCTTGAAACTATATATTGTAAATACAGTTTGGCTTATAATTAGCAACATCTCACCCACCAACTCTCAATAACACCCTTACTCTTGGAAACAATGGCGAACGGAATGGCTTCCTCTGTATTCTTCTGTTCAAGAAAAGACAAAGGATGACAAATATAAGAGGTGATATTTGGTCTCTCTCTATACTATCTCCTTTTAATTTCAATTTTGGATTGCCCTTAGGTTTTGATCTGCAACAGGTTCATGTAATTTTCTGGCATAATAAATACGGATGACAGTCATTCTTTCACATAAGGTTGATGTACAAGCATCAGTGCCTTTTATTGAGGAGAAGGAGGAGTAGAGCTTTGTTTGAGGATTGTTAAAGGGGTAGTATTTTTCTGCTCCTATAATCGATCCATAAAACCTCCATATATCCTCTCATGTACATGTATTCACGACCTCAAAAGCGTGGAGTGCCCTGTTACTGTACTGCACATGTCAGTTCTTAAAGATTCGACCCAGGATGTGACTTGTCAGCTTTCTGTCAAGTCAGTCACAGTGGAAAAAACAGCCTATTACCTCGTCTGACACAGTGTGGCAGTACGGTCTTAATGGATGCATGCACATGCCAGACAGCGGTGGTCAGCCGGCAGAGGACCTCTCTGTCAGTGTTACCTATCAATCGTTGCCTCATTGCTGTTATTTCAGTGTGTAATGAGTGAATTGGGGGGAGCTTAGATGAGCGGGACGTGTCTACAGGTTTTACTTGCAGTGCTTGTTGTTGGTTGTGTATAATCGATTTTTTAAGTTTATTTTTCACCAACATGATGCAAGTAGGATATGATCTAAGCTTGGCATCTGTCATTCTGTCAATATAATATATATATAATAACTCATCAAGAACACATGGCAAATACTTGGTATATGGAAATAGGGTAGATGATTTCAGTAGATTCTGGAGCTACCCTAGGAATATGCTTGTTAATGATAAAAAAAAACAACCCAAATTTTTAAAGGTACTCAATGTTATAGATTACATCGATCAAAATTACTACAATTGTTATAATAAGCAGTTGGGTTACTGACTCCTTCACCATAACTTAGTCATTACATCTAAAGGGGGGGGGTATTTTTGTGTTTATCAGGATGTTATTTTGTTGCAGATGGTCATCCATATGCAGAATTAACATTTCTAAAATCTTATTAAAATGAAAAGAATTGTTGGGATTTTGGCAGAGTTATTTGTTGCCTCTAAAGCTTTGTAATATTGATATAAAATGATGATTACTCACAGTTTAAGCACCTTCTTGTATATATAAAAACAGTGATCCAGCATGAAGGATCTCAAAATTAAGGCATTACAGCTGACTGTTTGTTAAGGATCTGTATGACCACTTGGATAAGGGATTTAATTTTCTCAACTTCTCAACAACTTGTTTAGTGAGTTTGCTTGAAATCTGGGGGAACCAATTTCTTTGAGGCAGGATCCAGTGCACAGGATTTATTGTGTATCTGTAATATAACTTGACAAATAATCCACTTATTTGTGTTTGAAGGAGATAAAGTGAGGAGTAAGTCTGTTGTCTCGTTGGTGTGACAGAAATTATTACATAATGCATTATGTTTAGATTTTCTAATGCGAAGTCAAAGCATAATATGATGTATTGTCTGAAATCCTTTAAGCTGAAATTACTGAAATTATGGCAAAACACAGGCTGATAGATTCACATTATATATCTCTGTAAGTGTTGTAATTTCTGTCTCTACCAAGGAGCAGGAATAACTCGTTCTGACTATTCTGTATGTTCTTTCATATGATCTACACGAAATGGAAGGTTCTTAGATTGAGTTTAGATTTCTTAGAATACCCAGTCGTTTTCACTGATATTTTTTTCACATATTCTGTTTTTCTTAAAAGTAAATTTTTTATGCTTAACTGCTTAATATTTATTATTTTTATACAATGCAGTTCCATTACAGTCAAATAATATAATAATATTTAGTGACGCACCGTGTATGCATTTAACAACAACAAAACATATTTCTTGCCTTTACGGTACAGTAATACCATTAATAATAACCATCAGGCTTTCGAAAACTACTTTCCATCTGGATTTGATTCAGTAATTTTGTGTTATTGTTCTTTTCTAAGTGTTCAGACCACCGCTGGAATTTTAGCCACATAACTGAGATTCTTACTTTTTTTTACTGGGCATGACAGGAATGTCTCTTATTTCTCGTCTCACCACCTCAACTCACGAAGACTTGAAGAGAGACAAAGAAGAAAGTCAGCCACATATTCCCTCTCACCAAAGTTACACAGAGCGGTCTCAGAATTAACTGCCATTACCTTTGACTCCACTATTTAAATCTCTGAAATGGTTTGAGATGTGAGCTGTGATTCAGATGTCAGGAACAGGTCTAACTGTAACTGGGATATCGATCAAAACAATGTCCTTATTAAGATATAAAAAAAAAAAAAAAATAGTTGTTATGATAATTTTGAATTGTAATTAAGTTGATCTCTGTTATCTTAAGTTGAACTGAGTTAAGATGTAGCTTACATTTTGAGCTATATTATACTAAATGTTTTGAACGCATGACAAGTTATTTCAAATAGCTAATGACAATGATGTATCAATTTTAAGGTAGTGATGAAGAATTCAGATGATTCTCGATTTTATATATGTGTGTGTGTGTAATTGTATGTGAGTAACTGGAAAGGCTAAGAAGGATACAGTACAGTGTAGACTTGGGTGGATGTCTGCTTCACATCTTTGACCACTCTGTGTGTGTGTGTGTGTGTGTGTGTGTGTGTGTGTGTGTGTGTGTGTGTGTGTGTGTGTGTGTGTGTGTGTGTGTGTGTGTGTGTGTGTGTGTGCATGCATGCGTGTGTGTGTGTGTCCATGCATGTGTGTGTGTGACTGTGTGTGTGTGTGTGGTCGAGGATATGATTCAGTTTTGGTGGTAGAATGACTAGTTTAATTCATGTGCTGACCACAAGTGAAAGTGCTACTGAGTCATCAGACAAACACAGACACAATAGTACAGGAAACCACTGTGGTGTCTACACACCCTAGTGACATAAACACAAACACACACACACACACACACACATTTGAGATATTTGATTGCAGAACTTCAGGATTTTTGCTTGCTCATAATGGCTTTCCACTGTTCTGAATCATGTCCCAAATAGTATTGGAAAGACACACCCAACAAAGTTGTTGTGGATTTGTTGCTTTTGAAACAAAGGCATTTATTCAATAGAGCGACACAGACAGTGTTGAGTCATTCATCTGAACTACTGACCCACAGTTGAAGAAGAGTACAGTGACACCTTTCTGCTCCTTTGGTAGTGTAACTATGGGAAAAAAAAAATAAAATAGAATAAAAAAATATACATATATATACATATATATATATACATATACATATACATATATATAATATATATACATATATATATATATATATAGAGAGAGAGTGTTTGTATGTGTGTGTGTAATAAGTGAAACCCACTGAAGTAAAACAGTGGTCATGTGCTTATAATAGTTAATCCATTTTTTTTTGTTTAATAAAAACTTAATAAAAATATCATTTGTTGTTAAAAGCTTTAAGCTTGGACAGAGACTTTCAGAAGCTTGGTTCAAAATGGGATGAATGTGGATTATAAATTGGTAGCGACTATTGTTATTTTTAAAGGGTAATAAGCATTCATTGTAGTTGTAACTTGTTAAGAGGACTTTCACATTTATTTATTTTTTTTGTTAATTAATCCTTTTTTGACTGTTTTTGTGGTTATAGATATTTGTTTAACATTTTGTTTTGGATATCTGTTTTATAATTTCAGCAATTCCAAAAGGCTGGCCATTTTCAGTCCAGTCCTCCTTAAATGTTAGGCTTAAGACTCTTCTTTTATCCATTGTGTCAAATCTTTGTTTTCACAGAAACACAGGCTTAAACTTGGTGGAACACAGTGCAAACAATTCTACAAAGTCAGTTAGTGTTAAATAATTTTTTTTTCTTGTAGTAGTGACAGTCTGTAGTTAAAAATTTTCATGGGCTTAGAAAATGCCAGTGTGTACCTTATTCTATGATATAGTAGAATGAAATTTTAACACTATTGTCCCCTTAGCTTTGTTTTACCAATTCTAAATCAAATCGAATCAAATTGTCTAATCCAGTGTTTGTAAACATTACAATAGCGAATGATCCGCTGAATTACATTATTCATCTACCATGAAAAAGATGAAAAGATAATGGAGGCCCCAGCTCCTGTTATGCCCTGTCTAGAGGTGGCCAGGCTACAATGTGAAATAGACCCATCATCCCCTAGGTTCCAAACAACCACAGTGCTGGATTGCAGAATACATTGGGCTTATTTATATTGTGATGGAAGAAAGCGATTGAGCCAAGATTAGCTTCAGGGTGGTCATGGCCAAGACAACAAACAAAACATATCAAACTGGGAAGGTACCAAATACTGTATACACTAGCATAATCAAACAGAGAAAATAAAGGAAAGCAAACATCCCAAAGTGAAAGAAAACAAATTATGACAACTTAACCTTGGCAACTAATTACTAAACTGAACTAAACTGAACAAAAAAAACAAACAAACAAAAAACAAAGAGAAAACTCTACTAACAATACTGGCAGCCCACTCATACAAACTCCCTAAAGACTGCATCATCAGCAAGAAAGAGAGAAGATCTTACAAATTACAGGTGAAACATGAAATATACTGTAGCTGGTTGGAGGCAAAGGGAGATAACGAAATCACCAGTGGGGCTGTCACCCCATTGACCAGTAGGCTTTGTCATCTGTTAAAACAACTATATGCATACAAGGTCACACTCACACTCACACTAACACACACGCACACACACAGTTAGGCACACCTGTCCCACATCATGCATATTCCTTTTACACTGACCAGAAAAACAGATTTTATATGGAACACCCTACAAAATATAAGCAGTCACAATATTCTATGTGTACAAAATATTTTCCAGGTGCAGTGCAGGTGTCAGTCTTCACTTTAAATTATGTCAAAGCTTGACGACCCTCCTCTCGTCGGTTTCAGTCACTACAGTTCCCTGGTGTTGGGTATAGATTTAAGGGATAATGAACTTTACTGACCCTCATCAAAAACCAGAGGTTTTAAAATTAATGACAGTTTGACATGATACAGGTGCAGGAGGTCAAATCAGATCCTTGCTTGAGTGTGGAGTCAGTGAACTGTTATTGCCTGAGAAAGGCTTGTTGCAAATGTTAATTGCCCCTTGTCTGCTGTCCCACACTGACTCAGACTCATTCTCTCAGACTAATTACTGCCATCTCATAGATTCAGATGATTGGCTGTCCCAGTCCTCCACAGCAGACATGTGTAACAGTCTGGTAATGTCTGTGTAATGTTTGGTGTTTTCCAAACCAGAGTGCTCTGCCAGTTGTTTACTAAAACAACTCCACGAGAGGGATGTCCAAAATAAAAGAGTAACTTGTTAGAGGTGAAGGGTGTGACCACCGACTGTAGAGACTACAAGGATACAGTGTCTGTGACATCACCCACAGCTTTTTGAAGGGAGGTTTTAAAGCCTGGATTTGGGTTTGCAAATTTAAATTTGGGCAAAGGGGGGATGGTCGTCTGTGGAAAGCAAGAGTAAGTTATCATGTCTTATTATAAGAGGTTTTTGCCTTTTTACCCCCAATTCCTTTTGATTAGACTCTTTTAAATATTGAATATCTAATATGCCTGATGTTTTTTTTTAAGGCTGATCATCATAGTTTAATATTTAACATTATGTGGAAAATATTTATGACTGAATTATGCTCTCTGTATTTAAAAAAAAAACCTGGAATATGCTTTTGTCCAAAGTGATTTAAAAAGTGAGGGACAACATTAAAGCTTAAGTATAATAGGAGACCTTAGGGTAATTGCTAAGTAGTACATGTCTTCAATAAGATAAAGTGCAAAGAGTAAAGAAGTGAATCAAAAGTTCACACTGCAAGTGCAAGTAAGTCATGTTAGGGTGTTAGAGATGGTAAATGCAGAGCTGCTCTCAAAAGAGATTCTTCAAGAGATTCTTGGATACCTGTGCTCTGACAACATTTGATAACTTGTTCAACCATTGGGGAAGCACCAATGAGAACAGTCTCGTTATTGCCTTGTGTGTAGTCATGGCAATGCCAGGCGATGTCCATTGGAGGAAACCAGTGGCCAAGGAGCATCTTCTTGAACTCAAGTATGAAAGAGTTCAAGTAGATTGGTGCAGACCCAGAGGTCACTCTGTAGGTAAGGATTAGTGACTTGAATTCTATTCAGGTGGCCACTGGTAGCCAGTTGAGGTCAGTGAGAGTAGAGTTACATGTGCCCTTTTAGGCTGATCGAAAACCAGCCACGCTGCAACATTCTGGACTACCTGTAAGGGGACAACCAGGACACAGATGCAACATGGTCAAAGAGGGATAGCTGTTAGTTAACTATGACACCTACTTTTCTTTTTTTTTTTACCTTGGTTGAGGTGAGGGATGAGGAGATAATTTTGATGTTCAGATTGCAAATGAGAGATTGATTGACCAGGATTTCTATGATTTGATGCAATTATAAAATTTTGGAAAGAATATATTAGAAAATTTTAAATTTCTTATAGGAACTGCACCAGTTAATCGGTCTTGTCGTGCTGAATGTAGTAGGGCTCACTGGAATACCACCAATCTTCAAAGTTTTGACATATAAAGTTTAGAGCTAGTAATGGCGAGTTTGGCAAATAACCTTTAAATTGTAAGTAACAGCTCAGCCACTGTGCAACTGTTATTGTGTTATCTTTTCCTTCTTTGCTTCGCTTTGTTTCATTATTATTACATTTAGAAGTTGCCCAGATTTCCATTAATTGTTTGCTGCTCAGTTGCACAAGCTTTCTGCATAATTCACTGAGATGTTTATGCAAATCAAGTTGTGGCAAAATATTCCCCCTAAAATGGTACGTGAACAGGCCAATTCAAATTCAGTCACAGTTGAAGCATATTCTGCACACAGATGGAATGGCCTCTCCCTAACATGCTTGGCTTGTTGGCTGCTTTGCCTGCTGAGGCCCTGCAGCAACGATCACAGCCAAATTGAGCAAATGGTACAGTCTTTTGAACTTTAATAAAATTCTTTCTTGTGCTTCAATAACTGACAGAGCTGACAGTGCACAGAGTATGGTCCAAACTGTATGTCACATATTACCTGCATAGCCAGATAAGAATGTCACTATATTTATGTTGCAGTCAGCTCATAATTCACCTGACAAAATATGGCCTAAAAAGCACATTAAACTTTCCTGAAATTCTATTATTTTTGGAAGCCTGGGTTTCCTTGATAAATTGACCATTCTATACAATAATACTGTTAATTTAAAAACAAACAGATCCAACAATTTAAATGTCTTTTGAGATGCTTTTCAAGACTATCCCTTGTTAGCTGAAGCCTATCTATTAGACCAGCCTCTCTGTGAAGCTGGCATGAGTCTTGTGGCCAAGCACACCATTAACTGGGGAATTAGAGACCCTGAGAAGTTGTTAATCACCATAGTCATTCACATTCCACATAGACTCTACTCTGCTCTGGACCTCTATGAGCTGGGGAAGGGGCATGGTCTGGGGGAAGCTGGGCTAATACTATTGGACCCAGTGGTCTTTAATTAGAGGGAGAGCTTGGCAGGGACTGAGGGAGGAGAAAGGCTCTCAGGATGTGAGTCCAGGGTGAGAGGGTTCACACACAAAACACTGGCTTTTCATCACTGCATGACTCACTCAGTTTGTGTGTAAAGTGCGGTGTATGTGTGGATTTGTGTGCGTGTGTGTACGGCAGAAAAAGTGAGAAAATGTGTGTGCACTCGTACTGTATGCCCGTGTGTGTGTGTCTGTGTGCACATGACAGTGCGCGCATGTGTTTCTTACCTCACTGCTCAGGCATTCCTGTAGAGAAAGTGGTGTGAAGTGAAAGAGCGGCTCTCACAGTGTGGGTATTCATGGATCTGGCCCCCGTGGGCCGGTCCGGGCTCCAGTGTTCACAGACAAAGCCTCTCCAGCAGGACCCAGACACACTCACACAGAAAGGGGAGCAACAGAAGGAGAGGAACGCAGGAGAGGGGGAGACAAGGTAACAAGGGGAGAGAAAATGGAGAGGGGGTGGGAGGGGGCAATGGGAGAAGGTCTGTGTGGCAGCTCCCATTCCTCCAAGAATGCAGGTGTGATGGGCTGTCATGTGTAACCGGACCAATCCAAACCTGTGCTGCTTTGATCCAGAATAGAGTTTTTCTTTTATAAACTTCAGAAATCATTAAGTCACTGAGTAAGACCTAGTCCTGCTGAGTATTATGTCTCAAACTAGACTTCTGAGTTATAAGAGTTCTTTGTAGTGCTTCTCATCTGTACTGTAACTTTACAATAAGAAAATGTCATATTTGAATACACTTGTGCACCCACCATCCCCCACCACCTTTACACTTTTTTTCTCCTCTCCTCCTGGGGCACAGGCTCCTCCTCCTCTTTTTACGTCAGCCAATCCCATCTCTGTCTTCCAGCACTCTCTACTCCCTCTAGCATTAATCCAGCAGCTTGAGCTCTTAGGATTCCATGAGAGTTTCTTCCACTTGGCCGTCCTGTCACTGTTCCCCCTGCCTGGCCCCTTCCCGAGATCGGGTAGCCTGGTTCACTGTGTCCTTAAACAACCCATGTGCATGTACAGGAAAGGGGCCCCAAAGTGGGGAGGCCCATCTCTAAACCTTAGTTTTCGAAGAGACAGATTTGCACTGGAAAATTTCTATACCAGCTTTTCTTTGTTGATGAACTCCAGGGTGTCATAATTACCACAGTCACTGTTGACAGCAACATTAGTTTTTTGTATTAAAATGCGTATAGACATACACAGTGTACGTACATATACTGAATGTATGCAAAAAGTTCCTATCAGTATGTGTACAGTAACAGACACAGTGCAATTAGGTAATAGATAATAGTCTGATAAAAAACATTCATATCCTACACTTTAGCATTTCACGTTATTATCTGGCATATATGGATGCACAGCTTTTTCGGCTTTGATTCTTTAGTAAATAGGTGTGTAAGCATGCAGGCTTCTGTATTGAGCCTTGCACTTTTTAATAAGTTTAGCAGAGAAATGGGTTCACAGTCCTATTTGTAGAGAAACAGTCAAAATTTTCTATTTTGGGAATATCTTTAATGCAGAAATATCTTCAATGGTTTTTTTTAGGGATGCAATTAATAACAGCATTTTTCATTCAGATATATTTCTTAGCTGACTAAACTCATGTAGAACTTGGGCCTTCCATCCCTCTCCCTATAGATACTGTACTCTTTAACATAGGGCAACTATCTGTTTTGAGATGGATAAATGGCTACAGCTAAGAAAAAATTTGATGGCCGTTGCCTAAAGGTGCTGAGTCAAAAGGAATGAGTGTGCAGTAAAAAACACAATTGGTTTTCTGCCGAAAGGGAGCAAATCACAGAGGATACTGCAACATGTTTAATTTTTGATGGTTCATTATATTTTATATGTAAATAAAATAAATTAGTATTCACTTTGCCATTGTGCATATCATATATTATTCAGCTCATGTGACTTAAGAATGGTCACACTGAATCATTGCCAAATAAAATCATTATTGCAGAGGATAATGTAGGTGCTTTTGGTAAGACATGCTCTAAATAATTGGAGGCACAAGCTTTGTATTTTTTACCAAAAATGCACTGAAATCCACCTGATTTGTTAGAATTTCTCTCTAGTGGAGTCTCTCCATCCATTTCCACACAAGTAATGTCTCTGTGAGCCATGAAATTACCAAGGTCACCGCACTGGCACTAAATTAAGATTTACTTTCTCCTGCTGAAGTACATGTTGAACCTTCCATCTGTACTCACCTATTCCACCAATGCCAGTAGGTTTATAGTATTATAACATAGTACAATATAATTTTTTTGAAAGGACATAAATAAGTATATGTATGGCTGATTTAGCTGAGTTTTTAAACACTGCACAGGAGAATGAGTGTTCACACTGCATGTGAAGGAAAATGACGACACTTTAGTTATACAGGAAAGATAAGCAGATCACAGTTAACAGTAGAAAGGGTTCATAAGGCAGCAGCTGAATGATGTATTTATTGGCATTCTGATGTCCTTTTAAGAATTTATTTCTCTAAAATGCCAAATGTGTATCTCGCAGCTACTCTGTCACCCAATTGCCCCACATTACTCCTGCGGATGTAAATAGCAGTAAATTTTGCCAACATGCTCTTAAATTATTTATAAATATGGATAGGATCTTGTAAGTTCGCTTGCAGTTCATAAACCATCATTTCTCAAGGCTGAATCTCAAATTAAGTGCACAAAACTCCTAAAATGAGTCAAAGAGCACCTTTTGATTGGGTTTGATTTGCAGATGTTTTGGATTGCATTCCAAGTCTTGCACTGATTAGATTTAGTCAGCAATGCATGTATAAATGAATGATTTTGTCAGAATGCCAGTGTAACTATTCAAAGGTGCATATCTGGTAAAAATTTAATTGGCATGGTATTATATAATCTGTTATATTCTGTTTATAGTTGATTACCTATACAATCAAAAATGACACATTATTTTTAAACTAAAGCAGTGCCTGTTCAAAATATACTTGTAATCTCATTACTGGTTCAATATTTATTCAATCATCTAATCATCATCCTCTGATTTCCATGTCACTACTGTGCTATGATATTACCAATAATAATAGACCTTTTTTGTTGGATAGCTGATCAGCAAATACTGGACCACAAAAAAGACTGCTGTGATACATACACTCACATGCCAATATATTAGGTACACCTAGGTAAAACTAATGCTGTATAATACAACAGGCCTGTAATAAATCCTCCCTCTATGAGGAATATGACATTCAATAATATTGAATCTGTTTAAGAGGATGTTGATTTATTTTAATGGTAATTCTGGAAGCTGTAATTTGTAGGGCAGTTGAACTGTACAGGGTTATACTGAGAGGTGCTCCTAAAATTTTATCCATCCTGCTTATATGAATTAAGGTTGACAAAATATTAGGAACACCTCTCAGTATAACCCAATTAACCCAGTCCTCATTAAGGCTGAGTTTATTGCAGAGCTGCATACTGGATTCATTTTATCTAGGTGTTTAGGTGTTTATAGGCAAGTGAATGTAGATTAATGTAATCACTGTGTGTCATAGTCACCCTTTCCCTGAACTGTAGAATTGGTATTTTCACTGAAGAACTTGACTTAATACTTAAAATCGGTATAATAAGGATTTATTTCATTACTGGAGTAATGTGTAGGTAAGAAAACAGCTGACAAATATATTTTTGGATAAGTGAGCAGAATATCTGAAATAATTTACAGACTTTAACAACAGTCTGTACTATCATCTTAAGCTATTTTGTCATTCATACAAGGCCATCAAAGGAAATAGAAAACACATAACAGCGAAATAACAATGTTGGATGATGCATGGTCTCAGCAGCGGTGCATAAATTACATGTTCTGCCTGTTAATAATCGTAATATATCATGCTTGGGTGGGGAAAAAAAAGCAAACAAAACAAAGCTGTCTTGATGTTACTGCGTCTTAAACAAAGCGCTCCAGGATGCCTTCGCTTTGAGTGTTCCTGTATAGCAGTTGTACTGCTGTGATAAGCCATTCCCAATTTGCAGAGCTTGGGTTGCTGTCTAAAATACTCCCCCACTTTAGATGATCCTTTGAGTGTTTTGTGGTTGCAGCTTGTTTTGGGGGGAATCCATGCTTTGACTGGGCGCAGCCATTTTTGCAACATGCCCTTGTCATAATTGATGATGTAGGTTATGTGGATTACATTGCTCCATTCCTAAACAACTGTCATTTATGTTTTTGCTTTTTTTTTTAAAGATCTGCTCATCTAAAAATCATCATAGTTGACATTGCACTTCCTTGGGTCCTTATCAATACACACGAAAGATTTGCAGTTGATCAGATGAGCGGTTGATGAGAAAATTGAAGGACAGACAAAGAAAGAAAGAGGAAAAGACAGACAGACAAATATTCATTAATTTATAGTTAAAATATCTTCCCAACAGAGTTGTGCTCAATTGACTTAGAAAATCTGTAAAAGACGACCATATCTGTTGTGGCTGTCTTCATTCTTATCATACATTAGTCAGCCAATTCACATGGAGTGAATCCCCACTCACTAAATAAAGCAAAACTGGAAATGTGGAGTGACTTTGTGGATGTGGAGAACTTTACTCAGAACCCACAGTTGGGTGCAAGGGTGGAGGTGGGCCGTATTAAAATCCTTGGTTGAGCAGCTACAGCAGTACTGGTGGTGGTGTTGGATATTTGTTGCAGTAAATAATGTAAGGTATTCTCTGTCTGAAATGGCTAGCATTGGTCTGCTCCATATTTAAACATTCATAGTAAAAATTTAGAAAAGCCTAAAACCACAATTACAATTCAGTAATTTGTTGTTGGTGGATTGCAGATGAACTAGTGTAGGTCTTTAGAATAATGTCTACAGAATACAAAAACTACAAAACACTTTGACCTTTACACTTTTAACTGGAACATGAACCAATGGCTCTTGAATATGGAGATATTGATAACACAGTATACACACTGTCATATGTCTTTATGATCCATTTGACTCCTGATTCCCTCAAATCTCCAGTGACCTAGAGTCCGTGACCCCGGCATCTGCCAGCAGTGGCAGAAGGAGAGGCAAGCTGCAACTGTCTGAGTCACACCTAGACAGATGCTCTGAAGTTTTTTCAGTGAACCTGTCTCTGTACTCACTGCCACTGACTGAAAGTCTCATAGGGCAAGATGAGTCATTAGACATTGATCCTGTCGTCTTTGGCTCTGCGCTACGCAAAATGATTTGTAGCAGACACTAGATATTAGAAATGGCTGATAAGGATTATATTTGGTCTAAAAGTGCTGTGAAATATGTGTCTCTGTGTAAAATATGAAAAGTCTAAAGCCAAACACCTCAGTATTTGCTCTATATGGCCTAATAAGGAATGCCATTTAAAAGTCAGTAACATTATTTGTTGTGTGTGTGTGTGTGTGTGTGTGTGAAAGAGCTTACAGCAGTGTCACTTGGCCTGTCAACACACCATTGTGCCGATGCCTATGCTTTTGATTCCAGATGTGATTTTATGGAAGATTTTGTGGCTTTTGGCTGCAACATTCAACTCCAGAAAATGTACTGTAATTGATACTGTATGTGTCACAGATGGAAGTATCAGGCAAAATAAGCACCATGCTCATACTTAACAATACTTCAATTGATAAGGATTGGAAATTGCACTATGCAAAGTTCTGAAAAATACAAAGTTGTGATGGTGAGTATTAAACCCAAGTCCAGGCTTCAAAACATCCCTTCAGAAACCTATTGGAATCTTAGGCTCTATGTCTATGTATTTTACAGCTTGTAGGTCATCTTGTTGGCTTGGATCAGGCTTCATGAAACTGGCTTTGGGAAAATAATAAAATCCTAATCACAAAAAGCCAATAAATGTCTAATAACAATTGAAATTAAACAACTTTACTGATAAGAAGGGGAAATGAAAAGTACTAAACACAGGACAAGTCAGATACCCGCTGGCAACCATTATATCATAATGTATATTTGTTTATACTAATGATACTGGATAAAGTTTTTTTTAATTTTAATTTTTTTTTTTTTAGCTTTTTTCCCTTTGAACATGTGAACAATGTTATCTTTTATAATTCTTAGATATAATTACACAAATAAGACATACTGTATATAGTGTGAAACTTAAACTTCTCAAGCTAACTTTTTATCATAATTTATGGAGTCACAGATGGCACTTTTTTGCAGAACCGTTTTGGTTTCTATTTTATCCTTGAAAAATGTCATGCCCAATAGAATTTAGACAATTTTAGAAGTCTTTTGAGGAAAATTCAGTTGATTGTTCAATTATTCATTGTAATAGGATCTATATTTAATCTACAGTCACATGGATTTGAAAAATAGGTGACAGTAGGTGTAGAAATAATTATTATTAGATGTTCCAAATGTTTTCTGATCAAGCAACCTTTTAACAAAATTCCGGTTGTTGTAGCTACACCGATTTGTACAGTGTAAGGGTGATAGGTTTATAAGAGTGGTTTAATATAGTGCATATTTTCTTTTCCTTGTACTTTTTATATGCATAAGTATTGGATTTATTTGTTTTTGTTCTTACTGTGTGCAGTGGTGCGTGAATGCAAGCTAAGTTTGATGTACTTAAATGAAGCTGTTTGCCACTTTCCTTCCTGTGTGTTCTGAAATCTCCTTTGCTGCAGACAGTCTGGGATGCTGAGATGGTGGGTGGTGTGGGGTGCTGGATGTGGGGGAGGTAGGCAGCGGACATGGCGGCAGGCCAGAATCAATTGGCAGTGTAATGAGATGGCCTGGTGCCAGGTAACCATGGAGCTACCCTCTTTGCCTGTCTACCAGTGCAGAGTTCAAAATTAAACTGAATGAATGAAAGAGGGGAGGGAGGGGAAGTAGGGCAGGGAAATAAGGGTCTGAAATGGCAGGAGTGGAGGGTGAGAGAAAGAAAGAAATGGCAAGAGAGGAGGGTGGCTGATGAGGCACTTTGGTCTATTTCTAAGCACTGCTGCAAAGTTGGGAGGGAGGATAGCAGGAGCAAACTCGGGTAAATTCAAGATCCACCCAGGGTTTTTATACTCAAGGATATCTGGAAATGTGTCTATTCATGCACATTTTTCTGGGTACTACCAGATAAAAGTGGGCATTTAAGGAAAGAAATAAGTGCACCTCACAAAGGAGGAAAATAATTTTTCTTCGATGTCCCTGTTTAGCTGAGTCATTCATAGCTTTAATTTTTCTGTAAATCTCTGTATTACTTCACCACTCTCCTAGACCAGCACTCTTCCTCCTGTCAACGAAGATATGTTAATAGTGAGTATTTGGCTGCATTCTAAAAGTGATTAGTACCAGCCATTGGATCCTGCAGACAAATAGAAATTAATTAATTAATACAAAAATTAGTCCTTTTTTATTCTTCCTCCAGCCTTAAAATGATACGTCATTGTGTTTGCTCCTTTCCCAACTCCTTCTGCAAAACATCTTCAGGAAGCTGTTGGAAGCTGTCGGTATGTTGTCAAACACTGAAGTGCAGTCCAAGCGTGATTAGTTAATACTTAACTAGTTATAATACTTACAAAGTTCTATCAAAACCTTATATAATAATGATGAGAGAGAAAAATGTAATATTTCAAAAGTTACCCTAAGTTTCTAATTTTAGTATATCATTTATTTGCATTTGTTAAGTATGTGAAGAGTAAAGAAAAAAGGGTAATGTAAACATTTATTTCGATGGTTTAAGTGAGATTGAAGCAGGCTTAAGCAGACTGTTGTGCGGTGCCTTTTCTGTAAGTGTTGAAAGTTAATGTTAAAAGTGCTATAAGCAAGTTTTTCCTATTGCTACATAGCCAACATTAGCATTAACAGCTCTTTACTTACCAGTCAAGGAGAATCTTTGTGAGTCCAGCATCAAACTTCACTCCTTTACTCACCAAGAGCTGTCTCCAGTGCTTTGCTTCCATTTCTATCACTTCTTTTCCTTGACTGAAGTTAGCATGCTAACGGATAGCTCTTGCCCATCCCATCTTGTAATACCACTTTGCAATAGTCAGTGAGAGGACGAAGAAGTAACACGCAAAGGAATGAAGTTTGATATTGAAATCACAACATTTTCTCTGGACTGGTGAGTAAACAGCTGTTAATGCTTTTTCTGGCTATGTAGCCATAGCAAAAAACTTACATATAGCAGCTTTAAGCATGGCTGAAAATACAGGTTGACTATTTTGTTGTGTGAGTAATGACTTATCCTGATATGACCTTTGCTGTTACGAGGATACCATCTTACGGTTTTTAATAAGTGGTACTTAGAGGGAGGGAGAGTGTGATATTCTACCAGTCTGTCTGTATAGTAACTAGCATGTTCAGCACTGGGCCTCATGGCCTGTGAAAAATGCTCAGGCACTCTCTGCCGAAACGGCCCAGACTTTGAGAGATTTGAGTGTGCGTTAAGAGAGAGACGAGACAGTGGGCCAAGATGTCTGTGGTGTGGATTAATGGGGAGGACTGG
Organism: Istiophorus platypterus; assembly: GCA_016859345.1. NCBI lineage: Eukaryota > Metazoa > Chordata > Actinopteri > Istiophoriformes > Istiophoridae > Istiophorus > Istiophorus platypterus. The sequence goes on from CM029129.1 coordinate 9,535,406, forward strand.
AGAAAGGTTGCCGCAGTTGTGCGTGAGCAGAATATTTGATGGGGGAAGCAAGAGGAGGGAACAGTGAGGGACAAGCAACTGCAGGAGATGGGTGAGATGAAAGAGGGAAAAGAGATAAAAATGGACTGAAAAATCAAGAAGAAGGGATGTATGAGCATTAATGAAAATGTACAGTAATAAATACTGCTGCCGTCTCATGTCTCCCACTGGTGCTTTATCCTGCTCTCTCGTCTGATTACACTCTACAGTACAGGCTTTTTACACGTTGATTCTGTTGCACCGGGCTAAATATCTACATAAAGGCCTTCTTCACAGACAGCTGAAATATACAGCTCAAACAAGTTCAGTGGAATATACCTCTACAGACAATGCATGCTGGATACAAAATCAGGGAGAGGATAAACAAAGAAGGTGAGCACACTAAGGTTAATAAGATATGCTTTATCAGGTATCCGAGGCCTTTCCATTTACAACTAATTTTACTTACTTACTAGATCATTTAAGTGCCTATGAGACATACTGTCGACACACCTGTAGCCATGTTAAAGTCACTTCTTATTTGATGAGCTACATTCTTCTTCTCTTATTGTTCAACTAGCAAGTGTCTGGCAGACAGATGGGTACATCTAATGTCCTTATGTCTGCTTTTGGTTTGAGTGAGCAGCAAAATTTTAGTAGACAAAAAGCATTACGGTAGATGAAATGTTCAAATGGCTTTACATAAACACCAGTACTTTGATCTCAATACGTTCACGATCATGAAGGTATGACATTTGGAGTTGGAATTAATCAGACTGACTACTGAGATATTCATGCCCTGTTAATGAGGATTCAGTTGAATATGAAGAAAGCTCAAAGTGCATTTATCCATCATACTCTACACAAATTACAAATGCTACCCTGCATATAGTTTTCTACAGCTTTTACCAACTCACAGCCTTTGTATTTCTGAACTGCAAGCACATTTTCAGAGGTGTTAGTGTATTATGTTGCTTTTGCAAGTTTGTCCGATGATACAGAAGAAGGGCTGGACTCTGGGGGTTATCTCATTTTGTTCTTTTTTTTTATCCAAACATTTAAAATCAGCATCTGCAGTAACCACCCCCTGGGATTCTAAATTTCGCTTGTAGGTACTCAGAAGAGGATTGGGATTTTCGTTTAAATGCCAATTGAAAAGAATCATGCCTGAAAGAGGAACATAGCTGGAAATATTTTTACTTTTGAGAAGCACCAGCTGCCCAGCAGTATCCTGGTGCCAATGACTACACTGAATGGTGACACTTATAGGTTTTGTAGAAACTTCCTCCAATAAAAATGCAATGATAACTCAACTGTGAATCACAGCCCAAACACAATATAGATTTACCATAGAAGTAAAATAATGTTACTTGGGTTATATAATTGATCATGGTTGAAGCCATTACTAGAATCTTCTGAATATACTGTTTATAATTCTTCATTTAGGCATTTAAATTGCTTAGACATATTATACATAATATACGTAATTGTACTAAACAGGTTAACATTTACATGCAAAGGAGGATGTCCATGGGTTTTAGTTGAACATTGTAATGAAGATTTAAAAGTAGTAGCAGTGTTCGCATTTCATTTCACATATACAAATTACAATTTAAATGAAATTGTGCTTCTTTAAGACATGTGTAAAAACAGAAAAACCATAAAAGCATCTCAGACTGCAGAAATAAATTCACCTTGTGATACATCAGTGTGAGGACATTTTAAGTTACTTTATTTGGTTTATAGCGTACAGCAGTCTGGTGATGAGATTAAACACCAGCACAGGGCCTTAAAAGAACATGGATAGGGGCTGCTGAACAGAAAGATAGGCAAGGTGAAATGTTGTGTGCAAAGTCATGTACGTGCTGCAGTGACACCTCATTAATCATGTTGAGAAAAGTTTCAAGACCGTTTAATGTCAAGAAATACAACAATGTTGTAGCTATGTCATCTGACACTTACTTCAAAAGGTCATCCTGTACCAATAAAGGCCAATTCCTAGCATGTCACTTACGCATCCCTGAGATAAAAATACAGCCTGCCTTTATTAAAGGTGACACTCAGATGCAAAATGTAGGCCACCACACTGATGGGGAGAGTTAACATTTTATTTCTTTGCCAACCACTGTGCCTTTGACAAAGCACTGATAAATCTTTACGTTGGAACACTGGTATATCACTAAGTAAATTATTAGTTTATGTGCTGTTCAAAGGAATTCACATAGCAGTTTTGTGATAAAGGGGGGAAGGGGGGAATAATCTATTTTTAAAGTTGGGTAGATCTACAACACTCAACAGGCTACTGTGATGGACAATTCTGAGGACACATACTGTAAAAAGATCGTAAACAAATCAAAAAATCTGACAAGAACAATCAAATGCAGTGGTAATCTGTTACCCAGGCCTGAATTCTTTCTTGTCACTGCATTTTCTGAACCTGACATTATGTTACTGTATGAAAAAAATGTGTTAATGAGTTTTGCCCATTGTTGGCAGCATACTTTTTCTTTTCCACTTTCCCAGGCTCTGAGAGGGGCTTTAAGGGGTTACCTTGTTAGAGGTTTGGGGTTATGCCCATGTTGGTCACTCTGTTTTCTTCAACAGTCTGTTTTTGGAGAGGCCTTTCTCTGTGTCGGCACTGTGACAGGGATCTTGGCATTATCCTGAAAGTCAAATCTGTTCATTTAGATTCAAGCGGTGACCATGGAGCAGACAGCAGCCCATTGGCATGCTGTGGCAAAACTAGTATCCAGGGCACTTAATATCCTGAACCCAACATTTGTCCTTTTTTCGTAACACTAACAAGCCGATATACATGGGCAAATGTATGTGTGAAGGCGGTTCTTGTAAAATGTTTCAGGATCAGAAAGAGGAACACCCTGATGGGGATTTTCATGTCTTGCTCAAGGACACTTTAGCAGGGCAACTGCTTACTGGCATGTGGCTTCAGTGAGTACAGTCTAACTGCACAAGAGTGTTTGAACAACTACTTCAAAATCTGAAATAATGGCTCTGATGTCGATGCAGGTTAACTCATTGGTGGGTTCATTTCTCAGACGTAGGATGGAAATGTTTTGTAAATTAATATGTGTAATGAAAAAAAATAGTAGAAAACCCACATCTGAATATTCTACCAGGAACAAGTACTGCCCTGTAAAAAAAAAAAAAAACCTTATTGCTGTATAGGAGGAACAAAAGGATCAAGTGAATGGAAGTGGATTTCCCCCACCCTTGGGTTTTTGCAGTGGGAAAAACCAGGATGGGCTCACGTAAAATAACCTTATCCGGTTGCTTCATTTCCTCATTAAACAGGGAGTTTAGAAAATAAATTCCATGCTCTTTTTTGAGTGTTGTTAGTAGTCATTTAGCCCATTGTTGTTTTTTGTTGTTGAATTAATCTGGTAGTATTAAAGCTGCAGCACCCTAGGCAAGGCAGTATGCAATATTATCAAAATACAGTCATTGGCAAGAGACAAGAGGCAATAAACAGAATCAGCCAATGGATAGAGCCTTAAACTGATCCTTTTGGTTAAGGATGTAGCGTTGACTACAGTGGCTGGGCAATTGAACCACATACTGTACTGCTGTCATGTCAGAAGGGCTGCTGAGGTTAAGTACAGCAAGACATTTAATTAGAGGAGTCAATTTGAGTAAATCAGGGTTCATGGTTAACCTGTAATGATTTTGACAGTGAAGTTTATATACACACTATGTATAATTGAGGAATCTATGGATATGTGAAGGACAACAAAGTGCGGACATTATTTACTGAAAAACCAGGGCACACAGACTGAATAATGATAAACAGAATATTCCAAATTATAATGTTGCCATGCTATGGTGAAAATAAACCACACTAAGATGAAATTAAAAATAAAATCCCCAATAAGCGATATGTAGATTTTTGAGGGGGGTTAAAAATACAAAATATACATGATCAAACAAGAGTCATTTGTCCTGTAATACATTCAGTAACACATTTCAAAAGCAAGTAAAACATAGAGGAGGATGACACATTAACACAGACAAAAGTGCAGAGAATCAGGATGTGGGCATATGGGAGACACATAATAAGCCATATCAGCCTTACTGGTTTACAGTTGTAGCCGTCCCCCTGCATGGTGGGCCAAGTAGAGTTTCTTATGGACTGACAACACAGCTGTACGCCATTCGTCTGGTCTGAAAGACGGCTAATGGGACAAAGGGCATGAGTGAGGAGAGGGGAAACGAGGGAGAGATGCTCGCTGAATCGCCCAGCCCTCCCCTTAGCAGGACGGGGAGCACCAGTCTTCCTCTCTGCTCATAGCTGCTTTCCCCCGGCCCTCAGCCATTTTGGAGAGAGGAAAAAGTAGCTGCTTTCTCTCTCCCTCTCTCACTACGTGGCATAGCTTTGGAAAGGCTTCGGCTGCTGTGTTGTAGCAGCAGAGAAGACACACTTTGCAGCTCGCACTTGGGAGATAATATGTTTGCAGAGAAAAAAATCTGACGCGAAACAACCTTCTTCCATCTTGACTTTTTTTTTATGAATTTTTTTGTCCCTTGCACTCAGCTGCTAAGCCTCTATCCTCTTTGCTGTGCACTTTCACTCAAGCTGTGTCCTTTTCTTCAGTAACTTGCGCTTTAGTTTTGGTGGCCGGTCCTTTCCCCTTGTCTCTTTTAAGTTATATCTTTTCTCATCTCTCAATTTGATTTTATGCAACAAAGTTTAAGACAAAGGGATATGTCCAAATTTTGGCAGCACTAAGAAGAGACAGAGCTGCAGCCAAGGATCCTGCTGGGATCCAAAAAAGCCAAGCAGAATGAAGCACCAAAAAAAAGAAAACACCACCCTTTCCTTTGCTTGTCACAAATTCCACTTTCTCTGTAGCCAGCCCTGCGCTGCGACTCCTCCTCATCCACATCTTACCGCATTCAACCTTTTGCCATTTCTCTCTTGCCGTACCTTTTTTTTAAAGGCGATTTGAGGTTTTTGTACCCCGGAAAATGGGGACTGGACAACGGGTTAGGAGGGTGTAACAGGGAGAGAACAAGGGGTTGTTATCTTCTTACTTTTGCATGTTATTTAGCATTTTTTTTACTGTTACTATTATAGAGTCGTCGTTCTAGTGCTTTTAGTTTTTGTTTGGCTTTTTTTTAAAGTCCTTAATGTGTTTTAAGGGTGTGCTTGGATTACCACGTGTTTGTAAGTGTGTGGTGTTAGGAATGTGTGTACGGGTGTCTCATCTGTGACTATTATACTTTCTCTTCTGTTCACAGTCTGTTTGTGATTATTTGTATATGTATTCTTATAGATTTATGATGAAGCATTGGCCTACACTACCCCTCAAGCCTAACTCCATCTGGTTCCAGAAGACGTCTAGCCATCAGATCCAGCCTGTGCCCTACTGGTATGTTGGCGCTTTATAATACTTATAGTTTTCTCTCTGTTAGCTTTGTTTAGTGTCGTTTCTAATCCGCACTATACGATGTGTACCTGATGATTTTTTTCAAAGTGCATGTTTTTTGACAGTATCCGCTGTTCACACTGAATATTTTCCTGAGGTTATGGCAGGTAGCAAGGTATAGGAAAACAGTGTTATTACACATCATGGAAATGCGTATTATATCAGATAATTGCACAGAAAGTATTTATAAACAACTGGTTTTCTTTTCAAAATTAAAATTCGTTTCATATTTTGTATTATGATTGGGTGCAAATTAATATGATTTCACAGTCTCTCATATTTACCTAGATAGGTCGAATTCGTTGTAGAATTCGCGTTTGCATCTTGTAGTTTTACTTTGTCTTTTTGCTAAGAATACACATGGTCTTGTAATGGTCTCGGGACATTTTATTTATATTGTGGTATTTCATAAAAAACTCATACTGCCTAAAATGGCATTTTATACAGAACAAATTTATATTCTAAATTCAAATCGTTCATTAATAGCTGACATTTTACATTTTTTTTTTTGTCCAGATGTGAAACAATGTACAGTATATTATTCTGTCTGACATTTCAAAAATAAATGTTGACCTCAAAAGAATGTGATCAGTAGGTTACACAAACACCAGGTCCATCTCACAGTCATGTGCACTGGCCTGTTCAGTGTACCATGGCTTAATTTCAAGGCTTTCCTCAGTAAGATACAAAAACAGGAAAGGGGTTTTAAAGCCACATTAAAATAATAAGATATAAAACACAAACAGTGCATGAAAGCATCAGCGTTTTATTTTACTTTATCAGTGATATCAGGCAAAGATTTATTCCTTAAATATTATAAAAACAAACGCTTAAGTGGACTGAACTCTTAATCATCTAGCATACAATGAAAGGTATATAGTATGTGGATGTACAAAGTTATCATCATTATCAACTCTGGTTCTTAATAAATTCAGTGTTGTTCATTGTGACATATTTGCTTGAATTCTATTGAGATGAGTTGAGTTTATAGGTTCAGAGAGAAGAATGCCTTTTTCATGTATTGCGGGTCTCTGCTTCCTTATTTGCTCTTGAAGGGGTAATGCCAGCTGCCACAAACCCGTAGATCCGAACTTGTGGTGACTGGCTGCACAAGCTCGTATCTATAGGTATGTGTCTTCCTGGCAAATACAGCATCGGCCCTATGCCTGTAAGAAAAATGACTAGCTCACTGTAATTATCTTCAAAGCAGGTTTTAACTGGGAAGCCATAAAGATGGGAACTGTCAGACTTCTTTACTGTCTTGTCTATAAAGTAAGTCATTTATAGCACCAAGCTCTCCTCGTCTGTTTTCCCATGATTTAACAACACCAACCCTATTTGACCCTGAAGTTATCACACTTATCCTATCTTTACAGTGACCCGACCCAAACTTGTAGGGTTGGGCTGTATGACAACATGACAGGACATCACAAAAACAACTGTAAAATCTCCTTGAATTAGACCATTGGGTCAAACCAATGACCAGGACAACTGTGTAGCTATATGGAATTTACAGGATGTTTGCATACAATTGATATGTCAGGTATATAATTTTGATGGATAAGCAATAAATGGAGATTCCCATTAGGTTATTTTAATTACAGACTTTTACTTAAATTTTCTAAAAAAAATTACAAAATCATTATAGCAGTCTGTATCATTACATAGTTTACTATCAGAGAATACTGCAAAATTACATTCACCATGGTATTAGATCCGCACGTCCACACCTACTAAGCAGCCTTCCTGCAGTCTCTTCCGGTGCTCCGCAGGTTGAGGTAGTAGGTTGTATAGTTCAGAGTGACACCACAGGAGATAACTGTACAGCCTCCTAGCTTTCCCTGAGGAAACACTACACACTCTGGACACTGATGGAGGATTTTACCAAACACGGATTTTTGTGTTTTATTAGAATGGGAATAGGGTTTATCAGTTTTTGCAGTAAATACACTCTCTTTATATCATGTGTCTTAGTATCTTGCCATAAAATATTGATTTCAAATATTCACATTTTTTTTCATACAGTGTTTCAATTTTATAGAGTATAGAAAGAGTTTGAAATATGTGTTTCACAAACTAGCATGAACATTGCAAGAATTGTATCTCCCCTTTCATACGGTATGACATTATTTGTCACATAACATAAAACAGTAACAGAGTAGAGAACAATGACTGGGAAATGTTTGAGATTTGTGGAGAAAGTACCAACATGCTCTTGCAGCGAGGTCTGTGGGCCGCTCTAATGAAAGAGATGCCACTGAAGGGAAACACCATACAGCCGCAGGGGGAAGAACACGGTCTTGGCAGCCAATTATGTACAAAGTTCAGCTTCACTTAACCAAAACGATATATTTCCTCTGCGCAGCTATGTGGTAAAGACACTGCTGTGATCAAAACAGCCAGTAACAACTTTCACTGCTTCAAACCAAGAAAAGTACAGACCCCTGAAATCATCTTGGTCCCTGACAGCAATGTAAAATACCCTGATTCACTGCTTAATTTGAGCATATTTAAATATTTTTTGACTTTTAGCTGCTCTTAACGGACGTATTTTAGCTGCATAGTTTTGAATTTTGTTGGAGACTATATTTTCTAAACTCACAGTTGAAAGTGTTGGAAATTTTAGTTATGGGCTCCTATCTACAGATGCCTCATGTTAAGGGAAAAGAAACATTTTTTTTTTAAAATAAATTGTATTATTTGTACAGGTTACTGATTAATATGGAACTTTATGAACATTGTACAGTAAATCATACCACAGTTACAGGATTTCCTCCTGATTTCCCTGATTAAAACAGTTATGAAAAATAATTATTTTGTGCTACAACTCTATTCATACTGCAATGTAAATATTTCCTTATTCAGTTTGTAGTCTGAACTAATCTTGTAAATACAATGAGGCAGTGGTTACAGTCCTGTTAGGGATAGATGGTATCCCTGTTGTGCGGTGTGCTGCTGTGTGCAGATGTGTAGAGCAGGGAGTGGTATGATGATGAAAGACTGTTTCCACTTAAACTCTTCGCTCTCTGTCCCAAGGCCACCGAGTTCGATAGAGGTGGGGTAAGGAGCTCTGTGGGCCAGAATGAATTAGGGGCCCTTGGTATGGGGCAGCTTCAGCAGTATGAGAGAGTGAGCAGTTAGTTACAGTAGATACAACATGAATCTACTGTGGGGGTTTTTTTATATCTCAGTGCATAGTTACCTTGCTTAGTCTGTTTTTTCCTCATACAGGAAAAGTACTTTTTATTTAAAACCATGTGTATGTTAGATGTTTTGTTCAATTACTCATCTATTTTTGTGGCCATGGGGTAGTGTGTTACAGTATACAGCAGGAGGCATACAGGAGCCCTCACTTGTGAACCCCCCCCAGCACACACACCCCGCCCTCCTTGTGGAATCTAAGTGTAGGTTTTTGTCTTCATTGAATAAATTCTATAAATAGTGCTGTTTAGCTGTCGTAATTTGAGTTCGGAGTCAAAGTGTCAACGTTAATGGAGAGGAAGTGGAAATAAAGAAAGGCACTTTCTAAAAACCTAGACCATATGAACGGACTCTTCACAGCACTGAAGTGCATGTGATGTGTTGAGACGACACAGCATGTGATGTCTCACACCCATAGAAATGTTTTTACTTTTAAAAAGTGCTTGAATAGAGTCAAAACAGCAAAGGTTTTGTCCTTTTGCTGAAAATGTAGATGAAGTGAGAACCTTTGTTTATGGTTTTCCATTTGACCTTGAAATTAAAGGTTATACACATCCAGAGAAATCCATTAAAACCAGTAAAGGGAAAGAGGGTGATAGTGTGGGACCACACAGGCCATTTTTCTGCTGTCACTGATCTCAGCCCATTGTGTGTTGTCCGTCGGAGGAACCCTGTTCCAGTAATTCCTCTTCTCCCCATTTGTCTCACTCTTCTACCATCTTGTCTCCTGTCCTTTTTCACAACCCTTTTCTGCTGCTTTACAGCAGCATACGCTGATAAAATATAACACTACCACACCACCAGGCTTCCAGTTACATTTCCTTTACCGCTCCCTGAACTTCTGCGTTTTCTCTCCCTTGCTCCCTCCTTTTCTCTTTCAATCCCACCCTCCTTTTCTCCATGAAACGCACGCTGTAATACCCAGTCACTCTCACAGACACAGAGGGAGAGAGAGACAGGAACAGAATACCGGACTTGCCGACTGGGGAAGGATTTTTTTTTCTTTTCTTAAATGAAAAGGAGCTTGAAAAGAGAACCTTGTAAGATGAAAATGTGATTGCCTATCTTTTCCTTCTTTCTTTCTCCCCTCTGCTACTCTATGCTCTCGCTCCCTTTTCCACTTTCTTCCTCCCTACCTCTTTTTATCTCTCCTTCTCTGCATATAGCAGGCCTTTAGAGTCTAAGTGATTTCAGCTGTGGGAGGAAATGAATGGATGATATTTATTTCTCTTTCCTCGCTCTGCTACTGTTGTGTCGATGCTGTATTTAACAGGCAGAGAGGGGCAAGCAGAGGCTCTACAGTTTCTCTGCCCTGGGGACTTTAGCCTGCAATCCATGAAGCATGCAGGGCAGAGGAGGGAAAGAAAATACAGAGGCACAGACACAGACAAGGAGGTGTGATATAGCGAGACTAAAGCGCTGAGCGAGAGCAGAAAGAAAATGTGAGACAGATGGAGCCAAGAGACAGACAGACAGGGGAAGAAAAAGATGGGTAGTAGTGTCACATGGAGAAAGATGGTGAGTAGCAGCAGTCAGAGGGAATACAGCAACAGGCGTTACACATTTTTTCCTATTATTCACTGGTTGCGGCTGGTTCGGCAGGTTCGGCACTCCGTGTCTGAGGTTGTTTTTTAGAGCTTTTAACCACATCTGCAAAAAATTGGTGATAATAAGAATTTACATTAGGTTGTTATTTTTTATGCCCTGTTTCAAAACTGTGATTTATTTGGAAAATGCTGGAATTATGGTTACATATTTACTTAATTAGATTGTATGTAGCATGCATGTGTATCTTAGCGTGGGGTTTTAGAAATGGGGTTTATTTTACATATCAGTAATGAATCTTACCTTAACTAACCTTACCTTATTACTGCTTCTCATGTACTCTTTCCTTCCTGTGTTTCTTATTCTTTCTTTCTCTCTGTCATTTGTCCTTGTCTCCTGTGCTAGTAAGCATGCATGTAGCGTCACAGGCCCAAGGATTTTTTTTTTTTTTTTTACTGATTTCAAGTACAGTTCATCTTGTTGCAGTCTTATTTTGTAAAAAAAAAATTTCTTTTGTACTTTATATATTTCTGTTGCTGCTTTACATTTTTATACAGGGGCCTTTTTTTTTACTCCCTACCTTCCTAATTTTCTGTAGTGTCAGTCAATCTGACTACTTTTCTATTTAAATCTATCTCTACTATATTTATTTCTTGTTCACCTACTTTAACCCTTTAACCTCTCACCTGCCTTCCCTTTCATCTCTCGCTCTCTCTCTCTCTCTGTCACTGTATCACCTCCCACCCCCCACCCCCCACCCCTCTCTGGCTGCACATGGTATAGTCTTGCATGTCTGAGCAGCAGACGGCTAGACAGCAGCAATCTGCTACAGCAGGCTCATGTGCGAGTCTGAATGATCTATTCAACAAAGCCTGAGCTAGCAGCATTAAAAATCTCATCTTCTACTTCTCTCTCCAGCTCTCTGTTTTTCTCACAGATCTCTCTCTTTCCATTTTGTCTGGCCACATCCTCTCCTCCTCTATGCTAGGCTGACCGGCGCAGACGTACAGGGAGGACTGCGGCAGCCTCCACCACCACCACAGTCAGCTGGGTGAGTTTTTCTTCTCTCCTTCTGCCCTTTCCCTTGCATCTCTTCTCATCAGCCCTCCCAACCTCCTATTCCTCCTCCTCTTTCATCTCGCGGGCAGTCAGATCTCATTCTGTCCACCTGACGAATGAGCTTTCCCTCCATAATGTCAGAGCCGCATGATTGACAGGTGTGGTCTCAGAGGACTGACAAACCTTGTGTGTCTGGAGATGGAATATCTCATGGGGAGAATGTAAGCGGTAAGGAGCTTTGCCATTTTTAGTGATAGGGAGGGATTTTTATCTGAGTAAAACCCTGACAGCCCATTTTCAGTCTCTGCTACTGTCCTTTTAGTCTGACTGGATCGGCTGCGCATGTGCACAGTGCGGGATTATGGCATTTTAAGTTAAAAAATGTACAGTGTTTTACTGATTATCATACCATTGTTTAGCCGAGCCAAGCTGTGGCAGCAACAGTAGGGCCAGAATACGCTGAGGCAGAGCCATTCTTATGAACGTCATGTGATAGAGTGTTGTCTGTCTGGGTGTGTATGGGCATTCAGTTGTGACTACAGTATGTGTGTGATCACTTGCAATAAGATGATCTGTGGTCAGTTTTTGTACCAGAGTCTTTACGTGTGATGTGATGTGCTTGTGATTTACGGCACATATCTGTATTTGAGTCATACACAGAATAGCACGATTGTCTCATACAGTACAAAGTGGTTTACGGATGAACTAATGCATGTGCTGTGCAGTCGAGCGGACCCGGACTTACCGAGACCAGAGTGGACATAGTGGCAAACCGAGACATAGGGTACAGCACAGCACAAAGCCAGGAAGAGAGGAAGCTGCCATTGTCTGCTCTACTCTCAGTCATGGCGCTTGAGCAGCTGATGATCTACTGTATGTCGCATAGGAAAGGCCAGACAAAAAGCAATTTGTACCTCTCTCATTCCCTGAGACCCTAACTTGTGACGTTTTGCTGTGATGTGCACGGGTTGGGTTCTTGGGAGCTGCGAGGGGCACTCACACATCTCTGTAACCTAAAAAAAAAAAAAAAAAAAAAAGGAAAAAAGACTAACATGGCGGAAAGACAGCCAGCGCAGCAAAGAAGGGACGGCGTTGCTTTTTTAGCTCGACGTGGTGACAGGGAATGTTCATTTGATCCACCCACACAGGGGAAAAAAGAGATAGCGGGAAACAAAAAAGGAGGAACATTGGGTTTCTTTCAGGATATGGAGGGGTTTGGACCCAGAGGCAGGCACAGCATGTGGGGCGTTGGGTGGGGGAGAGGGGGAGATGGATAGAGGAATGTGGGTATGAAGGGCATGTGACTGGGATGGAGGGATGTCCAGACGAGGTGGGGTGATATGGCAATACGCTGTAACGTTTACGGTATTCTCATTTGTTTTGGGGCAGGTACAATACTTGAAGGAGGAATATGTGATTGGGGTTACACCCACATCGACTAATGTTACGCATGCTAACGTAGACGAAGAGCAGAAGGGCCTCACTCAGTCTGTAAAACATATTTGCAGACAAACTATTCTGTCAACAACACGTAGACACACGGTCACACGTTTGCAGAAACACAATGAAAAACAGTATATCAGTAAACGTATTCAAATATATGCAACAGAAAAATGTTGCAGCGCACATAATATCACCTAGGCTGAAAAGTGCAAATCACATTTTGAATATAACAGTATTTAGTGCTTGACTGAGTTGCATTTCCCTCAGAAAAAAGAGAAAAGAATCCGCCACTCAGGATGTCCATGGACTCTTCATGCCTTATATTGAGAGCAGCACAAAGTACTGGTGAGAGCGTGCCACTGAAAGCTCAGTACACTTGTGTTTGACCTCATGAAAATTCTCATCTTTCTTTTTCTATACCTGGTGCACCTATCTCTGTTTGTGTCTTTGTTACATTTGAATAGAAGACTCTGAATAGAGAAACTCAGTGCACAGTTGAATGAGAACTGGAGGATACTTGTACGTGTGCAGGAGGGTGCCACCCTCCCATGAATGCCATGTCAATAAAGTATAGATGACAAAAGGATAACAGTGAAAGTGAAATGAAAAAGTTGTTATAATGTATATTGTACATTAATGGATGTGATTGGAGAGTATAATGACTGATGCTATACCTTGTGTGGGGCCATTCCAGCACCTTACTTCTGACGAGCAGTCTGTCATTCTAAGCACTGACATCTCAGCGCTTACAGTTCTCCTAAAACTACCGTTCAGAATGTTGAAATGTGTCTGGTCTGTTTCTATATTTGGTCGGCGATCTGTGATCACAGTAATGGCTTCATTTCTAGTTCTCTCCTCCCTTTATCTGCACCTACAGCTTGTAACCCTTTACATGTCTTCTTCTTCTTCAGCCACTCTGAAGTCGCTCTCCGTCTTTCAAGGAGCTTCAGAAGCATCTGAGCAGCGATACTGTTTGATGTTTTGTCCTCATTCTTTCATTAGCTCAGATGATTGTGATGCTATGATTATTTGGTTTAGGGACAGGTAGTTTTGAGCTCCGATTGTATTCTCAGCTTTGATTTGATTCTGCCATTTTCGTTGCAATTGCCCCATGCTTAAAGAATTTAGAGATTCATTAAATAGGCATTTTTACTATGTGGTCAATCGCTCCTAATGAGCAATGACATCTGTAAATCTGAAACTCATTTGCATTGTCACGCACCTCATATCTTATTGGGAATTTTCCTCCCCAGCCTGGTTTCAGTTTACTATGTGAGGATGCAGCTGTAAGAAAGGTTGCCTCAAAATGACATCAGCAGCATGTAATGCAGGTTAGCCAGGTTTTAAATAAGAGTAAACAAGCAAATCATATCTTCAGTCAAACCTCCTGATCCTGCTCCAGAGTTTAACAGTGTCGGTTAAGATTTTCGGTTATCCAGGTTATGGTTATCCAAGAAGGGTGTAATGGAGGGCAACTGAATGAAATCCAGTTGCCCTCCATTAAACCCTTCTTGGATAAGCTTAATAATAGACCAATAACGGCTCTATACAGCCAAATCTCACAGCTTAGCCTTAGTCTGATCTGTGTTACAACTTGCATCCACATTTTCTGTGGGCCTTGATCTTTCTTTGCCAAGGTCAGAAATACTTCATTACTGAGGTCTCCAGTCTGTACAATCTTTTCTCATTTGTCATGTTTCTACTTTTTTTTTCCTACATAGTATTTGGTGGTAAAGCATAAATGCAGTGTCTCAGCTCACATGGCATTTCCTGCTCGGGGCAGCAGGTCTGCAGCAGTAGGTCATGGTGTCAACATTTGCCTTGTTTAGCACAGATGCAGAGAAAGAATATATCCAGACAGAAAGTAACGAAGAAGCAAGGAACAAGAAATGTACTGAATATTTGTACAGTGACCGCAGATACTTTATGATTTCTGTTTGGTTTTGAAATGTCCTCCTCTGACACAAAAAAGTAATTATTGTGAGGAAAATGAAAGCAGCTAACTTCCACATGTGCAGTTCAAGCATTCACTTTGTGCTTTCATCACTGTATGTGTGTCTGTGTGTGTGCATGCGTGTGCGTGTGCGTGCACACATGGAACATCATTAAGACCTCCCACCACAGCCTTACCCCCCGGCCTCTGCTGGATTTTTTTCCTACTTGTGAAATGGCCGACCATTGAGAGGACTATAGATCTTTCAGTGTCTCTCACTGACAGCTTGTTTGGTGTGGAGGTTTTTTTTTGTACAGAGTTACACTGTACAGTCAGGTGTAGTGTGAACAGAGAAGTTTTGGCCTGACAATAAACAAGCAGATTTTAAGCATTCCTATTTTTAGGGATGAAGGAAAAAATAGACAGCATTACAGAATTCCTTTTATTTTTGCCCATTTGTTTATTCAGCTAAATTTATCCTGATAGCTAAGCAGCGTATGTGCCGTAGTTAATTGCTGTCTGTCTGTCGTGGACTCACCGCGTAATGAGGTAACGTGAGGATTTGGCCACCTGTATCCATTATTGTCATTTAATTAAAAACAGGTTTAATGAGGTCTCACTATAGATTTTGTGAATCGGTTTTCAATTAACTAACAGTGTAACAGCAGATAACATGTCTTGGACATAAATATACATTTGATTAAAATGGAGAGTTTATACTGTAAGTGAATTTTTCTATTGCATACACTGTTAGCAGACCCCTACATTTAATATGCTTTGTTATTTTTCATGTCTTAATGCATGATTCAACTCATCTGTGTCATGTGAGTGTGGTTTTGTCTTTGTCTTTTCCCCTTTGCTGTGATCTCACTCCCGCTCTCACAGAGTCCTGAGATGCCCTCTGATTACTGGATGAGAGGCTGGACGCTTGAATCCAGCTCAGTCTGTTGCAGTCTCTGTTGCTCCAGCGACAGAAGCAGGTGTGTCTACCTCCTGTGCCCCCTCCCTCTCCTCTTCCTGTTCCCTGATCACTGCAGTACGGCAGCTCTGTCTGGGAGGCAGTCATTCCATTGTTCTCACCCCCCCTCCCTCACCTCTCAGTGCTCGTGTGGTTGCTGGCGCCGCTCTGCCCGCCCCACCCCGTGGAAGGGACTGGCTCCAAATCACTGTGATACTTGGCACCTAGGTGCCCTGAGTAGGTTACGCTTACAGCTTTGGGTCTCTTCTCTCCCTGGACAGAGCTCACTACACTCTTTGCTGTAGCCTGCCGCCATCTTGTTACTGCTTGGGCTGCCGGTCTGCCTGCCTCTACTGCATTCAAACCAAATCACCTAAACCAGCTGAAAGTGCCAGAGACTGTTTCCCTCTCCTGCCATTCTTGGTTTTCTCTGTGCTAATCCTGCCTTACCATAGTTTTATCACAACACTTCCCTGCAGCCAGCTGATGGACACATTTTATTGCTGCGCAGAGGCAGACCCCCCTGGAACTTTTAGGTGTGACTTATACCTGAATGCTTGTCATAGAGTGGCGCTGCAGATGTTGTCCTGAGGATCTCATAGTAAATGTATCCTTATTTTTACTGAAACGATGCAGATGCAAATGCAGTGGTCTCAACCAGGTTCGGAGTTAGCAAAACCATGACTAAAAACCTCAGTGCAAGTGTCATCAAAATAACTTCCCCTAACCTTGACCAGAATAACTTAAGCTATTCAGTACCAAACCATGCAAGAGAAAAAAATCATGTAATGAAAAGTGGCATCTCCTTTTAGTGGAATATTATAAATTGTGCTTCTCAAAGTCAAATATGATCCATAATCTGCCCCTGATCATGTATGTATACATGAGAAATGAATGCATATATTTGATGTATTTGATATCTTTGTGTGTGTGTGTGTTTGTGTGTGTGTGTGTGTGTGTGTGTCTGTGTCTGTGTGTGTGTGTGTGTGTGTGTGTGTGTTTGTGTGTGTGTGTGTGTGTGTGTGTGTGTGTGTGTGTGTGTGTGTGTAAAATCTGTGTCTTAGACAGAGGGAGAAATAGAGGGAGAAAGCTGAAGAGAGAAACTGAGCAGTGGTAAGAAAGCTCTCCTAATTCTGTTTGGCAGAAACTGTGCTGTTTGACCATATGTGCTCAGAGGAGACTTCCGTCATTAAATGACTACTCCACAGCTCTTTTCACAGAACATGTCTGCACATAATTATTTTGTATAGATAAATCATTTTCCAAACAGTGCCATGAATTATAGCTGAACATTTCATTTGTCAATTGAACTACGAAGGTGCTGCACATTGCATATTACCGTACGATGTCATTTTTCTTAAAAGATTAAGATTGAGGTTAAGTACTTCTTTTGCAATGAGAGAAAATATGGTGTGAAAGTTTAGACTACGATTTCAGAGAACATATTTCATCCTATGGAAATGGTGCAGCTGTATTGAACTGCACTTTAGTGAAAAACAAGCAGATGGGAGTAGATGGAGGCCAGAGATTTATAGTGGTAACTGCAGAAGATCCTCAGTCCTCTCAGACACTCGGCAAAGAAGAAACTATACTAATGAAATGTAAAGAATATGAGGAAAAAAAACTGCCCCTCAGGAATATCCATATATCTGAGGTCGTCAATTTTATTCTTTCACGTGTCTCTTGATGCACGTATTCTGTACCTTTGCGATGATACTGCATATTCAAGGTCAATGGCTTCCTTGCTTCAGGGTTAAGGGCTTTTATCTGATGTTCTTCTTTTCAGGTCAGTGGAGATGGCCCTCTGTCGCACCAGCTGTGAGTCAGTCACAGTTCTATTCCATCATAGCTACTACAATTATGCTAATCACAATCATATCTAGTCTCAACGTAATGTGGGTCAAGAGAAAGCAAAGAGATGGACAGATTTTAAGCCATTTGAGACAGTTTTGTAGAAGCAGTCAATCCTAAAATGACTTTAAAATCACAAGCTATCAACAAATGAAATGTTGATGGACAAATCATTAGTATGATTCCTCTGAAAAAGACAAGTTTTCTTGGGATTAAACCCTTATTCTGTACTGCTATCAGCAAGCATTTGTCCTTATTAACCGATGATACAGTTTTATTTTACTGATACACTTTTCTTTATAGGACAAACAGAACTATAACGCAAGTAATGATAAGACAGATGCTGTTTAACAAAAAGAAATGTTAACAGAATAACAGGAGGACCTTATAGTATAAAGCAAATAGCGATACAACAAATACTGTAATTAAGAGCCTCACAAATTAATAGACAGTCAGGGTCAGTAAAAATCAAGCAAAATGAGCTTCACCAATGTATTTTGTTTGCTTTATATTCTATTGTATAGTGTTTCTGTTTTGGTCACCTCTCTGTTGTTCGGGATATGTCAGTATGGGAAGAGATTATAGCAGCAAATTTGGAAAACTAGGACCATAAGATATATTTGCAAGTGCCATTATTTTCTCATGATCTGTTTATAGGGATGGAAATGTGGTCTGTTAGTTAGTTAGTCAGTTAACCCTTTTGGTCCCAACTGAAATATCTCAACAATTATTGGAAGGATCGCCATGAACTTTTGTAAAGACATTCATGGTCCCCAGACAATGAATAATAAAGACTTTAGTGATCCCCTGACTTCCTCCCGTATCTTCACATCCATCAGGCAAACTGGCACAAAATGTACTACAGATGTTCATAGTTCCCAGAGGATGTATTCTTCTGAGTTTGATGATCACCTAACTTTTCCTCTGGCGCCACCATGAGGTTGACATTTGTGGTTTTAAAGTAAATAACTCAACAACTACTGAATGAATTAGCCTGAAATTTGTTCAGACTCTCATATCCTTTGGTGATCCCTCAACTTTGCATATAATGCCATCATCAAGTAAAAATTTTATTCGACCAGTACTTTGGTTCAAGGCTAAATATCTACAAAAATATTGATGTCCCATTAACCTCAGCTGTACATTGTGATAAATGCTAATTAGCAAATGGACTCTAAACTAAGATGGCTAACATCGTATCTGCAGCACATGAGATTGTTAGCATTGCCAAAGTGAGCGTGTTATCATGCAAATGTTAGCATTTAGCTCAAAGCACCGCCTGCTATGCCTATGTAAAGTTTCACAGGGCTGTTAGCATGAATGTAGATTCTAGCTTCTTTAGTTAGTAGGAAACTATACTTAAATTAACTGCTGATTTTATATTGAGCTGACAGTGCTTGTAAAAACACTGCAAATGATCTTGTATTCTTTATTGTTGTATTGTTTTTTGTTTATTGTTACATTTATTGAAAAATTTATGTAATATTCCACTGATACATGTCTTTATTATGTGTAGACTGCATCTATAATGTAACTGATTCTATTACAATTGTTTTCAATTGTTTTTTATTGTGTATGTTTCTCTTTATACCCATACCGCATATTAATTTTAGTTTTAATACATTTAATCTATAAAAAGAGAAATTTTCTTATGAAATGTGGAAAACATGCAGGAAGGAACTATAATTGCACTCAGCACAGCTATTTTACTGGCCACTGACACATTCAAATAATTTGAATACATCGCATAATGTACCACAAGGTATCCATTATCCAATTCCTCAGTGACTACCTGTACTTTTCCTATTAACTGTAAGCAAGCTGCATTACTGTAATACAGTAGTCAGGAGTAAGAGAATGAGAGTGTAGAGAACTATCCTCACAGCAGCAGACTGGACATAGATTGCATGACATGGTGCAGTTTGCACATGGAATGTAGAAAGATTTCAGGCACTCAGTGATGAAGGCCAGATGTTTGAGTTTTGCATAGGAAGTCAATTGTCTACAGTTGCTACTGGGTATGACAGTGATGCCCCAAGGCCCCAGCACTAGTATCTGCTGTATAATCAAATTTAAGAGGGCCCTCTCACATATTATGGCTTCTATGAAACCAGTACATGTGCTCAATTTGAAAAACAGTCTTCAAAGAACATCACAGAAACAGTGAATAAATAAAGTTTAAAGTCTACATACCAATTAATGCTTTTTCTCATACTGTAAAGCAATACTTACTAAACCTTGAGAGATTCAAATTGACCAACAAGAGTATTGATCACAATTATTGTTTAAAAAGCTCAAATAAAAGTAAGCTATTATAATACTGCAGTCGGCATCACTCAGATTTAGATTTCTTGAACTTTGTGCTTGTATTCATGGATTATGTTTTTTCATGGCAACGATTCCGCAGTGATTAGGTTCTTTAAAACCAAACAAGGAAAAAGAAGGTTGATTTGCTTGAAAATGTTTTGGATGGATAAAGCTTTCACTCAAAAACAGTGGAAATCAGTCAGCTGCTGAATTCTTAAAACATTTTGGATTTTTGCAGGGCATGGCGGTTGCAGTATGCTTGAGGAGGAATGCAAATCTATGAACAGCAGTATATTTATACTGAAAGTCATCTCCTCCTTCTACTACAGTCCTTTTCCCTTGTTCCTTCTCCCTGCTTTTTTCCTCCTCATCTTACACACAGTTATACACACACACACACACACACACACACACATCCACACACTCCCAGCCTGTCTCCCTGTCTCGCACATGCACACACATACACACACCACATCTTTTGTTTGGAGTCAGACAGCATTGAAGGCAGATCCTGTGGCCCTTCTGAGGAGAATGTTAATATGCCCGCTCTGGTCTCTCTGGGGACGCAGAGAATGGACTCTGGCTGCTAATGCACTGTCACACTAACCCCGCTCACTTTTCTCACACAGTTAGCAGCAGCGGCACTACTGTCAACACTGTAATGTATTTGACTACACTCACAACTTACAGAATCATCATGAGATACTCTAACTAACCTATCTAAAGAAAGTAGCTGATGAGGAAGCATTTCAGCAAACTTTGTAAAATTTCTGTCCGGCTTAATCTAAACGTCATCTTTAAGTCACGTTTTTTTTTTTTTTTTGGACACGTTACCGTACAAGGTAATTTGTTCCTCAATGAATTTAGGGATAAGATAAAAATCACTTCCACCAGAAATCCTACCTGATAGATGATCTATTTCTTTTTTTTGCTTTTTGCTGGTATCTAAAAATGACATTTTTGTTTTTCTTGTTCTCATCTTAAAGTGGGTTTAATAATGAAGAAGTAAAACCAAAAATAAGACTTAGTTCACACAGGTCCCTTTTTTTTTCTAGTATGCCAAGAACAGATCCACAAAAAGTTGAAGTTATATTAAGCCTTTCAGGGTCAACTCTCACACTATAATCTGTCATACAATAATAGCCAAATGATCTTAAAGGTATTAAACAGAACTGCTTTGATGATTTGTGGACATTGAAATGTTTTTTTAATTAATATTTCAGTTTTTAGACATTGTACTAATCTGACAAATTGGCAGCAACAAAAACTCTTAACTCTATGAACTGTAAAACAATGATTTCATGGTAAACTAAGCATGTCGTTTTGCATTCCGAATTAGATATGCAAATTTACTGTATTGTACTGTAAATCTGTAGCTACAGGGCAAATAAACACAGTTTACATAAACAGACATTAATTCCCAGATGATACTCTTGGGTAGAGTACAAAAAAAAGAGTCAAACATTTTACTAAACAATCCCAAGTTGAGGTCCACTTACTTGCCTCTTAGAGTTTCCAACTATATCACACAGTCTTCATCAGGAGATCATGGGTCGGGATGTGCCACTATCCGGTGTCAACCTGCATCAACATGCATCAATGCTTTTCAAAAGCAGCAACGTTTCCTACCAGGATCTGCTTATCTTGGCTAGAGTACCTTGACCACTTCTCCTGTCTATATGGTGTGTTTGGAGTGTGTTGCACTTACTGTAATACAGTACAATTGTTTATTAAACAAATGAATGCTAATTATAAACAAATAGAATATTACAAGTTAGAAAAAGTTTGTAAAGGTGGATTTTCTTTTCATGGTTTCAGTCGTCATGAGTCTCATTTAATGTAAGTATGACTAATTGTTTTATTTATCAAGCAGAATCAAGCATCAAATTCAACACAGGCCTTCCAAAAGATAAATTGTTTATAAGATACCATCTGAAGAAAGAGAGGATGGTTTTATAAAGTATGCACTGAGCTGTGGTCAAAAGTGAAGAGAAAATGACTTTTTCTGATCAAACAAAGGAAAAATGACAATCTTTTCAACCTTGCTCTTTCCCAAATTCCAATCATTTTCAAGCATACAAGAAATATAAGCACTAGCCACACAAAAGACTGCACAGGCTGTTGACACCTACCGTAGGTTTACGACGAAATGGCTTATTTTCAAAATACCAATTAACAGCTCTGACCTCTTCAAACCTCTTCATTCTGCAGCCCAGATATAGGTGTTTAGCATCATATTATTGTCGTGAATGATCTGTTTAATTATCGCATGGCTCATGTTTAAACTTCTCACATTAATAAACTGTTACAGTGTAAAGTGATTGAAATTCCCTGCAGAATGCTGCATAGTGGAGTTTTTTCTTTCACTCATTCATCTCTTTCCTTCTGTTTCAAAGCTGTGAGCAGGGGAAATGCACCTCACTGTCCTCAACTGAAGTCTTTTCATAATGAATGGCAAGGTACGATAATGGCCTTCAGGTTGCCATAGAAATGAGACAGGGGCCCTGTATGTGATTTTTTTTTTCTTTTTTTATCGAAGCGTAAATGACAGAGGACTCCGAGGCAAACTCTTTCCCCCCTCTCTCACAGGCAGCTCTGCACTTTGCTTCCATCTTTTCCCCTCACATCTTTTCTTAATCAGCATTTCTTTTTCTTTCTTCTACGCCTGTTTCTTCCTCATATAATTTGATGCCTTAATATAAGAGTCACGAAAGCTGAAAGTGATCAGCCAACCATAAATTGAATAAAACAGAAAAACTGAAATGTTGAAAATAATTTTCAGTTCTCCAACATGCGGTGTTTATTCACATGTCACCGTCACTATGAATACTCCAGACAGTTTTTATACACGGACCTCTGAGGCTAACTGGCCATTTCTGTGTACAATTAGATCACAAACAACTGGCCAACTTTTCAGAATTGGTCTGATGCTGAAGAACTATCCAAGACTTAGGGAAGCAGATGGTGCTTTTTTTTTTTTTTTTTTTTTTTCCTCCACTACACGAGGCATCCGCCCAACTCAGGTCTCCTCCCTGCACTGAGCATCTCAGTGCAGCTGCTGGCGTGGCCGTTGTAACTGAGCTCTTGTGATCTCAGTTCCCCCACCAACAGCTGCTCTCAAGCTAAACAAAGTATTGATCCAGTCTATCATTTTCACACTCTTGTGTCTGGAGGTTGGTGATGTTGGTGATGTGTTTATGTCACGTTTGTGGTGTCAAGAAAGGGCTTGGTGAAAAAGTGATGAGTTAAAACTGCTAGTGTGTGTGCATGTACCTAAATTACATGGTAAGTGCATCTGTGTTTATGAATGTACTTCATGAGTAGTGGATGAGACCATGCTGCTGGAGCAGATAATAAAGACCAGACTCGTGGCCATAAGTTTCATAAATCATCAAAGTGTAGCTAAGAGCTTTAACCACTGTTGATTTGTACATGCATTGTATGTTAAATGTCTGCCAAATATCTCAAATGATGCATTCTTTTTAGTCAGACTTGTAAATTATTATGTTGCCAAAATTATGCAGATACACTAGTCAATTATTGGCTGCGATAAACAGAAAATTAATCATATCAACAACTTACTGAATAACATTTGTTGTTGTTGTTAGTATTTCTCTAAAACTTTAAGCACCCATGAAAAAATGAATAACAATCACAGTCTTAAAAAGGTCTTATTATAGGTGTTATTAATTAAAAGTTGAGCAGGGTTCGGTTTACTTATTTTTAATCAAATACTTGCTGGTTCTACCTTAAATGTGAGTATTTGAAAAATATGAGCATTTTCTTTCTTTACCTTCTAGATTGAAATGTCTCGTAATCATTTGTTCAAATGTCAGTTGTAGATTTATCAGTGTGTTTCTTTCATTAGTAATGCCCCAATGCCAAATTTGGATTCTATAGTTTTTTTCAGAATAAAATGTCACATTGATTCCGCTCTGTGGATTGATGACATGTCTCACTGTTTTCACACCACACCCATACATTTCTCCTGTCCCATTTTGACTTTTATTGTTGGCAAGAAAATGGCAAGAAAATGGCAAGAAAATTATATATATTATATATAACTCTATATGAGTTCATCTTCAGTGTTCAGGTCAAGAGACCCATGCTTCTTTGTTTTCTTTATATGTGTCAATGTCTCATCTTGGTTATTTTTCCAGGCAACCGCAAGGTCCTGCCCTTTCCCTTTGCCCTGCCCTGTAGTCTTTCCTATGGTAGGCTTTAAACTTGTACTACATTTATGTTGCTTTATGACAGATTCAAACACCTTTTATTCAAAAGCAAACAAGCTACTTTAGCAAGGTGCTGAGAAGTGTCCTTCATTGTTTTCTCTCTCCAAGCTGAAATGTCTGTAGCCACCCAGGAATTTTACTCAGAGCAAGTAAATATCAGTTTTATTGGTGGCTGGTGGTGTATTTGTTTTGACCATTTCCTGATGAACCCTTTGGGATTTTGAAGGGAACTGTCTCCTGAAACACTCAAATGAAAGAGACTGTAAAGTCTCCTCATCTAAAGACTTATAATTCTGCGTATTAGTTTTTGATATCAAATTAATTTATGATTCTTTAAAAAAAGAAAACAATAAATCCTTTAATCATTTCCTACTAGTATCATTCTCTCAGTGGAAATTTCAGAGCAGTTTAGTGTTAATTTATTTTGATATTAATGACTGGGAACAGTGATTGGCTGACAGTACTGATCGGTCTTGGGAAACTCTCCTCTGCTTGCCGGCACTGGATGTTGGCCATACAGCAGTGATCAATGAGGTGAGCCTCAATCTGCTTTTGGCACAGGAAAAAATTGCAGCTTGGACAGAAACTTCATCATATTTTATCTCAACAATCAATTAAAAACAGCTTCTACAAATATTTCTCAATTTATTTTTCTAAATATTTTTTTTTTTGGCAGTTAAGTCTGTATTTTGATGACCAGTAGAGAGAGACAGTAAATGTGGGGGAGAGAGAGTTATGACATGCAACAAAGGTCCCCCAGCTGGGAACTTGACTGTGCATGTTGCAGTTATATTTGCCTTAACCATTAGGCGATTTTTAAAAAAAGGATATTCAAAATATTTAAGGTCAAACTGATCTCAGTGTACTGTATTTACAGAAAGAAAAAGCAACATAATCTGAGAAAACATGAAGAAAGCAGTAGGAATCCAAATGTGTAAGAAAAGGTTTATGAGGTTTTGGGGAATTTGTTTGCCAGATATGAGCCACATCTGTGCCATATAATTGATTTGTGTTTGAAAAGGTGCATTTGCTGTAAACCTGCCAGAACAACACTGAGGTTTGCCACAGGAGTTTGTCTGTGGGTCTGGATTTTTGTAAGGCTAATTGTAGTTATATTGTAATTCTAGGTGTGGTACTACATGGATCTGCACTCGATAAAACTACTCTTACTGTTGCCTTACTGAGCAGAATGACACATCCTCATATGTTCATCTTAGTCAGACTCAACCAAGGCTGAAGAATCTGCCATGTCGAGGTCCTTTTGATATTTGTCAACTCTTTGTAAACACTGATTCATGCTTTTTTATCTACGTGCCAAAGTACATGAAAACTAAATGCTCTAGTTAAATATAGAATGTAATCAAAATGAATTAAAAGAAGAAAATTTTTGGTGAATGTCTCAGTCTTTGCTGCATCCTTTTATTCACCTAATTGGTTTCAGTTCGTGAGCTAGTGCAACAAAAAAGATGGTTGGAGAACAGACATCAACCCAGAACATTCTAACACACAAGGCATCTGTATCCTTGAAAAATGTTGCATGCACAGTATGCAGCCAGTTTACTTTCATATTTTGAGGGACTGTGTTGATAAAGACCTAAAGCTGCTTAACTTTCATAGGGCCTAAACTGGTGTGACTGCTCGGCTTGAAACTCTGCATTATTAGGATTAGATCACACGTCAGGTGTTCAGTGCATCTTCCTCTGACAAAAGTTCAGTCATCGTACAAAAAAGTTTTATATTCTGTAGGTTTTATTTTGTCAATATCTTTTTTGTGTGCCTGTGTGTCTGTGTGTCCTTAAAAGGCATCAAAAAATATATATTTTTTTTTGGCTCTTTGTCTTTTTTAGTATCTGGTGTAATAAACCACACATCCCACATCCTGTAAGCCAGTTTTACATCAGTACACTTGACCCAGAGAAATCTCTGTGGTAGAGATTCACACGCATTTTGCAGCAGCACAAATACATTATCCATTGAGTGGGGTGGCAGCATAAGAAAAAAAGATTACCGAACCAATCTTCCTTTAATCCTGTTTTTGCTATAGTTCATGTTCATCTGTTGGCCTGAAAATCACCTGAAATGTGAAATCAGTCCATGAAAATATCCTCAGTGCAGTGCTTGTCTTAACCAAGCACAGACAGTTCATCAAATTATTTTTTAAAGGTGACACGTTCATTGAAGTTCATCCAAGTATGAAAATAACAAGTGGCTACAGCTGCACACCTACATTCCCAACGCATATTTTAGTGAAGAGGAGTCATGAAAACCTTGACCATCTGCAGTTTGCACTCAATATTTTTTCATCTTTTGGGTCTTCACCTTGCGCTTAAACTTATTTAAACATTTTTTGTTTAGGACAGACAGTACTCTTTAAAGAACTTTTGTTCTGCTCTTTATTAAGTGTCACTGTCAAAAAATCATGGCGTCCCAATAATATTGGCCCCATGAAACAGGTGAATTCTGTACAAATCGACCATTCACATTTAACTGGTACAGATGAAATTCCCTGAAATAAACATCTGTCCTTTGACCTTACCGTCTGCCATCTCTCACTGTCCACATGTATCCAGCTCGCAGGCTAGTGAGGAGTGTCCATCTTTCTGTCATGGAACTGTTTTTCACAGGTCTCTGTGGCCAGTGTAACCAAAGGCTCTTTTGGCCAAAGTCCACGTGGCACAAAAAGGCCGCGGCATTCCTGATGTCTGTGGCTAATCTGTGGTGTCAGCTTGTGTTAACGCCGCACCGCCAAATTTGAGGGCACACGGTGCCGGGGAATATTAAAAACTCCCATCAGCAGCATTCCTCCGGAGGAGGGCGGGTTTGATGAGAGCAAGGGTCACCTAAGGTTGAACAGTGGTTGTGTGTTAGAGCCGCTCGTACTGTAACGGTCTGATCCACTGGACAGGAGGTGGGGCTGCAGCAGGACAGAGGGAACAAACTTCAAAGAGAGAGCGCCTTTTCCTTGTCTATCCTCATTGAAAGTGGGCTAAATGAGCTTTGTGGGGGTTTTTGTTCATGCTGTTAGACAATTCAGAGACTGGACGGAAGATGCCGAAAAGGACAGGAGGTCATATGGGTAGTTAATTATCTGCTTCTCAACCTGCCAGACGCTTTTCTGCATGCCACCCCAATTGACCTATAATGACCATGAGATATTGTTCTGCTAAATTTAAGAAGTCTAGCAAGTGTAAGGTCAGACTGTTCCTACAATTGCCACATGTCAAATTTCACACAGCCATGAGACAGAGACTTTGTACTTGAGTGCAGGCATTTCTCTGCAGATATCCAAACCTGCAGCATCCTACTCTAAACTGAATAAACTAACATCCAGCCAGACAGATTGCTTAGCAGCTCACAAAGGGAACCATGGGATAAGACATGACTGACGAAAAAAAAAAAGGTGACTGCTGTTTTTCAGTTTAGCACAGCAAACTGTGACCCGTACCTGAGCTCACTGTGAGCAATACAATAGCCAAAAAATTCAACATATTTCTGTTTGTCTGGGGCTGCTGTGCAGACATGTAACATGTGCTCTGCTCTCCCCAACTCCCAGAGGGGCAAGGACAGGAATGCATTCAGGGTCAGGGGTCGGACAGCCATGCACACGTGCACTGCTGTAGTCTGGCAACAGGTGCTGTGCAAGGGCCACAGTCAAGTCATTCAAGATCACAGCAAACCTTCAATCAGGCTAAATTTTCTTCTGTTTTATCTAACGGGACATTCCCATACTAGTGCCTTTCATCTGCTGTTTTAGTAATGTGTGTTTTAGAAGACTGCTGCATCTCATAATATCCAGCCTGCTTTTTTTTATTATAGTTTGGGTTGTTAGCTGTTAGATGTTAAACAAGCCGAGCTGCGAGTGGAACATCTGCACAGAAAGAGAGACTCATAGCTGAGAGGTTGGTAGTGTCTCGGGGAAATGATAGCTCTGTGCCAAGGTATTCCTTCTCCCTCCTGAGAGGCCCCGCCATTCAGTACTGTGAGGTCAACAAGTACAGACCATTACCCACAATGCCCCAGAACAGGAAAAAAAAAAAAAAAAACCTTAAATATGCAGGGCTGTTCCTTTAAGATGGTAAGACAGGAGCTGCCTGAATGCACTCGAAGACAGAGCTGCAGCCAAGATGGAGAGGAGGAGGGAGAGGGAGAAAACAGGAAGACAGAAAACAGAGATCTTCTAGTGATTTTGAAAAGGATAGACTTGTGTTTCCCTTCTTCTGCTGAAAAGCTGTTAAGTTGAAATTATTCATATCCTAAAATTATGGGTG
This sequence comes from Istiophorus platypterus, assembly GCA_016859345.1. Lineage (NCBI taxonomy): Eukaryota > Metazoa > Chordata > Actinopteri > Istiophoriformes > Istiophoridae > Istiophorus > Istiophorus platypterus. The sequence continues at coordinate 9,563,665 of CM029129.1, forward strand.
TCAGTTTGCTGATTGCACCGCTCCGAGAAAAGGAGTCTTGTTGCTAGGAGAGGAGAGATTCAGGCTTCTCTTATTGGCCACTAGGATGCGTAAGATGGCCCAATGAGAGCCCTCCCCCCCTAACAGCAATGCAATAGCAGAGCTACCCCCACATGCAGACCTGATTAATATGTCAGACATGTTTTATGGGTTAACGTGAATCAGGCTAGATGTATTGAAAAGACTGCAGCAAGGAGTAGTGTGTGTGTGTGTGTGTGTGTGTGTGTGTGTGTGTGCGCGCATGTGCGTGGATACTGTATGCGTATGTAAGTCCACACAGGATGCATGTCAGGGGAACATGCCACAGTGACATATCAAACACCGAACTTTGAGGCCAAACGATGCTGAAAAACGCTCTCATACATACATATCCAGCTCTCTCCCCGTTGTAATGAACTAAACGAAAACAGGCTCGCGTGGAGTGGAAATAGGAAATAAGATTCCTCACATGTACATGATTATCAGGAGAATGCAGCGCACAAAGGAGAAACAGAAGCTAAAAAACTTGACTCAGCTTTAGTAGTCTGATGTTACTTGAAAGAGGGCTCGTGTGCTGTAGTATATTTGAAACACATTGTACACACTGTAGTCGTTAACATGCTGTGGATCTTACAACAAATCGAGATTTTTGATGCTTTCTCTTTTTTTTTTTTTTGCCTGCCAGGGTTACCTCAGCAAGTCTAACTTCTTTGTATGTTTAAGGTTTCTCTGCTTCTCTTTGTCACCTAAAAGCAGAACTGCAGTTTTAAAGGAAATTAAAAAAAAAAAAAAAAAAAAAAAGCTTGTTTTGTGTCGGATGAGAGGATTGACATCAGCTTCCATCACTCTTTGCCCACTTTAGAGATATATATAAATCCAGGATTTGTTTGGCCCGGCTTAGCTCTTAGAAGGTACCTGCTTGCCTGTCAGAAAAAAACAAAAAAAACAAAACAAAACCAAAAAACAAAAAAACAAACAAACAGATCTCCAAGAGACTGGTTAGTCTCTGGTCAACAGTCCTAGATACACCTTGGTTCGGTTTAGAATTACAAGTGTCTGACGGTCGAGAAATAGATCTAAGCCTAAGAATTGGTGTAAGTAATATTTTGACATGCAGAGAAATACCTTTTATTCCCTTTTCTGTTGGGAAGTTACATGAGAAGATCGATACCAGTCTCATGTTTTGTCTGTTCCCTACTGAGCAATAGGTAGGAGTTGAATAGCTTAGCTTAGCAATAAGACTAGGAGAAGGGGAAACAGTTAGCTTGGCTCTGTCCAAAGGTCAAGAATACATCTTCCGGCATCAATAAAACTCAGACCCATTGTGTCTTTTTTGTTTAATTTAATCACAAACATAAATGTAAAAAAATCTAATTTGTGGCAAAAAAGTAAATAGATATATATTTCCCCAAATATCAAAGTATTTTTTTAACATAAAAGATATGTAATTAGTTTGGGCAAAGGGACAGTTTTTAAAAAAAAAAAAACAAAACAAAACTATTATTCTTTTGACATAGCTTTGCTGTATTGCTTGTATGGGTCCAATCTGAACTTTAGCTGTTGTTAATTATCTGGACCCTGACAGTGAGACTGTGAACCAGCATGAAAGACACCAGGACACTGAAACTGAAGCAGCTAAATGGAATTCATTTATTTTGATTATTTACTTTTGCTAATGAGACATGTCAAAATGATTTCCATGAAAAAGGCCTGTATGAAATGATCTCATTAAATCATTAGGGTTTGGTCAGGTACCAGTCAATGCTAGCATCTGCCGCTAGTTGGCAACATGTCCTTCAAAACTGTGAAAAAGAACAATGGAAAAAGTTTTGTTTTATTCCGTTTTTTTTTTTTTTTTTTATTTGAGTGTCTTTTATCTTAACATCTGATGTTTATGCAGTGCAGACTCCATTTAATAATCTTGTGTTTTTGCACAAATGAGCCTTCTTCAGAGCTTTGAGACTAAAGCATATAAAACATATACTTGGGAAGCTTCTGGAGCACCTGAAGGCAGCAAGTATAAAAAGGACCATTTCAATGAATAACTATTCTGTATATTCAAGTGTTTATATTTCCCCTACTGGCCAGTGCCAGGCAGCATGTTGTTTGTGCAAGAAAACTGCTGTTGTTTTAAAATAATAGAGTATAATCGTGTCTTCATTTATGTCTGTGAAACACAATCAGCTCTTCTTAAATGGTGCTGTGGAGTTATTGCAGTCTCTACTATAAAATAGCTTGGTGCAGACCTCTGGGTTGCTCTGTGTTCTACAAATTAAGGTAATAATTTCCCAATTTAAATGTTTTTATGTTGAGATAACTGTATGCACAGTGGAATTTCTACACAGCCAAGGTGCACAGCTACACAGGTGTTTTCACTCTCTGGGATTAGACCTCTCCTCAGGACTTTGTGGGCTTGCACAGACTGTTTCACTCACATGTCCCTCAATTCCCTGCTTGTCTCCTTGCACATGTAAGCAGTCTGTTCCTTTACTTGAAAAATGAATTAAACTTTGTGCAACTTTATGCATGTCACAATTCTTATCAATCACATTTGTTTGTATTTTCACTTTTAATTTTATTTCTAAAATTTCTATATCTTTTTTTTTTTCTGAGAAATTTGTTCCGGGGGGCTCACATAATTCCTGTTTTAGTTCCACCTACTGTCAACCTGAGCAGATGTCCAATCAAGCAGAATAACAAAAAACACCTGTGAGGATGTGCAGGGCCGGTGTTTTATGTACAGCGGCTCAATAAGGGAAAATATCAAATTACCAGATTTGGCACATGGCTGTATTTTTTTTTGTCCTATTCTCTGATTTGATACAGACTGAGCTGACGCTGAGCTAATGATAATGCTGACCTGCAGGACTGGATAACACCAATGAGTCTAATAGTTACGGCTGCCCTAATCAATAATATTATTAACAATGGATAAACTGACTGTGTGTAATGTGAAAGATTGTGCTGGTAGTGTCAAGCCCACAGGAACTGATTACTAACTCTGCAGTTCCCCTCAGCTCTACAGAGCGATTTAGGGTCTTTTGGCTCGTTGTTTTGGTTTCCAGGTCAGCACACCAATCTACTCAGCACCAGAAAACAGAAAGACAAAGTTGTGGAGAGTAACCAGAGCTAATGTTCAAAACCCACTGTTTGATAATACTTTTTCCCTGTCAACTATAAAATTGTGAAAATGGGTCAGTGTTGCGCCCACATGTCCAAAACAGCTCGGCTGTTAGCTAAGGTGAAGACAGCTGAGTAAGTGTTGGAAGCTCAGTAACTATCTGTATTTAGACTTGCAGTGTCCCAGTTATCATCGCTACAAAATTACTTCTGTCACTCTTCAATGTAGCTGTAAACAAGTAAACAAGCATACCAGTAGTAAATGTATAATTCAATTTCACCATAATATATATATAACATGTCTTAACAGGGTACTGGTGAACGTGGATGTACAGATGTTCTTTTGTGGTGTCTGACTTCAAATAGTTCTTGAATCTACACAAAAGGCAGCAGCTTTCAGTGCTACTTAGATCACCAACAAGAAAATAACTGAAAATAAATGTCTGCTCCTCATGCCACAGCTGATCACAAACAATAATCCTGCCAGAAAATCATCAATCCTGACCTCGGACATTACTGACTGCTTCATTAGATATAACTGTTTCCACAGAGCCCACTCTCTGTTGTATAGCCAGTCTGTGCTAAATAGGAAAATTAAAGCAATGCTGATGGTCCATGTAAAAAATGATTGTTCATAAATTACTTACCGACTAGTACGTTTATACTAAAATGAATTAAGCAAAAACACAAAGGATAAAGTTTCAGTTAAAGATTTCATACAATGCTCATACAATATATCACATAAAAAGCAACATATTTTGAATTGATAGAAACAGGGATTTGTTTGATTCCAGATTTGCTTCGGGGAAGGTATTTGTCAGCATTTCTCTTAGCAGATAAATCAAATCAACCAGCTATTGGATTCCTTTTCAATATTGTAACTAAAGTTGATCAATGTAAAATCGGATCAAATCTTTGATTTAACAGAATTATTTTTTTTTAGTGGTTTTGGTTACGGAGAGTACTAGTACTATACTAACGTCTTGATTGTGAAGCTTTCCTGTAGAGAATAAAGCACGCACAAAAGCCAGTGATGAGTTCTTGGAAGTTTCAGACAGAGAAAACAAGTACATTCTTTTTGATTTTCAGAAATCACCATTGTTCTATCATAATGTGCCATCTGCAGCCCTGGTTGAAACCATTATCAGTGCATGTCTTTTTCTGCAGAAAGCATCCCTAAAACTTTAAAAACTTAAATTGGCTAGGAAAAAAAATGTTAGATTTAGAGTTTTCCTTTTAAGAGTTTGGTTCCTGTTGCTTTAACCGGCTGTCAGGAACACACACAGTTTTTTTTTTTTCTTTTCCCTTTTGTTCAGTCCTCTATGGAAATGTGCATCTGTTCTGTGGCCACACACACTGCCTAAAAAGTGGAATGGCAAGCTGCAGTTAGTCTTGTGCTTTAATCCCCTGTTTCAATTTTGATCAGTTTCAAACCCTTTTTATTTTTTGTTTTGTTGCTGAACCAAGGTTTTTCCATGACTTGTTCTTATTTTCTTGCATCTTGTCTTTTCTCTGTTAATTTCCCGGTGAAGGCATTCCATCTCAAGTGTCTTGTAAATGCAGTTGTTAAGGTCAAATACTTGGAAATAACTCATCTGAGGGTTTGATGCAAGGCTTCTCCAGTATTTGCAATATGTTTTAGACAAGGTAGGGTGGGCTGGCAGTTGCAGACTGTCCTATTGTCAGAGGGTCACAGATTTTATCCCTCTTATAGCCAATGTGTCCGTGTTGCGCCAGCCTCCTTCAGAGACGTTACCCCTGCCCCACTCCTTTGTTGAAACTGTTGTATGAGCCAGAAAGTGGATCCATTAAAATTCACAATCATGCAGCTGAAAGCAGAGAGCTGCTGTTCTCAAGGGTTACAATATGGAGTGCAACACAGGCACATTGTATTGCTGCTGCTCATAAACCCAAGGTCTTACTGTCACCTGGTTACACATAAACAACACAAAGCAACATGCAGTTCTTCTTTCTCTCCTTTATTTATTTATTTTTATTCCGTGAAATCTTTATAAAACAATTCCTGATCAGGTAGTGACTTCAGGTCCTGATTGCAGATGCAGTGAATGTTCTTGTAGTAAATGGCATCACATGCTGCCCTCTGGTGGTTACATTTGGATTTCTAACAGCAGACAAAAAAACCTCTGACAAATGACTCAGCCATTTAACTTGTACTTTAGCATGTTTTTGTTGGCTTGGCGTCAAATAAAACAAGTGCGGCACTGGACCAGTTTAAAATAATCGACTTCTGAAAGAATGCAAACACTTCATGGAGACTCTTACATTGTACTAATAAATGGTTGTGTAAAGAGTGCACTTATGTACCTAAGCTGTTTTCATTTGTGCATTACAGTAAACTGGCAAGCAGTTTATTTCTCAGCGACTACTGTGATCATTAAAGTAAATAATATTAACATTGATTAATCTTCTGCTGCAGAGCACATTTCTAGGCTTACTACAGATAAATCCCTGTCGTGATACGGAACTATTCTTCGCATGTGCTTCAACACTTAACACCTGATACTATTCATAATGAAAACACAAACAGATGAACTGAGCACTGGCATTTCACAGACCGTTTTTGTGAGACAAATCTAAATAAAAATGGTGTGAAATTGGATTTCATGACCTTTTTTCTGTGGTGATGACAGGGAATGAAAAAGATTGGAATTAGATAACTGAGAAAAGTCCGGATCAGCAACGAACACAACGAAGGAATGAAGAAGGAAGATGAAAGGCAATAAAAGAAATTCTTTAAGAGCAGGGAAACAGGTCTATGCTAAGATTTTACATCTATGGTGAAGGTGGTTACTTGAAATGATGGAAGATTTACACTTTTACAAATATCAAACAAAACAAAAAATTTAGTGTCAAAAAAAGGAAAAAAATGAATTCACATCCACAAAATTTGTCCAATAAATTGATGAAATTTAATAATGAACCCATATTGCTTATAAAATCCCGTCACCATATGAAACAGCTGTGTTTACATGTGAGTATATTTCTGAACATGACCTTGGCAGAGATTCTGTGTAGTAAGGATGCACAGACAAAGCACAAGTCCTTAAAAATACTTGACCGTACACAAAGATAAAAATGTAGTGTATAAAAGTCATGCAAAACTAAAAAAATATTGCCCAAGAAATAATAATAATTATAATGTTAAAAAAAAGAGTACAAAAGTAAATGTCATTTGGCACTTGAATGGTAAATTTACCATCCTTCATCCTCAATATTAAAGGTTTGTATCCTACATTAAAATAATTCTTGTATGATGGTTTTAGGTTATTACACAAGGAACATAATTGATAATGATAACATGAGTATCTTTGAGCTAATCAAGTGCTAAAACACTGTTAAAGGTTACAAAAAATTGTTGAAATTACAAAATCAATTTAGAAAAGTACTTCATTAACATTCAGTCAGTAACACTGCATCCAAGTTCAGCATATAGCGCAGTAGGCACTCTGAACCATCAGGAATATAATGGTCCTATTGAACCCTGCATTTAGTGTTCTTTGTATTAATGTTATATATCGGAACACTTGAATGTAACAGAATTAAATTTATGCAGAGGCATTAAAGGTACCATGGAAGCCATAAGCCATGTTAACAGGCACATTGGCTCTTCCCAGCTCTTCAAATGTCTTGGCATCCAAAACCAGGAGGAATGTTCCTTTATCCTGTAGAGATAGGAAGGATGGAATTACTATCAAAAAACCTGGGTACTTGTCTCATCAGAAGAAATGTCAGTCACAGTACAACTAGACCAGAAGGCATCTCTGTAGAAACCAGTAGCTGAAAGTGTTTGAACTACTTTCAAACCAGGTCATGTGTGCTTTAGAGATACATGACATATTTGTTTAGAAGCGCAGCTTTGAAATGTGCATGTGTACACAATGAAGTCCGTAGAGTACAGAGGCTATCTTTGCTCAGTGTTTGACACAAGTATTGAGGCAAATAAAACAGATTAATAAATAAATAGATAAATACTGGAAATTTAATTTGCCATATTGGAGATACCAAGCGCTGACTGACAGACTATATCAAACTGCTTCTGGTCAGGACACGGTTTAATTTTAGCTTTAATTATCCTTCAGCATCTGAATTGTATTATGAGCACTGCACAGTTAAGGGAGGAGATTCATGACACAGCGTAAGACAACTTAGATTCAAGCTGCCAAATGTGCTGTCAGAAGGGAGCACAACAACAACAACACCTCAAGATGGTTCAAACTCTCCTCTTCTATTCCTCTTAACAAAGAAATAATAGGATTTGAACTCATTTTAACAGTTAGAGGTGTGTAGTATGTAGAACTAACCCATTTGCTGTAGTTGTTTTTTTGAATGTACAAAAATCCTGTTTGGAAAAATCTGCACTGTAGTTCACATTAAAGTTTGGTTTTACATTAGTCAAAAACCCAAATTAGCATTTTTTTTCTCCTCCCAAAATCTTTGTAAATTTTAATTTTATAAATATACATGTAATATGTATTGCAATCCTCTCTCTCTCTCATACACACACTCTCTCTCTATCTCTCTCACTATACAGACTTATTTCCAGATATTGTTGATATTACTGGCACCACTAACACAGCTAAAAAACACATTCCCTTCTATACCTTAGAAAGTTTTATTTTTCTGTATGCAATTTGAAACTTTTCATTCATCATTCATCATTCATCAATGAATATTTCTACCTCTACTCATACTACCTCATGCATATTTATGAAAACTGTCTTTGGAAGAGGAAATTAACTGAGCTCAGGTCAGTTTACAGACCAGCTGCATGGCGGTAACTAAAATTAAAGAAAGCCTACACAGGTAACAACATTATAACAGCCTACAGTAGTAAGACAGTGACACACAGGTTATGAATGGCTGTGGGTGGTAGATTAACTGAGACACAACAGGGTCTTAACATATAGAGGCATTTTCCTGTTTCTCCAAAAATACACACATTGTTACGATGCAACTCCAAACTGATCAGTACTGTCATTTCTGAACCACTGAAAAAAGAAATGTTCTTTTCTGCTCCTGTATGAACTCCAGTCTTTATTAACAGTCTTACCTGTGAGGGGGTGAGAACCACAGAGAGGATGACACCATCATCCTCATCCACGCAGTCAGGGGACGGCACAAACACAGGCTCTGATGGGTAAAAACCCTTCTGGTACCAGACCTGCGGTGATTCATATTCACAAATAGCAGTTTGGTGTTTTAGCATTTTATCTTTACTGCTGACTAATTTCAAAAGTCATTAGTGCATTTCTTAAAATCATGTATCACCATTGCAATGGACCTTCAAATGGAGAATATGACTTTTAAAAATGTATCTCTACTGTAACCATTTCTAGATTGCGCTTTGCACTCTGCATATCAGTGATACTGTTATACAGTATGTGGTACATGTTGTTGTCTTGTTTTAAGTAGTACAACATTTTGGGTGCTTTTTTGTTTTCGTGGTGAGAGTTGGATGAGAAGATCAATACCCCTATCATGTCTTTGAGTAAATATGAAAATAATGCCAGCAGCTGTTGGGCTGAACTACACCCTATAAACTGGTTAAATGTGGTAGAAGTCATAGAGAAATTTCTGCTCTGGTGCATTAAGTTATATTATAACTTATAAATATATATATATAACTGTTATATTATATTGTAGAAGGGGGGAAGCTACATTTAGGCAGAATAAAAGGATATTGCCTAATTATGACAATTTTTTTTTTCCTTTGGGTTAATTATACTTAAATCACTTATATATACTTGAATACAAAAGTACACACACACACACACACACACACACACACACACACACACACACATACAAATATACAAACACACACAGACATACACATATATTAAACACACCTTGAGTGTCTTGTCCTTCAGGTCCATCTTGAGCAGAGAGTCTCCCACCAGATGTCTGAAGCCACAGCCGTAGAAAAAACGGTACGGTCGTGTGTTAAATCTGCCATAGTTAATTTGAGGGAACTCCAGGCCACCGTACTCATGGAGGTCATCTCCATGGAGATCCTCATGCTGGCAGAACACCTGTTGACAAAGGGAGGATCAAATGTCTATTGTTACTTATTGTCAACGGTTTTTGTCGTTTTACCATCCGTTCACTGGTCATTAGCTTCACTTTGGGATGCTCATGTGAAAAGGAAGAATTTTGTTACAGAGGCAGGCAGCATCTCTAAAACCTAGTCCTCTGTGATAGAGAAACGATTATAATCCATCTTACAATATGACTTTCTGAGCTAAGCCTCTGCTGTAAAATGTGAGGTTTTTGCCATTTTTTTTTAACAGAAGACATTTTACCATCAGAACCTTTGTTGTTAAAGACACTATTGAACCTTTCATACTAATCCTTCAACCATGCAGACATTCTCAAGCATTTCTGTCTCAAATTTTGTGAGATAACTTGCCCCTATCCATACAGCCTTTTTAAATAGGTCCTCGAATGGATAATGCTGTCATTGATATCATATTTTTAGGGGGTGATCCTAATACCCTGAGTCCTTAATAACTGCAGATTCATAGTCAATCTACCCTTCATCATTAAAATCCTTGAAAAAGTGGTTTATAATCAGCTTACGTCTTTTATCAATGTTGATTATTTCCCAGAAAAAAATTCAGTTTTGCTTCCAAGCCAACGCAGCGTGGAGCCTGCATGTGTCAAAATAATGAGGGACCTAAGACCAAAACCAAAAGCGATATACTGTTGGAGAAACACTGTCAACTGGCTGCTCTGGTCAGATTGGAAGTGACAAGCCTTGGAGTCATCTTCGACTCCGATTGGAATTTATAACATCTTATAAACAAAGAAAATCAAAACTGCTTTTTTAAATGTCGTTTGAATATCGCAAGAATGAAATTGTTTTTAACCTTGGAAACCTAATTCATGCTTTCATATATTGTTAACGCAATGATTGTAATGCTGTTCATGGGGAGGCGGCAACTCATGCAGAATTCAGCTGCCTGGCTCATAATTAAAACACAGAAGAGAGGACATATTAATCCAGTCTTGGCTTCTCTGCTCTAATGCCAAGTTTCCTCTAGAATTGATTATAAAGGGTATTTACTTGTTTTTAAATTTCTTACTGGGTTAGAACCAGTTTACACTGCAGACAGTTTGACATGCTATTGTCCCCCATGTGCCCTCAAAATTTGGGAGCTTGAAAAGACTGCTGCAGTTTTACTGCGACAAATTTCAAATAAGCATAAGTAGTACTGAAACTCAAACCACCGCAGAAAACATTTAGAAGAATATGGGGAACTGAATTGCTTCATGCTGCAATTTTAATAATTCTGCATGTTCTCCTCCATTTGTATCCATCAAAGTAAATACCTCAAATTACACACTTATTTATTATATTTTCATATTCACCATTTCCATAATGTTTAATAATTTAGTGGTTACATTGCAGTATATAAATAGGTGTATTATTCCTTATTGTACAATCATGTGTGGAGTCATTTGGTTGTAACGGTGGAAAGTAACTAAGTACACTTACCGAAGTACTTATATCTATTAAAGTGCATGACAAAACTTTCAGTTACTTGTTCTTCACTTTATTTCAGAGGGAAATATTGTGTGTTTTACTTCACAACATTACAATTGACAGCTACAGTAGCTGGATGTTAGGCTATTTTGCAGATCAAGATTTTACATACAAAACATGGTCGGATTGTGAAATACAATACATTGTACATTAAACTACCCTGTTGTATATACTGTAATTATATTTCCCTCCACCTTGACCAGCTACAGCAAATATTATGCACATTAATGCATCTTTATCATTCGTTTAATAATATTATCTACAATAAAACAATAGATATAGGGGTCATTTTTTACATTATAGCCTGAGTACTTCCACCTCTATTAGATTAATATGGGTTGATGATATTTACACACAATCTTGGATTCCCTTTGGAAAATGATACTTAAGTGGTTATTATGTGCAATCCAGTTTCCAACTCACCATATCTTTGCCGATTTTGACGCACGTTGCTGTACTAGAGGGCCTTGTGTTCAGGTTCTGGCCATTTGGTGTTTCGCTGGCTACATTAAGGGGCAAAACAAAACGCCGGGGGAAGACCCTGCACAATGTGTTGTACACCTGGGAGGGACACAGTACAGGAATGAAGTATGACTGGATTAGGTTAGATCTTGGACAGAATGTGGCATAAAAAGCAACAGCAACCTTTAAAACATTACTGATTATTTGAACATCAGATCCAAAACTGAGGCCACACATCAGGCAACACATTGTACATTGAAAATATTCCCTTCCTAAAGTTCTTCACAATTGTTTAGTAGTAAGGAAAAAGATTAGCAAAGCCAATTATGCTCTGACTTATTATTTATTACTAAAGCAAGTTGAAGAAAATCAAATGCATGTAAACACTGAACAGCAATGGGAAAAAAATCTGGATTGCTCTGAGCATATTAAATGGTGTAAGAGTATCTGTGGGTGGATTATTCCTTTGATTATTGCACAAAGAGTATTAATCTATGTGTTTGTGCGAGTAATTAAATTCTGACCTCATCTAGTGCATCTCCTGACTTGCGCAAGTTCTGGATGAGGTAGTTGTTGATGGCCTGGCCATCGTCCGAGCAGCACATATCAAGCATTAAGAATCCCTCCTCCTCAAAGGCGTTGATCTGATGGAAGGTGGAGATGGCTTTTGTGTGGTACTTCACTGAGCTGACCTGCAGTACAGAACACATGATTAGACCATTAGTGTCTCCCAGACAGAATTTCCGTTGGGTTTCCTAGTTTAGACATAAATAAATCACCCCTAACAGTCACAGATACATCTCACCTTGCCTGTGTGCTTGTCAACAAGATGGAAGACAGTTTCCAGCTTGGGATCCCAGTAGATTCCCTCACTTAAGGCCTTCCCCCTCAGCCTACATGTCACTATCTTCAGCAGGTCCATCTTAATTGGCTGCTCGATGAACACCACGTAGTTTTCAGACATGGCTAGAAGCGAGAGAGAGGTATCGTTTGGCTTCGTAGGAAGGGCAATAGATGAAATAGATGAAATAGATGAAATAGATGAAAACTAAGTAATGAGTGATATCCAGGAGAGCTGGCTTACCAAAGCTGTGGTAATAGGAGGGATGGGACTTGTTTGCAGGCACAATAGAACAGAGTACTTTGGCCCCTTGTAGAGTGTCTTTGACATCTGCCTTCTCAGGAGGAACTCTAATGATGTTGTACAGGGCTCCTGGAAGTGATGGCAGATGATCAGATGATTTTTTATTATACACAGAAGTGTGAGAGACCTGAAGACATGAAGGTCTTATGGACAATGGGACTAACCTTTGCTCCCATAGGAATTACCCATATTGTAGGTGGTACCGTCAGGATCATAGTGTGGGTGGGCAGTGGCTCCATTTACAACAATAAACTTGCTCCAGTCCACCTAAAAAACATAACAGAGAATGAGGTAAATCAGTGTGTGTTAACGCTGCTGTAGGAGTGGAAAGATGATGATTATGGCTGATATAGCCTGGACTACTAGACTGAAGAAAGAATATATGAATATATGTTGTATATAATTAATGAAACTGATATCAGTATTAAAATCTAATACATCATTACGCTCATGTTAGTACCTTTTCGATTGTTTCTAGATTCTCTGGGTTCAATTTGTGCATGAAGTTTGTCTCTGTGCTGACATAATAGTCACCTTTGTATTTTACAAAGCTCACACTTGCATTGTCAGTGGGTTCTGCAAAAAAAAAGAAGAAAAACATATTATTATTGAGGCCTTTTAAATAAAGAATTTTTCTTTAAGAAAAATAAGCCTGCTCCCCTCCCTGGTCCCCCACTGCGGCAAATGTTATTACGTAACCTTACTGTATATAGACGACCTGAGAGGCTCTACCCTTGGCCTCACCACATAGTTTAGCCAAACAGAATTTGTACAGCATGTTCTTTTCTTCCACCTGATGTAGATCTAGATTTCATGGCTCTTCTGATCATTTTCAAATGATAAAACTGGCATCCCTGCCTCACAAACTCTGCTTGTTTTTGTTTCCTTTATACCTCAGAGCAAGAAAGAGAGTGAAGCAACTTTTTATGTAGAATGAGTCAACAAACCAACTTCAGTCACAGCCTGGACCTCCCCATCTCTGTCAGCCATTATCCATTTACAGAATATTTGCACTCTTCCCCTCCCCTCTTAGTCTGTCTACTCACCAATCATTTCGAAGCGACTAAGGAAGCGTTGAAAGAAGTTTTTACAGGGGTCAGGCATGGCGAGGGTACCAAACTCTGACATCATAATGCGGTCTCTTTCACTGTTCTTCTTGTAGGCATCACTGTGCAGGAACCGACTCATGTATGTCACCTGGCCCTTGTCGATCTTGAACTTGTGTAGCATAGCCATCCCATCAAACCAGTGGTTGTAGCTGTGGTGAGGTACACATGCTGAGGCTTAATTACATCTGTTTGGAAACTTTTTAATTTATGTTGTGCAGCAATACGCTGAGGTGTTGCCAACTCACTGCGTGTTTCCGAACTCAAACTTCCCCGGGCCATTGCGAAGGAGGCTGCCGTTGATCCAGTGGGGAATGGTGCCTTGGACCTCGGTAGAGATTGGCTCAGGGGTCTCTTCTACAGATCGGACCAAAGGAGCAATGGTCTCCAGTCCCTTCAGTAGTGTGTTGATGCATTCCTTGGTCTTACCTTTGTCAGCAGGCTTGTTATCATCTGAAGAAGATACATTATGAACCTTGGATGTTTTATTTTTTAATCATTATCATTTTATTAAATATTCTGATTATACAAAATTGGTTAATTTGAATTCTTTTATGAAGCTTTTCTAAATTCTTTACTTAAAATTCTGGGGTGCCAATAATATAAAGTAGGAGTGTAAGGTTCTTTTTATTTGTCTGATTAGAAAAACTATCAGGCAACAACCTACAAGATCCAGTGAAAAGTACATTTATTCATTCAGCTAAGCAGGATTTCTTAGTTTTAGACTGATGCCCTGAGGAATGCAGCAAGAAGTGAGAAGAGCTGTTGATCTCCAGGAAGTTTTTAACTGAGAGCAGCCTCCTCTTAAACTTCTTCTCAAGGAGCGACAGAATAAAAAGGGCTGGATGTATGAATGAAGGCATATATTTTACAAAGATTACTTCCGCAGTTGCATGTCTAATATTTGTGCTCAAAGGTAAAAGATGGTGACCAAATGAAACATCCACTCTGGTCTTTATTTATAAATTTATTTAAGGGTATTAAATTTCAGAATCCTCTCTAAATCTGACTAAACAGTTAAAGTTACTTAACTTGGTGCTACTGAATCAAACAAACACATAGAAAAATCGTCTTTTTTAAACGAAAAAAAGTTTTGAACATAAATTTTAGCCTGAACATGATACATAATGGAGGATGCAACAGGAATATTTGACTAAAAATAAAAGTCCCATAATAATTAAATATCACATAATTAAATATTTAACACAGTAACTGTGTTGTCTGCCATCCCTGCAGGGTTTGACTCTCTCAACCCTCTAATTAATTTAGAACACAGCAGACCGAACGATGGCTGCTACCCTGGCACAGGTTTTAGGGTAAAAGGCATCTGACTTAGATTACTGTAAACAGTCAGCTCTTCACATGGGCTAACTCCATTAAATCCTTTACCACACTGCTTCCGTCAGGGAGTGGCTCGTCTATTTAAGTCCCTCATCTTTGCGTATAAAATGTATAAACAGTATATCCGGGGAAAGGAAAATCCCGTATGTACTCACCTTAGAGAACAATTTGTACTATTTGATCAGGCTCGGTGGCAAATTGTGTAACATCCAAACCAGTCAAAAGAGAAAAATCCACAATTTCCTTAGTTCATAAACATGCAAGTACAAGAAATCCGCCTCGGGCAACTACAGTGTTTGTTGTACTGGTCCAAACTGGTCCGAAACCTCTGCAAACATCAGCAGGTTTTTCCCTAAGCGCTGTTTCCCCGCTCAGGGAGACGCGCAGAAATTGTCGGAGGCTTACCTGAGCCCCGGAGCTTCACGGGGGACATGACGGCGCTGAGGGTGGATGAAAGCGGCCCCGGCCTCTGCGTCTGCGTCCGGCTGCGACGTGAGCGGCTCGGCGGTGAATCCGCCGCCGGGGCAGCGCCGCTGCCAGCTGCGCTCTTATGTAACCCGGTTATGTTACGAGATACAGGACGGAGAGAGAGAGAGAGAGAGGGAGAGAGAGAGAGAGAGAGAGAGAGAGAGAGTGGTTGATGAAAAATAAAACTTTGTTCCGCTGTGTTGTAAATGTGGAACAAATTTCCCCGCAGGAGATACACTCAACCTCCACATTCGGAGGATGAAAATGACAAAATCATCATCAGATGATGATGATGATAATAATAATAATAATAATAATAATAATAATAATAATAATAATAATAATAATAATAATAATAATGTTATTATCCACAACAACAACAACAATAATAATGATAACAATAACAACAACAACAATAATAATAATAATAGTGATGATAATAATAATGATAATAATAGTTATAATAATAACAATAATAACTTGATGAACATGAACAAGTCAATTATTAAATAACTAATAGCTAATTTTTTAAAATTAATTGGGACATATGATTTTTTTCTGCTTAAAGATTACATTTATTCCCACCTGTACATTTGCATTTATTGATTTGTCTCTATATTTTCTCATATGGTATCTGTATGTGTACTCTAATGATGTAGGAGTTACAGTATGACCTCACTCTAAATCAAGAGTGATAAGCTGGACAAAAGGGGCAGAGGTAACAGGGTCAGTTGTCTACTCTCATGTGACCAGTCTGCATTACAGGGATGTGAGTATTACTGTACCTTCTACCTCCATCAGCTGTAGAGAATTATTCTCAAATGGTATTTTGATGTAAATAAAACTATTTTTTTTATCACTATTGGGTAAACAATTATATTTCGTTGCTTTTTTGCAAGGAGGTAATGCCTCTGACAAACGGATTAGGACAGATACTATATCAGTATAAACGACCGAATAAACATATGTCTGATATAGTGTAGCAGACATATGCTCTATAGTCCTGCAACTCTAATATTAAATTATATTGTAATACTTACTTTGAAAATATTAATTGGAAGTCGAAATAGTACTATACAAATAAATCTATTATCAGCAAGGTTAGAAAAAATAAAAACTTAATTTATCCAAAAAGATTTTTCTAATAACTATTCTTTTATAATGATATCGGTATATCCTGTGAATTCTATAATCTTTATTTTAGTATTTTATGAATGTTATCATGTAAAGTTTTTTGTACTATGGACCATGTATTTTATAAAATGGAAGTAATATTTTTCTATGAAGGAAATATGGATCATATGGATCATGCATGACTACAAATGGATTCAAGGAAAACAGTTCAAAATGAGGTGAGATATTACCTTGAAGAACTTCACGGAAAACAAGTCAGGAAACCATCTGGACAATGTCCATACATAATGCATTGAGAAGAATAAAATATCAAATATTAATGTACCCCTCTGCTTGTTTTTTGTTTTCACTTATTTTTTTGTACAGTATGTGTTTATTCATTCATTTATGATTAAGTCACACCTTGTCTTCTATAAACTCCATGTAGTATTGGTCAGTAAGGTTTTGTATTAGAGAAGCCATAGAGGAATGTGCTGGTCTCCCACAGAGCTGTGAACTCTGGGGATGTCTGTGCTTGCTGGCAAATCAAGTGGACACCTAACAACTAGTTATGTCTCCATATGGGCTGTGTGTGTGTCCATCTTGACTGACAGTCTAATCCAGATAATCTTTGTTAAAGGATTAAAGCAGTGTCCCAGAGGAGGCGGGTGCCCCATCCTGCCTGTATTCATGCTATAAGGCTCCAATAACAACCTTGCGGGTAATGTATGATTTACTGTCTCTTGTTTTGCAATAAAGATGCATATTCCTAATAACTGCAGTCTCATGTCAGCAGGCTATAGGCTAGATTCCTATGTGAGTTGTCCATTAGCACCATCTGTGAACTCAGTTTAGGGCCAGGTGAAGATACATTAGATTTGTAAAATGAGTTTTTTTTGTGGCATTTAGTCAAAGTGGAAAAAATAAATAACACAGTGGCCTAGTTTTAATGCAGCACCTTGCAATGCAGAAGATTTACTGTCAGTTTAAGTTTACAGATTGTCAAGGCAACAAGTCCTGCTGCCATGTGATGAATGTTGACTTCATGGTACCGATGATCATAATGTTGTACCAACATTTCCATTTGTTTGCTGTTACAATTGATGGGAAGTACAGAACCTTTTCAGGTGCTTGTACTTGAGCGTTTCCATTGTCTGCTTCATATCAGGGGTAAATATTGTAGCCTAGCTTACTTTTTATGTCACTATATTTAGCTATTAATATTAGTTACCAGTTATTTTGTAAAAGAATAACGAAATATAATTAACAAAAAAGTTGAGATGTATGATTATGGAATAAGATAAGACTTTATTGATCCCCTGGAGAAATTTACAGGCTACTTAGCAGTATACTGAAGGCCTGTATCATCAAAAATAAGCCCCAGCCTACCTTTACCAGCTGCAACAGGAATTAATTTAAATATGAATTCATCATTAATTACAATCCAATAATATCACAGACTTTATTTTGAAATGAAAAAACTGAAATGTGTATTTCAATGCTAATACCTTTACTATGCACTTGTTATAATTTTTTTCAACACTGTCGCACTGCTACTTCTACTAAAGAAAATAACTTTTCTCTGAGTATCTTGGAATAGATATCTTGGAGTTTCTATCAAAAACAGTAGTGATTTTGTACATGGCTATATTACAGGCTGATTAACTAGGGAGTGGTTGTTAGTTAATTATAGAAAATATATCATAAATAAAATAAATATACCAGATATCATAAATAAAGGTTATGGAAGTGACAAACAATATCCACTCCACAAGTATTTATGTAACCACAGTAAAGTTACAACAGTTAATCGATTAGTTGATTGTCAGAAAATTAGTTGTCATCGTAGTTTGATCTTTTATTAATTGTTTAGGTCTTTTTTTAAGAAAAATACCTCATTTCTGTGTTTCCAGATTTTCCATTGTGAAGATTTGATGTTTTCCCCTGGTTTATGTAAACTGTAAACTGGATATCGCAAAATTGTAGACAGTTGGTTTGGACAAAAAAAAGATGTCATCTTGGACTTAGGCAAACTGGGATGAATGGAATTTTTCACCCCTCACTAATAATTTATATTTCGCAGATGATTAAATAATCAATCAAGGATATAATCAGATTATCGAGTGCAAAAATAGTTGTTAGTTGCATTTCTAAACAATAGAGAAAACTCACATCAATATACAGAAATATTGCACAACACAGGTTTTATCATGTGTGGATTTCAGTAAAGTTGTTTGTTTATTTAGAGTTTATAAGTATAGTAAAGAGAGCAACCCGACCACCACTCTAATTGGATGTACAAAACCATTGTCTTTTTCTGACAGGACACATTTCACATGCTTATTGTAATGCCTTCTTCAAAGAGCTCCAGTCACTGGACTTTATCAGAGTTACTTGGGCAGCGGAGGCTGTTAGGGCTCGGAGCTCTGCTGGCATGGCTCGTCCTCTTCCACCTGCTTGTGAATGTTTGGCTTCTCTGCATCTTCACCAGTCTCCTTGTGGTCCTTGGTGGTTGGCTCGGTTCCCGTGCCATACTGGATGCAAACAGCCTTCTCCACTTGGAACATTTTTTTCCTCTTGGCGCAGTTAACCCACCGCTGTATTCCCCCGAACATGAGTGGAGGCTGAACCACGAGATTGACAGCGCTGTCCACAAAGCAGTGCGGGACTTCGTGTCCTCGTGGTATCGTACCCTGCTGCCAGAGGTTGAGGGGGAGTTTGAACGTGCGGTGCGTAATTCAATGTTGGAGTCAGTGATGGAGCTGAAGGAGCGCGCTCAGAGAGTGGACAGAAAAGCGCTGGTTCAACAGCTGCTAGAGCTATACGGCTGTCACCTGCAGAGCTACATGACAGCAAGACAGATACAGTCAACACGGAGGGAGGACATTAGCCTCTGGCAGCTCTACAGTGAAGTAGATGCCCCTCACCCAGCTGTGAGCAGTGCAGCCACAGAGCTCAGCTACTCAAGAGCTCTGGTTAACCTCGTCTTACATGTGCTTGTTCCGTACCCTCAGATGGAAACCAGGACCGGGGGTTACATGGTGACAGAACTCATCACCTGCAACGTGTTGTTGCCGCTCATAAGCAGGGTATCTGATCCTGACTGGCTGAACCAGACCATTGTAGACATATTCACCAGGTCCAGAGAACCACAGGAAATCAATGTGAATGATCTCCCGGCAGCCTCGCTATACAGATGTCAGATCCAGCAGGAGTCCTGGACAACCTGCAGATCACTGTCTTCTTCTGAACAAGCAGGCCTCACCAGCAAAAGCTCCTCTGACCTTGATGATCTACAGAGCCAGAGTACCATCTGCGAGAGGGACTCCTCACAGAGCAGCATGGTTAGCGCGACGTCTGTGGAGAGATTACAAAGTTGCCACTCAGGTTTGCTCACACCATGCAAAGTGAACTGCTGTTCACTGCCATCTGGCCAATACTCTCAGTCATCAGTGTCCAAAAGGATTTCGTTGGACTCTCTGATTCAATCAGATTCAGAAGATGACCTGACAGGAGGTTTTTGTGACTGTGGTCCCGCATCAAACTTCTGCACCATGAACACTTTAAAGGATGATGAGGCCTTCAGCTGCTTCGCTTCTCTGAAAAATCTGCGGCCGAAGGTGGTGGTGCCCGAGGACTCCCAGTGGCCAGCAGGTATAGCCCAAGAGAAATCCCCATCTTGTCCTCCGAGAAGACTTTGTCTAACCCCCTACAACTTTGATACCCCCAACAACCCAGCTGCACCTGTGCATATCAAGAACGTAGAAATTTCTGGTACTATCACTGCTAAGGAGCAGCGCGGCACTGGCACACATCCCTATACTCTCTACACAGTAAAGGTAACACAACATCCTACTGCCTTCAATATTTGACTGAGATTTTTATAAAAAGATGTTTTATTGATTATCACACATTGCTCTCCCTTTTCTGATTAACAGTTTGAGACAGTTGCTGATGCAGAAAACAGTGCGACTCTGCAATCGGTGGCTTGTCACGCTGTCAACCGGAGATACAGCGAGTTCCTCAATTTACAGACGCGTTTAGAGGAGAAGCCTGAAGTTAAGAAATTAATCAAGAGTAAGAAATTAGCCTTAATTTGATCATCGGACTTTAGTGTATCAAGACAGATACATTATTGTAAGTCAATATTGTGCATTTCAGATGTCAAAGGTCCAAAGAAAATGTTCCCTGACCTTCCATTTGGCAATGCAGACGGTGAGAGGGTTGAAGCCCGTAAAACTCAGCTGGATATGTTCCTTAAAGTAGGTATTAGGGTTGTATCTTCAGTCTGGATGACCTTTAATGAGTTGTATGGTCCTGTAATTTGACTGATTTTTTTCAGCAATTAAGCAGCATCCCTGAGACAGCCAAAAGTGAAGACATGCAGGAGTTCCTGGCCGTCAACACAGATGTTTGTACATATTTCGGCAGAAAGCCTTTTGTCAAGTCAAGAATTGATAAGGTGAGAAAACATCTACATAATGTAGCTCTTATGAAGATCATGTGGTATGATCCTAAGACAGTTTTAATGTGATTATTAAGCATTTCTTTGATAAAATAACAGAAGAATTAACACAATATAAATAAAACTAATAAAATCTTAAAGGAATAATTCAAGATTTTTGGCAAATACACTTTCTTGATAGATAGATAGATACATACATACATACATACATACATACATAGACAGACAGATAGATAGATAGATAGATAGATAGATAGATAGATAGATAGATAGATAGATAGATAGATAGATAGATAGATAGATAGATAGATAGATAGATAGATAGATAGATAGATAGATAGATAGACAGATCACATTTTCCACTCAATGAAAAATGTGATCTGACTATGTATTTTCTGTGGTATTTTTTTAAATAAGGGAAATTGGATTATCTCGTGTCTTTTCTGATTTTATTGCCATTAAAGATGATGGAAAATGCTTTAGACACATTGAAGACAGCTTTCCCCCATCCTGAGCCCCTCAGTCCAACAGAGGACCTTGAGGGAGATGCTGATGGGAGAACGATGGACAACAGAAAGTACAGGTGAGGGCTCTGTATCATATATAACAAAGTGGTGTCCGCGTTTGACTCATGATCACAGTTTGCATTTGCCTACTAGCTGTGTGCAGTTCAACCAAAGAGTAATTTGATTCATTTGACTACATCTTAAAGGACGTAAAATGTTTCAAGATTTTACAAGAAAAAGACTGAGAAGAAAGAGAGATTTGAAAATAATAATTAAATCTAAGTAAGTGAAGCATGTTGTTTTTCCTTTTTTCTTATCTCTTTGATCATCTCTTTACCCCTTAGTGTAGATTTTTGTAGATTGTTTTAAGACAATCACAGACCACTGATGCTGTGCTTTTGACTTGCAAATTATTAAAGAATTCAGTACAGTAAGAATCAGTGCTTGTTTTTATGGTGCTCACTGTTTTGTATTTGACTGTAATGAGGGGCTTCTGGTCTTCATTCAGGAGGCTCATGTTCCCAAGCAAAATTTCCCCATCTCTCAATTTACCTGATCTACATCCTAAAGTCACATACTGCTTTAGTGAAGGCAGCGCTGTAAGTTACCATACTGTATTTACCCTCTCTGATAATAAATATCTGTTTCAAATGGACACACGGCACGTTGACATTTATGCTTCGCTCATTATGGCTCTTCAGGTCCTCAATGGCATGACGCTGTCTGGCCTGGCGAACTTTGTCAAGGAGCAGGAAAGACTTTTATGTGTGCAGAATGGGAAAGAGGTGGCCAAGAAGAGCTGTGATCAGCCAGATAAAGACAAGAGGACTTCAGGGAAATGTCATGGGACAGGTTGAGAGTAACACTGCGGTCATGTCTTAGTGTTATCCTATGCTGCATTCCTTGCAGACCCAAATAAGCAACTTACAGTAACGTAGCATCACCACTTGGGTGCAGCAAAAGTCCACTGTTTGTTTAAGCACAAGCTGAGAGTCCTGGAAGTCACTTTCCACTATTGATGTGTTCTGGTTGTACTTTAGATGTGTTTTAAGGTGTCTCTCTTTTCCCAACAGTGTTTTATACGTTCATGCTTGGATGGTATGTTTTTTATGTGTGTTGCAGACACGGCTGTGGCAGACGTTGCTCTGAACATCCTGTGTCTGCTGATGAAGGACCAGTGGAGTTGGCTTTGCACTGAGAATATACAGAAGACCATCAGACTGCTCTTCGGCACCTTCATTGAGAGGTAGCATTCACTTTCATCTCCATTGTGACAAAGGCAGGTGTGATGATAATTTAGTACAGAGTTAGCACAGAGTTAGTACATGGGGCTAATGCATTTCCTGTAATGCATTAGCCCACATTTATTACCATTTTTTATTTTTATTATTGTTGCTCTTAAGGATTTATGTTCTTTAACATCTACTTGAGTGCCTGGCACCGTATGATTGTATATCATCCCATGAAAGTTTAAAGAGGTAATGAGTGGTCTGTTGCACTTGAAGGCTTCATGATATTCTTTCAGATGGCCTTCAAAATTTATTTTTTCTTTTTATGCCTTGCTGGGTGCGCAGCTTTAAACAAAGACTTCTCTAGAATTACCGCTGGGTTTTGGTTCCCAACAGTCTGTGGAAACAGTGCTTGTTTAATCTCTAGTGTTCTGCTATCAATAACTGAGTTAGCTGGCCTCCATTTTGGAAATGAGTTATGCCTCCAGGAGGTTTAGGTTTCCCAAGCATGTTGGTAAATAATACTCTTGCCCCTGCAATGTTTTCTAGAGATTTAAGAGTGCTTGTTGTGTTGTTTCCCCTTGTTTGCGTGTCTGTCAGTCTGTCCTGATCAAGTAAAAATGTTTTTTATATATATGCATTTATTTTCATTTGTTTGTTATTGACAGTGGCTGATAAGCAGACACTGTTGCACTAAACTACTGCCTTTTGTCTCAGATGGATGGATGTAGGAGTTGCCTACCTTACCAGTGCCCCCTGCTGGGTGATTTACCTACAAGTGCTCCAGGAAGCTGTGTGGCCAGGAGGCACGCTACCTGCTCAACCACGGCCAGAGCGTAGCGCCGCAGAGAGAGAGGAAACCAGGGAGCAGTGTCTTGACTGTCTGATGCAGCTGCTCCCAGGCATGTAGCGGCTGTTCGATTTCACGTTAAATGCTGTTTTGATTTGCAGGGCTCCTGAGATGATCTTGTCCTTTACGTATTATTTATACTTGAACAGACCTCATCACTGACATGCTTGGCAGTGAGAAGTACAGGCTGAGCTTGGAGACCATGCTGGAGTCTTTACAGGACCATCAGATAAACAAGTGAGGCAAAAACCAAACTGACGAGTAGATGTGCATCCGATCCTGCTATTCAAAGTTGGCTACACTCATGAGCTCATAAACACAATTGTCGCGACGAACAATTAAACCAAAAGCCGAGAACAGTGTATCACTGCTTACTGTGGTTAAAATAAGTATACTATAATAAATTACAGATAAATACGATGTTAATGTTCAAGATGGAAGATGCAAGATGGAAATGAATAGACCTGCTGTATTTAATAGTTTTCATATTCCATATCATTCACACTTGATATTACTTATGTAAGTATCTGGCCTAAGAACAGTTGACGTCAGTCTGTTGTTAATCATGTTTGTGTGATTATGTGCAGGCATCTGATCTACTGCATCTGTGACCTGCTGCTGGAGTTTCTGATCCCTGAGTCGTGTGACAAGGCCTTCCAGAAGTCTCTACTGCAGAATCTGGCAAAAGACAAAGAGAGAGACAATCCTCACATATGATCCGCACATGTTAGCACACCGATGCCTCACATTTGGAAACAATTGATGGATGTTTTGCAGTATATTTGTATATGATTTTTTTGATGAATTCAAAATGCTCTGCAGTCACTAGATTCTATAGGATGAATCTATAGATTGTGGCCTACCATGACATAAAAATGAAAAGTCTGTCCTTTATTTTTCTTTGGCTTGTATCTCACACTTCTCAACGCAGTCAGTATCTAAGTTAGAAGTGGTCTAGATCCTGTCCGTTTCACAAAGACCTCCGGTGACAGTCTGTAGGGACAAAGATCATAGACTGATGTGCTGACTCAAAAGACTGGTGTCCTGAATCAATAAATGTAAGAGCAGTGTGTGTAATTCCCCCTCTCTTCATGACATATATATATACAATGGTCCTAAGATTTTACATTTGGCTCAATAATGGCAGTATTGTGTTAGTGGATGTGTTTTATTAGTATTTATTTCTCCTTTTTTTTTATAAATCAATTATGATTATATTAATCTGGTCCAGTTTGGATAAGCGGTTTTAGGCCAATGTTTGTTCACATACTTAACTTGTGGCCTAAAGTTTGTCTAGTACATTATCTGGATTTTGAATAGGCACTATGTAAGGTTATCTTGTAAACTCCTCTCTTGCAAAATCTTCACTTTTGTTTAGCAACCACAGAGATAGTGTTTGAACATTGCTACTCAGGTGACGTATTTTATTTTGAAAACAGTTGTTTTTGCAATTAAATTATGCATAGTGTAGCTTTAAAGTAACACTTCCAATTTGGATTGTCATGATGAGAGTTTTGACTGGAACTGGAAGTGATGTTTTCAACAACAGCCAATGACTATGAAAACATGTCTGAAAAATCTGGACTTACCTTTCAACTGACAATCTTTGGGAACTAATCAGAGCATAACAGTCAGATCACAATTCCATGTGTGAAACGAATTTAAGATCTGATGCGTGTAATCTCAATAATTCAGCCAAAATCCAAGACTGATATTTCACTGATAGAAGTGATTTAACAAAAGTGAGTGAGAGCAGTGTTATAGTTGTCCCATGATCTTTTGATCCTGTCCAGCCTTTGAAATAGACTCCCTGCTTCACAGATGATTTCTTTAATGAGGCTGTAATAGCATGAAAGATCAATACCTTACTGCCTGATTTATGAGCCCATGGTGAAAAAATGTTCCTTTTAAATTTGACTGAAAAGGCAAATTAAGAATGATGAAGAACAAAATCACCAGCATCTATGAAGTGTTTCCATTTGCCAAGAAAACTCACTTGAACATGAAAAACATTTTTGCTCACAAAATATGAATCTTTCTCTTGTGAAAACATTTCTCATAACTAATTCAGGTCAAATCAATGTATTTCTGTCTATATCAGGCCCACTGTGACATAAAAGCAAAAGGAAAAATGTCAGGTGAAATCAATAGAGATTAAGATCTATATGCTACCAAAACTGCTTGTATTTATCGATTGTAAGACCTATAGTCAGTTTTAAAATTATGGTTGTTAAGCATGTTGTTACCACATGCAATACTATGTCAGACTTGAGCCAATATCGCAGTATCAGAGACAAGTAGAAATGACCTTTTAAACTCTGCAGACACAAATCCCTCTGGATTAAACTAAACACTGCAGTGTCTCACTGTGTGTCCTGTGCAGGGATGTAATGATGTGCCAGAGATCAGCGCAGTGAAAACACTCATCGTTCTAGTGTGAAAAATTGGGATTTACCCTTTAATAAGACTGACGTGCGCTCATATTTCCCCTCTGTTCTGTCTTCTCCCTGTGTATTGGAGCCATGGACATTCTAGCAGAGCACTGCTCTTTGATCTTGTTTGTGAGGGAAAGTGTTTGCTCTCATTTTATATGTTCCTATAGGCACTAACATATACTTTCAAATGAGCTCAAAACGATCTGGAATAATTAAAGCTCTGAAGCTTTTTGTCTGCACTGGGACAATAAAAGAGGCATTTTTCGCTTGCTGAGTGTTTGAGGAAGTCAGAAGTCAGAGGTCACAAATAATATGCTTAGGAACCAAAGATGTCTTCTACTTCTCTCTTACTTCTAGTTAAAGAGACTTTTGTAATTGTCTTTTTTAATGCAAAACATTTCTCTTTCAGTTTATTGATGTTACAGTTGTGTTTCAGTTCCTGGAAGTAGGATTCAATAGGTGTTTTGTGCAACAGAAATACAAGCGGACACAACATACAAACAGATACAATCTGTGTACAATTCAATCCAATAGTCCTGCAACAAATACTGTCTTTGTGTAGATTTATGATGACACCGTGTCTAACACTTGATGATGCATATGGATGGACACAATGAGAGGAATACCTGACGACACAACACAATCCAAACAGAACCTAACCTCATAATTCTTCCCAACGCTGATGCTCACATATAGAAACTAGTATCAGATGTCAGTGTACAAATCCGCTCCCTTTTTTTCCCTGTGTAGTTCAGATGGACTTTATAAATTGGATCTTAGGAACATTAAGCGCAGCTCGCTTCCTTTCTCATGATATCATGAGCTGACACTGGCTGGCTCCCACCTCCTTTCTCATGCTTTGGGACTTCACTGGCAAACGGAGGAGACAAAAACAGTCAGGCTGCATTGATAGTGGCCCCATACGTCTCAAAGTCAGAACAGCTGTATTTTGACCACCAATCTCTCAATGGGACAAACATATGTGAAAATTTACAACTTATCTCTGTCTGAAATGTTGAATACCACAGTCTCAAACACATCAACTACTGATCATGGATTTGTTAACTAATTTCAAATAGTTTAGAATTGTGTTCTCAGTCATTTAAAATGTCCTAAATATATTGGATTTTTTAAATTTTACTGAATAAGGAAACTACTTCTACTATAATTTCTCCTCCTCATAGTATGAGGAATGTGGAGAATGTAATGTAATGTGTGTTGTGTATATAGAGAAACATAAGGTATAGGCAGCAGGACTAAATTTGTTGTGGCCTAAATAGTTGGTTGTTTGCAGTTACTCTGCATTAATCTTCAGACCTTCTCTTGTATTTATCAATCAGAGACGTTCACACCTCATGTAATGTCGACTTCTGACTCAAGTTTGTTTAAACATCCACAGTTAATTCTAAGAAACTTAGAAGTTGCTTAAATTACATTTTATCGGGCACTGGATCATACCATGGTAATTTTCCTCTAGTGCCACCATCAGGTTTACATTTGTGGTTTTGGCTAAAGTTTCTCAATAACCAGTATGAAGTATGTTCATCTTGGGATAATTTTGTAATAGCTTTGTTGACTCCCTTAACTTTTCATCTACCACCATCATCTCGTCAAAATCTTAATTTGTCCAATACTTTGGTTTCTGACTCAGTCATTCAAACCTAAAGAGCTGGGCTTTGTGTTTAGTGCCAATTAGAAAATCTGAATATCAAGATGTTATCATGCTACAGTAAGTAGCCAATTTATGAAAGTAAACATGGTAGACATTATTCCAGCGTAGCATCAGGATGTTAGCCATCTCAGCGTGGTTGTAGGCGTACTGATGTAAACTTTCAGCTGAGCGCACCACTGTGTCTATGTAAAGCTCCACAGAGCTGCTAATATGGCCGCAACTCTCGTTTTTGCCTTATTTTACCATTTCCTCTCAATTTTTGGTTCAACATTTTTACAGAAATCCATACACTAAATCTAACCTATCTAGTTAGGTGTCCGAGTCCATCAAGGATCGTCAAGTGATACAACGGGCTTTATATCTTACAGTCTTTCACTGCATCCAGGAGACTTCCATCCTCCTTCTTCTGTTCACCTTCCATGCTTTTGAACATGGATGCAGACAAACACTTGCATAGAAATACCAATGAAAGTAGTGTCATAAGTGAAACCAGTGCCATGTAGCTGTTATGATTTGTTTCACGCAATAGAAATTTGACATTGTTTTACAGCTGTTCGTCATTAATGAGTCACTGGTCTTAGGTGTCATCGGGTGCGTACTTCACATGTCATCCAGACAGATGTTAATGCTGCCTACGTAATCACAGTATCTTTTGTTTGAATTCAGAGCACTAGGGATATTGTTTCTCGCTACTGTTTTACGATATTTGATAGATTAATTAGCGAAAGTCTTTGGAGCAGTTCTCCTGCCTTTTTTCAAAAACATTGTCTTCTGGATGAAGCTCACACTGTCCCGCTGCACCAATGTTGAGAAATGAGACGGGATGTTGCTCTTGATGATGATGCCTACAAAAACGTACGATTAACACGGTGATGATGATGATGATGATAATGATGATGATGATGATGAATTATACTCTCGATGACTCCTCATTGTGTCAAACAACAGATGTCCTGTATATGTGTGCAACATTTGGGGTGCCAGCCAGAGTTGACACTTGCTCACTCTGACCTCAGTCAGTCCCACCTTTAAACCACGGTGCCGACAGTCCAAGTAAAACAGACCAACAGCTGCAGTATCATGAAGTGAATAGGTTTTATGGGGGAATTCCGTTTTTACTAGATGAACGTACATTCTCATGCACATTTGCACACACACAACCCCAGTTGTAGCGATTACTTAGAGAAGAGGAGTATGACAAGCTGAGGCAGACAAATGTGTCTGTGCTACATCTGAATTTTTAAGTAAATCTCTGTATTTTCCATCTTGAAGTCATTACCACAAAGTGTAATTAAGAAAATTGGATTATACTGAATCTTTGTGGACCATGGCTGTTGAGATTTACAGTAACATCCAAAAACAATGATGGAATATGACTGAGTATGATACAGTATGACACAACCTCTCCTGCCGTAAGCTTGCCTAACTGCGGACTCTAGTTTCTGACCTTTAGATGATAGATGTAAGCAGTGTATCCTTTGCTGCACAGTGTAAATATGCAGGGAGGCCTTTAAAGAACTCTGACGCCGCACCTCAGTGCTCTACTTCCATCTGCTTAGACTGGAAAAAACGCAGATGACCAATTTTTCTGGAAAAAAATCAACATATTTCATTCACAATATGACTTTATCCAACTTTAATCCACCCCTCCCTTACTCCACCCCTGTCCTGTTTTATTCCATTGTTTGGTCAGTAGTTACGGTCAAAGAGAAGAGGTAGCATGTGAGTGGGTGGAGAGGTAGGAAAAAGAGCCATGAGCAGACTCTTGTCTATCAGATTAAAGAAATCACTTGTGATTAGCAGAGGGAGAAACATGATGCCTCAGAGCTGGGAAAAGTGAAAAGGGTGATGCAGACCACCTCTTGACCCCACCTTGGGACAACTGTCTGAGTGAAACCATCAGTCACCCTCAGTTCTGGTAACTATCTACTTCTAATGACTCTTGACCTCTTGGAAAGTTCCCTGAAGGTTCATCAGGAATCTCTGCTAGGTCAATGCAGTGGTTTAAAGCCTATTTCAAGAACAGAGGTTTATGTTTACAGACAATACTAGCATATTATGTTGTTTTAGTCTCCTCCACTGCACATACAGTCAATTTGAATCAACAGAAATGTTTGCCATCACAGAACATGAGACCAGGCTATTATATAGTCAAGTAAAGGACCTGCCAACTATACTAACGTTCCCATACAGTAACTTAATTTTAACCACTGGATTCTGAAAGTTGAACTTTAAATTATTGCACCACAGAAAACAAAAATAAGTTTTAGTCAACTATTAGTCCTTGTATTATAAGATTTTAAGAGTTAGTTGTAAGAAAGCCCCTTTTATTTGCATTCTGATCACAGTTTGTGCCTTGCCTAACCCTGAGCCTATTGCCAGTTTGCATGTATGTTGTTAATTTATTGCATAACACTTAGGAGAAGGTTTAACATTCAAAACACACATTGAGCTCATAAAACATGATGCATTGTTGAGTTTAAATTAACAAGTAGCATATGGAGCAGTTAGAGACCGGCCAAGACGGTAATATACTCCTTACAAGTGAAACCTTTCTTCTGAAAAAGAGAAACTCTTTACAATCAATTTTTAACTGTACTATCCATGTTTACCACATTGCTTTATAATACCTGAATCTGTTGGGTCAGAGATGCTTTTGCCTCTTTGGAGCTTTTTTCCATGTTGTGCTGCTATGAAAACTTGCATATGAAAATGCTACGGCAATCTAATTATCATGAGGCGATATGACTCACCTTTTCAACCACGTTTATAATATTTATGTAGTGTAGTGTGATTGAGGACCTTTGGCATGTGGAGTTTCTATCATTTTGTTGAAGACTGTATACAGTAATATTGTATTCATTATTCACTGTGTTAGTAAATAACTAGTTTTAGAGACTTGACCAAAGAATGTCCAAAAACCATGTTTTTCTTGTTTTTTCCCCTTCATCTCCTGAAGGTTAATTTCTCTTCTCAGTCCTTAATTTCTGCAGCAACAGAGGTCAGCAATTGCAGAGTTGCCCTGAAACTGTGGAGAAGTCAGTGTCTTGCCCACAGACACTTTACCAGGGTGAATGCTTGTTGCCACAGGCACCTCATTTGAGACAAACTTTACTTTCTGCAGCTCCCTGCTGTTCCACCTCTGATCTAAACAGACCAAGACATTCTGACAGATGTCTCCTACTGAGGTCAAGGTGTCCTTTTGGGTATGTGTTTCAAGGGTGGAATGTATTTTGTCTTTACCACAAATTACCATGTCAGAGATCTCAAAATAGTGCAAGTTACAGGAGGTTTGGTAAAAATGTTTGGAGATTACTATCACTATCTTTACAGCTTACCCTATACTGTGTAATTAGTGGCTGTCACTAGACAGGATAGTTAGCTGTCACCAACATAATGCACACCCCCAGTGTCCTATATACACAACTACTGTTACTTTATAATCACAGGTATGTGCCAGAGAAAGACTTCGGGTGTCTCTGTGGGAAAACTCATGAACTGCCAGTACCCAGCCTTTTTACCTTGTTACCATTTATAATCAATCTATGCCCAACAGTGAGCCCCGGTCATAGGTCACATATGCCAATGAACTGTTAGCAGCTCAGCCAAAGTAATATATGCTTCTCAGATTGATAGATAGTCCTAAAGACGCTAAACTCATTATCCAAAAGCAGCAACCCTATAGTAAAATACGCTTAAAACCCGTTCTGGGTGGTGATAGTGGCCATGTATCCATCTCAATTATATCTTTGCTGAAACACAGTTTTTTGCTTTCATATTGACTAACAATGACTGGAAACACTGTCAAAGTGGTCTCATAAAATTGCAAAGGGCAATTTTGTTTCTTATGTTGATATAATTTCTGACAGATTAGAAAGCATTTAAGTGATGCAAGTTTGCAAGTGTGTGGACATGTGGAAGAGGGGACTCTCTGTTTTCGATTTTGCTGAAGAGTTTTATGGTTCCTCGTAAGAGATCTTTACCCTTTATGATTTGTGAAGGAATGCATTGCATTTTTTCAAGCTCGAAAACTAAATATCTTAACTCTGAGTCCAGTTCTTTGAATCTGAGTGGAAAAAATGTGCTGTTTTTGTTACCTCAGTAATTCAGTGCAGAGTTTCAGTGAGCCATATAAGGTCAAAAGTGTTCTTTTTGTGGGCTTAAACATTGAACAGTGTGTTCATACCACTCTTCTATTGATGTTTCTCATCTGCCAACATGTATTATGTATACTTTTGCAGCTGTTGACAATACCATATCGGAATTACAGCCAAATATATTGCATGCAGAGATTGCATTGCAGCTTCTGGAGAGCAGCTGCCTCAGGGTGATGAAATTAAGCATGTCTGTGTGAATTCTCTTCTTCACCTGTGAACAGACGATAGGGGAGAGGCGTGCCCCTGGAAATTCAACATTATGCAACTTTCTTGTAAAGTTTGTTCCTCCTCCTCAGTACACTTTCTTTACATGATAGTAGTTACAGGCTGTACCTCAAAGGAAGTGTAAAAAGTGACACCACCTGTCATTTTAATAACTAGCCTTTCTAAGCCTGCGGCAAAGGCCAGGCTTACGCTTACGGCCCCCCTGTTTAAACAGGTACAACATGCTAATAAGGCCGATTTATACATTTCACCATCAATAGCATGAAACATACTGATTTTAAACAAATCCATGTGGCATAAGAACACTGATCTGTCTAACTGTTTAAATACAAGAAAAAGACAGCGAAGGGATTCAGGAGTGTGAATCCAGATCAGATAGGATGAAGTATTTGTGTTTCCTCTAAAGGACAGAAAGGAGCATTGCTGCTCATTCTTAGTTGGTGTTGAAATTGCTCTATACTTTACTATACTTATGCAGAGTACCCAGTGAAGACAATATACTTTGCTTTATTACATGTAATGTACACCGTAGTGATTGCAAAGTGGAGAAGTCGTTAGAGGGCACATTGGGTCATTTCTCCTGCAGTGTATGAGGCTGTATGAGGTCATTGCACGAGGAGTGTGGACACAGCAGATACTGTATCAGGCCCTGGGAAGCCAGTCATATTTGACTTCTTTCCAGGAATTACACCAAGCCGTCATTAGTTATCCTGACTTCTACATGGGCAGAGAGCAGACAGAGGTATGTGGACAGTGTTACAGTATGTGTGTAAATCAGTCTTGTCACGGTAACATCATGGAGGAATGCAGTTTTGCAATGTGCCAGTTTAAAGACTTGATATTAAAAACATCTGCCGCAGGATAAGTAATGAGTAAATGCAACACATTGCTGACAGAGATTAAGATAAGTAAAGTTTGGTTTGATGATTAAATACTATTGTGTTTCACTAAGTTTTAAGAGATATATGCATTTTTACCTCCAGAGCTTTTACATTTCTGCCCCAGACGAGCTTTGAAAAGGCGCAATGCACTGTCACGACCCGCAACTAATTCAGTATGTATTGGAGATAGTTATGGGTCTGATACATGGTCTAGACACAGTCCACCTTTTTGTCTTTAACAGTGCAGTGTCATAATGTACTTGGTGAGCACACATGAAGGTAAACAGAAAAAACTAAATAAAAAGGGTGGCTTGCTGCCATGAAATTATAGCCCCAGTGGAACGGCTAGGAATTGCATGTAATGTCATCAGTCAACAGTCGACACGTGCTCTGAATGAAATGGTCATTTGTGACTGTCTCGTTCCCCAGCTACATTCTCCAGGCCTGATGAAGGTGACATCTTAAAGTGAGGATTCCCCAGATGGCATTTCAATATGTCCAATCAGCATCAAAAACGCAAAAACAAAACAGGAGACATGGTGTAATCTTGAATAATAGTGACAAATCAGGAACATAAGTCTGTTTCATATCACTCGTGTCATACAGTATCACTTCATATCAGTTGATGGGCAAAAGGAGGTTACATAGTAATTACAAATCCTAGTTGGTGGTTATAATTTTTAAGCACATGCACCTATGAACCCCAAAGGTAAAGGCCCATAGTTAAAGTAACAATGGCGACATAGGTTGCATATTAAACACTCGCTTGCTGTAAATTCAAAAAGTAGCTGTAAAATGTTGTATTTAGAATCTCAGCTGACTGCCTCCACCCTGCTATTTGGATGAGCAGATAAGGATTTGGAGAAATTCATATAATTTACAGTGGATTTTAATTAGTGCTATGTATCAACGCAGAATATTAATAATGAGAAACATCTTTAGAAACCTCTCCAACCACTCAGAATAGTTCATTTCTTGACTTTCCATCCATGAAATATGTATGTTTAATATACTCCAAAAAAATCTCTGATTGCACAACCTTCATATCCTCACACTCAGCTCAGAACCCACCACCTTCTGCAACACTAAACTAAAGCAGAAAAAAAACCTATACCAGGTCAGGCAATTTACATTCATCTTTTTTTCAGTTATTTGGGTGATCATTTTAATGAGGGAGATATGAAATTATATCGTTTAAAAGGGGCAGGAATCTTCAAGTTTGTTTGAGTTTATTTCATAGAAAAGCTTCCATTGATGAAGCCTCTGACAGGTTTGTTGTACAGGTGTGACTGTAGCGTTAGGGGCATGCAGTGGTCATCCATCCTGGTCAGTGGAGGAAAAAAATCATAGGAGCATATGAGCTTTCATAAACAGGATGACAGACTGAGACTGTACATATTCACCCTCTCACCTATCTGTAATATTTCCCAAAAGGTTTTTTTTTTCTTCATCAACCTCTGTATGACTCTAGCAGTCAGCACCTCACACTTCTGTGTGTGAAGTGACCTGGGTGAAATGAGGCCTGATGGCTTTATGGGGGCTTTGGGACTTCTGGGAAATGGCTGTAATTGGATTTAGACTGTGACTGCTCTCCTGAGGTGTGAGGCGAAAGCTCTGAAATACCAGCAACCGGCTTGGGATCAGGTTTTAGTGGAAGTACAACTGGTAAACACAAGACTGTTTTGTTAATACACAAATGTGATTTACAACACTATTAACACTCTATGAATGACCAAATAATCTTGTTAAAGCTGAAATACTTCACACAAGGGGGAAGATGTGTTTTGAATCTGTGTTGCTATTAGAAAAGTCCTGTTAGATAATTGACAATATCGTCCATTTTCATGGATCGGAAAAAAAAGTGAAATCAACTTTTTCAAACAGACTGACACACACAAGCCTTCACTGCAGATGATGCATATTCTCTTTCTTTGGGGACATGGTGTGGAAGGGGAAAAAAAAGAGGGTTGGGAGGAACTGCTGCTATAGCATGCTAAACATGAAAAAACATATGACAGCTGACATAACACAGAACAACCACACTGAAGCCAGTGCTGACATAGGACTGCAGTCACCTCATTGTCTGTCAGGGATTAATTCTACCATCGTTCATTTGATCGAAACTGACGTAACACAAACTAGGAGAGCTCTTTGTGGGCTGCATGCCAGCTGCCAGAAGACTTGGCTGAAAGACTCTGGGTGGAGAGGGAAAAATGGTAAAGTCCACCAAACTGGCTTTCTTACCACAGATGTGCAGAAAAAAAAACAAAGCTTTTATATTGCAATAAATATCTGAATCTGTTGTAATATATCTTATCTGATATGTAAAAAAGAAAGAATATTCTATCGGGCAATGTGTATTTACCTAATAAAACTTAGAATAACAGTAAACAGAATAGATTTGGGAAAATTGATGTTCCAAGAACCTTGCATTGCTTTTCTGATACTCACATGCATCTGAGATCATCTGGTGGACTTTTATAAAGGAAGCTCAATTCTACACACTTGGTTCATAAATAACAGCATGTGTACTGATTGAGTGTAAAGGAATTTAAGTACTGAGCCAAATAGCCTCCAACACTGTTCTCACCAATTTGCACTTATGAAGCAACATGTTGGGAACTTATGCAAATTAAGCCAATTTCACAGAAATTAAATACCCAACTCAGCTGGACCTCCAGGGAGAGATGATTCAATTATATTTTTGATTTAAACTATGACAACAGACTCTCATGCAGGGATGATGAAGAGAGAAGTATCAGTCATCAGTGCTGCTCTTGAGCAAGAGTTGGCTTCACCTCCTCCACTCTCCCTCCTGTAGAGTCAAAGGGTTTGCATTAACACTTGGCTCCACAGAGAGGGACTTCCTGAAGCTTTTTCTTGTTCATGGAAGTTCACTCTCTGCCACAAGTCAGAACAGTCTCAGCTGGATCTGAACAAACCAGGCACAAACATTCAGGAACGCAAACGCAAACGCAGTGTTATCCCATCATGTTACAAACCAGACGTCAGCTACTCCTCACTCTTTAAGTGCCTCTGACACTTTGGCATCTCATTGTGATCGGAGTGTGGTCTCTGAGAATGGGTTTCATGAACTCATCATATTGCCATCGTACACCCTCATATTTGGACTAAGTTTAAGTTTGTGTTCACATCACTTTTTCCCCTCTGTATTTCACATATTTATTCTGTTCATATGGAAACTGCAGTGAATTTACATCCAAGTTGTGAAACTTTAATGGCAGTTTAAACCAGAAGATTTCCATATCTATTGCTGGAAATCCAACATATGGAATTCATATAGTGGCTCAACAACGAAAAATAGTTTGTTCTGATGATGTTTTGTTTACACTGATAACTGTGACGATAGTCAATTTTCTTTACGCTTTTTTCAAAAACATGTTTTATTAAAGCTAAATATTGTTTTTTTTCTTTCTCTTAGCCATCAGTGGCTCATGTAGTCTAGAATTCACTGTCCTTCAAGCTCTGGCTTGCTCCAAACCAACTCCTGAGGATAATAGCAGGCGCTTAAATGTAGCTGCTAATTGCTCCGAAGTGTTAAAAAGCTATTTGCTAACCTTGTCTGTTTTGACACTGCCTAATGTTTTTAGAGCTCATTCGCTGCTGCTACTCTATTGCTGCCAAGAACAACAATGATGATGGGAACTTGTAAAAAACCTACGACAATGAATTGAAAGGCAGTGAAATGCTTCATAGGGGTGAGGCTCAGCTAACAGTGGTTTTGTCCCTTTATTCGACACCTTTCAGACTTTTCATAAAAGTTATTATCCAAACCGCTGTTTGTATAAAAATTGATTATTAAAATAAATCTCTGATAATAGATGCGTTTCCAATAACTCATACATTACATATTGGTGACTTGCTGGCTGCCTTTGCTTGCTCGTGGAGTTTCTCTCATGGTGTGTTTACCCCTGCACATGTGGATAGAAACATGCCTCCTCCTCTTCATAACTCCTGTGGTTCAAAACAACATGTTTTATGACATGTTTTTCTTCTCTGTCAAGCACCTATAATGTCACCTGTGTGTTGTGTAGGGTTTGTCTCGCCATGTAGAAGGTGAGTTAACCCCCTACCTACCCTCTCATGCCTCCATTGGAAGCAGTTTTGTGTTTGGCGTCAGCGCACCCCTGTTGGGTTAGGTAACACCTACAGGAGTGGGCTTGTGATTTATTGTACAGGTGTTGCGAGGCTCAGTGCTGGTGAACTTAAAGTCATAAAACAATGCTAGGGGCATGTTCACTGATGAGCTGGGTCAGAGCACACATGTGGACAGGTGGAAACATATGTTCGCCTTCATTCTCATGCAGATGGAAGCTTTCGCAGTCAGACTTCTATACATGCACACACATTTACTTGACCATTACAGCAAGCACATGAGCTCTGGTTTTCTCCTCGTACTCTATGTTCCAATGCCAGGTGTTAGGTTGATTCTAAGGTCTGTGTTAGTATTTGTATGTATGTGCATAAAAAAGACAAGGGAGGCCCGCAGCTTCTCTTCATTCCTCAAATCTCACAAATCTCAAATCTAAGAAGCAGTGGTTTCAAATCATTTTCCATATTTTGTCTTTATGATCTACAGAAGATTAGAAGATCATGATCTTCAAATACTTTTAGGGCAACATGGAAGGAAAGATGCCTGTTAAGTTTGAGGTGCTGCCTCCATATGACTTTTTCCACACTTTATAAGACTGTTAGTACTGTTCAGACATACTGAACTCTAAACGAGTCACAACATTCAAATTACGATTTAACAAATGATTGTTCAAAGCCTTTGGCTCCACTGTTACTGGTGGAAATAACATAAAGTTTTAAAGATATAAGTCTCAGAGTTCAGTTTTAAATTAAATATTTATCATTCACTGGGTACAGAAAAGACATTGAGCATGGCTGCACTGTCACTATGAGTCAGTTTGTGTCTTGAGAAATTTTGGTCCGGTAGGTGTGTGCATTGATTCCTGTGAATCCCTTCTACATCTGCATGCCATCTGATTGCAGTAAAAGAACAGTTCCAAAGAAGAGGTAATTCAATGCCATTCATAAACAATGAAAACTGGGTTTGATGGAGTGAAAATCTTTTAGAACCTCCACTACTGCTAACTGTACATTGATGAGACCATTCTTTTTTTTAAGGAATAAATATGACCAAATTAGAACACAAAAAAATAATGAATTCAATTTTAATTATAGTTGATCTAGGGGTTATAATTCTAATTAGAGGTGGAATTTGAAATTGCCAAAACAGCTCTATAAAACATGTTTTTTTTTGCAACTTTAACATCAAAACATTCTTTAACACACAAGAAGCAAAGGCACTCATAAAGTGTATAATATTTTGACTGGAGACATTACTCTGACATCAGTGATTTAATCATCACAGCATTAATATTTTTCCTGTTGGATATTACAGTCCATCAATATAGTAAAATATAGCTATAAGAAAGAACAAAGCACATAATGATGGCTGAAGAGGTGATGAAGAGGTGCTTATAAAGTGAGTTAAGCAAGAATCTCCTTTCACCTTAACTCTTTCCCAGAGCTCTCTGACATAATCTGCCTACATGCTTATCAAGATCTGAAAAATGATTTAACATTCAGCTGAGATTTTGTGGTTATGAAGATCTCTTTTCTTTAGTCACAGAGCCTGGGCTGGGAGACAAAAGCCTGCCGATTAGGCACGAGACGTTTAAATATGGGAACTCTAAATCAGGTGGAGGAGTGATCCCTGGCATCTCTGAGACAAGCTGAGTGTTTTCAAAGTTTCTGGTGGTAAAAAAAAGAAACCTGAGCTATCGGGGGGGGGGGGGGTGTAAAGGCTTTTGAACTCAAGAAGGATCAGGTCCTGACATAGGTCAAAGTGAAGAAGAATCCTCTTGAGCAGATGGGACTCTGTGATATTCCTGACATTCATTTTACTGTATGTATGTCTTCAGTTGTTTGCAGTTTTATAAATGTTTTTTTACAAACATGGAACGATTTTATAGCCTATTTTATTCCAATACAGATCATCTGTCTCTAGAAAAATGTATATTATGATGGTGAGTCACACATGTCTTGCTTTGTTTCCAACAATATGAGAAATAGCCAGAATTTGAGGGAAGTTGGAGACTGGGGGTGTTACTGGAATTCTCAACTGGTAATAGGTCGATAAATCCATCTTTAGGATATGTGGACCTATAATAGTCAGCTCTTGAGTGCAATCAGTTTATTTTCACAGATAATTTACTGTAAGGACCTTTGAGTTGTGTAACATCAATTTTTCTTAAATTTGCAGATGGGGATGTGGTGTAAGATATTGTGCAGCTGTACAAATATGTTGTAGTCCTGGCTAAGTCTTTAACCTGGTATGCTAAATGTTGACACGAAAATTGGAAAAGATGGGGTTTGAAACTAAAAGGGATTTGAGGGAGGTGATGGAGGAGAGAGTGGTTTCAGACAGATGTTAATAGTGGAAAGAGTGGAGCTGGTGTGGAAAGAAAAAAAATGGGGTGCTGGTGCTAATGTATCTTGTAACCATCTTCTAATCCCCAGTCTTTTAGAAGAGCAATATTTGTCTCACATAATATTTCACTTTGCTACGCACATGATGCCAGTTCTGGAGCTCTACTTTTTATTTAATGGTCAGGTTCAAAAGATACTAATCCCTTTAACTTGACAGGGGTGAATGGATTTCCTTCTAGTCCAAGTCTGATTTTGACAAATCAGCAAAATCCCTTAGTGACTACATGTCTGCTGACCCTAAAAGAGGCTGAGGTTGTTCATTGGTTCTCAATTTTTTGGAACACACAATGTCCTTTAGTGTGCGAAAGTAAATTAAAATTTCCACAGAACATATCATCAAGGATCTACTCGCTCATTTAGTGATTTCATATATTACAAGTTGCTCAGAATTTGTCAGAATACCTTAAAAGAAACTTCTGTATGTATAATCAACTAATGGTCACTTGAACAGGATCGAATCAAGTTGATGTCTGGACAACCCTTTCAAAAACATCACATTATTTTTTTCTCTTGAATATAAAGAGTTATTATGAAGAAATAGCCACTAGATTTTCTTTTCATCCTCACTGAAAAAAATAATACACCAAAAATCTCGCACAATACCAAAAGTCACTTCATAGCATCAAAATAGAGATTTGATTAGGTTTGATATGAGCTGATGGAATACATTTCTGAAAAAAATTTAGATTATGTTAAGATGCTAAGCATTACTTTGTCTTCCCATGGAACATGGAAAATAAATTGCAGCTACGTCAGTCTAGAGCTCTACATTCACATATGATTCACTAGGCTATGACTCTCTCTGTTACAATTTTTTCCATAAACAGCCATGACTGCCCAATGTAATGAGGTTAAAGATACCTTAGCTTTTCCACAATTTGTCTATGGTAAATCATCTGTCATCCAGATCATCATGTGTGTTTTGTTCCTTTTTGTCTAATTTGGCAATCAAGCAGTGTAAAATCCTACAAACCCCGCTGACTTACTGTGCTACGTGAGAGACTCACAGCTTTTTATACAGTACATATATATATATATCCATGGGAGTGTAGGTCTTTTTGTTATTGAAGAAACTTTGATTAGGCCACTGCTCTAAATAGCTCACTGTGCCATGTAGAATTATGTTTGTATTTAGTATATTGGCCTTGGGCAAAGTGTCTGTTTCTGATTGTAATTTGGAGGTTGCAAAGATCATGTGAAACTTCAAACTCTTTGTCAGAATAATGTTGATGAACAAGATTGTCCTCTGGCTGACTGAAAATTGCAGTTGGGACCAATAAATGTGCGTTTAAATTGAACAGGCTCTACAGCACAGTCCACTTACTACTGCCAACTAATCATGAGGTGTTACAATCTTTTTTTTTTTTACCAAAAACCTGGAAAACATAACTTTTTGTGAGTGGAAATGTGTTCTGTCAAGTAATGAAATGCAAAGAATCATTTCTCTTTTTCATAGAAGTATAAGCAATTGTTGAACTATGATTGGTTTACAGTCACTGCACTTAGAAAATGATTAGAATGATTAAGAAGAAATTAATTTACTGCAATACTATGCTATTACAGTAACTACTAGCCACTATCAAAAACAAGGCTTGATAGATCAAATGCTTCCAATTGAGCAATGCACAGCATAAATGTGATATTATTTATGGTAAATGATTTATTTTAATTCTATCTTTCCTTTAATTATACAACGTAAGGTGCATATTTTAGACCTAAATCAAGAGAGAGGATGCCAGTTCGAATCTTTAGAGAGAAACTTTAGAAAGACACTTCTCTAAATGTCTTAACTAACATCAGCATTGTAAAGGTGTGTTCACCTGCTGAATATCAATGAAACACGCAAATAAGCTGTTTGTTTGCTTCATTTCTGCCACTTTTATAGAACTGAAACATGAACTAACCACCATTGTTAGATATTTTATGGTTCCTAAAGCCTTGAATGTTTTAATGGAGCACAGTGAGGTGATTTTGAAAGATTTCCTCTGGATTTATAGCTGATAGTCTACCTATATCAAAATGCCTGGATTTACCTGCCTCATGATATAAGTACCATTATGATAATTTCAATGAAACCTGATCGTTTATCATTCTTAGCTTTATTTTCTGATATATGATACTCTGACTTGAGTTGAGTCGACTGGTGATGGTTATGTCCTTAGGTGTTTAGTGCAGTGCAGTGTGAGCTGCGTTTTTTGTTTGTTTGTTTGATTGTTTGATTGTTTGTTTGTTTGTTTTTACAATGTAAGGAGCATACTGGACCGTGACCGGCTTTTAAAAGTGTATCTGGAAGAATTACAAAATAATTCTTCCTTCAGCTGGTGGCACCCTGGGAGGCTGCCCTGGTGGCTCATTCTTAAATCCTGATCAGTGTGAGACATTAGCAGATCTCTGATGTAGAATTCTTATACTTATTTCATAGGAGATTAAGTTGGCAATCATTAAAGGAATAGTTTGACATTTAGGGCAATACATTTCTGGCGCACAGTTAGATGAGAAGATCAAAACTGCTCTCATGTCTGTCCATCCAATATGAAGCTAAACGCAGCAGCCAGTTAGCTTGGCTTAGTAAAAACACTGGAAACCAAGGGAAACAGCTTCCAGGCACTGTCCGAAGGTAACAAATCCTCTAAACCTCACTGATTTATATGTTATATATCATTTTTTAATCCCCAAAAAAGTGGCAAATAATTGCTTATTTACATATTTCAAGAGAGCAACAAGCCACCTTGAGAATGTTAGTATAACGGATTGAAGTGTAAAATAAAATCCTTTACACTACTGTTTACTAATGCTTCACTTCCAATATTTTCTGTATTTTCTATCCCTGGTTTTGTTCTGGACAGTCTTTTCCTTGCCTTCCGAGGGTGTCGTTTGGAAGGGAACCTCCGGGTGTGGATTTGCAGAGATACTGGAAGACTCAAGAGAGCTAATGTGGTTTTCCTGCTTTGATGGCTGTTTTTCTGCCAAGCCATGGAAATGTGCTGCAGTGGTGGGGTTGCTGTGATGTATTGCTGACTCCACTAACAACGTGGCATTGAGTCAGCCCCCAGGAACCCTGGGGTTGACGTGCCGAGCCCCGTCAATCCGTAACAACAACATGCTGATAGCTGAGAAACACAGCACATGATTCAAG
The DNA here is from genome assembly GCA_016859345.1 of Istiophorus platypterus. Taxonomy (NCBI): domain Eukaryota; kingdom Metazoa; phylum Chordata; class Actinopteri; order Istiophoriformes; family Istiophoridae; genus Istiophorus; species Istiophorus platypterus. Next base: position 9,606,079 of record CM029129.1, read on the forward strand.
AGATTAGCTTGCCTCTACCGTTATTTTCCCATGAGAGATAGCAGTGGAAATGTTGAACGGTTCGGAGTCTATGGATACTGGAACAAATAAACAGCAATATGGAACACTGATGTCATCATTGGTTTTCTTTGACTCTACATATCAGCGTACTTTTTTCACATATTATTTTAGTGGCTAAATGACGGTGTATCAGGATTTGAAGTTTTTACATCATGAGAAAAAACGTTCATGTAGCCTTGTTAAAATTTGTTGCTACTACTGTAAAAAGTAAAATTTCATCACAACATGGAAATCATCATCACTAGCTGCTCCACATAAGTGGATAATAAGTAATGCTTGAAGTATTTATACCCATCAGTGGGTCATACAGCTCAAAAATGCAGCATGAACAATCTGAACAACACTGGGGGTCTGAGTGCTGCGTTTTATGTGGCTTTATGAGCAGCTGTCACCTTGAAAGGAACTGATAATAGTTAGATAATGCTGGACCTTTTGATTTACAGTACTTCGTATGTAATGAGCTTTTCATGTGGTAGATAATATTATTACTAAATAGTACATGTCTACTAAAGGACTAGTGTTCTACAAAAGTCTCTTGCATTTAAACTGTGAGTGTTCACATCCTGCTGAGAGCAGACAGAGACTTCAGATTTCAATTCTATATAAACCACTGCAACATTTACTTGTTTGATTGGAGATATATAGTATTTGCAGTCACTCACACTGACACAATAGGTGACATAAAATATGTTAAAAGAATCTGACCCTATGAGATGCGTCCTGTGTTGTTGTGGCACATTAGATAAGTGTTTGCAGCCAGACAACACTGCTTTATGAAGAAAACCAGCAGAGCGTCTTGAATAACAAACTGCAGGGTGCTTTGGTTTTATGAGTCCTCCTTTCGTTCATAGACAAAACACTTCATCTTGAGACACCCAGTGCTTTGAACTGCAGGAGGGGATTCTGGTCATTCTGTCTGTGCTGTCTTACAGGAATCTGCTGCTCACATGTGCATGTAAACACACACACATGGTTACATGTAAAAGGGCACGGTATGTCGTTGAAGAATGACGAGAAATATATTTTTAAAAGCTACAGCTGCAGATTTACAGCATGAAGGGACAACGTAGGATCCAATATCTCTCTCTGCACTTTGTGTTTAGTGCTAATTTTAAAATTGTAAACACATTAAACTGAGATCCTGAAAACAGTATTTATTACCTGATAAACATCAGCATGTTAATACTGCCAAGGTTTGCATGTTATCATGCTGACATTTAACACAACACAAAGGTGTGTGTGTAGGTACAGCCTCACAGACCCGCCTGCATGGCTGTTGACTAGTCTTGTTCACATACATCTAGCTTGAAAACAGCACATTTCTTTGCTGTTTTCAGATTGATCAAAATGTGATGAGTTTAGGTGGATGAATACTTAGGAAATAGCTAGATAATACATAATATTCATAATGTTAATGTCTCAATAAGGAATAAGAAAGTTACATCTTACATATAGCACTGTCAGTGTTTTGCCATGGTGTGAGTAGGACAGAGTACTTCAAATACTTTTAAGTCTTACATCCCCAGATCTATATAAATCACCAGCTAGTATGTAAAGGCTGACATTTTTGGTCTGAATTCAGTGCACAGTAAAGTATATAGATTTACAGTATGTGTCAGGGATATACTGAACTTTCCTGAGCCGGTCTTACTTTTTTTTCCCTTTTCTTCTTTTATGATGGGATGAGACCTGAAAGAATGCAACAAGGTAGGACTCTACTTTTTAACCACTTGCTTTATTTACAGTCCTGTACATTTTCCGGTTTTCAGTGTTTATATAGATGTCACAGTTCATTTATAATCAGACCGGATCTGGGTACTTTTAACCAACACAAAAACCTATACAGACAAGGAGAGTTGGTGCTCAGACATTGGATTAATTCCCACAGTAACTGATAAATGTATATTTAGGTGTAAGCATCAAGAGTCATGCTCTGTCTATAACGGTGAACATAAATATACCAGTTTTCTGGCTTTTGATGTTGCAGTCGAGAATAATGCAGTTTTAAAAGTGAGTTTTCACTCGTTCATTACATAATGGCTTCAATGTTTTCCCTTGCTTTTGGGAAAAATAATTATACACTATGTCAAGATAAAAATCAGTGGATTTGTAATTTGATCTTTGATCTCCAAATGTTCCTATAAAATTTGGAATTCATGGCACTATACATAACAATTATTGATGACCTTCTTTAAGTGAAATAATGGAATGTTTCTCTGAAGGCAGATGAGTTTTATTAACAAGAGATGAGAGTGTTTCTGTCAAGCTCAAGATCTGAAAGTGCAGCAGACTAAAATACGAGTCCTTACTACATTGCTTTCATCCCCCATGAGACTGACAACCTGTCTGTCTGTGTCTTGCACTTACTACCAGATGCTTTCAATCACTTCCCTCAGGCAGAAATGTCCTTACATGGTGCTCTGCAGAGTCTAAAACTTACTATGTACTATTTCTTTTCTTTCAGAATAGGAAAACAAAACACATATCTTCACCATTCTTCTGAACTTGTGGGGACCTGGCCCACTTGTTTAATGGGCCCATCAGACCATAAAATGTTAGGCTACAGCATAATTCTCTCATTGCCCTCTTCTCTGGGCTGAAAGGGGGACAAAATAACGACACTCAGTGCAAGTGGTGACTTTATAAGGCTGGCATGAAATGTGCAGATTACTTTTCTAATGAATAAATTCAAAACTAATCTCTCCTTAATCAAAACTCTTACATTTTAGATGATGGTGATTTATAGGTTCCAGCTCTTTAAGTTCACATCTGTCTAACAGGTTTCCGATTGGCAAACTAAACCACACATAAACATTATAATCACAAAAGGAGGCCTGAAATAAAAGTAAATTGTTGATTCATCCAAAAGAGTAGAGAAACAATCACGCAAACAGTAAATACAGAAAAATCTTCAGCTCAAAAGGCCATAAAGTTAACACTTGCCTGCTAGCTAAAAGACCCACTGTGAAATGTTTGTACAGATTTCTTAATTTCAGTGATTCTGGCCAACCCAGTTAATATAAAAGGTAAACTTTAATTGCAACAAGGTTTGGAAGTCATTAAAGGTACATGAACTCTTGTTTAAACAGTCACCCTTCACTTTAGAGTCTGAGTTCACTCACCAGTTATGTGCTTCTGGTGGTGCTGGGATTTAATGAAGTGGTAAGATACAAAACACTGTGTTTAACAATGATTTTGACATAATGCAAAGTATTTTTTAAAAATGCGTTGTTCCATAAGCCACCCCGAGGTGAAACACACATGTGATAGCAAAGATGATTAATATCCTCTTTAGCACCACAAACCAGTGGAACAAGATCACTGCTGCTGCCTTTGCATTCTCTTCTCCTCTGTGGGGAAATGATAATTATAGAGAAGGGCGGATTTGGTGATTTTAATCCTGACTCCATCACACTCAACAGTAAACCTCAAGTGCAAACCAGAGATGACAGATGTGGCCAAAACAACATCATCAGCAAACAGAATGGATGCAAACAGATGTTTTTTGAAGCAGACAATACGCCTCATGCAAGAACGTTTTCTGTTCTTATCCTAGAATTATCTTAATTTTGCTCCATGACTAATATAAGAGGTGGTCAACGGGATGTGACAGTCATTGTAGTATTAGACAGGATGATATTATAGAGCACAGGACAGGTGGAACAAAGGACAATATTGGACAGAGACCTGGATAAATACCCCGAGGCAGATGTTGGAGTGAGAGAATTTTCCTAATAACTACTGTAACATAGATGTTGCTGAGCTGATCTATGAACTATAATAAAAACATAAAATTCAAAGCAAATTGGAAAGCCATGATGTGGTGAGCAGAAAAGTAATTTAGCATTGTCTGTTTGACTTCTATATTCTATTATAGTGAATTTCAGTATGATATTTTAACCCCATATTCATTCAGATCACATTATTGTTCCTAAATCATCCCCTGTGGAGGAAGTTATCTATACATGAACTGTACATCAGGTTTGGACGACTCGTAAAATTTATTCATACTTGAAACAAAGTTCTGAATTCAAGAAGATTGGTTGATGCCAAAAGTTCTCCTATGGGCCACTAAAGAGCAAACCAGTTTGAATAAATGCTCCTCTCATGAGTACTCGTATGCTCCTTGCTGTCCGATAATCATACACTAGTGTATAAACCTCGTCTCATAGTGGCACTTACCTTGAAAAATCTTAAGAAATATGAACCCATCTCTCACTCATCCCATACAACAGCAAAACAGCCCACAGCAACATCCCTGTCACCACAGCTGCACTAACCACAGTGATGTCTTGCTCAGCAAAATTTTTGGTTTGTTAGAGAACATCCGACGAACACGTTTCTGGTTCCCATTTGGATCCAAATGTTGTAAGATTTAATTATTTTGTCAGGTTTCTTTGGGTACTAAAACTATCAGCAGTGAGTTTCCTTTTCTAACTGTGATTTGGACAACTTCAGCCAGACTAATGAGTAGTTCATTGAGTTTTCATTTTAATGGACTCCTACAGCATGCCCTTACAGAAACATATGGTGGTTATTCTTTGTCCTTCTTATATCTAACATCAAAAGTTTGGTCACGTGAGCATTGTTTCAATGTAAATTTGAGAACCCACACAGTGTTTACTCTCCATTTCATGAGCGGAAGTCCTGTGTTTTCTCAACACCTGTGAGAATGTTCACTTTCCTCCAACTGAGTATGGCGCTTCATGCTTTTTTTTTTTCTCAGAGGAGATGCGGGAGGAATAGGATGTGGGTCAGGGCGCACTAGAGCATGCATGTGTATTTTCCGTTGCTTAAATTATATCTGTCAGTAGATCAACTGTGGCTAAACAGGCATTAACTGTATTCATCTGCCGCGCGATGGCTGTAAAAGGAATCTGAAACTGTGTCATGAACTGGCCTAAATGTTGCCGTGGCGTAATGGGAGTGCAGGTTTCCAAATGTGTAGGGCCCCACGGTCGGCTTGTTGGCTTTCACTTCTTCCTGGCTGTAAGTGATCAATTAGCGCCAGTGTTTGGCAACAGATTTTACACACGTGACTTGGTTACCAAGGTAATTCAGGAAATGGCATGCAGGGTGGTGGCTGTGTTGGGATAAAAACTGGCATCATTACTAGTCTGTTGGGTTTGAGCACCTTCCTGCTGCTGTAGTCATGTGTTATTGGTGAACAGTAGAGGACAGTTTTGTAGTTTATTCCAGGATATAAGATGCTTGGAATCCAAGCTTTTAAAGGTTTAACATGTTTTTCAATTTGGTAGGATTCACGCACAACAATCAGTCAACATGTTGGCTAATTTAACTCATTTTAAATGTCCAGTAGTCATACAAACATTAGTTCTGTAATACAGTTTTGGCTATCACTCTCCTTGTTGATAATAATATCATACTCACCGGGGCTCTCACTTTTTACCATACTCTGCTCTCTACCCAAGTGAAGTGGTCGCTGAGGGACCAGAAATGAGCAGCATCGACGGTAACCTCATCTCACTGCCTGCTAAGGCAAACACACTTCTGCGTGAGATGCATTTACACGTAAGACAATTCGTGTTGTGTTGCTAAATTTCCCGTCATGGTGCAATTTTTGTATTTAACAAACTCCAAGAGCAGTTAAGATAAGCATCCCATTTTTGTTTTTCTCACGCACTCTTCAGTGAATAATAATGATTCTGATTGTTTCAAAAACCCAGCAGAAGCCTACTCAGCATCACTGTCTGAAAAAGAGTTTTACAACTTTTTTTTTTCATTAACTGAATGGCAGGATTAACAGTGTCAGCAGTCAGCAGAGAGTAAACAGAGACATGAGTCAGCGAATCAACAGTAAAATTCCACTGGCTTTATCAGGTCACCTACAGAGCATCACTTGAGGGGCTTCCTGTCATAAGTAGTAAAACTGACTAGGACATGTGTGGGAGTGCTCTTTAAAGAGCAAGAGGCTCTGCACAGGCCGAGGGGTCAGTCCCATCAGAATATCTTTTGTAAATCAGACAAAAGACCTTAGAGTAAATATGGAAATCCCCTGCATTTTTTCTTTGTAGTAATATTAATAATCGATTTGTCAAATTGAGGACTTGTTCCAAGTGGATTACTCAATGTAGGATGTTTACAGACAAAACTCTTCTTCGATGCTTAGCAAAAAAAACATTTGTAGCTTCTTGCATGATCGACAGCAGTGAATGAAGCCTAAGTTTTAACCAGCATTAGCAAATCATCTCTTGTTTCATTTTGGAGTCCTTAAGTGACCTCCTAGTTTCACAATCTATCGGACAAAAGAATCCCTACAAATAATGCTCACGTGCCAGTACAAACAGACATATTAATGCTTGCATTCTTTCTGTGTTGTGCTGTATCCAAGTCTAGGCTTTAGTGTTTAGTAAATTTTGGTATGTCAGAACCACTGTTTCACACAATATAAAAACTTTCTTTAATCTAAATAGATCATTACCCGAAATCCTATAATGTCACTATCATGTGCTTATTTATTGGCATGACTATACTATACACACATTATCCTGTCTCTCTAGCGATCAGTGACTAGAAATAATTTTAGGATGCATTTTTGGTGCATAAAGCTGAACATGTGAGGTCCCGGCATGGGAGAAAAGTTATATGCTTTCACCTGTGAAAAACCAGAGTGTTCAGAGTGAGCGAACCCACCAATCTGTATTAATAAAAGATGTGTGTTGCATGTGTTGCGTGTTCCACCCATGGATGCTCATTAAAGTTACACGACTCTTGTGCAAACAGTTTTGTGATTATAACCTTCACTTCATGTTGAAATCACCATTAAAATGATAATATAATGGTGTGCTTCTTGGACATTATGTCTCCATAAAACAAGATCTAAGATGATTAAGTATACTGTATCTGCTGAATCTGCTGTGTAACTTGATTAAATCATCATCCTATCTCTTGGATGGCTTTTCAAATCAAGCTATTTTTCTTTTAAGCCAGATTTTATATTGTATTCATGCGACATGCCTGGACTGATGTTTCTCATTTTGCTCTGATGGTGCAGATGAAACACAAATTGCAGGCTGTGCTAAGCTCACAGGCGCCAAGCTTTGGCGACGCAGAGCTTTATAATACTGGCAGCTTTCAAGCCTTTTGGTTCTAATTAAAGCAACTCTCCTCTCTACAAGATACCACATCGATTTATGTTAAAGCTTCTCTGGAAGTAATATATCATTCAGACCAAAATGTCTTGTCTTGTCTTGTATGTGTTCATTACAAGTAAAGGACATAGATGTAAATTAGTATAAATAAATAAATAAAAATTTGGAATAAGTGAAAGACATGGACATGGTTTTGGAGTGGTCAGATAGGTAACTATGGATATTTGTGTCTTGCTGTACATTCCATCCAAGGTGAATGTATGAATAAGTAATGCCAAGTAGTATCAGTTGTTCTCACTGAACACCCATGTAGTGACCTGAGATATTTGCTGTGTCGGTTTGTTTGCAGCTCTTCCTCCTCTTCCTCTATCAATAAATCCCCCATCTCTCTTCTTTCAGTATGGCTGCTGCTTGTAAAGCTTTAAAATGCAGGTTGTTTTTATCTTGGCAAATAACATCAGGTGTTTCTCCTTAAAGCATCACGTAGGCTCAATGTCGGTGGTCTCCACTCCTGGGCCCTTTTTTAGTTTTTCTTCTGGAGGTGAACTGTACAGTCTCGACACACTGCATCATTTATTTCTTTGCATCCACATACAGTGTTGAAAGTAAAAAGAATTAAATTGATGTGAATCCAGTGCTTGTCATGCCTTTACAAGAATAAAGCTTAATCATGGATACGTGTCATTAGGATCTTATCACATTGCATTATTATTTATTATACTTTTCCACAGTGTTTTAAAATGATTTCCTGATATTAGACCTTCACAGATCCTGGAAAGAAATCATGACTCAATCTCTTTTTCTTTCTTTGTCATTCACAATCCCTCATGTCAGAAGTTTGCAGAAGGGAGATAAGATTAAATGTCATCCATGTGCTGTTGAGGCCAAATTTAAACCTCTTTAAATCTGAGTGGGTTTTGCAATCAATTTTAGTTAGCTTGAGAGCCAAAATGACAAAATATTGTGTTATAATAATGACAATCTTTCGAAATCAGTGATAAAGGTTAAATGTCTGATCATAAAACTACAAATAAAATAATATCTTTATAAATTGTCTGGAAACTCAATAGAGACAAATCTAAGATCATCCATCAAATGGCTATTAAATGTTATAATACCTGAAGTTTATTGACAGTCCATGTGGAACTGACTACATGGACTTGGTACTCCTGAGTAAAATAAAACTATGGCAGAAATTAGTCCCTCACAACTGACATAAGCCATCATGAAGACTTGGCAAATATCCCCTGTCATTTGATCTGACTTGACTTGATGCTGGTACTAAAAAAATCACATAAAGTATTTCTGTATTTCATGCTCAAGCACTGTTTTATTTCCAAATAACACTTCATTGTTCTTGTTCACTAACGAGTAGCTTTGGTGCTCTCTGTCGACTCAGATGCGTTTTCCATGATGTTAGTAGTAGCTGTCTGGCTCCACCACACAGGGCTCCACGTCTCTTTGAAAGCGTTTCCTCCGGATCCAACTGGAGTAAACTCAACTAAGCTAAACTTTAACTACATTGATTGCAGCTGCTGTTGGTCTATCAACTCAAGAAGTTGTTTACACGGTTTCTTTAGATTATGCGGAAGCTGAATGTGGTCTATCTACATGTAAAGCTTATTGGAAATGGGTCAAAACATCTTAAACAATCTCTTGGGTTACAGAGTTCAAGAGGCTGATACAGTATGCCAATTTTGAGTGTCAACCCTGAAAACTATGCTGCAATTGCTGCTCCTTCTTTCTGTAAGTGGTGGTCAGTCCAACATCTCCTCGTGTCCATCATTTTTAATTATGTTTGCATGCCTCCAGCTTTTCAACCTCCCTTATCTGTGCTGTAAGTTGGCTCTCTATTTGAACGTGGAGCCACTGACCTAGAATAATACAGTCTATTGCTTATATAAGTGTGAGAAATTACTCTAAACCCAAAGTCTTCCAAAAACTATAAATCCTCCCTATTCCTTTTTCAAAAATATTGCCTTGGGAATGTACAGCAACCATATTTAGTGGGAAACATGTACTGATGACCATAAAACCATTTTAATTGCAAATCTGTTTTTCTCTAAACAAAACCATTCCCATCCAAAATCATAATATGTTCTGGATGCAAAACAACAAACATTCTCAACCACCCAAATTAAAGCAAGAGCTGCATTGATGGACATGATTATGCTTTGTTAAAATTGAACTTGTTGATTGTTTTTTTATTTGCTTAAACTGAAAGTGGATGTGGTTTAGACTGAAACATTAAAATGCCACATTATCCTCATTTGCACAGCCTTCACTATCTATCATCAGTGATGGTAGAAACAAACTAATTTAAATAAGGTGACAAATCCTGTGCCAGGAGGATGTTGGAGTGGATGGCTGGTTAAACAAACCATAGAACTTTGACATGTAAGACTGCCATTGTTTTCTGATTTGAAACCAGTAGTTCTCTTTTTTTTCCATGACTGCTCCACAACCTTAACCACATGTTTATTATCACAAAAATGATGACAACGGTCCTCCAACCTTGAGAAAGAACTTAATTTAATCCAATCCATTACCTTTTCCAAAACCTAACCTAGTAGTTATGCCTAAATCTAAACTTGACTGTGTGTTTATTTTTGTGACCATGATGATAAAGTCTAGTCTAGTATGCTCCTATGGGTGATGTCTGAGGGCAAGGACAAACAGGTCAGTTTCCAGTCTTTATGCTAAGCTATATATGTGTGTATATATATATATATCATGCTCCAGCTTATGCAGAAACTAAACTTGAATTTACAATGAATTAACTTGGATAGCTTATCAAAATTTGCCTGTAGAAGATCAGCATAAGCATAAGCAACACATGAAACTATTACAATGGGTACAGTATTTTTCAATTACTCAGAATATCCAGTTAACATTTCTTGGGCCCAGTGATAACATATATTTCCCCCCCTCCTCAATGTTCCTGGCAGCTATAAATCATACTTTAAAACCTGCACTTTGGTTTAACCATCACTCTGGGATAAAACAAAGCTGCAATTGTTGGATGAGTTCCACGTCCATTATTTTCTGTTTGCTCGATAGATTGCACTGTTTGCAGGGACTGTGTGCAGTGTTATGAATTGTTACACCAAGGAATAACAGTGGTCACTGCTCAGAAAAAGGCTTTGAACTGAAATCAGTAAGTCATAGCCACAGCAGAATGTACAGAAACTCCAGACACTATGCATGTCTTCGATGGGGATTTAGCCTGTATAATCCTTTGCATTATTTTGTGGAAAAAAAAATCCTTGCCATATAGATGGTGTTTACATTGAATTTTAAATTTCCAAGCTTTTTTTAGTGTCTCCCAGTTAAGGCCAAACCAACTTCATGAAGAATATCCATGCCTCACCAAGGCACATACACCTATTGTTCCATACTCCCTCTTTTATTTCCCTCAGCATATGGGCCTAAGGAAGCAACATGAAGACACTGACACTAAAGTCTGACTGCCTCAAGGGAGTCTTGCCTCCCTTGCATCTGACATAACCATGTTTCATGTCGAGATTATTTCTAGATGTGGTTTAGCTCCAGAGAAAGAATCCATCTCTGAGAGTGAGCTCTGTCCAATGCAGCTGTTCTCATTGCAGCTGTGGTCAGTGTCACCACCAACCAAAGACATATTCAGATGTGGAAGTTGAGATTAATGGGAAAGAACTGGTGGAGTTACCATCTGAGCTCTGCTCACTATGAGACCACAGAGTGTGTGTGCTTTTGGAAAACTGCAAGAAGGACAATGATGTCTCCTTAAAGAGATGAAGAGCAACATCTGTCTTTTATTCAGCTCCTTTTTTTTAGATAGTCGTATGTGCTGATTTTTGGGGATGTAATTGAATCCAGTATGTTCAAATGTCATTGTAATCCTCCCAAAGATGTTAGAGATTGTTACCTATCTTCAGTGCATCACATGTGCATTTAAACCTGGAGTTTTACACTGTTAATGTTTGATTTTGGCATAAAAAGATGCTAATTGTGTTGATTGCCACATTATGGGATAAAGCTGGGGAAGGAAGTTCCTGTTTAAGATTACTTCTATAAGGTTATAAGCTTTCCGTTAATGATTTGCAGGCAGGAGCTCAAGCATGGGTTTGTAGGGCTTAATGTAAAAAAAAAAAAAAAAAAAACCAAAACAACAACCAAAAAACAAAAAGCTTAACACAACCTGTAGGAGTTATGGATTCCCAGGTGAGGACAGTTACTATTTCAAATAAACTCATTGTAATTTACATTTTTAAAGCCCTGCTGGGCTACTTTTAGCAAAACCATCCCTGCTGGTAACAGTTGTTTCCATATGGTTTAAAGTTACTGCACTCACAGTTTCAGAGTTGTATAATATAATCCAACAGATGTATAGATAGTACCTGACCTATAAGCCATAAAAACATGATATTTGCTCATATTATGCTATAAATTTTGTACCTGTTATTGATCTCAGACTGTTCTGTAGATAGAGGTAGATGGGTTTAATGATCGCAATATAGTACTAGGATCCCGCATTAGCCTTCAAAAAAAATTTTTAAAAATAAAAATCTATAAACTGTATAATGAAGTGAAACAGAAAGAGAATATGAATAAACATTAAGACGTCCAGTGCATTGAGTACATCAAACTTCACCAGAATTCTGTTTGCCTTTATAAAATCAATAAAGTGTTTGTAGATACAGGCTGTATAACTGAGAGATTTCATCCTTGTGTAAAAGAGAATTTGTTGCAGCTGTTAGGAAATAATTTTCCAGCCACAAGAACTTCATTACTTATCTATGCCCATGTGTCATATCTTGACTCAGAACAATTACCATAGACAGCGTCAATCATGGTAATTTCATCAGTGAAAGTAGTTTTTTGCCAATTGTTCATTAGTCAGAAAGGAAATATTGTTTCGTGTCAACAGTTTCTATGGGCTGGAACAGTGTTATGTTGGAAAATGACACAATATGGCTAAACAAACACTGGGAGTAGGAGGAGGCAGATGACTCAATCTTATTGAGGGAGAAAAAGCTGATTTCTGATTTCCCTCATCAAAGTCTGTTTACAGGTGCATACTTTATCTGAAGCAGTGTCAGCTGGGAACTACAAGTGTGAAAGTGAAAAAAATCTCTAAAAAACAGTCAGATTACCAAACCTCGGTCTCTGCACAAGGCTACATTAGCTGCTCCTTGCATAATGAATCTCCAACCAAACCGTTGGTGGTACAGTTGCATTGTGGGTAATATGGGTGCCAAGTTTTGACAAGAAATGTTCAGACGCAACATTTTTTGACTGAATGAATGAAGCACTACAGTTATTAGCAGCAGGGGTTTTTCAAAGAGGTGGTCAGGAAGGATGGGGGATGTATAATGCAGGACTGTTACAACAGAGACCCGGATCCACATCCTGACGTGGATCCTTTGATTCCTCATCAAAAATCCATAATGCATTAATGCGTATATGTTTGGTATATGAGGAGGTTAAGGTCATCGGGCAAGGCACTGCACTTGGGCATGAAACATGCAAGCATACATTCCTAGTAGTCTACTTTTTGCATAAAGTTTCTACTACTCATGTTGCAACAACATGTAATATTTTCACCATGAAATCCTGTTTCATGAGAACACAGGATTTGGACCGTATTACATGTCTTACTGATACCTTAACCAATATACCTCAACCAATGCAGCTACCTTGTGTTTTTGCAAAACAGGCCTGTTCAATCTGAACACCCACTAAGAGGGACTTGCACGACCTGACGACAGATACACCTGCAGATAAATAGATGGTAGAGGGTGAAACTTCCCCCAGCCCCCAAAACACCCAGCAGCTTGAAAGTCTGTTACTGTAATTGATGCCATCAAGTTGAACATAGTAAACCTCCCAGATAGAGGAAAGATTAAAGGATTCAAAAAGGTCTATAGAATATCTTTATTGACATAATTAAAGGTTTCTGAAAGGGAAAAATTACAGGACAACTGGTATAAGTAAAACATACTGTAGCTACTGCACCTGTACTGTACTGTATATGCAGATAAACAGAAACACTGAACTTTATGCACCATTTTTCAAAGGGAGCCACAATGTTGATCCGTTGATCCGTTGAATGAAATTTTGTGCTGAAGGCTGTTGTAGATTATGTTTTACCCTGTTTTCAACCTCCCTCAGGAAATCTTCATAGAGAGGGTACAAAAGCCAAACCAGCTCCTTTCAGTGAGCTGCTTTCCAATAATGTTTCTCACGCAGTTTTATTACATTATTACATACCACATTTGTTTTTTTTTTTTCTTTTACACAATTTCATGCCAAGCTTTCCATTTTATGTGTCACACCATTTGTGGGAGTGCATCTCTACATGTGGAACCAATTTGCTTTGCAAGTTAATGAGTTTCACAGGTGGTTGGAGTCATTGCGTGCTACAGTGTAGTCGGGAACAGAGAGCAGATACTGCAGTTTGGCTGAGGTAACTGTTGCCTGAATTGTTACTGAGGGCACAGACGTATTAGGTTCCATGTTGATGTTGATGTTTTTTATGATTAGATGTTTTCTCTCCACTTCATACATGGACTGCAGATTTCAAATGGAAAATTAATATCATGTGTGCAATATTTCATTCTGAATCCAAATTTAATTTTCTATTTCAATTTTAACTAGAATTCAGGTTTAAACAGGAATAATGTAGCTGTCACTATCTAGTTATGATAGCGGTTTAATTTAGTAGGTACTGATGTAAAAACAGTGTGTTATACATTCACATAAATTACCAACTGTGGCTGATGCGTGACTTTTCTGCTGAAGAAATTTGTTGTTTGAAGGCCATTGCAAAATAGAATGGACAACTTTAGCCTTGGAAAAGAAAAAAGAAATGAGAGGGGGGAAAATAGAATTTTCTGCGAATGAGTCACTGTGTGAAGGGTGGAGTGATGTCAGCCCGGTCTTCACAGCTGAGAGAGCGTGTGTGTGTGTGTGTGTGTGTGTGTGTGTGTGTGTGTGTGTGTGTGTGTTTGTTGGGGGTGGAGAGGGGGGGCACCATGAGGATCACTGGGGCCTTCTGGACCAAAGCTGTTGTTCTGAGTACAGGCTGATGCACTAACAATGACACATGCATGCACACAAAGAATAAACCTGAATAAACCACAAACATTTCAAACTTCCCTTTACTGGTTGGCAGTGTCTGCAGAGCGGACAGTGTCTAGCCAGGCTTCATCTGTCCTCAGCCTGGGGTCACTTCTGACTCAGCCACTGTCACTTCAAGCGCAGATTGTAGCAAATGAGCAGAATAATGTTTAAGTTTTCACAACCTTCGTGTTTTCCAAGGAAACAACTGATTAGAATCAGCCCTCTGCTCAAGAATACGCTTTCCAGCAGATGTATTTAAGTGTATTCTAAAAGAGTTTTACTGGCCAGTTCCATAGGTCTGAAACAGTAGCTCCATGCAAGTTACTCCTGTTTTAATATCATTTTAATATACTTTAATGTCAAACAACCTGATATGTAGTGATATAATCCATGTAAATCTAAACTGTTTTGAATGGCTCAGGGAAAGTATTTTTTATGTTGCAATTTTGACTTTATTTGAAGGAAATTCATGTCCACTTGTGGCTTGGAGTCATCTGGCCAAGGCACTGGTCAGCCAGATGTGTTATGGGTATTTTCCCTGTTCAGGAAGTTCCAGAATACATTATAGCTCTGGGCAATACTCTTCTGTGTGTGTGTGTGTGTGCGTGTGTGTGTGCGCACATGCTCGTGTGTGCTTCTGTGTGCTCATGTGTGTGTGTAGTGTATGTACACATTATCTCAAGCACTTACTGTTTACCCTTAAATAAAGGTAAATTCACTAGATGCAGAAATGTCTGTCAATAGAAAGGTAAATGTCTTTTAACTAGCAGCAGAGCGAAGTGAAGCATCTGCATCAAGCTGATGATTCTGACACATTTATCGACATACAAGAAAAAACAAGAGGAAGTATGGCAAAAGACAAACATCTGTTTCAGAAACATTAACTTCTTCGTGAAAAGTTTAGTCAGACTTATTCTTAATAGATAAATGGAAGAGAGAGAGAAGACAACCCAAATGCTGCTCATATTTCAAAGTCAAGCCCTTTTCACCTTTATGTATACAGGGGTTGTCATAGCAGGATAAGTATTAGTATAGCTAATGGCATCAAAAATGGCTTAATGCATTAGCAAACAAAAGCCTATATATACATTCAAGAGACACAAAGCAGCATTCATTTGGAGTCCTGTTTATGGTTCCCCGACAAATGTACAATAAGTTTAGCTTACGACGTTACCAAGTCCAGTCAAAATAAAGAGGCTGAAGGAGGGACAATGAATATGAAATGCAGTGCAAGTTGTTAGGGTTAGGCTGCAGTAGCTTTGAAAAGTAAGTACATGTACCTACTTGTATGTCTGCACTGCAGCGTCGTCTCTTATGTCCTGTTATAAATTAGTTAAGCATGTCTGAGGAAGAAGCCTCTGTGGTGCCCCTAGCATGCCCCATAGGATAGTTTATCTACTCTTACAACCGTGTAATGATTTTGAGTTGGTCATAAAGGATTATCATCTTAGACTATGGTGTAGTGAGAGGACTGTAAAAAGTCAGTTTTAATTGTGGTCTAGACATGTTTAATATTCATTACTCGAAATTCTGTCATTTTTTTCTACGTGGGAGCCTCTGATTCTCAAAATGCAGCACTTATGTCACAATATATGATAGCCCATGAAGAGTTAAGCAGAAGACGAGTAAAAGAGCCCAAAATCAATAACATATTCATAATGGTAACCACATGGCTAACACTCTGGGACTCTCACTAATTTCTGTGGACAAATTTAGTAGAGTGTGTGCCCAGAGGATTGAAGGGGAAAAAAAACTGTCATTATCTGTTCTAACATTTGCTGTGAAACAAGAAGCTCCAATCCAGGTTAAACAACCTTTTATGGAA
This sequence comes from Istiophorus platypterus, assembly GCA_016859345.1. Taxonomy (NCBI): domain Eukaryota; kingdom Metazoa; phylum Chordata; class Actinopteri; order Istiophoriformes; family Istiophoridae; genus Istiophorus; species Istiophorus platypterus. Next base: position 9,622,180 of record CM029129.1, read on the forward strand.
ACATGAGCTACAACAGAATTCAGATTTTATAAATCCGCTCTGTGGGAACAGGTCAATTACACAGCTGCTTTTCATAAACGTTTTGTAGGGCAGTGTGGTGACTTGGCTCTAACTTTTTTTGCAGAGAATATTGCTAGCTCTGTTGAAATCAGAGAGGCTGATAATCAAAAATGAGCGCTGGCAAAATGCAAACCACTGAACAAATTTGAACACATTCCACATCATGTACTGGTGGCATATTAGGTTTGTGTATCTTGTGTGCTGCTTTTAAAGCTATCAACGACTTAAAGGAGGAAGGATATCCTCCAGGATGGTAATTATGTGCCATAGGTATAGAGACAACCGCCAAAACAAAATAGTTTGAACAATATCCAGTTGTTTTGCTACTGAGTGTTTGAATGGATAATTCATTTTGCAGTCCTACTGAATCTGCAGTCAGTGAGTCACTTCTCAAGTGACCCATTTCTTTTTGCGTATGGAAAGGAACTTTGGGAAGTAACCAGGAAGTTCTCTTTCTACCTTAATCCTCATGTCATCTCTGAGATGAAGCCTGATGACATCCTAAACTCCATCCCTCCATTGCCTTTAAATTCCATTGCTCCTCTCCCGCTAATTCCTGTAACTTCAACAGTTGTCCTGATTGAAGTTACAGGAATTTCTCTTCTTTAAGTGGGTGAGTAAACTGGTAGCTCTCTTGCAGTAGAGCAACAGAAAGTCTTCTCTCCACTCCTGGCTGACGTCTCCTTGAAGATGTCTGCTCACCAACTACAGTGCATTATTTACCAAACAGACAGTGAGACCCTCAGCGACCAAGTCTCAGCACCAGTTGTTAGAAATCTCCTCTTTGCAACATATTGTTAAATCTTCCCTGGTCTTCTGACCAACCATGCTCCAATTTGTCAAATGCCATTTTCAGACATGTAGAGTCTTTGTCTCCCGTCCAGAGCAGGTATGTTTTACACAGCCATTCCTTGCTCCTCAGGCTAAAGTGAATTTATGAAGAAGCTAAAATATGTCTCTAACTAATTGACCACCAAGTCCTCGTGGTTGACTGTTGATTGCATATTGTCTTGACAGTGCTTACCCTTGAGGGATTGTAACCATGCTCAAAAGAGGGGGCACCTGGTTTGTAGTCAGTCGTGTGTCAGGAGGTTACACAAATACAAAACCTTGAATTAACTTTTAACTAACTGGTTTGTTAGCGACTGAGAGATCAAGAAGTCACTAAGTCACAGCACCACTTGTTTCATGGATGCATGAAGGAATTTTGCTTTCTGGTGTGATGTTGGACTCACTCCCAGGAGTGGCCTTCATGCAGCTCTCTAATCTTTATTATTAGCATATCATTTTAGAAAGGCAAAGCACCAAATATTCGTCTGTAGCCCTTTGCTCTTGTATATAATGTTGTGTATAATGTTGATAAAGAGAACAAAGTTGATAATCTCATGAATCTGGCAACCTGGACTAGGTTACACCAGCTATTTGTAAGTCTATCACTAAAAGTGTGCATGAAGTTCTTCCTAAAGTTTTTAGTTGCTATTTTTAAATGATTCACAAAATTGGGTAGCTTCATTAAAACTTAACAAAAGTTTTGGCTTGGAAAGACTTAAGGAGATATAAAGGAGAGCAAATGATATATTAAACTTAATTGCCAATTTTTTTGGAAGTTATTCATGGAGTTTTACAGAGATTGTAGTTCTCATGCCAGCCCAGTATCACTAAATTGTGTATGTACTAAGCATAATCCTAAGTAAAATGGTGTTAACTGACATGTAGAACTAAATGGCACTAAATTACAGACAGAAACTTTAAATGTGATGACATGACAACTGGCATGTCCTTAAAAGTAGCATGCTATTTATGCACCATCCCATGATATCATATAGTTAAGCCGTTTACAATGAGTGGGAAATATGCTGAGCAAACTGACATAATTAGGACATTTAGCAAAACATTTCTGGCATAAGGTTTTGTTTTTGAGATATATTGTGTAATTTAAAACCTTCAGAGGACACAGTGCATCATTATTAAAACATATTCAATCAAATGTCGGGGTAGATGTGTTGACCATATTCCATAATAATACTTTAATTCTTCATTCTTAATGTGTCCAAATGGGTAGTATTTAAGGTGTTAGTTTAGTCAGTTTTGTTAGATACATAACAGCTGACCTTCTGATTACTGGGTTTAAATAGTTAGTAACACGTCTATGTAAAACTAGTGTGTGCGGTACAACTAGTTTAAGTTTAAAATCCCAGAGAGATGGTGCAACTGGCTCCTGGCTTCTGAAACAAATACACATTATTTCTACAATCTTTTTTCAGCTGCTTCTAAAACTGCTTCCCTAGTTCATTTTTTCTTAATGCCCTGGTTTGGATGCATTCTTTCTTGAGCTGCCAGGCAAAGACTTTCTGGCGCTGCAACCTCCACCACATTCATCATTTAGAGACGTGATAGGGACCTACTGTATTAAAACAAAAGAAGAAAAAAAGGGCTAAAATTCGTTCTGTGAGAAGAGAGAAACCCCAGTAGAGTCATTTCAGATTATCAGACACAGATCTTATTTTTGTAGGACATCACCAAAGACACAGATTTACTTCTCTGTCCTATGCTGAAATGAACTCATGCACTGATGTCATCCCCTTATCTGGCCCAGACCCAAAACCCCACCTGTGTTAAGGGAAGCCAAAGATGTCCGTGTGCTGAAAGGGGCTCTGAGCTCCTGTGAAAGCCATAAAGAAGACATCCACATCCGTTTTGGATGAACTTGAGTCTCTCTGACTGACACCTTTGGCAACCAGCCAGATAGAACCTTTGGGTCAGGGCACTGCAGGGGTGTTGAGTGATGGACACAAAAGAGATGAATATCCTGCCAGACATGCGTGCACTTGATAAGCTGTTTGAAGTGGCCCACTCTATAAAATACACCACTCAAGACCACAATATGTAGCTCAGTCTCTAAGGGTTTTTATAGGTTATGAAAATTAGATGATCTCCTAAAGAATTTCCTGAAAACTACTAAGAAAGCACAATGTATTTCAAGAGTAATATTCATATGCAGTATTAAGAAAGTATAAGATGTTGTAACTGTAATAAATGTCTTTTGTACTTGTACTTGATTGTTCATAATAACTTGCAAAAAGTTTTCTTTCTCATATTCGCCATCATAGATGGTTTATTATATAGGAATTGTTTCTGGGAAACTGATAAAAAAAAAAAATCTTTTTTCAATAATTCCTGCTCTGTCATGAAAAGAATTGAGAAAAGTCAAAGTCAAAAGATGAAAATTTTTTCAGTGTAACTGGATTTGCAAGAAATAGTGAATTTAATTTTGCTGGAATGGACTCAACACATGGATTTCAGCTTTGGATTCTGACCTAATATAAGTTAACTCACTGCATGTTACAGAAATAGTTTGTCTGTAGAGCTGTTATGGAGCTTTTCATTAGTTCAGGCAGGGTGCTTCTGCAGCTCTGCTGATACCTGATGCCAATGCTGCTGATTTTCATGTGACTGAAGGTTACACATCTGGATTGTTATTTTCTCAAAGTACTGTGGTTACCCTCACTAGTTAAATGGCATTATTTTATGTGAAACCCAAAACAATGAATTGAGCAACAGTAACTAAACTGTCCAAACATAGCTATAATTATCCAAAGCGCCATGTATTTGGTTGTATCAGTCAGTAAACATATGACAGAACAGTGGAAAAATCTGCAATCCAGCAAACAATAGAACCGTGGCATCTTTCTGTATGATCAGTGATCATTGCAGTAAAATAAGCGCTGTTTACTTAAATGCATCGATTTAATGCCACCCATTATCGCTTTCAACAGCGGTGCTGGATACCAAATGTAATTTTAGCGAGAATGATTACCTTAAGGTAGGTCTTGCTTTTTTCAACTGATCTTGAGGTCTTGTCCCAAGTCTAAATGCAGATTTAAGATAGTTATTATTTATCCTGTGTTTCCACATTCCAAAATTAGGGCAAAATATTGCCCTTACTCATCAATATTTCTAAAAGTCTAAGGGATGCTGAATGCACACAGCTTCTAATGCACAAAAACCCTTTTGCGTTCTCATACATATAAAGTACCATATAGGCTGCCTTTTCCATTACATAAAGTTTTATGTTTTTTTATTTACTGAGAATTTGCAGTAATCAACCTATATGCTTCTAAAGGAGGAGGAGGAGAGAATTGATCACTTTGAGTTAGTTATGCAAGAGTTCCACATTTCAACATTTCTCTCTTAGACTTTAGTCAGAGCCACAACCCCCCCCCCCTCCCCAAAACAGGTTGTCCTATCTTACTATGACACTATTTTGTTTAATGTATTGATCCATCTGTTTGCTTTGCATGTGTGTAGAGCAGATGGGGATATTCTGAATACAATTTAGCCGCTAATGGGACAAAGTCAAACAGGGTAGATCAGATAAGATATTGTGTTGACTGGTGGGGAATTATGTGTGCCTGAAAAAATTTTTTATGGGAAACTCAAAGCAAACAGTGTCATGAAGTAAAGATATATTCTATTACAACGAAAGCTGTTTATACTGATTACATTTGGCACAAGAAAGATTTATTTACTAAAAACTGCATAAGTAGTGGAAATGTTCGGTGTTGCATATCACTAATAAAACATTTAATAAAACATATAATTAACTAACTATATTACTTTCCTTTTTATGTCAATCTAGCAGTTTTAATTTTACAATTTGAAAAATACAAGCAGCAATACTAAAAGAGGGAAAAAAGGCCAACAAAAACATAATCTATCATGATATTTTAAATAAACCCATCTGTTTTGTGTTTTGCATTTTAAAGCACAGTGTGTGTATGTGTGTGTGTGTGTGGGGGGGGGGGGTAAATTAGGCTGCATGAAAAAATGAAATGAGGAGCATAGGCTGACATAACAAAATAAATAAAACTATAATACTGATACTTTGAAATGATACTCATAGGTTTCAGTCCTGCTTATGTATCAGGCTAGAATGTAAACTATTCATCCACCACTAATGTTTTAAGGACCCTTCAAAACAAATACTTATTGATTAGGTAGTGAATCATGTCTGTGATGAATAATTTGAAGCACCAGAGGATTTCTTTGGAAGACCAGTTAGCTATGAAATCCATTAGCCATCAAGCATATCAGAATAGATGAGTGAATTTAATTATGGTGTGAAATGCCATAGATTTGATCTCATTTTACATGTTAATAAAAATGTAATGAAACTGGGGATGAATTGTAGTTACATCTTTGTAGGCACCAGGGATGCAGCAAAGATAAGAAAACCCATGAGGAGCTGAAAAATGCTAAAAGAAACAGTCATAATCTATGTGTTATAATTTTTTTCTTAAATTTTGTCCTATTTAAAGTCACAGGCCATCTAGAAAAATGATCATTCTCAAAAATGGTTGTTATATAAAATGTGTTTTTCTATATTATGTGATAGCTTGCAGTTAAAGAAACATGTTTTTTTCTCTTGTACACTTGGGCTTGCAAAGAGCATGCTGGTCTTTGTGGCAAGCCAGACCACGTAGCTGGAATGTTGTTCAATGGAATTCAGAGTCTTCAAGGAAATTCATTCCCCAAGACTTTTTCCCAGCCCACTGGGTCATGACCTTGACTCCAGGGACCGCGCCTACATTCTCAGCTAAAACACGGACATCAATCTTATTTTATACTTTGAAAGAAAGTGTTGTGGATTGAAGGAACTCTGGCTATAGTTGTGGGTTTTCTGACCACCAGGCTTACCTCTCGTGCAACAGTTATCAAGCAAAAATGCAGTAAAAGCACCCAGGGGGACCTGCCAACTGAGGCAAGGCTCCAAACCATAATGTAGTCAAAGTAATTTTTAAATGGGAAGGTCCTATGAACACTCACACGTAATATTACATTAGTAATAAATATAACTTTGTATCTTAACTTTTATGTTGCAATCTGCATTTGGCTTTAGATTTTATTCCCTATGGATAGCTTTTATTTATTTTTTTTAGCTGCTTACAGAGCTAAGCTCATATCTGTAGGTGTTTCATTATTAGCCACCCCGGAAGGATACGGAATAATAAACAAAATCAATCTCTCTTGTGAAACTAGAGCAGCTGATTTTGGCGCATTTTCTTAATCCTTGCTGTAGAAAAAGACAAATGTTATGAGACACATGGGTCAGGAGATTTCTTGAGCTAAAACAGAGCGTGTGTCTGATATTTGTGTCCAATAGCAGCTCAAATTAAAATTCTGCAGACTGTTATCTGCTCATATCTCAGCAGACTTTAGGATAGAGGGATAAGCGTCTGTCCATGCAATCTCTGTTCCCCTTCTCATTATGTTTTATCTCCCGTTTTTCCAGCCAAAACAGATGGACACGCTACAGCTGAGCTCTGCTCTGTGTCACCTACATTAGTGATGTACAAACTGTGTGGCTAGAGAAATGCAGTTTACTTGCGTGGAATCTGAATGTTTTTTTGGGTTATAAATGTTTCTTTTTCAAAAGTACAGTAAACACTACTGCAGGTATGAACTAAGCATCAACAAACCAGAAAAAACTACTAACATGTTCTTGAGGACACCAGGAAACATGGAACAAGCATACAATTTCAAGTAATTTTGGGAGCTGAGAAAGAGCATAGCATTTTAGTGTCACCAGTTTTTCACCAGAAGTTAAGTAATACTTAAATTCTTAAATCAAAAACATGGATACTGATTAGGCTGTGAAAGGATAAGGATGTTCTCACCTGATCATTATTGTTGAAAATTTGAGCAGGATGTGGGTACGACAACTGAATTAAAATCAATCAAAATAAGAAGAGAGCATGTTGAGAAATCAGACATAGTTCTGCAACTATTAGACTAACATCTGTATGAAGCTCTTTTTACACAAAGGATTTTTACACAAATGCCTTTTCTAAACCAAGTTATCCTCAGTATAACCTATATATTTAGTTTTAAAATAGCTCCAGAAGGGATTACACTTAAGGAGAATTAAGGCGGTTTTAGTAACGTCATCTCAGACAATGTGTCTCCCACCCAGGGTCATAAAATGAACAAAGGATTGTGTAAAGAAAAAGTCTTGAAAGCTCATGATTTCAAAATGTGGACGGAGCAATACCCCATGTACAGTAAATCTAATTTCTACATTTCACCCAGTTCAACTTTCTTTCTTATCCGCTGATGTTCTATGCACGGATGTGAAGACTTTCTCAAGCAAGTCACGAGGGATGATTTGTGCAAGCATACAACCATGGTGATTCTTTCCAGTATGTTCCCTGAAAACAAAAATGAAGTGGTTTTTCATCAGGGGACACCCAAGTATGTAGCCCCAGGGTGATAACAAATGCTGGCCACAAAAACCACTGTATAGAACTGTGTTGAAAAAAATCAAACCAAGCAATAAATATTGTAAAAAAAAAAAGACGAAGAAGAAGAAGAAGAAGAAAGAAGAAGGAAAAAAAACATAAACTTTATAAGATCTGCTTTGTCTCTGACAAAAATAAAATGTTTTTCAGTGGAATAAATTCATAGCACTTCAAATGCATAATATCATAAATCAGACTGTCCCTAAAAGGACCCTGTCTACAATCAGCCATCTGATTACAATGTCTCGCATCGCCTCACACACTAAGATGAGTCACTGCTCTGCCATCAAAGAATGTGGAATGCTCCTTTGGGATAGGTGAAAGCTGAACTTTTGAAACCAATCAAGGACAGGCCTCACCCTGTGGTCCCAGGGATGTGTGGCGTGTTTCTGCTGCACTGTGTTTTATATGCTCTGGGACAAAATACACAGAGCTACCTACCCAGGGCCAGAGCCCAACCCAGTGAAAAAGTCAGGCCACGCTACTAATCCCCAGAGGATACATCCTAATGACTAAGGTCATTGCGTAACCTTTCCTCTGATGCCATGTTAGCATTCTAACAGACTAGATGGTGAACATGGTAAACATTACTCCTGCTAAAACACAGCATTGTCACTGTGAATATGTTAGCATGCTGTCAATAGCATTTAGCCCGAAGCACTGCTGCACCTAATCTACAGTCTGACAGAGCTGCTGGCATGGCTGTAGACTCAGTCTTGTTGAATAACAGTTTTTGTGTGAGCGGCTTGTGTAAGCTGGTCATTGTTGTTGAAAACAGCAACAGAAAGCAGAGGAAAAACACAATGAAAACAGAAAAAGGCAACAGTCAGCCAACAGAGGGGTTTCATAACAAATGCATGGAGTCTCTAGCTTTTGGATGATTCCACTATGGTGTAGTGAGTTCTGCCTCTAAACCTCATTCATGGCAATTGTCATTGTCAAAGTGGTCACTATAAGGCATCAACATCAGCCAACTATACAAGGCTGCTGGATCTTGGTCGCCTTGGCTGTTCTGGACTGTTTTCTATTTCTATGATCTGTATAACCAGAAACAATCTACAGCCACCATGCGTGCATTGCTTAAAACCTGCATTTATCAGGGCTGCCATGTGTTTTTAATATGTGAATATCATTACTTAAAAAGTACGGATCTTGGTCAGCATGACATACATCATCTTGTAGATTTATTCTCACCTTATCATTAAATGTGGAAAATCACAAAGGCCCTTCAGGTATTCCAATTATAATTTTGAGCGTGCAACACTTGTAAAACATGGAGGAAAGACTGATTATACAGTCTCATTCTTTTGTGCTCTGTTTGGCAATGAAACTTGGCAGTCTAGCCTCTATTCATGACAGAACTTTGAGCGATGGACTCATAATATATGATGCTTGGGCCCGTGTTCAGTTGGCGTTTATTCTTTTGGACCTCTCCAACAACTGCACAACATAACCTCATCAACACATGGGAGTGACTGACAACTGAACATAACTCTGTGTTGTTTTGGCTGTAAAGTAACAGATTAATTGGAGGATTATCGTCCTGTGATCGTCTTAAGAAAATTTAAGGTTTTGATTGATTTTTCGCATAAGTTTTCCACTCCTGACTCTCCAAGCTCGTATTTAAGCCCTGTAAATTTGAAGGTAGAGCTTCCTCTTCTCATGGAATTCCATTCAATTTGAATTGTTATAAATGACCCATCTGACTAATATCTCTGTCAAACTAAAGCAATATTATGGATTTGAAACACCTCTATTAATTATGGGACAAGTCTTGTATGTTGAAGGTTTTGTTTCGTGCTTATTATTAATATATAGTTTATTACTTTTGCAGAGGAGGTTTTGTTTTTTCCCATGTCTGTTCATTTGGCTGCAGGATTATGAAAAAAGTACTTAACCAGTTTGCACTAAACTTGATGGAGGAATGGGTCATGGCCCAAGGAAAACCTATTAAATTTTTGTAGGCTCTCTACTAAGTACCATTCTAGTTGTTTTTGTTTCATTTATTTGTCCTTAATAGCGATATGTGACTTGTAATTTGTTTCGGGTAGCAGCTTGTGAAAAAATTTCAAGCTCCCCTTGCACAGGCTGTGTTTGATCAATATGACAATATTCACATGTGAATAATAGTAACATTATAGTTTATATGAATTACAAGGATTATTACGGTTATGAATCATGATTATCTAAATGAAGCACCAGGAACAAACATCAAACACATTTTCTAATGAGCTTAAGTCTATGAATTCTACTGCTTGCATTCTCAGTCTTTGATAGGGCTTGTGTCTTTAAGAAAAAGCCACACTGTTTTAAATCAGCTCTCCTGTACAAAAACCAAAATGATGCTGTATTTGAAAACTTAACCCTTTTACACACATACCCATGAAAGCACTATATTTTTAAAGTCTCACCTGTACAATGCTGATAAGTTGAATTTCTATTCTACCAGTACATATATTACATGTTCAGATTCATGTATTTTTTTAAAAAAAGTATTCGTGCTCTATCAAGTTCTACATGGTGATAGCATCCTGCAAGATGAACACTGGGCCAGAAAGAGTTAATATATCAATCCTTGATTTAATTATCTCCAACAAATGTACAAAAGCTACAGGCAAGTGACTCTTGAGCCCCTGTGTCTCTGTTAAAACATCACATGAAATTATATAAAGCCATGATTGTCTTTAAAAACCACAAACACTCCCTAAAGTGGCTGCAACTGTTGGGTAGTTTATTAAATGAGGTGTGCAGTAAGGGAAATAAAAGAGGTGCTATCATTACCATATGCTGTTTCATTCTATTTCAGTTTTCATTAACTATAAATGTATTGATGCCTCCAAGTCAGTGTGATTTTAGTGTTCTGCCTGGAATTGTTCAATAGCTACAGTGGAAACATTGGCTTTACAGTGTAAAATCTAAAACTGTAAGGGTTGAGGAATTCTGACATTACGACCCCTGTGTTTTAGTTCCCTTTCAGTTCATTTATGATAATTCACATTAGTCTCAGACAAGCCTTTACCATTAGCAACATGGGTGGGATTCTCTTCTTATGTTGGATTTTTAGCAATGCTAGCTGTCTGTGGGTTGGGTTGGTCCAGCATTTTGATCCAGATTGAACACCCTGACAGTTGGATGGTTTGTCATATTATTGGGTTCGCACATTCATGGTTCCCAGAGCATTAATTCTGATGACATTAATAAACCCTTGGTTTTTTCTCTTGTGCAGAGGCACATCCTCAAAGAGCTGGAAGTATGGCTGTAGACTCTTAGTCTTAATTAAAAAGGATCTGTTCGAGATCTTAAATATCAGGAGGAAAGCGAAGTGCCTTTTCTTATTATTTTCCTTGACCACAGGTTCTCAAGGTCTCCAAAGATTTCAAGCAGTGTCCCCACCAGCATGTGTTTATAGGGAATATAACAGCTCAATAGTTTTTCTGTCCTCTTGTGTCTTCTTGGAAAACATTTCTACACCTTTCTCTCTGTCCCCCTGGAAATTAGCATTTAAAGGTTGTTTTTAACCTGCCCCCAAGCCTTATGGCACTCAGCCACACTGCAGTTATTGGTCCCCTTCAGTTCAATAGGAACCTTAGGTAGGAAAGCAGACATTATTCATAATCATATCCGTGTATTTCTAAGTTTTACAGCTGGAGAATGATAATGTCTAGCTGCTTTGATAAATCAGACTTGCAGACTTGCAGTAGTATATATACAAACTGAAGCCTCAATAAGTCCCAAAATGATAAGTGCCGCTGAAAGTAATATATCAAGTCTGATGTCTGGTTGCTTCTCTTCTAGAGCATTTGCTACTGGAAAATAATCTCTTCAACTATAGTTATATATCCTAATACTTTTGGCACTGCTTGATGTGGTGGAATGTAGGAAAAGGTTTTGGTTTGAGTTGAACTTATTTAAGGATTTAATTTTTGAGATAACAGAGGCTTGAAAAAAGTAGCACTAAATGAGATTAAAATCAGATTGGAATCATGATGGTTCCTGCAATACACTTTGGCAAAATACACTAGACACCTGCAGGGGCATTTGCTATTTATCCCCTACCAAAATTAATCAGTCCCCTTGTGCTGCTTTTCTGATATGAATTCCAGTTCACCCCATGCTGATATTTGAAGCCAAGAGGAAGCAAGTGCACTGCTGCTCTTTCACATTGTTTCTCCGGTTTCTCTGTTTGCTTTTTTTTTTATTTTCTTTGTTCTGTTTTCATAGGTTCCACTTTCACATCTGCATGTCATCTTGACCTGATCATCCTTACCTTAATTTGTATTAGTCAAAATGTGAGCTCAATTTAAAGAGAAAGAATAGTCAGTTTGAAATAAGAGAAGTGCATTGGTTCCTCTTGAGAACCTTATGGAGTTTTATCGATCTAGAACATGATTTTTCATCCGTGCCTACTTACATAAGATTTATCCACTCTGCAGCACATGACCTCGCTGTGTGTCTTTTGAACAAGTCTGATGTGTTTTCCAGATATTTTTAGGGGGTTTTGCCCACAGCAGGTTTGGATTAGTGGGATCCCAGTCCTGATTGCTCTTGTTCATAAATCATGACTTATAATTAGAGCAGTCAACTGCTCATTTTGGGATTAGAGATATTTAGGTTTGGGTGAGTAACTTTTATAATGCCATGTTTTCTTTTGCAGATTGTAGTCTACATTTTAGCCTACATTTTATTACAGACAGAAATTCAGCAGAATAAAATGCCCTTACTCCTGTTAAGCACTGAGTTTTATACATTTATAACATCAACATATGACTTCATCCTCTTGCTTCTCCCTTCAAGATGCTTTGCCAGTGAAAAATTAATTCAGACTTTGGCAATTGGCAGGGCCAGACTGATGTGGCTAAAATCCAAACACATACTTACCACAGGCAGCAGGACTTTACCTCGTTTGTGGGCCAACGTTAAAGGCATACCTTGACGGTCTGAAATTCAGCAGATTATTTGTGTCTGCCAGGAACTTGTCACATTATAGGAAAAATTTTTGCTTCCCTAAAACTGCTCACTAGCATCAATAGCATTGCCTATTGAAACCAGCCGGCCAGAAACTCACAGCAGCATTGCGGAGAGTCAGAGAGTTTTGTCCACGTTGTTGCAAATGACATCTGAATACATGATACATATGGAATACTCTTTCTTGCTTTAGATTTACTCAAGTTAATATTCTTTAACTTGAGAAAATTAATTACAGATTGCATGTGGAAAAGAATGTAACTCTTGGTCATTCTCTGGCCCGTTACCACTGGACTATTCCCGGCCATGTTATTGGCAAGTCAAACTTGCACTGAGTTCAGATTAAACAAAGGATCCAAGGCAGCCAGACCACCCAAAACATTCATGAGTAAGAATATGGACGGCCAGAGCAGCCAGCTCGTGTCCTGCTCTTCAGTGTTCTGTATACTCTCTGTGACTTTGATCACAGCTTCATGATTGGTGCCATATTTTTCAAATGCCTGGGTTTGTCTTTGTGATCCAAATTATAGTGTGAAGAATAAATGTCAAACCTCTAAAACAACCCCCCCCACCCCCCCTTTTTGGCTACTTACCATTTCCCCTCTCATAAAGAAACACATGTTTCTACTTAATCTCTCTCTTCATACTGGGACCTTAAAAAACCCCTTGATTAGAGTAAATGGAATATGAAACCTCAGATTTAGGTCTGATGGTGTGCTTTTGGATGGGAAACTCAAATGAAACATTAAATTATTTCTCAAACAGCTGCACTGAAGCAGTGTTTAGTTGGCTGCATTGCAGGACTTCCATAGGTCTCTTCATGTGTTTGAACATTGATGTATATACTGTTACATAGCGACCACTCTAGCTCTCCAATTTTTGCTCCTCCAAATATCAACAACTTTACAGTCAAACAAAACTACATTCCACCCATGGATTCAATAGATGAAGCTAAACTGCACTCATATACCAGCTCCCAGTGCAGAAAAATTCACCATATACATTAATACTCCATTTCCATTGTAATAAAAAAAAAAGATAGAAATCATAAACGGTCCAGTATCAGTGTTTAAATTATATACATTTCCCTGAAATTGAAATACTACAGATGCAACACTTTTTGAATAGCTCAAATTCATATGGAGAACTCATGATGTGAATTGTCCGTAAATTCAAGCTGTTACAAATTAAAAAGCCAGGTAAAATATTTTACAACACTGGTAAGATACTTTTAAGGCCTAAGCAATACTACATTGTGCCACCTTTACAAAGATATTTCTGTATTTACTCCAAATAAGCAAATGCGTGTTTGAGGTTTTATGACTGCCAAATTAATTAAATTCACAAAAAAACTGGTGAAATAATAACCAGAGTTGTGGCTTTTTGATCAAAAAAGAAGAGCAGGGATTAAAGGGAGGAAAAAAGAAAATTACTGATACACTATGATGATTAATAAGGTATTCAAACCGGAGCCAGGCTGAAAAAATAAACTTACCAGTACTCAGAGACCAGTACTGGTTACACTACATTCCTTTTGCTTTGGCTTTACTGGAGGCAGAGGTTTCCATAGTCTTCTAGCTAAAGTGGAAAAAGTAGAAAAGGAAGAAAAGAATGATTGCAATTTTTTCCTAACTTTTACTGCATCTCATCATTGGTGATGTAATTATAGTGTCTCCTCTTCATTGTGTTCCAGATTCTGGATTCTGCTGCACCCTGACAAAGGTGTCTAGCATCATCTCTCTTAGAGGATGTGGACAGGGAAGCTGAAACTGGAACTGCTGTTAACCAACCTAAATAAAAAAGACATTTGCAGACACATGTTAAACAATCGGAAGTGTATTTTCACACTTGTTTGTCTTCTCCATTATAATGCATGCTATTTTCACCCCCACCCCCCCCCCCAAAAAAAAAAAACAACAAAGAGGCACAAAAAAGTTCACAGCTTCCCTAAAGTTAAACTAGAGCCTGGTGCCACTGTTGGTGTGGCAGTGATACCTCTACATTATGTAAATGCCAGTTGGCAGCTCTTTCTTTATATGCCAGACTTAATATGAAAGGGAACATGTCGAGTAAACCCCACTGCAAACAGGTTAAGAGTTGTTTGCTCTGTTGTGTCTGGCGTCTCTGCTTACATTGGCCTTATCTCATGAACGTCATGGATAGAGTCTAAAATGTCAGTATTGTTAAACCTGCTATCTAAGCTTTGCATTCAGAGCACTGACACTAAATGCTGGCATTTAGAAAGTGGTAATCACTTCTATCAAAGTCTCTGAGATTTAGTAAATATCAAGCTCTGGCCAGAGGAATGTCCTCAGTGATCCTTACACACAGACATTGGACAACAGGCTCAAACTAAAGTCGGGGGTTTATCTCTTCAGATCTCCTGAATCCTCCCTGCAGCTGACTGTTTTCTGTCATTTCTTGTCATTTTTGATTTAAGAGGTTTTTTTTTTCCAAGAACTATTATAAACCAGACATTCAGATTGGGCCCAAAAATATCCATGACCTTAAGGTTTTAAAATACCTAAAGCAGACAGTGATGAGAAAAAGTAGAGCAGATTTTTGAATTTGTTTTGCCTTCACTGCCCCATTTATCCTCATACATGTTTCCCCCCAAGCGAGGTCAAAGGTGTGTGTTAAAGTGACAGGTGATTAAACCATCTTTGTTACACTTGGAGCTGAGCCACAATGCTACAATCACACTGTTCTACAAGAGTCAACTTTGCTGTAGTTTTGTATCAACAGAGGTATCAGAAAGCTTTCCTGCAGAGTTTCCACATGACTAGAATACGAATGTTTACATTGAACTGTTTGCTACAAGCATCAAACAAATGGATTCCAGATTGAGACGTCCATTGCTAGGTATGGAAAGACACATGTGCTTTCTCATCTAGCTCTAAGCAAGAGTTAGATGAGAAGGTACGTGTGTTTCCAGCTGGCTACCTTAGTACAGACTGGACACAGGAGGAAACAGCTAGCCTAGCTGGCTCTGTCCAAAGGAAACCGTATCTGCCTCCCAGGATTTTTAAAGCTCAGTATTTAAAATGTTAAATCATGTTTTTTTAATTGTAGAAAAAAAAGTGTAATAACTACAAATTTCTGTAATTGAAACTATTTCTTGGCTCTGACCAGTTCCTGGGGAACCAGCACAAATTCCCAAACGGTAACCAGTAACAGGCGGATTTGTTCCCTTTGGACGGAGCCTCATGCTAGCTGTTTCTGTTCTCAGTCTTTGTGCTAAGCTCAGTTAACATCATATTTATCATGCAGACATGATAGTGGTATCAATCTTCTCATCTAAAGGGAATAAACGCATTTCCTTAAAAAAGAAGAATTAACTTTTCCTTTGAGTTGCTGTGTTTTTTTTTTTTTTGTAGTAGTAGATAGTTCAAAAGTGCAGCAGAGAACTAAATGATTTTGTGTTCAGAAAATTGCTTTTTGGCTTTTTGATAATGTTTGGTGGCTAATGAACCCACAACCCCACAATAAAACTGAAAAAGTGGCATGCAGTTTAACTCGGCCAAACTAAGCTGAATCATTAGAATAGTTTTCCATGAGCAGAGGTCAGCTGTGGATCTGTCATCACTATTGTTTGTAGACAGATCCTGTTCCTGCTGCAGTCAGCAGACCTCCTCAGAGATGCACATTAATGAGGCTGCTCATTGGGCCTTTCCATATACTCATTCAGAATTACATGGACTGTGTACAAAGCACTTCTTTGAGAATGGATATCTTTAAAATGGTCTGTGGTGTGCAATCCATCTGACTCAGCAAATAGCTGCAAAAACAAAGATCTGCTGCTGCTCAGACAGAAGACGCCAAATAGAAAATTTGTCACTAGGCTCTTCACTGTAATTACCTCCAGAAACTCAGCTCCTCACTGTTTATAATGGTTTTACTAATTAGTGGTAAGCCTTTCCTTGGTAGGGGAACTATAAAAACAGAGTGAAAGAATTTGGAGTTATGGGTTATTACTTTCAAACAGGAAAAACAAGGATGCACTGCTGGCAGAGCTATCTAGTGAAGATTGTGGCTTAATGTCAAGTTCTTGCAGCGATAAAGTAGTGATTGACAGGACTTATTGTTTGCAAATTAAATCAAAGTACAAGCAAGGAAAGACTTTGTCTGCTCACTCAGTGGCAAGAGTTGTTCTGTAAAAGCAGTAGGAACAGTAAGTTGTTCAGTTTTTTGCTCAAGGAAAAAAGGTAATTCTGATTTGGGTCTTGTGTCTGGTTATGATCACACTGTATTTGCTGAAGTAATTTCAGACTTTGGGGAACGCTGCAGCATCTCTACGGTAAAATTTGATTAGGGGGGACTAAACAAAACAAAACAAAAACCCCACGGGCAGTAAAAGGATCAGTTGTGTTGTAATCTATCTGCCAGTTTAGTCAGATTGTCTAAACCACTTTATTTGGAGGCAAAACTGAGATGTCTGTGAAAAATTGTTTTATACACAGGAAAAATGTGTACACACATAATTACAGTATTATGGCAACAGAGGACCAGGAGATCAATCTGTAAGGGGAGATGGATGCTTACAAGGGCAGTTTGGTCAATAATTTTGCCTATTTTTATCTTTAGAATAAGTTTTCCTAACCTAAATGCCACCATTTTCCTAAAGCTCAGCAATTGAATTGCTGAGTACACCGTCATTATTTTTACGGATAGGAATCATGGTCAAGACAACATGTATAAGATTCAAATTGTGAAGTTTTAGAATTATGTTTCAAAGGACCAGTACTAGGCTCCAACTTATGGATTGTAGTCATGTGACAACCACTATGTACACTATTCCTCCCCCTACGTCCATCACTGAAAAATTCATATTGTGAAATTTCTCTTCCTTTATAAAATATAGAAGAACGACACATACTAAGCATCACTCTAATGCAAATATGTTCATATGAATTGCATGGAGACTGAGGTACATAATCGCAATAGTATTGAGTTCAAATATAACATGAACCTCCTAATGTATCAGATTTAGTTTTCAAAATCAAAAACTTCACTGGAGAGATGCTGTTATAATCAAACATTCATTTTGATAAGAAGTCTCATTCAATTAAAATCATCAAACCTTCAACCAGATAAAGTTAGAAACCCAGGCAACAGGCAGCTAGGAACAAAAAATATTTCCATTGGCTCTCCTCCAGTTTTTCCTCTATCTGCCTTTATGTAGGTCAGACAATTCATCTTTTTTTGATATTTAAAATGTCTGACACAAGACTTCCCATGCTAGAGTCTGACCTTTTTCCCAAGGTCCTCAGACGTGCATAAGTCATGATGTCAAAATCACACAATTAAAAATTTCCACCGTCTCACACACAGCCGCATTCTTGGACTGGTGAGAGACACAGACAGGAGGAACTAGTGCACGTCAACTGTTGGAAAATACCTGTAGTTGCACATCTGAAATTTTAACTGTGAAACAAAAGCATGGCAAAGCAGAGTTTACGGGCTGCAATGAAAGTCTACAAGGAATGCTGGCCACCCATCTCACGTATACACTTACTGTAGCTGCAGATGTAAGAGCTCGTAATTAATTTCAATATTTCACAGAAAGGAGGCAGAGAGCTTGAGCCTATGCACTGGCAAATGTTTTATAGTCCACCCTTCATCTGCGTCATCTCTTTTCTATGTTTAGTTTTGATGTTGACTCAGCATTGGCTCTGTAATTTTTCCTCCCTGTGGCCCAATACATTTAGGCTTTTAAATATAAAGAAAGGCTTTTTAGGGCATTCATTTTTTTAAGCAAATCATAACAAATGCTAAAACTACTAGTATAGCTTATGGGCAAATGTGACTGTCATAATTAGAAGGATCAGAATTACTTGATATTTAAGCAGTTGAATGCATGATTTTAAATGGCAGAGGGTCGTGTCGGACATGTATTTGTGTAACAGACTTTTATAGTGGTCTCTTAGCAGCTTCAAATGAAGGCTAATATTATCAAGATGATCTAAGTCAAAGGCAACTTGACTTGCTTTAGGTTTTGGGAGATGTCAAAAAGTCTGACCTACTGGTGGGGAGCCCCACGTATTTAACTGCCACAGGGTCATCTACACTTAAGTCATTGGTCCACCAGGCTGTGAGAGTTGTTTGAGGGTTGAAGGGAAGGTCACATCATAAAGAAGTACAGCAAAATTAGAAATGTTTGACTCTGGGAGCTTGGTTATGTGGTGACTATTAAATGGACTAATTGATGAACTACTGTAGCTGTTGAGCTACATTTAATTTGATATAAAATTATTTAAGAGAGAAAATAAACATCTCTAAGCTAAAAACCTTGCTACTGGAAAGTTTGAAAGCTTGTTAGCTCATTAGTTTAGCTTGGTCACTAGAAGGACAGTAAGTTCACCAAATTAATTTATAAGACACAAACCACTGCTCTTTAGTGAAGCTGTGTACAGTCCAGCAGAGGAGGTTAGATAAAAGGAAATGGTGCAACACAGCTAGTGGGCTAAGATGGCTCCTCCAATTTGGGTTCTTTGGTTCTCCATTCCCTCAAAGGTCAGGACCATGGACTTTTTTGTAATGTATATCTGTCTATGGTCAGGACCGTGAGGACAACTTGCTTTTGGTCAAAAGCATGAAATGCAGTTCAAGTCCCTAAGATTTTGCTTGGATTTTATCTTGGCCCCATGAGGAAATGTACCAATCGTAGAACCTGCATTGGAATAAATTGAATGTTGTGTGACCAGGCCCTAATACCAACATTAAATCATTACAGAACTGTAAAACATATTGTATCAATTATATCTGTTCATTAATGGCTTTATTTTTGGAATAAATATTCTGAAGTCAAAGACCATTACAATTGCCTGTGTAAAAAAAGGTTAAAAAAAATTATTTACATTATTTCTTGCACAGAGCTGAATAAATGTATACATAGTATACAGTACAGCCCATGTAGGTCATTGGTTTCTTTTGCTGTACAAAGTGCAAAAGCTGATACAAAAATAAAAGTAAAAATATTAATCCAACTAATGCAGGATCCATCCTGTAGTTGGATGTTGGAGTGGACAATGTGGCCCCTTAAGAAACAAAACAAGAATATAATGGATTACAGGATTTCATCAAGTGTGTAGACAGAATGTGTTGGCTCAGGCTGTGGGGCTGTGAACAAGGAGATCCAGGAAAACACATTCTGTACAGTATAGCAGAGGGCTTGTCAGTTTTTCTTCCCCTCTCAGCTTCATCATTTTATTGATAATAAATTATCTGTGGTGACTGTGCCAGACAGGCATGACTTAAAAGGCTTCACAACTGGCTGAACACCATGAACTGAGGAAACAACTGTTGTGGTTAAATGAAGAAAACAATCAAACAAGTTTAACACAGAAGGCAGGAATTGAACACTATGTATATGTATATATATATATATATATATATATATATATATATATATATATATATATATATATATATATATGTGTGTATGTGTGTGTGTGTGTGTGTGTGTGTGTGTGTGTGTGTATGTGTGTGTGTGTGTGCACTCCTGAGTGTGTATCTGTGTATATGAGCAGTGGATGTAGTCTGATGAAATCACTGAGCTAGTGGCCACACCAGCTGGCAAGCAGCAAATCACTGGTCATTGTTTCCTGCCCTGTGTTGTTTAGTTTGATCTGTCTCGAACGCCACCAGTGATTCTAGTTTAAACCGTTCAGATGACTGGTGCTGAGTGAGGTCTGCAGAAAATCATCGTCTACGAGGCAGGAGATTTCTTCAGAGTTTTGATGGAGGGCACTGTGCAGATGAGAAATGCTGGCTCCACTGTTATTGTTTGTTTCTGTGAAGGTTCCAGGAGTAAAACGTTTCAAAAAATGATACAGTGGTTGTTACTGTCGAAATCTATCATTTGTTCCATCAGCCTGGATTGCTATAACTGTTATCCAACTAAAAATATATATTCAAACTGGATAAATGATTTAGCAACAACATACCAAATATGTTGAAACTAGCATACATCTGTAAATCTGTCTCATTTCTGAATCTATTCCAAGCTTTGAAAAGGTCCCTGAAAAAAACAGGAAGATAGCCATTAAAGCACAAGTCCTTCTCTGTACAAAGTGTTGTGCAGCACATGGACATTATATTTTAGTTCAGTTGTTAGAAAGTTATACATGTCAATCTTGGTACATTTTTTTTTTTTTTTTTGTAAAAAATGAATGGAGTCATTTTTTTTGGACAACAAACAAGTTTCACTGATCTACTCGCAAGATCAAACTAAAACTTTGAAACCCGCACCGTTAAAATATTATGACATAATATGGGATCCTGACTCATAAGGTACACTAGATTGATTATTTGCAAATGTGTATTTTGTATCTGGTGACAGTACAAGGGATATGACTAAATCTTTTCTGATCTTCTCTTATGTTATTTTTGTCATCAGATTTAGACCTGGCTAATGTCTTTTGAATTCAGAGTGATGGCAGCAAAAAATAAGTACCAGGATTCACCCTGTGGCTTTCACTCTCCTTCCAATATTCTTGTTGTTCTTCCAAGCAAGTGTCCATCATCCCCTTACAGTCCCATGAGGCAGATGGAAAAATCTGCACCTGACGGACACGATGTGTGTAATACTCGCAGGTGGATTCAATTCAGACCAACATTTGTAGTTTGTTGGTTTTTAGTCACTAGCAAGGCCTTAGGTTACAGAAGTCCAGCTCCTGTGGTTTGCGTAAGCCAATGCAGTGGTCCCTTGGGAGCAGATGCCCAGCTTGGGTTTTGCAGTGCAATGGTCGTCTCTTGAAGCCCTTCCCACAGGTTCTGGAGCAAGGTGACCACTGCCCAATATCCCACTCAGGACATGGGTCTCCACAAACCCTGATGGCTGAGGGTCTTTGTGAGGAATCGCAGTCCAACCCCGGCTTCCCATCCGGTCTCAGACACTGCACCATCCTCCTCTGGATACCACTGCCGCAGGTCACTGAGCACTTGTCCCAGCTTTTGGATATCCATTTCCCTAGAGCAGGATCCTCTTTGCTGTAAGACTTCTTCAGATTGTCTCCTCCCTTTTCCCTGACACTATCCTCGGCCAGGACACTGTTGTGGGAGTTCATATGCCCCTCCTTCTTCAGAGTCTTGTCCTCCTTGGTTTGACGGGCGAGGTAGAAGGAGTAGCGTATTCGAGGAGGTGTCATCTTGCCTGCACAAAGCACCTCCACAGTCAGGGCTTCTCCAATGGGCTTCACAGCCTGCAGGGTCTCGGAGAGGCCAGCTGTGCCACTGTAGCGCAGCAGACTGCTCTTTACAATGATGTCCCTCTCCCCAGCAGATACAATGTAGTTTCCATTGAGCAGGTACTGGCCCTTGCTGTCCTTCACCGCCAGATAGTTGTCATCACTCATCATTCCCTTGTAGCCTCTCTGACGGATGTCTATGTTGGCTGCACCCACTGGCAACATGACCACAAAGTTGTAGCCGTGCCTGCATGCCAAAACATATTCCAGTCAATAGGAGTTTATAATAGAGAAGCGAAGATGATAACGCTACCATGTTGACACAGTGGTGGAAAAAAGAATGACACAAGAAGCATTCTCTAAAGGCCATCGCATGACGTAGTGGATTTTACTCACGCAGGCTTTGTGAAGAGACCCGACACCTTCTTGCAGCCCTTGTTATCACCTCCGCAGTTTCCACACTTATCAAACTTCTTGTTGGAGCCAATTTTTCCATCACAGCCAGCCTTGATGCACTTTCCTTGTACACACACTCCTGTGGAGTCTGGGGAGCATTGAGTCCCATCAACTACCTAGAGTGTGAAAAGCACATTTAAGGTCACCTTTTCATACAGTACAGATGCCCAGTGCAGTGAATTTATTCATAGGAACCAAACTCAACAGATTGTCCAACGAACACTGCAGTCCAGATATTTTCAAAACAGGATTCCTCTAATCTCTAATATAAAAGTCTGTGAGCCTACTTTGCTTTATATCTTTATTCAGGTTATTTAAATATTAAGTAGTATAAACATTAATGTAGTAGAATTAAAGTAGAATAAACATTAACTGCAGCATTTCTTCTTGTACAGGTTTTCTTATTTCATAATGCATTCCCATTCAGTTTGGTTCCTGTCATTTTTTAAACTACGGTTAGCTGTAAACAGTTCTCCCTGTTTGCTAAATTAATAGGCAAGCCCTCAAAGTAAACTTTGACATTATCAATTATAAATGTACTATTTACTGGACATAAATAATACACAGTAAGAACACAGGTATCAGGATGTTATGAGATTCATTCTGTGATTAACAGAATTTGGTTTGTCTGAAAATATGTGACTAATAAGTTCACTTAATGTTACTGTTAGTACCCTGAGTAAGTTATTTTTTCATCCTGAGATGTATCAAACCTTAAAGCTGCAACCAAATGAACTAAACTCCAGGTCAAATTTTAAATTGAAATGTAAAGAAAAAGCACTTACATAGAAAGTACTGTAAACTAATTCTTGGTCAAAGTCATGACTGTTGTTAAAACATCCAGCTGCTCCGTGATTCAGAGCTACGTGTCCCCTGAGTGTGCTTATCTACTCCTCCTCAACCTTTATGATGGAGTGAAGTGTGAACTCTGCCTAGCTGCTGCTATAGCTCACTCCACACCCTGCTATCTGAAAGAGATAAACTGTCCTCCTCCTCTCCTTCATGCCTTCCTTCACTCTTAGACCAGAGGCAGCTGCAAGACATATATTCACATTTGCCCATATGGACTCATATCTCAAAATCTAACCTTAATTTAGTCAGGCTTTTGTCGAATTCAAAATCTAATTATCTTAACATTTGTTCAACAAAGCGGAGAATATAGACTGGAGATGTACCTTGGGTGCCAGGACGTAGAAGTAACCGGTGCCATTAGCCCTGCAGATTAGTTTACACCTGTCATCGGAGGACACTCCAGAGTACTTTGGTACCCACACCACAGAGGGAGCAATACGGTTGCTGTTGAAATTGTTGCCACTGGTCTCACACTGCTCATCACGATATGTCTTACCTACACAGAAGGGGAGGGAGGGAGGGTAGAGAAGGTGAGAGGTGCAAACGCTCTAGGGGAAAAAATGTCATTGGACATACTTCTCTGTTTTGAGCGACTCGTACCTATGTCAGGGCAGTGGTTCAGGTTGCAGGAGCGGTATTTGACCCGAACCCCTTGGCAGTATTTACCCCCGTTTGACGGAACTGGGTTGTTACACTCCCTTTTAGACAGTTGGACGCCGCCTCCACATGTGCGCGAGCAGGAACCGAATGTGCCCCACTTACCCCAGCGGCCATCCACCTATAAATACACCAACAGAAGGTGTAACAACAAACACCTTCCTATTCACATCCCAGTCTAGGTAATGTAAATATCAAGAGCTGAGTCTGTGTGTGAGCCTGACCTTCACATTTTGGACCTGTTTGTCGGAGCAGACACCTCGGTCGCACACCTGTCCATCCCCACAGTGGGTACCATCTGCCCAGGGGAAGTGCCGAGTCATACACACCAAATGGCCGTTGGACTTTCCTGTGCACCACAGACGACCGCATGGTGGTTGCATGAAGGGACAGGGCTTGGAGCCTTCCCCGAATGCAAGCTCACACTGACGCTCCAGCATGTAGGATGCTCCTGGCAGCAAGTCGGGGAGGGCCAGTGATTTCTGAGGCTGATCGAGCAAACATTCCCCTAAATGAGAGAGATTCAGTAAATAACAGGCTAGAGGTGTAACAGCTGTCATCTCTGGTATTGCTGCTTTTCTTTGCGAGCTGCAATCAGTTACATTCATTTATTAAAGATTTAAGTTCCAACATTTGACCAATATATTGTTACAAAGTCATGAAAAACAATGTATTTTATAGTTATGCATCAGTCCTTCCACTCTCCTTCTCATGAAATGTGTACTTGGGTGGGATTGTGGGTTGGGGCGGTAAGGGGCTATTTCCCATTTGATCTGGACTCTTTGAAGTCAAAGTGCAGCTTGATGCAGTGAATGCAGTGTATGCTTCATACCACACATCCACACACACACACAAACACACACACACACACACACACACACACATACACACAAAGCATGCGTGAGTGCCCCATACACAGCCACCCACCACTATTCCATCCTCGAACTCTCCCCAAAAACCCACAAGCTTATCCTTTCTTGTTTGATCCCACTCTTCTTACATGACTTGCTGGGAAAACATTGTACTAGAATAATCCTAAAATTTTAGATTTGAGTTTGAAATCTTAGCTCTAAACTACTCACCAAAATGGCATGCATCTAGCATGTAGTGCAAAGGTCAAAGGCATGGACTCCATTTACAATAAATGGCACACAGAAACCTTTCCAGGAACAGGTTAATAATAGGAAGAGTTTGACGAGCAGGTGCTTGGAAACATAAAAGACCAACATCAGCAGACTAGGTTTCCAGGAGGAAACCTTCAGAAATGTGCAAAACTTCTCACCTTTATGGGGAATTTACACATCCAAAATAAATAATTTTCACCGGGCAAAAACTGAGTTTACTTATTTTGAACTATCTATTATACCATTTGTGTTGTGGTGAATTCACAACAGATAATAGGGCAGCGAGTGAATCAGCTGTGGCTGACGGCAAATTTGTTTCCTTCCATTTCACCGCAAATTTGGCAGAAGCAATGCTCTGATTAACTGATAGGACAATACTATATAAACAAGTCACTCTGCACTGAATAAGCTGAGCCTCTCCTCTTCCTTCCTATTCTCTCTCCAAAGAGCAATCATGGAAAACAATAGCTGGTATTGTGTGTGGATGAATGAACAGGTTACAAATAATTCTGGGTGAAGCACTGCATGAAAACTGCCTCAAACATGTGGCAACATGTTTTTTCCTCCCCACTGCCTTTTGCAGCCTGGATTTATGATAGATGGCCAAGAGAAACCAAGCTACAATGATAGAATCACTTCCTGTCAAGTCAAAAATGTTCTTTCCTGTCTTGCTCTGAACCAGGTTTTATTCTTTGTTCTCAGACTATGCAAAGCATGGAAAAAAAAGGTTTGTCTATTTGGAGTAAAACTGCATGGGAAACACTGGGCAGATACACCTGACTGTCCAAACCACTGTGGTGACTCTCCTCAGAACAAGCCCTTTAATTTGGGACAGATGTAGCAGCAGTTTTAAAATATAATTTAGCATTGCTTCGAGGCCAAGTCCTGCAGTCTGGCTCTTCTTGGCAAACAATCTGCATCCAAACGAATTTCTGTTTGGCTCTTGCTAGTTTTTTCCAGGAGCATGGTACCAAAGGTTAGGCAGATGTCACAATTGAGCATAGATTTTTGCTGAAATTGAATCATGCTCTCACTTGCAATTACCTTAGATGATTGTAGTTGGAAATCAGGAGGCTGTTAACCCAGAAAAATGTGATGAAAACTAGGAAATGTCAAAACAAGACTCAGCCCCTCTTCAACAGGAGTATGGGAGTAATGCTGTATCTTGATGCAGTGAAAACAAGACCATGAACAGATAAGTCTATTATATGACAATCACAATAAAGATGTGCTCTCTTAATGTGATCAACTCCTAGCTGCATGTTTGTTCACCGATAAGGCCTCAAGATTCTTTAATAAGCATCTGTTTAATGTCTCTGTCTTTATTTTGGCTTCAGACCTTCTCAAACACACTATGAGGCTGTTTGCACTCAAATACTGGGGCCAGGGGCAGTTGACACTCACCATGCCCACTGTCCAGAAATTCAGTGATGATGGCAGCACTGCAGGGGGACCAGGGGCTGGTGCGGTTGATCTGAATAAGCGTGGGAGACATCATGTGGTTGTCCTGCAGTTTCCCAAACACGTCCTCACAGGCCTTCACATTGTCGTGGGGCATATTGAACACATGTCCTGTAGGGAGGGAGAAAGATTTCAGATGTCTTTCATGAATACACAGAAGCTTTTAGCTGGGATTGTGCATATGCCTTCACACTACAGGGAACAAAGTAGTACTAATGTGTATTTAATGATGAATGGTGTTGGCAGGGCTGACCAAGCTCATGGGCGGTGGTGAAGGCTGAAGGCAGGCCATCATCTTCGATCACAGAGCAGCTTCTCTTGGGGTCACACATGGTGCCGACATCCGCCATGCCAAGAGTGTCACAGGTGGAGGCTCCACACAAGTCCTGAATGAAAAGCAGAATTTACGTAAGTACATCTGAGCTTGTAATAGCTAAATAAAAAAACAGCCCAACATGGCATTTCATAAACCCAAGTTAATTACAATTTGACTCTGTTTTTGCAGGCTTGGTTCTTACCATCTGTTATGGGAACATTGTTATCTGGTAGAAAAATGAATCTGGAACACATCAAAAGTGATTTAAACTGGGGTCATTGGGTGATCTTTCAGCATCAGACACCCCCATCCAGGTAACCTCACCAGGTGACTGCGCTTCTCCAATCACCTACTTATTTGCTGCGATCTATGAACACAGTGACATTGCTAAAACAAGTCCAATCGGGTGAAATACTTGATCTCTCAGGTGATCAGACAACAGTTTTTCTGGATTATTTAAACTACTTTATTTGGAGTTAAAACTTAAAGAGAGTGTTCCAGAAAAGTCCAAAATTCTCCCTCACTGTACAAGCAAACTGTGAGTGCACAATTACGGGAAGTGAAATGGACAGTTTGGGTAATACCTTTAACCACTTGCCCATGTTTTCTCTCTCAAAAACATCTGGCTAAGGTGGGAGTTTGTTTGAAGGTCATCTGACGAAGAGACTGTTTATTACTCCTGTCTGGCTTCTTTTTAGTAATGTGACCTTTTTCTCAGACTTCAGCAATTAAGTAAATTTTATTAATACTAACAGAAATGATGGCTGGAACCTGCAAAAATAAGGCCCAAGTTGTTATAATTAGAATTATCCTTTAAAGTCCCCAACAACATTTTTCCCAGTCTAAGGTATTTCTATATAACCTTAAATACTGATCACTAAAACTGCAAAAATGAGCACTCATAAACTCAAAAACAGCACAGAGAATAAAGAGAAACAGAAATTCTTATGTGAAAAAAATAGAAAATTGTGTTTGTGTAGAACCCCAACACTTATATCAAGAAGCTGATTGATAAAATGCATTTTCAGGGCCTTTTAGTTGTTTTTTGTCATTACCCTAAGACTTGTTTTCTCGAGATTGGGAGAAGATTCAACAGTGTTAAGCAAGGCTTTCTACCACCCAGTCTTTAAGTGTTTATAGTGGGTAACAGTGTTTGGAGTACACCTTCATCTATGAGGTAATGTGACTGTCCCCAATCATAACATTTCCATGCCAGAACAGACTTTCCAGATGACCTATTTCTCCACCACAAGGTTTTTAAAACCCAATCTTAGTGAGTATCCATTTGGAGCTGAACCTCCTAATCACAGGAAAACTTCAGCAGCAACCACTAAAGACAACCACCCATCTGCCTCATCCCTAAACAGCACTGTCTCTACATACCAAAAAACACAGAAAAACTAGTGGCAGTAAGCTATTACAGATAAAGCACAGCACTGGTTTAGTGGTACAGAGCCAGTACAGTCCTCTGCTGCACTGAATGTACACATGGTCAAGTGAAGACCTTGAGTGCTATTACAAATCATTCCTAGAATAAACCACAAAACCACAATTGTTGGCCAATGCGAATCTAGTCCAGATGTGCTCATGTGTGCAGACATCATCTTAAGGTTTGGGCCATTATTACCAAAATTAAAAAAAAAAAAAAAATAAAGAGAAAAACAAAACTGCAAGATGAACAGGGGAGAGGAACCAACCATGTCAATGAGTTTTTTCTATGCTATGACCTACTTCCCACATCTGTCATCTATCTTTGCATTTTTTTGTGTTTCCACAATTTAAAAACAATAAGTTATCTAAGACTTCCTTACTTTAAACTACTGTCTGCACTTTTACATTTTGTGTTCTTGGATGCAACATTCAAAAGTCTCAGAGCCTCCATTAGTCCTTTTTAAACTAAAGACCATAATGTGTGGAAAAAATGGCTGATTCAGCAGTATCACAGACAGGGTTTAAGGCATCCAGAAATATTTGGGTGTGATCTTTTCTATCATGAAAGCAAAGACAAACAAAAAAGTACTAACAACCCCTCTCTCAGGGGAAAGATACATTTTTTCAGATTTACAGTTGGGTTTAATCTTTTAGAGGCTGGTTGCTCACATGTACCAACTCCCTGTGCAACTTCACGGAACGGGTTATCTTGTAACATTCTTAACACAAGGATCGAGCTGGCTGTAGAATTTAAAGACAACCGCAGTTGCCTCTAGACAACACCGAGTTGGTCTTCATAAAACCTACGAATTACTCTGTGGGCTAGTAAACAGCAGACAATGGGTGTGCCTTAAATGCCCTTTGAAGGCTATGGTAAACCAAAACAATACCACTGACTGAACTGACCAACTCTGAGTCACCAAGTCATGAATCCACATAGGACTTTAACAAGCAAGACCTGGCACTTTCATACGTACAGCGGATCAGTTTGTCCTTGAAGTGTTGAGATCTTGGATGTATGCACACGATATTAGCAAGCCCGAAACAAAATTATCTAAAATAAAGCTGAAATGTAAATTTTTTGCATGTAAAGTTGAGGTGTCATGTTATACAGTGAACATGCTGTAAGTAACCTAACATCTTGGTTTGATGGAAAGTGATAAGGAAATGTTGAAACACTGCAAAACACAACTAAAATGTTTACATTTGTTGTTTGTTGTACTTTCCAAATGCTGCTCTGTAGACTTACAAGGTGACAATATTTACACAACTATGAGTGTTCTGTTTTTTTGCATTGTTTATGCAAGAAGTTACATCAGAAGGAGTTTTCTTTGTTTGACCAATCCTGGTAAATACAGCTGTTACTGTGATTCCGTACTCGTTACAGTTTGTCAAACCCCTGATCACAATAGCTTAGATCACTCGTTTAGTGTAATATAATGTTAACTCAAACATTGACTGAATCCCTTGACGTCTTTCAGTCAGTTTTATATAGCATATTACAGCAAAATGACTCACTGCCTTTTGGCAGGTCCAGTAAAGTTGAATTGAGTCACCTAAACTGGCTACAAAGTTTATAACAGCAACTCTGCATGTGGCGCAAATGATTCTACACCCTAGTAACACCCTAGATTTGGTATTACAGTCTAAACAGGAAGAGCATATTGTACATATATTTTAGCCTTACCAAAGAGGGGAATGAATGAGAGAGGAAGTGTATGACAGAGCGAGGAATGTGTTGTTAAGATGCAGCTGTGCAGAACTGCCCCTCTGGAACAGTTCGTTTCAGACTTGGAGTGAGCAGGTGGGGCTTTATACATGGAGGGATGTGACATCTCTGACATCGACCCCCTCCCCTTCCATCTCCTCCTCCTCCTACATCAGCCCCCCTCCCCACACACACACATACACACACACACACACTCCATCCATTTCTCCCTTCAGGGGCCTGTTTAATGAGGAGCAGGCAAGGTGGGGTAGGGCTGGAAAACCCACAGCTGGAGAAAGAATGGAAACGGCTGAGAGAAACAAGACACTTCCGAACAGTGAATTCCACTGGCGGTCATTATATTTGGGAAAGCTACAGGTATAACAAGCATTGATCTAAGGTTTTATACGATCATATGTCATGCCATGTTAGCAAAAATGGCCAAAGATAACTCAACACCTCCTTTTGTTACCTTTGATTCTTAAATTCTATTGGTAGAGGCTTTGAGACTGTAATTACATCTGCAGTTGGCCCTGTGAAAGCAGACTGAACAATAACTTAACATTGCTTTTGCAGTAATCAAATGTGTATTTTCTGGGTTAATTTGTCCACAGTATTCCAAGTCTGCAATGCCAAAAATGAAATCAAACTGACCCAATTCCATTCGGCAGACAGTTCCTCAGCGGTTAACACACTGACCCATGAATGAGAGCAATGACTTCATCTCTGACCCAGTGTCATCTGCAAAATGTTTTGGAGTGCAGAGAGAACTGGAAGGTGGGTTCCAAGTCTATAAAACTACCCTCTAAGGATCCATGAAGAGCAATCAAGACTGTTGCTTTGTTCAGCTCAAGTGACTTCCTTTGAGACCCGGCCTCAGTGCCAAAGCTCTGATGCTATTGGTGGGCTGGTTATTCACTGAGTGGTTGCTCCCTGAGTTCACCGGAGGTGGAGAGTGTGTTTTGAGAGCAAACCAATTAACTGACACAGCAGGAGTGGTTGAGGGGAACCCTGGCATGTTGACTCTACAGCATAACCAGTTCCCTATCTTATCAGATATAAACATGCCTTGCATAAAGAGTATGCTGTGAATATTTCATCATCATCATCATCATCATCATCATTAAGTTAATCCCATTGTTTTTTTCGTATGTGATATTTGCAGAAATAAATCATATGCGTATTTCTGTGCGTAATTGCGCTTACTAAAACAGCACCCCCCCCCCCCCCCCGCTGTTACTTCACACCCTGTATTGTGAATTCAAATGAATCCCCTTTACCTGTCTAGTGAAGAGGATTGCTGTGTCCCAGTAATCTGGATGCTTGTCGCTGTTTTTGTTCATCTTTTTTTGCCAGGTGCAAAAGTTTCGCAGCGTCATGGCTGCGTTCCCGGACACCTTGGGTCCTAAGTCCGTCTCGGATATGATTAGGATCTTCACAACTACTATGCTGATGGAGTTCAGAATACTGGGGTGTTTGTAGAGCCTCGCTGCCACCGACATCAGTGTCAAGATGTAGTGTTTTAGGTCGTCTCCGTGGAACAGCGCCATGGACTCGTCCGCCACCACAAGCGTCTCCACGTATCTGGGGACCGAGGCGAACCTCTTGGCTCTCCCCATCCTCCGCAGCATCGTCTCGGTCACATTGCTGTAATCTTTTAGTTGTTTGTACTTCTCCAAGGATTGCGCAACCTGGAGACTTATGTCGCTGTCCACTGCGCACCTAGAGGTCGAATTGAGCTTCAGGTTGTTGCTGGCTCTGCGCCGTATGATGTGAGCACTTTCTGCGCTTCTGGTGTCATTTTGCACGGGGCTGATAAAATACTCCCATCCCTGGAAGCCAAATGCACCGTGCAAACCCTTACAGAGGCTCAAAGCAGCATAAGAATAGCGGTCAGCATTCACATACCCGGAGTAAAAACACCGGCTCAGGTCAGTGGTGACATCGGAGTTGGAGACCCAGAATGCGTCTTGGTTAGAAAGGGAAGGAGCAATAAAATTAGAGTCTTGATGCAAATCAATCACTAATTCCTGCTGGAAAGCTCGTATTTTTAGGAGATATTTTCCATTGAGCATATCCACGTCGTTGTCAAAATCCTTCTTGTCATGGTTGTGGTTTTCCAATCTAACTGGGAAGCAAAGTTCACTTTCCAGGCAACGAACAAGTTTTGAGAGTGAGACCACAAAGCAGAGGAGAAAAGTTGTTCTGATAAACATGACGATGCTTGCATTCAGTAAAGAATGCAAAGACTGGCAGAGAAAACAGACTGATATTGAATCTGCAAAGCTCAGTGGAAGCGGTGACAGCCACAGATCAGGATGAGGATCATAATCCAGCGCGAAGAATTCTACAACAATGCAGGTCGTACAAGTCCACTCACAGCAAACTCCTCCTGGTCATGACCCATTCCCATCCTCCACCTGTGTGTGCTGACTCGACCGCTGCCTTCTGTGGACTTAATGAATTTTCGTCATGTGTAAAAATATGGAAACTTAATCTCTCTTGTGGAGGGGGCAGTCTTTGGACGCGCTCATTGGACGCATGTCTCAGCTGAAGATTTTCCTGCGGCCACTTGAAACTCGACAACCCGCAGGCCTGTCATCATGTCCCAGCGCACTGTGATGAATTAGCTGAACCCCCCCCACCTCTAGAGCTTAGTGCGCTGAGACTCTGCCTGACTCCACGTTGTCTTCATAACCCCATCAAGACAATGAGATAAAATTTACAAATTCAAATTTTGATCTCCCATAAAAAGAAGCAGACATTTGTCCTCCATCCCAAATTTTCATATACAGCTAAGAATGAAGCTACAATAACTTACAAACATTGCATCTTAAATAAAACATCAGTGAGCTTCAGGGAATTACAGAGATATTAAAATGAGGTGATCAAGACACCAGTCACTATAACGTAGCATGGCCAGATTTATTTCTCTATAAACCGACTACTACATCTGGTGGACAACTAAATAAAATAACTGGAAACATTTATCCCAGTTATTTATATCTATCCTGTAATGCAATGAAAGTAACTAAGTACATTTACTCGTTTACTTGAGTATTTCTATTCGATGCAGCTTTATAATTCTATTCCATATATTTCAGAGGGAAATATTTTACTTTTTACTCCACTACATTTATCTAACAGCTTTAGTTAGTCATTTCATAGCAGATTAAGGTTTTGGTAAGAAAACAAATGAGCCTCCAAAACATGTTGATTTGTTATAATCAAACAGTATATGACAAACAAACAGTATATAAAGTAGTTATAGTACTTCTGCCTGGCAAACAGTCAATTTCCAGTTACACATTCGTGCATCTGTAGTAAGTAATAAATCTAGTATATACCATTATCTAATATTCTAGATGGGGGAATTCTGAATTCTGACTCTTTAAAGTCCACCTCCACTAAAAAAAAAAAAAGAGTGAAATATGTCGTAGTTACTTTTACTATGCTGCCACCCTTTGGTATGATGGACTATTGCATTTCCTGAAAATTATACATATATGTATATATAGATAGATAGATAGATAGATAGATAGATAGATAGATAGATAGATAGATAGATAGATAGATAGATAGATAGATAGATAGATAGATAGATATATGAAACTCACTCTATGAAATTTATAGTTTAATGCATTTTCTTGGACAAACTGAGGTAGTATTCCCAAATTACCTTGCAATTATTTATTACATTTCTTTCTTCCATTACCAGGGGTCAGCAATTAGGTTCAACCATGGGCCAGTTTTTATAGCATTGTTCAAACGGGGAAAGCATTTAAATTATTTATTATTTATTATATATATATATATATATATATATATATATATATATATATATATATATATATATATATATATATATATATATATATATATATATATTATATATATATTTAGGTTTGTATCTAAGGGCATGCGTCATCTTTCTTGTTTGTAAGTAAGGACTAACAGAGCTAACAGAAGCTAACTATGTTAATATTCATTTGTGAAAGAATGAGTCACACAGTAAATGCAAATGTAACATCTATTTTCCACCACAGGACTAAGATGTAAATGATAAACTTTCCACACTACATTAAAAAAGTGTCTTGGTTTAGTTGTAAGTAGTAATATAAGATATTAATATGGGGGTTAGATCAGGAAACCTTTTGTTATCTCCAATTTCCTTATACTATCAAGAGAGTAAAATACTTCTCGTTACCAATAAAAAGATGTTGGCGTTTTTCTGTGCATGAACTTGTAATATAATGTCAGTATTTTCCCATAGTGCTTTTACCATATCTTATGCCATCAAGAGCTTTTCTAGAACCCATTCAGTATCTTCACTGAGTGGAAATGGACAGACAAAGAAACCAGGTAAGATATGCTTTGACCTGGAGAAACCTTTTTTCCAGCACCGTGCCTCTCTAGTCCTGGCCACTTTTCTCTGTTATTTGATCCTCTTTCCTAAAGTTTAAATACATTTTCATATAGTTAGTTGAGCTAAAGTATCATAACTTTAACAATTTCACATGTCCAAAAAAGCCAAACGGAGAAACACAGTACTTCTAATATATATTCATTAAAATATAACCGGAAAAGTTGCTTTTTATGATTACAGTAGGGTTTCTTGGGCAAAAATTCATCATTATTTTTTCTCACAAAATTGCAGGACGATCACTCTTGCTGTCATTGTCTTTAATCAGTGTATTAAGAATGGAAAAAAGTGAATTTGGCATTGTAACATAACTAACCAAGCATGTGTGTAAAACCTGATAAAAAAAAACTTTATCCAAAAATTATAAGTTTTATGAAAATAATCTACAATTAATCAAACTCAACCCCAAACAAGCTCAATGGAAACTGAAAATGTATGTGGCATCATCATATGATAATTTGTTAGTAATGAGAAAATATAAGAAAAATAAAATATGAGCTCAAAACCTTTATTCCA
Organism: Istiophorus platypterus; assembly: GCA_016859345.1. Lineage (NCBI taxonomy): Eukaryota > Metazoa > Chordata > Actinopteri > Istiophoriformes > Istiophoridae > Istiophorus > Istiophorus platypterus. The sequence continues at coordinate 9,656,635 of CM029129.1, forward strand.
ATTAGGTCTCAAAATAGGGTTTGGTTTTCATAAGATATGTATGAATTTTAATTTTGCCTATTGCTACATGTTGCTTTCTTTTGAGGAGAGTTTCAAGGAGTTCTGTCCTTTAACTAAATTAGATTCAACTTAATAAATAAGTGTACATGTTATGTTGAGGTGGAAGTGGAGTTTTAGCCATGACCTACATGTTTGTTTCTATTTTTCAGGCATTTGTGCTTCCCTTCACAGCACAAAGCAGTGCGGTGCTGCTGCGGTAAACAGTACAGGGGCTCAGAGACACCCTAGACCCTGCAGTCACCGAGGTAAAGTCTCTGAAAGAGGAAAACAGAGAACAAAGCTCAAAGGTAGCAAGTTAACCTGGTGGGAAATAAATGGTGGCAGATGGAGAGCAAACTATTATACAGGCAATTACTCTAATATACTCATATAGCTAAATGAAACTGGTTATGTACTGCACATATTGTTTATTCTTGTATTTTTATATCATTAAAAAATAGACAAGTTCTACATGAGGTTTGATGCACACAACAGTGTTGTTTTCTGCATTACATTAATTGATGTATATGATAGCAGAACACTGTCAATAGCTGTCAATGTCCTTTCTTTTTCCTTTTCCCTTTTGTTTACTCAACAGAAGAAATTCTCCACCTATATTCATCAAAGTCATTATCAACACATTTGAATTACTTTTTAGTTTTCGAGCTTTTTTCGATCGGAGTATTTTACTGATGGAGGTTCCAGCCAGTCGCCTACTTTGTTTTCAGTTGCTAGGAACGCAAAACTGGTTGCCAGGCTAAGGACCCCTGTTTACGTGCTGTCCACAGAAAAGCCAGCTTTTACTTCTGCATTTCAAAGTAAAGAAATGACTCAAATGGCTACTTTTTGTTGAAAATGGGCGATTAAAAGGCCGCGTATTACAAATACTGACAACAAATCTGCGGCAAGTCAAACTTTGAACCACGTCTTTCCCTTATTTTTGGAACGGCAGGTAGAGATGCTCTTCAGCGAGTAGTGTATTTATCGTTACCGTACTAAAAAAAAGTAGTGGCACACGGCATTAAGCTAAATCAACACTAGCACCAACAGTAGACTAGTCGTAAGTAGTAAAGTTAAAAGTTTTTAATCCGAGTGTGCAGGTATAATGTATGAAGCAACCGCTTGTCTACCGCCCTGACAAATTACTCAGCGATGCTAAAAGTTAAGTAGTTCAGTTTGTAAGTGTTCACCTCCCGCCGGCGACATGAACTCGTTTCACGTCCTGGAGCTGGTTGGAGAAGGCTCATTTGGTCGAGTCTACAAGGGGAGGAAAAGATTTACCGGCCAGGTGAGTAGCTTTTGTAGGAGAATAGTCCGTTAGATGTTTGACTGGTCGGTTTAGCCACAACATTTCGCCGTTTCACCGTTCAACATTAGGTGGTGGCTCTGAAGTTCATGCCGAAGGTGGGTCGTTCCGAAAATGAGCTGCGAAGTCTCAAGAGGGAGATTGAGATCATGACGGGTCTTCAGCATCCAAACATTGTTCAGCTCTTTGACAGCTTTGAGACTGAAACTGAGGTGTGTGTGTGACCCTAGTGGTCTGTTTATAAACACACACAGAGCATCTTATTTCACCCAAAATTGAATTCTCACGGATTCATTGATATACCTGACTATTTATCTTTAACCTCATATGATGTTAATCAATTATGTGTCTGTAACAGGTTGTGGTTGTAACTGAATATGCAGAGGGTCAGTTGTTCCAGATTCTTGAGGACGATGGGAACTTACCAGAAAGCCAGGTATTCACTGTCAGTACACAGTTATGCCAAACGTCAGACTTATCATATTTTCACATGGTTAGCTGTTTTGCTCATTCTTCCCTTCTTCAAAGGTCCGTGAAATTGCATGCCAGCTGGTCTCAGCTCTGTATTATTTACACTCTCATCGCATTCTCCATCGTGACATGAAACCACAAAATATACTCCTGGCGAAAAGTGGAGTCGTGAAACTGTGTGACTTTGGGTAGGTATGTTAATTTTGAAGAAAAGGTAGCTGTGTGAATCGTTTCCTTAAAGATAAACTGTATGTGATGCAACCTTGCTGCAGGTTTGCCAGGGCCATGAGCGTCTCCACCTTTGTGCTGACTTCTATCAAGGGAACACCTCTATACATGTCTCCTGAGCTGGTGGAGGAAAAGCCATATGACCACACTGCTGATCTCTGGTCTTTAGGCTGCATCCTGTATGAGCTCCACACGGGGGCGCCTCCGTTCTACACTAACTCCATCTTCCACCTGGTGCAACTCATTGTGAGAGACCAAGTGAAATGGCCGGACACAATGAGCGACACTTGCACGGTAAAGTACAGCTACTGTCTAGTTGTGCTGTATCATGTTTGGATCAAAGTCAAATGATCACGTTAAGATCTTTTTAGGAACTTCAAAAGTCATAAGAACACTGCACTACAGGGGCCTTGAACCCTCGATTTCAGTCGAATACACTAAGGACTTGTCCCTGGTGTCCATGTTGATCATTAGGTTTTTGATGTATGATAAACGGGATATTTGCAATAATCTCAGTGCTTATCTGATATTCTCCTTGCAGAGTTTCCTGAAAGGTTTGTTGACCAAAGACCCTCAGAAGCGGTTGTCGTGGCCAGACCTCCTTTACCATCCCTTTGTTGCTGACGGTGTTCTAGGTGAGGCTCAAAGCTCTTAATTTTAATTGAAAATTTCCTAATATGCATGACACTAGTCTGCTTTTGAGATTTTGATGCCCCTTTAATTCCAGTATTGATGTGTTGGCACAGTGCTGTCAGACACAAATGTGTTCAGCCCTCTGACAGTCACACCCAGCCCAGACATGCTGGCCCTGAAACTTCAGCAAGTGGCAGCTAAGACAGTACCACCTTCTGGAGCAAGTAGATTACTACGTAAGGCCAGGGAACAGAGGGACAAGAGCAGCAGAGGGAAACCAGTATGTAGTGACAGTGCAAAAGTGAGTCATCAATTGATTTTTTTTTTTTTTTTTAATTTTACAGCAATTCATGGAGGAACTTTACACTGTTCTTTGTACATTAACAGAAAAAAAAGGATGGAGTGGGGGAAAAAAGGGTCAACTCTGTGACGGCAGCAACAACCCCCAAAGCCAACCTCCACTCCAGTGATGGCTCCGTTGCCTCTGGTCACTCGGTGGTGGTGGCTGCTTGTCAGTTCCTAAACCCAGAGACTCAAGCCTGTGTGAGATCGAAACTCAGGTGACTATGGTAATTCAGAATAAAGATACAATATACAACAAAAAATTCAGGTATGTTAACGGTTATGGAAATTTTCTCTGCAGGGGTCAGATCAGCAGAGACTATGAACAGGAATTCCCCTCTATCGAGGTCGGCCCACGACTGGTGTTGAGATGCAATGAGGAAAGACAGACCACACTGCGCAGGCAGGTCAGTGTTAATTATTTTTCCTAGTAATAGAAGTAGTAATAGTAATAGAAGACACCGTCCATTTAGAAAATATTTCTTGCTCCATAACATCAAATATACATCGTCTTCCATAAGCAAACGTGCCCTGGTAGTAAAGAAACTGGTTGCTATCTTTAAGGAAAATGTGTCCTTCTCTTTTAATCATTTCTGGTTCTCTCAGAATGTCGACAGTGAGGAATATTGGGAGAAGATGGCTGAAGAATTAGATCCAAGAAACGAGCAGAAAGAAGTATTAAACTACAGTGCCATTATACCTCAACTTAAATCCAAAATTCTGTCCTTTAAAGATAAGGTAATTAGGCACAGTTTTCTACTGTGTGCAAATTGACACTTCTTCGGGAAGAATTTTATAATTAGTCTCTTTTTTTTGTTTTTTTTTTCGTCAGCTAATAGGTGGCACTGTTAAAGAAGCAAGGCAGATTCACCAACCACTGAAGGTCTTATACAACCTGATTCTCACCTCTGACCATGAGAAGGTGTACCACATTGGCTATGAGCTTGGATTACCCTGCGTCCTCTTTGAACTGGTCCATGATACTGTGGAAGACTCAAATTTCATCAAGGTTATTGTTTTGGAATGGAACCATATTCAGTAATGCATTGTCAGTGAGGCATCAAACAAAACATTCCTGAACTATTTGTGTGCATGTCTTTTCTAATCAGCAACCATGGAGTGTGCCAGTACTTAAAGAAATTATTGTAGTGCTCTTGGTCTACTGGGATAAACATCGTGACTGGATGGAAGAAGAACATAGGTCTGTTTTGTTTTTGTTTTTTTCTACACAGAAGCTGATTCTGTTCATTTGTTGAATACTGTGTGTGAACAAGTGACTGACTTTCATAAATCATAGTCATTCGTCAAATGTAGCACATCATTTGTTCTCCTACTGTAGGATGAAAGAGATCACGAAGCCCTTCGTCACAATTCTTAGTCAACCAGACCTTATCCCTTTGGCAGTAAGTACTAACTGGAAGGTCGGTGGTTCAATCCCCTGCTCCTCCAGTCTTCATCTTGAAGTGTCCCTAAGCAAGATACTGAACCCTAAATTGCCACCAATGGATCATTGGTGGGTGAATCTGTGTATGTCTGTGTATAGAAAGCAATGTTTGTACAAAAAAGCACTTTGAGTGGTCAATAAGACTAGAAAAGTACTACGTAAGTGCAGAACACTTACCATTTTACCGTCTTCACCATGCTCCACATGTTTTATACTTCTGGCAGTATCTTTTGGTTGTACAGTGAGTTGGCCAGTCATTTGACAGTTGTTTCTGCTTCTCTTCTTTAGCCTTTGGCTGCCTCTGTTTTGTCTCTGTTCACACAACACAATGTCAGTGTCAAAGTTGATATGAGCAATCTAAGCTCTTTACTTAAAAACCTGCTTTTGGACCCACATGAGGTACTGAATCTGTGATGAGTAATACTTTATTTAGCAATACGTTGACAGTTTTTAAATTTCAAGTTCAAAGTAATCCACTATTGTTTGAAGTGTTGCCCTCTCCTTTCCCTCATCAGCCCCAACTTTCTCTTCCTTCTGGCTGGGGACTCTGTGATGGTCTCCTGTCTTTACTCCTACACATGCTCTCTGAGGTTAGACAATACCTATAATGAGATTAAAAAAATTTAAATGGATGAATCCCAAAGATAGACCTTTAATCTTTTCCTCTGTGCTTTTGCTGTTTTTTTTCTCCCTTTTAACAGCATTCAAACGGCTCTGGATCTTCATGTTTAGATCCAGTTATATTCATGGATTTGTGGAAAAAAATTGGAGCTTCACTAGAAAAGACAAGAGGAGGCACAGATCTCTGTTCGGCAAATGGTAAATATATAATGCATCATATGAAACCAAGCCTGTTGGAAAACGCTTTTATACCTTCAGAATTTACATATGTTTTTAATTCTCTTTCTATATCAGGTCTGTATTCCTTTCTGTCAGCTGCACTGTTCTTCTTCATCAAGGATCCATACTCGTGTATTCCTCTGTTTTCTGAGAGCGAATCCAGATGTCTATACACTCTTAGCTGGCTCCTGGGCACTGACTGGTTGGTGTATAGATGTCTTAAATAAGCAGTTTTTTCATGTGTTACCACCAATTTTAGAGCAGCACAGCCAACACACCTGGAGCTAACAATAAGCTCTTCTATACCCGACAGTCTTCATTTGTTTACTGAGGGCAGTCCTGGGAAAATTGAGGTGGATCTGGGTCATGACAGTCTGTCCATGTTGAGCTGCCAGATATTGTGCTTTCCCTTCGCCCTGGACCTGCCTTCACACAACATGTCAAGGATTCTCCAGTTGTATGACAGCTGTGGTGTTGTCACAAGCCTCCTGCAGGTTAGGGCTTTCCCATGTTCCAATAAAGACCTCGCTGACAAACACAATTCTCTGATGCAACTCAGGATAAATCTTGCAATAGGCCTCACATCAGGCACACATTCCTGCACACCTTAATGTCTCTGTACTTTTGTGAGAGCATTGTCTTGTTTGTTGTTTGCTATTTGATCTGTGACACGTTGTCTAGATGTTTTTTTTTTTTTTTCATGCTTTGGCAGGTAATTCAAACTCTTCCTCCTCCGCTACTGGAGCTGCCTCTCTCCCTGCTGAGCCGTTTGCTCCTGTGTGACCCCCAGCGCTCTGTTTCCAGCCTCAGAAAAACTGGTTGTGGTTTTTTCGCTCCACCCAGGGACAACCAGCTCACTTCCTCCAAACAGCAGACCCTGCCGACCAGAACCGCCAGCTCTCTGCTCTTTAACTTACTGCAGGTGGATGTGCTGTGGGACTCTGCTGTGGAGTTCCTAACCCTGTTGTCTCAAGTAGCCCGTTGTTCCGCCTGTCTTCAGCTTCACCTGGAAGCCTCAGTGCTGCACCAGGCATTGGCTCACTCTCATGACCAGATCAGGGCTGCCACATGCAGGCTTTTGGGAAATCTGGATCCATTGAGGCCCCCTAACCTGCAACCTGATATTTTCAAAGGCATGATAGGCTGTCTTTATGATTCGTGCCTTCCTGTCCGGCGAATGGCTTGCAGGGCGGTCGGGAACTGGTTGGGATATATCGCAGCATGGGCAGGGTTCAAAATGGGCTGGTCCAATGGAAAGAGCAACGACACAACGGGTTGGGGCAAGGAGAAGGAGCCAAACAGACACAAGTGTTCAGACAGTGAAACGTCTGGAGATTTAGCTACTGTGGTAGAACAGGGAGTGGATGATGAGGAGTTGAGCAGGTGGATGGAGGAAGCCAGGGGGACAGTAGCCATGCTGGCTTATCTCATCACTGACCCTGATGCCCTCATACGTCGTCACTGTTGTGCAGCACTGGGAAACCTAGTAAATGTTGATTGTGCTGTATCGTTGTTGTTGGAGCAGAACGTGCCCAGCTTACTCCTGAGAGCTGCATGCACGGATTCCCATAATACAGTGAGACAAGCTGCCATAGCAACCCTGTGCCTGTACAGCGAGCAGGACGCAATACGTCAGGTACTGAAATGAGCAGGTTACAGAAGGGTAACATGCCAACATTGTTTCCGTTTTCAAAATTTGGTTAGAAGGATCATTTTGTAATTTTTACATGTTTTAATTATGGAAAGTACACAACAGTATATTTAGTATTCTCCCATATTTGGTTTCTTTATGGAACAAAATTCACCCTTTTTCCTTCTAAAGCCTTAATAACATACCTCTTAATTATTATCAGTACTATTTCTTTGAGCTTAGTCATTTCTTTTAATAAATTTGTTTACTGGCCATAGTTTATTGCATCTTCTTCCATGGGCAGCTAAAATATCTTGCCTCAATACCCCAGTTACCTCTATGCATCTGTTAGTGCTTAAAACACTCAACTTCAGACACTTTCTTTTGTTTGTGTTTAAAGGTCCTGATATCCCTGAATGCCAGTAAGAAACTTCTTCAGGCGTCACAACATGCACCTCCACAGTGTGACTATCATCGGCTCATTGGACAAATGAAAGTGAGTCCAATTCTTGAGGAACAACAGTAGATCTGAAGCGTCATGTATAAAAAAATTCTTACTTTACAGTACTAAATCCTCCTGTCTTAAGCAATATGATAGATGACCACAGATAATAAACCTATCCCCCGTTATTGTTTCTTAAGTCGTTCTTATTTTCTTAAAAAAAGAAGATGAATTAAATGTAAAATATAGAATTAAAAGGATAAAAATAAAAATCATCTTTTTAGAATTAAGATCTTGTTGACTGTTGGCTTTGATTTTGATATAATGTGAAGTTTGATTTCCGTGACAGTCGTTCAAAATTCCACCGAAAAACAATATAAGTGTAGTCAGAATTCAACAGTAGCTACGGCAGATTTTCTTTTTAATTAGACAAGATTCTTTCTTTATTTCTCTTAACATTTACCACGTCGATTTACAGATATAAAGATTTATTCTTTCTTAGTCCACAATGATAACCATGAATATCCGTTATAATCGCAAAAAAAACGGGTGGATCAGTTAACTTTTGCTTTTATTAAAATTTCTTCATGATCCATAACGCAGCAGCGGATCTTTACGTTTTTAGTTGCCTTTTTATTTTGCTTGAATTTAAGTTTCATTTCTCCGAAATGAAGGTCTAAAAAGAGAGGGCGTCGTTTGTACCGATTTTAAAGCCAGTTGAGTTACGGTGTGATTTGTGGCCGAACAAGTAAAAGCGACCTGACCTGAACTGTCTGGCCAATGCGCTTAAACACAAATAAGATATTTTTTCGGAAGGCTGGACGTTTAATTAATTTGAAATTTTTCATTTTGCGGCATGACACCACTTGAATAAAAAAGGACCAGTTACTGATGATAACAATAGATATTTCTTTTTATTCCTCTCGGTGATTGTGTGGGAAGCATCCAGGCCCGCGGGCTCGGCGCAAAAAGGGAGCGTTTGTCGGCGTCCGTCGGGCCCTGGAGGTTTGAGCCCTCTTTACCGGAAAAAGGGGATTTACGACATCTTATAAGGCAAAACCAGTTTCTATTCTCAATCGGACAGCGAAATGTAGTTTCTGATTGTAACAGATTGTAATTGACGGTGCAGGCAAAAGTAGTTTCTAACGGAAAGAAAAGCTCTAAGAAACACAGCGAGCTGAGTTGATGACATTTTATTTTGAAATGAAAAAAGTGGACGGCACACAAAGTAAATATGCATATATGATTAAATTAAATCGGCATTACAAATCCCTATGATGTGCTTTTAAATGATCCCGTCGTTACACATTTTTGGTTTTAACAATCGGAGTTGATAGTACACCGCAGGGTGGTCAAACAGTGTGACACGAGTTTCTTGCCCAAAACTGATTAAATAGTATAAATTAATTTCCATAAGTCAGTGCTTTTTCCAGATTATCTTAAATAAATATGCATAGAAAAAAAATCTATCCTTATTATAGGCATGTAACAGCAGTTAGTTGTTTTTTTTTGTTGTTGTTTATTTTTCTTCTGGACAGCCATAAAAGAACTGGAAAATAATTTAGAATATATCCTCTTACACCAAAACTAACACTGCAAAGCCTTAACAAATAGTCTAATGAGATTTTTTTTAAAGTAAATTTTCTAAAAAGAAAAGGCTTACACACTCCCTGAATATACAAAAGTTGTTACAAATTAGTGCAGATCAGCCAGAGGCCTATAAAACTTATTGCCTTAACAAGCAGTTTAGAGAAAGAATTCCGAACTTATTTCTGAAATCCTAAATTTGCTATTTCAGAGAGAGAGAGAGAGAAAGAGAGAGAGTACATTTATGGAAAAACATGCAGAAGGAAACTGCTAAAACTCGACCAGTGACAGAATTTGTACATATGGAAAACTATTTCTTTTACATTAGGAAAACTTGTATATCGGTAAAATCTTTACCAAGTAGCTGTTACACAAGTCCGTAATCTCCTGCCTCTCCTGAATTATCTACAGGCGTTTGTAGAATTTCAGGATTAATTATATATCCTGTGCTCTGAAACAGATTGTTAAGTTTGCAAAATGCAAGAGAAATTTTACAAATTGCCACAAACACAATAAAGTGTCAGTTTCCAAATTCAGAACTGTAGAAATATTAAATTATTTCGTTTTGGTCACAGGAACTACAATTTGGACCATATTTGCAACCACTGCATAAAAAAGAAGTTGATTTGTCACATGTAATGCAAATGTCAGAAAAACAGAACAAATGTTAAAATGTTAGTTGGAGTAACATTTCGGCAAAGCACTAGGCGTAGATGTATGACCTTCATGAAAATTTAAAAGGGCACAAAAGGAGCCTCACTCTCAAAGAATTCAAATCCAATTACCAATGAATATTTAGGGCTGCTTTAGACCCAAAGTTGATAAAATGCTTGGTCAAAAAAATTTGTAACATGAAATACTAAAATGATTTAAAGAAAAAAAATTGGTACATTTTTGTTGAGGTTGACAAAAAGTTTTTTCCTCTTCTGTATGTTAGCGGTTCTTTCCGTAATTGTAAAAGTCAATACATTTTCAACCGCAGTTCTAATATTTAAAATATTCATAGTAATTGAAATATAATATTCTGTTCAAGGTTGGTTCTAAATTATTCTAGAAAAATATTTGGAATGAAAGATGAGTTGATGGACAACTGAATTGATGCAGTTTACACCAACAGCATATTTGACTACTTCTGCTACTTAAAAGGGTGATACAGTAATTGCAAATAAAAATTTAAAATAGAAAAGAAACGTTAGGTTCTATTGCTGACATCAATTCCAATGTAAGGCTATTAAAAATATTAAACCTGCATAATGAATAACATTACTTCTCCAGAAATAACTCTATTTCAATTTGTAGAATCGCGCAGTGCGAGACCTATTTAAAATGATTGTCATTTAAAGCATTGCAATGCCACAGTGCAGGCTCAATTGATTAGAGTGCGAAAGCAATGGAAGCATTGGATAGTGTTGATTTAAAATGTAAGAATTAATTCACATTGGCAAAGCATGCATTTACCCTTCTCTCCATGGAAAAAAAATTTGAACATTCAGTTCTGGATAATGTTAAAGACACAAAACTCCACTTTTTCCCTGTTACACCCTCTTTAAATGTACTTGCAGGAGCTTGATTTTAAGCTGTTGTGTCCTGCTTAAGCCTTTGGCTACGGGCCTTGTAAACTTCAATCAGCAGGTCCTTAACATACTGGATTTCACGTTCTACGGACTCTGCTTTGTCCCGGAGCTCCCGGTTTCTCCCTTCTAGGCAATGCAACTGTTCCTCCAAAGAATCTAGCTCTGCCCTTTTTCGTTGGCGATACCTGCATTAAGCAAAAGAAAGATTCAATGAAGATTTTTACCTGTGAAATCATATCAAAGGTTACACTTCTTTACAAACTGAAACTGAAACTTGCCTGTGAGCGGCAGTTTTGTTCTGATCTCTTTTCTTCTGTTTGCGCTCCCCGCCCTCAACCGGGGTGATGTCCACTTCATATTTCACAGCACAGTGGTCGTCCTTCAGCCTGCATGCTTGTCTGTGCCCTGAGGACTCCAAGTTCAAACTCTCCCTAGTCATCAAAAGACACTCTGGGCCCTGATCCTCAAGGAAATTACATTGTAAATCATGTTGCGCTATCTGTAGACTCTCTGTTTTCACCTGTTCATTGATGTTGCCTAAGAAGCTATGATAGGCCTCAGGCTGTGGTGTTGCTGGAAGATAACAACCTTCGTTGCTCTCAGTTTTCCAAGAAACTGTGGCCTTTGTCACCTCTAAACTAGTTTTGATACTGTTTAGCACTTCATTGTTACCAGTGTCTCCACTGACCTCCCTCATGCTATACATCAATAGATCCTCTTTCTTGTGTGGAACATCAAGTGATCCGCCAAAGCCAAATCCTCCACCAACAACCTTCGCACCTCCTATGACATCTTGACTGAAACAGCAGTTTTTTTCTTCTTTGGGTAGAACGGCACATCTTCTGACCTCGACTGCACTACCTAGACAGTAGCTTTTTCCTACCAGCTGTTCATCTTCTATGCAGCCATAATTACCTGTCAGGGTCACTGCTGTGTTACCTGAGTTACTTCCTTTGGAACTCAACAGACTGTTATCATAGCCTTCACTGAACCTCACGCCATCAGGAACTCTTTTCCTACCACACCCACTGGGGCGACTGCAGCTGTACGGGGCGTGTCTTGGAATTTTGGATCGCCCAATGGGCCCCCCGCAAATACTCAGCAGGTCCAGTTCCCCGGTTGCTAGGGTAACAAGAAGTGGGCTAGATTCTGATTGGTTGGATGAAGAGTATGATGCGTATGGCAGCTGACTGAATGGCTGAGGACCCGCCGGCAGTGGACCCCTGTCACATTTTCCCAGCCTCAGCCCTTTCTCTGGCACGGGTTCAGACAGGAAGTAGTCCTCTAGTTGGGCAAGTTCCTCCTGCAGCAGGGAGGTCATGACCTCCAAGTCAGAGGGCACCTGGATATCATTCTGAAGGGGTGAAGGGGGAAGGGAGGCATTGGTGGAGGAGGGAGGGGAAGGGGGGTTTGGGAGGTACGAGGAGAAATCCACTTCTTCCGTCATCCAGTCAGTGAGACCATCACCTATTGCGAAAGGGTAAAAATGACAAGCTCGTTACGAGCTGTCTAGTGGAGGAAAATACACAGCTGAAAAATAGCGTTCATGCAAATACAAAAATATCGGTCATCCAACAGTGCGTTTAGCAGTTTTCTAAAAGCATAATCCAGTCGATAACAGTAAAAGCAAAGCAAGATGTTTTAAAAATAAAGTTGCAGTGTATCAGTATATTAGACGAAGCTAGTTTATTACTTACTGTTCAAGAAGGACGAATGTGCTGCAGTGCCGAGCCCACCTGAAATGGGGAAAAATATAAAAAAGCGTACTCGCTGCAACTCACCAATTAAGTGCTGACTCTCCTCTGACACCTCCCCCCTGCACCCCTGTGATTGGCTGTGGTTAGCCTGTGGGTGAGAGAGAGCGAGGGGGTCTGCCAGGCAGACACGAAGAGTCTTCCAAACAGGATCTGATGTTGCCATCATTTTGTCTGTTGGTGCTTTGATTCAGTCCAAATCCAAGCATATGCTGAGAGCAAGCAGGGTCTGACAGATGGGCCACAGAGAGCAGGGCTGGGTGAGCATAATGAAACCTAGAGGGTAAACAGAAAACAGCGCTCAGAAAAGTATGCAAATAAAAAGATCCAACTTATTCAGTCGACTGATGGAATCAGGAATATCACTCTTGCTGCTCTCGGTAACTTCCCCAACGTGACTCAAGCTGTTTTGATGAAGATGCTACGATGAGGAAATCACCTGCAAGTTGTCATGAAAGGATCACGGGCTTTAGAGCAATCCACAATCAAGTCTCCTAAAAATTACATTCATAACAAATATCAATGATTTAAACAGAGTTGAAAGTAACTTATTTCATTAAACAACTCTCAGTCAGTCATACAGAGGCGAGAGCTGTGTCCTTTGGGCTTTGAGCTGCTCCAAAGCAAAATAAACTGGACGTCCTCAAAACACGTGGGAACTAGTGATGCCTTCAAGGGCCCAACTGTTGACAGGAGGCACCAGAGTAACTATCAAGCTCTAAGTGCTCTCACTCTGATCCTCAAATCGGATTAACGCAGATCAACTGCTTCCAATCGCATGTTCCTTTTAAATTAATCACCTCTGTTTGCTCACTTAAGCCTCTAAGAACTTTAGGTAACAATGATGGGAAACTAAGCGAAAAACCTTGCAAGACAATGGAAGTGACGGGAAAACTGTGACAGCGCCTCCAGTTTCCAGCGCACAGGTTGGAGGTTGTACATTTTCATGAAATATAAATAACCTTCATATCGTCACATAATAACACAGCTGTCTTACATCAAACCCCCCATCGTTATCGAAGCAGTCTAAACAGCCCGCACACTGGAAGGAAGGTCGTCAAAATAAACACAAACCCTGTAGGCAGGTGGTCTATTTGAAGAAATTAAAAAAAAAACAAATGAAAACACCGTATAACTCAAGAGAGAAACCGGCCGAGGAACGGACCCGCTCCTCCGAAACACAAAGAAGACGCGACCAAGCGCTAACTCAACGACCACTTACTCCATTCTTGCAGAGAAAAAGCCCGTGGAGCGCTTCGGGGGGTGCGTTGCTAAAGCAAAGCACGACTTGTGTCGGGGTCCGGCGGCTCGACGGGTTCAGAGAGCCATGTTTCAGCTCGGGGTATCCGGGGCGGCGCGGAGGGGCGAGCGGCTGCTGCTTCGTCGCGGGTCGACCCGTGAACTGAGGAGCGGCTTAATTGCGAGAAAGCGTCAGTTCATTCACACCTAGCAACCGACTGCGTCACCGGGGCGGACGGCGCCGGTCCCTCGCCCCCGCCCTCCCTCCATCCCTCCCCCGCCTCGCCTCCCCCACCTCCCCGCGCCTCGGCCGAGGACGTCCCGCGAACGCACCGCCGGGCTCCGACGCGGCGGCGGAGGCGGCGGCGGCGGGTCGCTCCTTCGCCCTCTGCGCCAACTTAGCGCTAAAGTTAGCGCTAAAGTTAGCGCCGGATTGGTGCGTGGGACGCGGTCACAAAATGGCGATTTCTTTCCAGTTCGGAAAACCGAGTTAAGATGGTAACAAATCGATAACGTAAACACACAAAGGAAGCACGTGTGATGTTCGACAACAACAACAACAACAACAACAAAAGGGGTTTTAAATAATTAAGTGCACATTCGTGTCGTTTAATTTGCATGGAAATTTGCATGTGATTTGTGGAGAAATGTTAACCAAAAAAAAAAAAAAAGGGCCATAGACATAATGACACAGGAGCGATTCATCGTCAGTTCGTCAACAGAAGAGTGAACTTTAAAAGCGGGATGGGAATAAAAAAAAAAAAAAGAAAAAGAAGGGGGGTGTGTAGTAATCCGACGGGTAATCGCGTTACTGTAACGCGTTACACTCGGCCGCTCATTGTTTTCCTTATAGCCCGCTGTTGCCAGGGGAGACGGGGCAGGACCGCTCACATCACACCGCCCCCCCCCCCCCCACCCACCCCCGCCTCGACACCGGCGTCCTCAACCCGCCGACAGGCTCCATCCGCCCGGACGGAGGCTCCCAAACACTCGCCACCTATCAGACTACCTGACAACGAGCCACGGTTTTAGCGTCGTGCGTGTTTTTCCAGCGGCCGCGCGTCGGGGGGGGACGCGTCTCTGTTCGCGGCGCACTTTGTTGTTCGGTGCGAGTCTGTTGCATCTCCGTTGCATCAGTGGTCCCCGCTCGCCGCCATTGGCTGCCGGTCCCGGACTGTCCCGCCGCCATTGGTCGGATCCAGGCCCCCGTTGAATCTGATTGGTCGACGGTAGGCAAGGGAAAGCGTCGCCGTTTTATCCGCTTCCTTTTTTTTCCTTCCTGCAGTGCCGACTGTGCACATGTCTCAGGTAAACAAACCGGGCGCGGAGATCGGTGCTGCAGATTTACAGTCCGAGAGGAAAAAGAAAAGTTTTGTTTACAATTTAACAGCTCGGTCATATATGATGGACCGGTGAAATCCCCTTGAGAAAAAAAAAAGTCTAAAAGATTAAATGGTTGTGCAACTAAATGGGCTTAAATGAAATTATTGTTCGTCCCAGTTTTGAAGCAGAGTTTGATTAAAAAAGATGCTCTAAGACATCATCACAGGCATACGGTCTGGTATTGTTATTTTTGCAGTTACTCTATTGTAATTATATCAAATCATGATTTCATTTTTTTTATTTTTTGACTTATTTAACCAAGAATTGTCTGCTGGTGTGGGTATCAATTTCACCAGGGCGTTGTTTGATGAGGTGACAATGACTCTGTGAAGGACAGAAGACAAATTTCTCTGTGTTTTTGTTTTATCCTATTATACTTTGAGAATCCTTATTTTTTTTGTGGCTAGCACAGTGAGACTCAGCTGGCAGGACCAAATTAATTTACCGGTAATGAATGTCAGTAACAATTATGTGAGGAATAAAGCTTTGTTTTTCTCCTTTCAGCAAATCCTGAAGCTGAGTGAATGAGCTGTTCTCCTGTTGCTATAGTAATAGCGGACACTGCCCCCTATTTTAGACTTGTTTTCTGGTTGCTGTTGCCATGGGATTTGCATCTCTCTCTCTCTCTCTCTCTCTCTCTCTGTACCTACTGTTTTCCTTCCACCTCACCTCTGTTTCTGCACCCCTCCCTGTCAAACAATTCCAACATCTCATTTGCTGAATTGCATGTCTATGATATTATCATTTTCTAAAAACCAATAGCCTTATTTCCAGTTCTGCTGAATTTGCATATTGATGTGACACTAGCATCCAGCCTCTAATAGATTTGTTCTCTGAGCAGCATGTCTGTATATTGAGCGAGAGTTGGGAAACCTCAAACTTGAATTGGTTGCACATAATCTCATTATCCAGAATGACTACAGAGGAGTTGTTTCCACACAAGTGAAACGTGTTCTTTGAATAGAGTTAATCTACAAAAGCTCTGTAGATTATATTGAATTTGGGGGAAAAGCACTGTTTAGGACTCTAATATACACTAGTCCATCTGTGTTAATCTGAGTCATTTAAAGGGACAGCCCTGTTACAGTGGAGCTATTCAGCAAATTGCCCACTGTATGATAGCTACCACGAGTGGAGCTTTGAGAGATTTGTAGAAAGGCAACCTGATGCAATCTAGATAAATGTGGTCGTAATGGAGACTAGACTGAAACAGTAGTAGCTGTTGAAGTTGAAGGGTCTCAAAGGAAATCGCTGACTGCTCTCTCTGTATTAATTGGTCCACTGAGGGTTTCCTGTTTGCACATCGGAAAGACGTCCAAGGTGCTGCTTGTGACAGTACTGCTGCATTCCCCTGTTGTCCCCACAATTAAGTAAAATGTCCTTCATCATCATTTAGGAAGAGATGTAAAATTAGTTAATAACACAGAAAGATACATTTAATTCTCGCTCCTGCTTTAGATAATTAAATGGGCATAGTGTCTCACTGCAAAACCAGGGTAATCTTAATTTTCCAAGTCGTTGAAAAAACACAACCAAACTTAATAACTGGTGAATTAAGCAAAAGATGTTAGATTACATTAACAACTTTGGATCAAACTGAACTTCAATTTATTTGAAGTGTTTGCTATCAGTTTTCAGTAGCGAGACGAGGCTGTCCGTCAAACGATACCTAAATTTATTGTCTGAATATTGTGTAGCAGCCAAGAAGTCAGAAAAGTCAATGCTGCATGCCAAGCGCATGTATGGCACGTTAGTGAGGGTTACACCATCATTTCATCATCATCTCCCTCAGAATTTATTGTCCTCAACTTTTGCCCCTCTTTGAACATATGAAGAAAACATGGAATTCAGTTACAACTTGTGAATGGAGGTCTCTCAGAGGGGATTTGTGGATGTTTTTGTGTGTGTTCAGCCTACAAATCATTCTCATTTGTTTGTATGTTTGGCATGAAAAGTGTTACTCTAGACTCAAAGAAGTGACAAACATAATGTTTTTTCATTCATCAATGTTTAAATTAAGCTAACTTTATTTTCATTCAGCTGCTGGTGAATCAGTCAGTCACATGGTTCTGTTCATTTACTATTCCTCAAGGACATCATGGTAAATTAGAGGTGTTTGATATAAAGGACTACAACGTCTGGTTTGTCTTCCTTTGGGATGTCACAGCTTTTAGGAGATCACACCTAACTAGCTCTAACTCCTACAGGCATCTTGATTGAAGGTGTGCATGGCACCCAAAGCTCAGACCTGGTGTGATAAAGTTAAAACTCATACTGTAAAATATAACTCCAGTGTCAGCAGTAGATAGATTGTCACATATTGTGGATGGAAAATTGATTGTTATATAAATTTTAGAAGGTCATAGAATATACAGAAATTACAGATGAAGTGAGGAAAACCAGAACAACATCATTCACAACAGAATAATCAGGGTTGTCTAATATAATAATAATCTAGGTTCACAGGTTTTTCCTCAGGTTTACTGTTCGTGTCTCACTTGTCCTTTTCAAATTTTTAGCTCTTTAAGCACACATTCCAAACAAGTCCCGAATGGCTCCTCGGTGTCATTCACAGCACTCAGGCTGTCATGCTGCTCTACACGGCCATTTAAACCCTTGAGGCTCAATGTCTATCGCCTTTGAGCTTTATACATATTCATTCAGGACACATGCGTCATGTTCATAACAAAATTTATACCAAACACTCATCAGAACTTTACAGTCGTTAATTTTTTTTTATGTTGACACTGAAAATTAAATTCTAAATTAAATCATATCATTATATCATTATACTGAATAAATTTAAAACCACCTGTTTTAGTATGGCAATTTAAAACATCTGGCTTTTATGTATGTAAAACATTTTATTCCTCATCATCCATCACTTTGTTTTCACATTGTATTATAGTCATGTGGGTGATGCTTTTATTCATATTGGCTTTAAACCTTTAAATCTAATTTCTACATCACTGAAATTCCAAGCAAATACATTTACTGGAAGAAAAGGTCAAGGCTGTGGTACCTAAATAGTGTTTCCCAAAAGGATCACGCAACACACAAAAATTTTTTAAAAGGTGCTGGAGAATCTTTTTCTTACACATTCAGTTTTTTAAATATGCATAATGTAAGTATAGCGTTTGAAAAATATTTTACCACCTAAAAATTGGATGGGTAGTAGTAGGACCGAATACATATAGTATGTTATTCCCAATTAAATCAAGTTTTCACACTGCAGTGAAAGCACTTCACTTTCATGGCTGGTAGTCAATGAAATAAAAAGAATCATATCCCACACTGGGGTGCAACTGTGGTATTCACAATCTATGCTTCTGTTGGCCTCATTAGGTCAACGCTGGCGCTTTTCCCCTCTGGATATTTTTCAGATATCATTGTTGTGCTTGCCTTGAAACCCAAAAACATGTTTTCTTTTATTGCAATTCAGTGATCTGTATATCATGTAGCCTGTTTTGAATTAATGACTGTCATTTTACATTCCCTTCAAAGAGAGTGAAGATAATTTGTTCAAAGCGGTACGCATTAAGAGGGGAACTTTCACTGGTGTATCAGATGCATTTAGATTCATTTAGATGCTTTCATCTGCTATGTCTGTGTGTTTTTACGTGTGTGTGTGTGTGTGTGTGGGAATGTCTGGGTTGGGCAGGAGATTTTTCTCTTTAATCTCCTAAATTACTCTGAACTCACACATGGATATGAAAACTTATAAATAACAAATGTCGGTAGTGAAATGTTGTGAAGGAAGTGGGAGTGGAAGTCTCTGACAGGTGATGCTATGAACTCGCTGTCTGAGCTGAGAGATGTCTCCATTTCATCTTGAGGTTCTTTTGGTTGTTTTCAGACAAGGTTAATATCTCCCATTAATACTGACAAAATCATGTGAGACCTTCACTAATTCACTACCTCACTAATTTACTTGTGCTCTAAAGGCCTGGGGAAAAAGACCAGTCTGCATGTGTGTGAAAGTGAAGAGAGATCACCCTTGGCTCATTAATATTTCACCAACGATAAGGATCGGTGTCACTCATGCTCATCACCGCTGTAATGAGCTCACACTGCCCTCTTAAAGATCTGTTTGTTATTCAGCAGGGCGCACCACAGATTCGAAGAAAATCTCTCCCAAGGTCAGAGGAACAGAGATGTCGTGAATGTTGTCAATGAAGCTGCAGATAGATATAGTTTAGTGTAGGAACCTTTACATGTAATGAACCGAGGGAGAATGAATTGCAAGTTCAATTTAATAAATATCACTAAGCATAACATGTTTCTCACTTCAAACCAGGGAATTAATAATTAACATTTCAAGTGCTGAATGTAATTAGAACCTGTCAGGAGCAGGGTGTGTTTCAATGACTACACACATACCTGTTAAATATCCCAGCGATCCCTGCAATAAACTAATCACACAGCCCATCATTTAGTATTATCCATCTGCACAGGCACCTCTCTGTCACTGATTAGATTCAAGGGCATGAGAAGAGAAACACCGTGTGAATATATCTTTATCCCGGACTTCATGTAAGGACTTGTTTACGGGAACTTTTTTGCTTGACACTATGAGATTTCTTTTTTCCCATGTGATATCAAATTTCTCAATGTTGAATCATGCATTTTTTTTTCATGTGGTCTACCTAGTTCAGGGCAAGCCATATAATGAATTAAACTGAAACTTATATACATATATAACATATGATTTTATTACTTCTAGAGAAACGTCTGTAGATACTGAGAGTTAATGAACCAGTTAACTAATTAAACCACCTGCCTATCGTTATGTAAATAGAGAAGTTGTAGTGTCTTAAATGGAACACCTATTGTGTGCTCACAATTAAATATGAATGCTAGTGGCTCATTAGAGTGTATGAGGTTATTTAAAGCAAGCTGGTAATTAATGACTTGTTTGTGTGAAACACTAATTAAGGAAGTACGAACTGGTTTGTAACTGAATGTGTTCAGTTTAGCCAATTTGTCAGCAACAAATTAGTTTATCAGGCAAACAAACCATCAGATGCATCATATATTTTTATTTATTAGATATACACGGTAGTTTTACAATATCATTATAGGATTATAATTTATGAATTTTGTTAAAATGTTGATAAGGTTTCCTTTGATGTAAAATACAGAAACATTAATGCTGTGCTATTTATCTGAATGGAGAGCCCTTAGAACAGTACACTGTATAGAGAGATATTAACATTTGTATTGTAAAAATCTGCAAAGAAAACCCCCAACATTACATAAAAAACTTGGCACCAATACTGTTATACAGTATATGACTCATAAAATATTTTAGAATATTTGCTACTAAAAATTGTTTACTTTTAGTGTTTTGAATTATTAAAATATTCTTTTTTAAACTGATAGAGGTTAACAAACTCAAGGGAAAAGTACAAATGTATCAAAAAGGGAAATAAGGTCATCAGTTAGAGTGATAACACTGCATGCATAGATCCGCTTCAGAGGCATAAACAGTTTGAGCTCATATGAAATAAGAAATCTTTAAAATATTCTGGTTTCCTCCTGAAACCTCAAAAATCTTATTGTAATTACTGACAGCACATGTTGGTAACAGAATGTGTTTAATGCAATGTTGTCCCTATAATGCTCCCTTCATAGATCCAAATGCAGTTTGCTCAAACTATTTTCCTTCTTAAATGCAGCTCTTAAATACCTTCAAAAAAGCACCTCTGTCATGATCGAGCCCTCATTCGCTCAGAGGCATCAGGCTTTTTATGACAGCACCAGACTATTCATCTCTTGTCCATCCGCTCCACATCATCAGACCACGTATCATCAATTTCTGCTCCAGCTCTGGAAGGGAGCCACTCAGGTTGGCTCACAGGTGTCTGGGTGCCTGCTCAGTCCCTGTCATCCTCTAAATCAGTCACCCAGTGGTCCCTCAGCTCATGAACTGGGTGTAGCCCTCGGCACCCGTTACTATGACATCCATCCAGATCCTCATGGCCTCTGGGGACGGGGCCACCATGTAGTAGAGCCGGTCGTGGGTTTTCACACAGAAGGTCAAAGATGGGTTGGGGCTCTGGAGGGTCGCAGGTAGAAAGGGAGGTTTTTAGACCAAAGACTGCAAGCTGCACCTGTTGCATCTTTTTCCTCAGAGACAATTGTCAGGACAGCAGCATATATAGTATATTAAATTACTAGTCAAAACATAATTGACTTCAATAGTCTTTTTCAAAGAGATTTTTTTGGTAGACTGTAACACCTTGGGCTTTTGTAAATTAAGGTGACTAATTTATTGAATAGCAAAAACAAGTTAATCAGCTCTATGAGGATATGAATCCTTTCTATGCCTATGAAATATCTCTTAGTTTAAAACATCCCCATTTTTATGTGTCAGAGGCACATCTTTAATCATTTGGATATCCGGTCACAAAATTCTGACAGTACAGTTAAAATAAATTGTGAGTGACCGCAGAAATGTAGTTTTATTCTAAAATAAGTTTATCTACCATTTTGATAAAAAGCTAAATTATACATATTATTTACTATACATGTTATAAACTCTATCAAAATAAGTTTATTAAAATAAAGTTTATTGTAGATATTTGTTATAGTTAGCACTGGTCCAGACCAACACTTCTAAATGATGGTTTTGAGCACAGATCATCTGTGATTCTAAAAAACTGAGAAAAAAAAAATCAAATGTGAATCAATAGCATTTTGGCTCTTAAACTTTCAGCATTTATTCCATTAAGTCTATTTGTAAATTCAAAACTTGTAAGCATCCATGCAAAGCTTTATAAAATAGTCAACGAATTGTAAGTAATGAATAAAGAACGTTTACCTTGGTGGCGCTACGTAGATGATCATAATAAACCTCTTCAATCGCCTGAAAGTAAATGAGCCCTTTCAGCTTGGTCTCATGCTTGTCTGAGAGGAGAAAAAGAAAGAAATATTAAAATACATTACATTACGTCTTGTACTGATGCAAGACCTCTGCCAGTCCAAGCACCAGACAGTACAACCAGCCAGTGATGTGGGGATGCATTACATGTTTGTTTCTGGTCAAATCAATATAGACTGAATGTCAAAGTCTTCCTTTAAAAAAACAAAACAAAACAAAACAAATATTTAGAGCCAAGGGTCACAAAATATATTTTATATGCAAATACCTTTTCAAAATATCCTGTATTTTGAGTAAATTTTAACCACTTTATCAGGAAATAACCTCACATTCCAAAACAGCTGTTACAATGTATATTCCAAGTACCTCTCAAAACTCTGTCTAGAAATAAATATGTAATAAAGAAAAAAAAAGAACTGAAATCTAGGCACAAATATAGTTTTAAGGTGCAACTTCTAATGGGTTCTGTGTATGTCAAACAGTGAACATAGAAAATGCAAACCCCTGTCTAATAGATAAAGTACTGTGTAATATCATATCTAGGATCCTATATTATATTGGTGAGTCCCAGCAGAATGTCAGGTGGGTGAAGGATAAGGGGAAATAAAAGTTATGTAATCTGGTCATTTATCTAGGATAAGACTGAAATGTAAAGAAATGTAACTTTGTGACTTTGCTAAATGTATCATTTGTGATTCCCCAACACTCTGTTTTTAACATTTATGAAAAGTTTAGTATATTAATAACAATAATAATAATGACTTGACTAAATAAAATTCAGTGAGTCCAAAATTGCTCTTGGGACCAAACAATTCAATAGTGAATAGCAGATTTATTAGAATAGAATAGATTTTTTTGTTTTAGTTTACCTGGATTTTGCAGAGAAATTTAGTATCTTTTTAAAATTATCATAATTTAATCTGTTTTCCTAAAAATAGTAGTGTAATAGTAGATAGTTGCAGTTCAAGTAAAACAGAAGAACAGTTACTGCAATCTAAACTGTGAAGCCAGACACAAAATTTTTTTTAATATAGAAAGGTGTGAACGCCTTTTCCCAGCAACACATAGTCTATGAATAGGTATGAGCAGCACAGTATCGGAGTAAAAGTTAATTACAAGTGCAAGTCTATTTCAAGCTATGCCTGAAGTCTTTACCATCCTATTAATTTGACTTGTTTTCTCCACTCGTACTTTCTGTATTGTCTCCATGTTTTTTTTTTTTTCGTTTTTTTTTTTCCCCCTGCTGGCGAGGTTGAGGTCTTTTGTAAATCTTAAAAAGAAATGCCTCTTTTGAATATAAGATTTGATCTTTCAGTTCAACATTTCCCTTAAAGCAGGTCAGAGCTTCTGTCCAGTCCTCAGGAGTTTTGTTCTCTATTCACAGCATACCTTTAAGCAGCTGAAAAAAAGTGTTTGATAGTTACATCTCAGTGAAATCTTTGGATGGAACTCATCGGTCGCAGTCACCAGAGTGATGGGTTTTTGTAGTTTGGGGCTTAACTATAGGCATTTAGGTGTGGAGAAGACTTCTCTCTCAGCCAAGATCAACCTTATTTAAATAAAATCTGTTTAACGAGTTTCTGGGTTCCTGTTTTGTTCAAATAAACAGTTCCTTTTTCTTTTTGTCTCTTCCATGCACGCTGGAATGCCCGGCTAAGAAACAAACATCCAGCAACAATTAAAGGCAATCTTTTGAAATACGTCCGACACTTTCTCTTGCTCTCCCTTTTCCATAAGTCAAATCTGCTTAGTAATGAGATAAATGTTTTTGAAATGTGAGTTTCGTTTTATTAGTCACGAACAAGCCAGGAGCTAGCCTCCTCCCCAAGAAAAACACATCTAGAGAAAGTATTGCATCTTATTTCATCACCATCATCACCATCATCTTCGTCAGGAGTGAGGGGGTGAAAAGGCTAGGCAAGTGAGTGGAGAGAGAGGAGCGAAGAGAACAGGGGCGTCAGTAATGAAAGTATACTTGGATTGTATTTTGAACTTGATTGTTAAATAATGTCTCAAAACACACGTGAATTATGAAGAAAACTAAGTGTGCTCATTTGAAATGTGGGGCCGGTCTGATAGATGTGGAATACTAACTGAAATCAGTTTTAACATGCAATAGCGAGGTAGAAAATTCCACTTCGTGCAGCTTATTTAGTGTTTGGTTCCTGATAATTAAATGCTAGTTGGGACAGACACAGCAACAAAGAGAGCTTAGGGTACATTCCTAAGAAAAGCCTCAGCACCGCAGTCAGGTGAATTGAATAAGTCAGGCCCCGGCCTGGTGCACACCTGGGAACTTTTCAACAGAAAGTGTAAAAATACTTCATATGAGTCCATTGGGATTTGATCACAGTAATCTGATGATGAGTTGTGAATTGGTCGAGCCAGTCCGAGCAGAACTTGAACGTTCCTTTAGGGAGAAAAAAGGTTCATTTATGTAATGCTTTGATCCTTCATCCAGTGGAGTCCTGCCGATGTAGAGAGCACTGAGTAGTATTTAACATAGGGTGCAACTTTTAGGTCTAAAGGGCATTAGAAAATGAGGAGAGAGGGGCATTTTTGACTTAAGTGGTTGTTTATGTAGTATTTGCAAATTTCCAGATTCTGAAATGTACTTTGATAGACAGTCTGACAGTATGATACAACTTTTCTGGCCAGATTTTACCAACAAGATGGCCAGATTTCTGATACGTACCTTATGCAGTGATACGTTATAGTGAACATGCTCAACAAATCAGTAACATCATGAAATGAAAAGTCTCATGAGAGACTTATCCGAACCCCCCAAAATATCCTATGGGTCTGGCCCTACTATTAGAAACAAGGATTTTTCAGACTTATAGATAAATCAAAACAAACAAAAACAAAAAGTTATTTCATTTTAACACCACAGGTGACGTATTGTCCATGTAAATGTGTGTATACTGGAGACACCAAAAGAAAACACAAACATGCCATCAGAACTGAAAATCTAGATTATTCTATGCAAAGACACTTTGCTGAACATCATGTGTGTAGTGATAGTCTTTGAGGACAGAAGCACTAGAATGCTTTAAACAGTCCATCAAAAAAAAAACTGCTGATCTGATGCCATAGTGTATCTAGGTTCAAATGAGCTTATAGAATATCTGTGTCTCTTGTATTTGTTGGCTCCTTTTTTATGCACCAATATTTTTTTTTTTTTCTGGTGTATTGTCTGTTAAGAATACCAGGTGTTTTGTTTCTCCACTCAGGCGAAGACCCTGTAAGGTTGAAACCAGTAGGTGTTTTA
Organism: Istiophorus platypterus; assembly: GCA_016859345.1. Classification (NCBI taxonomy): domain Eukaryota; kingdom Metazoa; phylum Chordata; class Actinopteri; order Istiophoriformes; family Istiophoridae; genus Istiophorus; species Istiophorus platypterus. Next base: position 9,681,701 of record CM029129.1, read on the forward strand.
ACCAATATGACCAACTAAATAAAGGCTTTAAATATACAGTACGTCCTCGCACGCTATGCTTTAGAGTCCCTGAAGAACATTTTCTTTTCTGTGATCAGTTTTTGTTTCCATGTTCCCTTGACTCACTGCATGAGATGTGAAAATGAGTGAGATTTGAAATCTTCATTTTCCTTAGCTTAATTTTCCCACACCAAGGACTCACCATTTAAGTCATCAGCAACTAAATGGACAATTTGAATTTAAAGCTAAGAACTGGGCACCACTTCACAGGAGAGCTTAGCTTGAAAAGTTCCCTGTACTGGTTTCCAGTATTCTGTACCTTATTACTGGAATGAACCGCAACACAACACTCATTCCTTTGTGGCTTTTTTTCATAACATTCGAGGTTGTTTTTAATTGGTGTTTGGCAGTGGTTGTATGTACTGAATAATTTTGAATTAATTTGATTTATCTTCAGCTCTCTCTTGGTAAAAAGATCATGATATCAGTGTGCAACTTGTGCAACAAGTAAATAAAGTTCAACAAACCAATTATCCATAATTTAAACAATTATACCCTAATTTCATAGATAAAATTTCACTGTATCCTCACCCGCGTAATAACAGAAGTTCCTCTTGAGACGGTCGAAAACAAACCAGCGTTTCTTCCATGATTTGATTTTGCCACCCATCTTCACCAGGTGACCCTTGCACATCTTTTCTGTCAGGATGACATAGGGGCAGGTGTCTATGCTGTGGCCAGACGACTCCACATGATCACGCAGGTCAAACTCCTCCTTACGGTTGGGCAGGTAGCGCGTCATTGGACGAGCCTGTGAAGACAGTGTTTCACATTGCTTTAATGCTGCTTACCAAATGGTGTGAGATATTGGAAATAATTAGCAGAGTCAATTTAAACCCTTTTGGGGCAATTACAATTCAGGACCCAACATATTGCAAGTCAAGAGGGTATCTCTGGTCCCTGAATGCCATTTAAATTTATAGTGACCTAAGAACATAAAACCACAGTATTTGAAATTTATCTTTTACAGCTGTTAATTGTGTTTTTTTTTTCATTGATACCTTTCAATGAAAAGGCCTCCTAATAAAGTGTTCAACGTGTGAGGTTATAAAAGGCCTGCCAGACATTGTTGAGATATTTTAAAAATGTATTATTAAAGCTGTCAAGTTCTTGAGACTTCTGCTTTCTCAGTCTAAAGTCAAATCAAGTCCATCAAGTTCACGTCACTTCTAAAGTCCTAATTTTTGCGATTTAAACCTGCGCAATCAGAAATTTTGGCCACTTGTAATACTGACATTTTAGCATCTTTTAAGCCAATATTGTGAACTTGATAGCAAACATTTGCCTATGTACATACCCAGTTGATATGGAGCAACTTTAGCATTCATTTGGAGTCATGTTTCTGGCCACCTGATGCATGTATGTCCAATATTCACTCTATATTTTTAGCTCTTTGTTTTTGGCGTCCATTTCTCAGAGAAATATCTAGCGCCTTATCAGCTAAATACTTCAATATAAAGTGTAAATTCATCTGCTAGCCTCTAACTTTGCTGTATGGTGGTCGGTGTAGTGTACATCAGGTTTATAAGAGCTTTCTGTTCGGCCTGCCGCATCTGAAAATGATGCATGTGAGAGAGATAGGAATGAACCAAAACAGTAAAGGTAAAGGCCATAAAACTTGAACAATGAGCTGTGAGACACTAAAAAACATTGCTGAGCTGAGGGGGAGTGTAGTGTCGGCTGATGATAGTCTCTGAGCTTATCACTCGGAGCAACAACTTTCAGATTAGACATAGTCATTTGATCTATTGTTGATATAAATGTCTGAAAAAGTCTGATGTCTACAACTAGTAATAAGTTGAGCTAGGTGTATTTGTATTTGAGCATATTTGTTTACCTGTACTCATATGTGGGACCTGGAAATTAAGGACAATCAGCCAAGATTAAAGTTTAAATGTGGTTTTGTACCCCCCTCCATCCCCACCTATTTTTCTCTCTTTCTCTCACACTCTCTTTCTGTCACACCCTCCCATCCGTTCTCTCACACTTTCTCTCCCTTCCCTGAAAATCTTTGATCTTCCCATATACCCAGCCTCTCTTTAGTGTCTCACCTCTTATCCTCTCCCCCAAGTCTCCCTCCCTCCCTCCTTCCCTCCCCTTCTCTTTCTGCTTTCCATCGCTGTCTCCTCCTGCTGCTCCACTGACCTGAGAGAAGTGTTTCTCTCTCATCTTCACCTCCTCCTCCACCAGCCTCTGCCTGTGGGCCGTCTCGTCCTGAAGCCTCCTCTCGGCCTCCTCTCGCCTCCTCCGCTCCTCCTCCAACATCTGCCGCCGAGCCTGCACCTCTCTCTCCTGGGAGCGTTGAGAGAGGAGAAAGGGGAACAGATGGAGAGACGGGAAGAAAAAATAACAGGGGGAACAGAGAGGAAGGGAGATTATGTTAATGGTAGGCAAATATTGCAATACAAAGTGGATCCATATCAGAAGAGGCACATGAGAATTCAAGTCCCAATCCAGGGTTTTGTAAAATATATCCCTTAAGTCTGTCTATAGAAGGGTAAGCTTTGCTGATGTAAAATGAGCCTTTGCAGCTTTCAGACACTTGCATTCACTTCTACTTTGTTTCAACATGAAGAAATAATACAAACAAACTACATACAACTTCACTTCACATCACCTTACACTCACTGATCACTCTGACAATGATAAAGATCTCCTGTGTTTTTTTAAGAAAGACTTCTGCAATAGTTCAAAGCTACGATTTCTCGACTTTCAGTGGAACTGGTATTATATGATCATATCATATTAGTGTTTTAAATCTAAATCCAAATCAATTATTTAATACAAATTGTAATTAAAAACTAAGAAATGTGTTATTAAGTTTTCTTTTATTTCACATGTGGAATGGGTTTTTTTTTAGATTGAAATGAATGATGTAAGTGGTGGAACATGAGTTTATTCCACTGAACATCATTTCATTATGTTATATAAGATTTGCATACATTTTTCATATCATGATATATATTAATGTTATTAAAAATACTGTGGCAGATTTTAGTCACGTCACCCTGTCATAACTCATGCAGCCAGGTATGTGACCATAATAACAAATAAATAAATGAAAATACAAAATAATCTAAATATCTTTGTAAACACCCTCTGCTAGAAACATACAGTTTATATTACTTTGAGAGGGACAATCCATGTCATTCTCACCACTGAAAATGGCATGAATACAGTATATTCCACTCATAAAGTATTTGCTACACCGGAGGTGAAGAGATAAATTTTTAGTTTTACCAGTTTAAACTGGGGCTGCAACTAATGATTCTTTTCATTATCAATTAATCTGCCAATTATTTTCTTCACTAGTCAATTAATCATTTTATTTTTAAAAAATGTAAAAAAAAAAAAAATAGTGACAAATACCTATTATAATAGTCCAAGGAGATGTATTTAGATCTTTTTATTCAACCAACAGTCAAAAAAACAAATAAATAATCAGTTTCCTATCATATATGACACAGAAAAGTATCAAATCTCCTATTTAAAAAACTGGACCTAACATTTATTTTTATTTTTTTTTGCAATTTTGTTTAAATGCTACTAAAAAATTCAATCATCAAGATAGTTGCCAATTAATTTCCTGTCAATTGACTAGTTGATTAATCAACTAATCATTGCACACCTTGAAGGAGAAGAAGTTGTGGAAGTGATGGGATAACTAATATCCGTGATGTTAGGATGCAGCATTCACATCAAAGTCTACAGCACCAAAGTTGGGAACTCACTCGGTTCTCAATCAGTCTGGCTTTCTCCTCCTGGGCCTCCTTCAGCATCTTCTCCATCTCTTCTATTCTCTGGGCCTCTAACCCACAGACACTGTAACACACATCGGGAAGGAGCTTCTTATGACACAGCTACGACAAGGCTTGGTTTGAAAAAAGTAAACAGACAAGCCTGGAAACCAAACACCAAAATGAGACAAAGACAAAGGTTTCCTCATGAACACCAGTAAATTGAGTCTTTGAACTACACGTAAACACTGCAAACTTGAAGAGGTTGGCATGGCAACAGCCGGTGTACTGGTAGTCACGGGAGCAGGCATTTAACAAAACATGATTTCACTGGAACAAAGCGCAGTGACCCTTCTTCTGGGAGATGGGGCAGACTTGAGTGTTCCCATGGAAACAGAGCCAATTGCTCATTTTCCAGTCTCTCACCTTTCTGGGGTACATGCAGAGTTGCCAGTGGAGACGCTGGTCTCCATGCTGTCTGAGCTCTCCAGGCTCAGGGTGTCGTATGCCTGGTTTCCACTCGGTGGCGACTGATGATGCAGGATAGAGTGATGGACAGTGGGAGACACATCTGTGCAAGCGGAGAGTGTGTTGAGGCAGCTGTCACAAACTTGCAGTGCCCTCTACTGACAGTGCCAAGTCATTGCTACTAGTTGATTATAATCAGATCCGCAACACGTTACACTAAGTAGACCTGACCCGCTGGTGATAAACTGTTTCCTCAGACTTAAAAGAGCAAGAGCCTACATTCTTCCTTCACATTCAAGAATAGAAGAATAGAAAAGTCATGTGGGCATGTCAGGTGAAACCCTCCAGTGTTCTAAATTAATGAGGTGGGACTGAAGGACTCAGGTACCTTTGCTCCTGGAGCCCACATCTAATGGATTTGACATCTCTCTCAGCACCAGCTGTAACCCCTGAAAAACACATGGAAAGCATCACACGGTGAACTACTTTGAAGATTTAATTACAGTTTAGCTATGTGGAACAGATGTGCTCACCTTGGTCGATGCATTTCTTTCATGAGCAGCACCACTGGAGTGCGGCAGGGCTGCAGCACTGCTGGCATGAGCACATGGCGCTGCCTGTCCAACCTCGCCATCTGATCTAGACTTCAATAGCTGAGGGAAGAAAGACAGATAGGTTATTTTTTTATATCATTTGAAGGCGATATGCTTTTGTCCCAAAAATTAAAAAAAAAAAAAAAAAAAAATCGGAGAATTTTAGATTTGATTTAGTTTCTGACCTGCAGACACCAGTTACATGTCTGCGGCAAATATATAATCTGACTGCAGAAAATTTAGAACCCAACTGGCACTGATCTGACCTTTGTTCTTACTCTTTGACGGACTCAGATATTCTTTTAGTGAGTCAGGTCTTTTTCTGTTTTTCACCTCTTCAGCTGAATGCAACATTGACTGACCGTCATGATTTCAGTCGTTATAGCTAAAATGGTTCCCTTACCAGCTCACAGCATTGTTTTACAGGACATTTTAACATGCTTTACTTCATGGCTGCGTGATCAAATACCAATTTGAAATGTACACTTATATCAGCATCTGTCTTTGAAATCACTCAGATAAATCCTCATTAAGCCTTATATGTCTCAGTGGATGGTACCACTGCTTCAGTTATGCCCCATTATATATTTGATTAAAAGGAGAGGTTCACAAACGACCCTGTCTCGCTTTTTTCACTAGAGGGCTCCCTAAGCATAAAAATACAGATGAATACCAGCAGATCTGAATCATTACTGAGAATCACCTGGATTCAAGGGCTCAAGAAAGTGATATACCCGGCCTGCTGTTAGCGCCCTTTTGGTGGGTACTGAATTCACACACTGAAATGTAGCTACCAGGAGAGCATAAAGCAGTGAGCGAGAAAGAGTGAAGAATTTACCTGCCCGCGTCTGCGTGTGGAAAAAGATTTTGCAGGCAGTGGTGGAGGACATGACTGAGGCTCTCCAGCAGCCATGATGTCCTGGTACCAACGCTCAAGGTTAAGAGGAGGCATTGCATTCCTGCTCAGCTCAGGCTGGCTCTGAGGTGATGAAAAGCATCCAACCAAAGAAGAAAGGAAGCGGTAAAGCAAGAGCATCAGTAACAGAAGCAGGCTGGTAGGAAAGATAACCATAGATGGGCCAGTCCTTGTGACAGTATCAGATCAGAAATTTAGAAAATCAGTGAATGGCTGGAATTTGGGTGAAAGTTAGTGGTGACAGTTGTTAGTTACCAAGACATGATTCTTAGGAACTGGACACTATCAACAAGGAAAGGCAAACCTGTGCAGAGAAAAAGGAGGAAGGACCAATTGCAGTTGAGTGGCATGAGAAGGCAGATTCAGAGGAGGCAAGTTGGAATGATGGAATAGTGGACGAAGAGGAGGGATCTAGTCTCTGCATCCCAAAGATCTGGCTTAGCTGACTGACTGTGATGTACTCCTTGACACACAAATAACCACCCCATACAGATACACAGAGAAACAAGACACACAAACATTTAAAGAACAGGGAGAGAGGAGAAAGTTAAGAAGCTGCATCTAAAAGAAACCTTGACAAGTCAGAGAAAGATATGCCAGAGTACCCATGGCATGGTACCTCACATGGCAGAGTTGGAGCTACAGCGAGGGAGAGACAGTGGAGAGCAGCAGGCGAGGAAGAGTGAGGCTGCACAGAAGCACTTCCATACATCTTATAGACATCAGACAGCCTGAGGTACTCCTGCATCAACAGCCCAAGACATAAGGATAAGAAGTCTGAAGATGACAATAGTCAACACTTGGAAAAGTCATGCAAGGATTTCACAAAGCAAGCATGAGGAAATCAACACTCATTTGGCTTCTAAGATATGGACAGCAGTCACTTTACAGTTTAATTGTAAGATTATATTCCAAGTTTGTTTTTACATCATTCAGTTTATGTTGTTAGTTTATGTTGTAACAATTCTCTCCTTTAATTGCTTTATTTCTAGATTGTATAACCAATCATTTGGAGAATATACAAACCTCAAATAAATATAATATATAGAGAATGGCACTTGACCTACTTAAATACACACTGCAAGCTCGCTATTGTTTGTCAGTAATTACTAAGAAACCATCGTGCCCCTTTTTATTTGCAGAAACTGCAGCACAGGCATTTAGGATTTGTTAGGTTTTGTCTCACGGAGGATTTTCTTGTGATTTACCTCTTGCAGCCTAACAGGATAGTGTTCAGGGGAGGGGATGTGAGAGGAGGAGAGGGAGGCAGAGGAGGGACAGGGGCTATCAGGAGGACCATCCACATAAACAAGGTCAGGCTCGCTGATGTGAAGCAATTCCTGTTCAAAAAGTACATCTAAGCCACTTGTGCAGTAATATTCCTCCAGCGTAGAAACTGCTGGTGGTTTTGATATTTTGTCTCACATGCTCCTGCCTGCTCACCTCTTTCATGCTGCTGTTGGGCTTTGGGAAATTTCTCTCTCCTGTCAAGGTAAGGTACCTCTTCTCCAGCGTACACAGCCTGTCTTGCTCCTAGGAGGCAGAATCAGCATGGATTACAGGTGCTTTCACAGGCGCTACCAGCATGTCTTGCATCACTATTATGAATTGAATACAGTGCAGTTAAGACAAGGTTAAATATGAGAGGTTAACCTTGTGTAACAGCTGCAGAGTCGCTGTCCTGTCTTTAGCCATCCTCTCACAGTCTTGTGCTGCCTGTAACCCCAGCTGCTTCATCTGAGCCTCTAGAGTGGCCATCTTCTCCTAAGAACCACGGTACCCAGTTTTCTAAGTCACACTAGCATATAATCTTATGTATGTGATCATATTTTACACACATACATGTCTTTTCTGTGATATATTTATACCCACCTTTCTCCTGGCAACACTGCACTGATACTCAGCCCGCTCATGGAGAATTGGCGAGCTCTGAGTCTCCTTCTTCTCCTCCAGACTGCTCTCCTCCTCCAGCTGGCAGAACTCCAGCTCCTCAAACTGCTTGGTCCCTGACTCCAGAGCTTCAGCTTTCTGTCAATGTACAGATATGCATACACTGTATGAAATTAATGAAACAGAGTTTAAAAAAGGATAAGGTTGGCAATATTCTATCATTTTCTGATCGTCAACAAAGCTCATGAAAAGACAAATACCAACACAGAATGGATCCAACTCAGTACTACTGTCTATGTTTTCCAACCCTGATATAACTAATTCCAGAAGGCCAAAGTACACGGTTTATCTAAAAACTATTAAAATCATATCACCAAGTGATGCAAGTGAGGGTTCCCACTGACAGGCTGGAGAGGTCGGGAAGAGATGGAATAAAACACTGCTGTTTTGGTGTTTTCATGGGATTTGTTCACAATTAGAAAAATAGCAAAAAAAAAAAAAGAAAGAAAGAAAAAAAAATAGCCTTAGCCTTTAAAGTGTGCGATGAAATGCCAAACATTTCATACCAGCAGATCTGACAATGCTTAAAAGCTTAAAGTGACCGTAGACGACCTGAATGATTCATGGTCGATTTTAAAATGCAAGGGGCATGCAAACTTTTAGAGCAAAGCTGTTAATAACATTATTGAATAATACTTATTGCAACTGACAGTGTCAAGCATCCAGAATGAGGGAACAGCAGCAATTAAGCAGCAGTCTAACGTCACTACTGGAGTAGCAAAAGCATTGCTTACTGTATAGTGACACTTAGAAATGGCATTGACATAATGACATTACATGTAAGTAATGAAGGGCCACAGCAGAAAAAGGGGAAATGCACAGTCTGCAGATTTATGAGTAGCTCGGAGTGCTTCAAAACAGAGTCAGTGTTATGTCTGTGGCTGTTTCTGTGCAGGTCATACAGTACTGTGGTATTTGGTATATTATAACTCACTGTTGCCAGCCAGTGGGCTGCGTGAGAACACTGACCCTGCTGAGCTGCTCCTGTAACTGTTCCCTTAGAGACAAGGGGCACTTATCAAACTGCCTCTTCAGCTCATTGTACTCATTCCTCTGCTTTTCCAGGACCTTCCGCTCAGCCGACACATTAGCCCTGCCCTAAAAAACACACACATACACACAATTGGGTCCGCATTTACACACACATACACACACCACCCCAGGGAAAAACAAAATAAAATCACGGACAACTCAAATCCATGCAGCCAAGCTTTAAAGCTAAGAGGCCAAGGCAGTTAAAGTATTAGAAGTTAGGTTGGCGGGAGTGTTAGTGGTGAAAAGATTTATACATCTGATCAAAACAGGAGAAAAATGAAAAAGGTGAAAGTCTGCATCAACATTTTAGTGTTGGTCACATCCAGCTAAAAGCCCAACACAGGTGAGCAAGATTTCAGCTTTTGCTGTTTTTTGACTTTTTAACACAAGAGCTGTTGTACACTGCAGAGTGAAGACAGTTGGTGCTTTGTGTTTTAGGACAGACATCTACTAAATAAGCAGTGTAAGTCATTTGAGATATCAGACAGAAAAAAGACACTGTATATCTAGATTGTTTGCACACACAGGAAGAAGTGAGTTTTTATATATATTCAAACACAGACACTGAATTACATGTCCAACATTCACGTGCAAACTTTGCAAGACCAGTGGCTTCGAGTGAGCTGACAGCATCACTTTGTTTTGTCTTTTGTTCCCACCTTGTCCTTCTCTCTCAAGATGGCCTTGTCCAGCTGGCTGAGTTTGAGCTGCAGCTGAGAGATGATTTCATTTTCAGCCTCCACCTGTTCCTGCTCTGCCCGCCTCTCTGCCTGCAGCAGGGCTTGCTCCATCTCCGCCTGCAGACAAATATGTAGTCAGAGTCTGCAAACCAGCAAGTACTGTCAAGCTAAATAAATAAGCGAGGGTGAAACAGCTTCTACTCCTCTATCTGTGTGGCTGATCTAAGAGATGATCTGCCATTTTTCATTTAACATCTGTAGTGTGTATGAGTGTGTGTGTGTGTGTGTGTATGTTAGTTTGCGTGTTTGTATGCTAGTGTGTGTGTGTGGGTGTGTGTGTGTGTGTGTGTGTGTGTGTGTGTGTGTGTGTGTGTGTGTGTGTGTGAGCGTGTGTGTGTCTCTGAGTGGGTGCTGACCTCCTGTTTGGTCTCTTGTAGCTGCTGCTCCAGTTCACTGACTCTTTGCTTCAAGTCATCAACCCTGGCCAAGATCCTGCTCCTCTCCTCCTCCAGGTAGACCTGCTCCTGACCGGCTAACAGCTCTTCACACTGATGGCAAATTTAAGAACAAAACCTGTCAGATTCTTTGTCAGAGAAACACACAAATAATTTATTTCCCTCCACGCGTGCACATATGCATGAATGTGCTTGTTACCTCTTGATGCGTGCTCTCTGTGCTGCTAGACTCCTCTCTCTGGGTTTCCTCATCATTCTCTCTCACCCCCTGGGGTCTGTCTACTCCCAAAAGGGACATCCCCCGTTCCGTGTCTGAGCAGGCTCCTGCGGCGCCCCCCAGTAGCCCACTCCTCACCACCTCAGCCAGCTCCACAGCACTGTCCTCATGATTATACTCTGCACACAGATTGAGGATGGTCTCCAGCCTCTGTCGCTCCTATAGAAGGCATGAGAGATGTAAGCATGTTGTCCTACATTATTGATCATATTGAAGATTTGCATCAAATGTTTGTGTGACATTGGTACAATTAGGCAGCTGTTGGTAAGCCACTAGCATGGGACAGCTGAAACCTGATACCAGGAGGGCTGGAGCTGATGTAGTTTGTCTCTCAGGAGGGGGTTTGTAGTAAAACCTGTCAGAGCTCGAGTTGTATATGAACACAGGATCTGACAGACAGAAATTCACTAATTTTGGTTACTGATTGACCCTATATTAGATTACACTACAGAAGTTATTATTCTATGGGCAGATACTTTAAATATTTTTTTGTCTTTTTTAGATTCTGTTTTCTTCACTGCGCCGTTCTGTTGTCTCTCATCACTCCAAACAATGGGATGCATGCTGTAATCTTCCAAAATAACGGTGAAGAATATGTAATTATCATTTCAATGTGAAAGTAATTTGGAATCTGGCAGAACAAAGAAAAATTGTGCCTGATGTGCTTCATGTTGTTTCAACAACCCTCAGCCCTCTTTTCTGGTATTTAAATCTGTCAGGTCGTTAAAATAACCACACCAACTCTGTCATGGGCATTTACTTTAACTGCAACTTTAACTGAATTTTAACCACATTTATCTGAAGTTCAGTTCTGTAAACTGACAGTTTAACTAAAGCATAGGCATAATGATAGGGAGACAAAGTTATAGTGATCCATACATTTTGATTTAACAGAATGTAACATTTAACATGTAAAGCTTTCTGACGGTGAATTAAGATGAGAAGACTGATGCCACTCTTGCAGCTGACCATTGCCTTTAAGGCTACAGACTACAGACTACTCCTTTAATGTTTAAATGACACAATATCAATGATTTTGCAATAGCTTCATGCTGATTTGTACATATTAGTGAAGATTTATGATTTTTCATCTTACTAAAAAATTAGTATCACATAGCACACTTGTTTTGAATGCTACTGTGTAATTCCTCTATTTTACATCAATACATTGATAATAAATAAAAGCCTTTTTTATCAATAGCCTCTATGTAATGTGATTTAGTGTCTCCAAATCAAAACCACTATTATTACTCCATTGGATACATAAGACATACTGGATTGTAGTGCTTGTTTCATTTCAGTATTATAAGTTTTCATTATTAGTTTCATAGAGTTTTTGTTTTCCTTTTTGGTAACACTGAACACATTTAGCTTTGCTAGCTTTGAGAGGTTTCCCAAAATGTTGAACATTTGCTTTAATTATGTGTAACAAAATACAACACTTAACTAACCTCTCCTGCATTTTGTTGCAGTTTAATTTGAACATAAAATATTTTTGTTTCATGTATCAACAAAGAAAGCCTCTCATTTAAGCATAACCCTATCAAAAATAGAAATATTTGGACTCTGGATTGCAAACCAGCAATTTGGCCTCTCTTCTTGGAGCTGATGCTAAAATTAACTTTTCTATTAAATCGCTTCACATCTAGCTTTGCCCTTTAGTTATGCTAAGAGATAAAGGGTGGCATGGTTTTTTTTTTTTTTGAAGTGCAGCAATATCCATGTGTGTAGGTTGGGTTTAATAACGTGAGGGAAAAAAAATCCTGCAAAGCCATGCCAAGTGTGCCAAGAGAGCAGTGTGCCAAATATAGTGCATTCATTTCACTGAGAGGAAATCCTCTCTTTGTCTCTCTCATCTATAGGTCTACAGTTTATCATTTTGTGTGCTTTATTGAAGATAGCAAGACCAACAAATTAAGAACCTTGTCCAGGACCCCAAACATGGTTAACCATATGCCAGCCTATTTGTCATTAAATGTATTTTGTGGGGTGAGGTATATGCACCATTTAGACATAAATGCAGAAGAAATAAACTGGACACACAGGTGCACTGATGAAATGGAACTCTAATACTAATACTGAAGGGTCCTTCTTAGGTCTTTCTCAGTATATCTATATATATCCCTTGGATCAAGCTTTGTACTTAACAGACAGAGTGGTATCAATCTTCTCATTTAACTCTTGTGGTGGTTTGCATTTATGCTGTTTGTCCACCTGGCAAAAGTGGATGTCTACCACAAAATGAATGCATCATAATATCAATGCCTACAAAATTAAAATCAGACCCTGGAGGAAATACTAAATGCAACATCACAAATAAACTCTAATCAACCACTGTTTGGTGAAGAAAATATTAGTCCTTCATCCATTTTTGTATTTGCAGAGGTAATGGCTCTGCAACTTGTTTGTCTACATTGTCTACACGTGGACATACTGAATGACCCAGCAGGTTAGAGTAGCTCTGACACAAACATCAAAGCCCTATCAGCCCAACTCTCTTATTTCTTACCAGAAACCCTTTGGTTCCTGAAATAGTCTGTGGACATCGAGTGCCAGGAATGACACCCCCCCCCCCCCAGGTCCCTCAGCTGTCAGTACAGTGGCAGGCTGGGCTTGGGGCTAAAGAATGGGGGGTGTCTGTTGGGTGTGGATTGAGGATGGATAACAAAAAATGCAGTCTATGATCTAGTGTGGGTATGAATAAGATAGAGCTCTCAGTCAAGTGATGGCAGCTTTGAAAGTAATTGTCATTTGCCCATGTTATTGAGCAATAAGTAGCCACGCGCTCCGCTCTGGACCTTGAGACTTGAGGAAGAATGTTCACCCCATGTCACTCGGGCCACATGCGCTGACGATGCCAGTAATGCTCTGGGGAGATGAGCCAGTGGATGTGCGCCAGGAGATTTGGGCAAGACATCTGAATGCAGACCCGGCGTCTGAAATGCAAGCAGTCTCAGCGCCTTCTCCACTCAACTCCACCCATCAGTTGTCCTGTGGTGTTTTTAATGCTGCTGACAATAAGGTTCTGACTAAGTAGTGGGCTATTTAAATTAATTAACTAAATAATTTAAAACTTAAATTTGCAGAAACACCCGCACTGATCAGTACTTATTTTTAAAAAGCTGAAGTCTACAGCTTGTCATTTGCAGACTTTCCTTCACAATTAAATCTGGTATATGTGTCAATCGCTGAGGTTTAGGGATACTATTAGGTGGATTTTGTTACCTTTCCACCAACAAGTGACATAATTCAGCAGCGAGCAGGAAGAAGACCCAGACATTATTTTCTCTGAAGTTGGCAGGAACCCAAACAGACCTGTAAGCTTTGCTGGATGTTTAGATAAAAAAATGTTGAAAAAGACGATTTTGCTAACAGCTTATATACACAGGTACAGCTGTGGCTCCGTGCCTTTGCACTTGTTTTCATGTTTTTCTCCCAATTGGCTGAAAGATATAAAGTTTATACAGATTCCACTCATACACAGGATATAGGACAAACAAACAGTCATAGAAGACAAACAAGATCAGCTAATGTTTTCTTTACAGCTTCCTGTGTGAAGTTCCCATCAGCATCCGTATTTGGACTGGAGCTATCATATTGAAATTATTTACTTACATATCAACTATGGAGTTATATCTATAAGGCTGATCACTTACCAGTTTCTCCATTTCCTGCTCACGCAACCTCTCCTCTCTCTGCCAGCGATGGTATTCCAGTAACTCATCCTCATTGTCACTGATCTCAGAGATGCTATTCTTGCGTTCCCGGGTATAAGGTTTCATAAGACCCTGTTCCTTGCTGGAGGAGCCAGTCACGGTCATGCAGGAGGTTTTTCTTTGGCTACGAGGGCTAGCAAGAGGAGACGTACCAGACAAAGAACCCAGACCTGACATGATGGCACTCCCCGGGCCAGGCCTTAACTGCCTGCTACCAGGCTCTTTCTCCAGTCCAGAGAGTGGTGATGGACTCTGGGCATACAGTGCCCTCATGGCCTCTGCTTTTGTTGTGACTTTGCGGTTGCCCTGGGGGCTCTCGGGGACAGGTTTAGCAGTGAAGCCTTGTGAGGTAATGGAGGAAGCCGAGGCCTGCGATCCTGGAGTCCCTCTGTGGGACATGTAGGGGCTGAGAGGAGGTAATTCTCTCAGGCTTGTGGGCCCAGTCGGCTCTGGAGTCCTGAGCCTTTGAGGGACATCTACATGGGTGAGATACTGAACCTGCTCTCGCATGGGGCTGGGGGATCTCTTTTGTAGGGAAGAACCTCTTACTTGGGGGCTGGCAGGAGCCGTTGGGGAGAATTTGACAGACGATGATCTGTGAGTTAGGCCAGAGTTTTCTGTGTCCTGTCCTGACACCGTGCTAGGTGGTGTGGGGTTTGACCTTACATTGCTAAGAAGCTTAGGACTCTCCTTGGTCCTCTGAACACCGGCAACACTGCTTGACGCGACAGACACTGAGGTCCGTGGATGGGGCACAGGAGTGTGGTTGGTAAGAGTGGACCGGGCAGGTACTGGAGGGGTTTTGTTTCCAAGGTTCTGGCCCCTTGAGCTGCTGCTGCTGTTTTCACAAACAGATTCTTCTGTCATGGAGCTGTTTCTTCCATTGAGCATGTTTGGAAGAGGGGGCTGAGCAACAGGCTGTCTGCCAGATCCTGATGATGATGAGGCCTTAAGGACCAAGGAGTCCTGGAGATTCTTTGCAATGTTGTTAATTTTGGAGTCGCCTTCGCTTGAAAAAGACTGATGATTCCCGTTAAGGACACAATGAGCATCTGCAGAAGGGAGACAGAAACACTTGTGCATGAGAATTCCCATTGGATAAATAAGGAGGTCAAGCACACTTTAAAAGACAGTTGTAAAAACAGACATAAACAAACACACAGTGTGAAGGATCTGTCCTTCCCACTTTGTGTGTCATCTTTGACCTTTTGACATCTACCACACCTCAGGTCAGTGCTGTAGGACAAAGAGGGTCACCGTTAAAAGGAAAAAACACACATGCCCTAACATGTTGTTTCACACACACATTCACACATAGAGTCTCAACAACCCCCTTTAAATAGTGATAAAAGTCTTGGAGCCCGTGCTCTCTTGTATGAACCCAGCGATCGGGATGCTGTGCTCCTCACTTGTGTTATAATCCCACAGGGATCTGGAGCTGCTAAATATAAAAGCTGCAGCAGTCTACCTCATTCAGAGCAGATGAAATCAGGGCTAGGTCAGGAAAGAGTTGGTCAGACACACTAGGCAGGGTGTGGTGGCTCTTACTGTACAGTGAAGTCACTGACAGCCAAACCATTAAGGTCAGAGGAGAATGGCTTTTAAATATCATCAACACTACAAGGAAGCGGTTACCACAATTATATAACATCATATAAATGTAACTATAAACGGGGGAAAAAAGATCCAAAACCTGGTGGCAAAGATTATAACAATCCTTCGTCACAATAGGGTCACCCACTGAGCGAAAACCACAGATTTAAATGAACTAGATCACAATATAGGCCAAAGATAATTAGTTTTGAACAAGCCATTTCTACATCCTTTAAAGGATAATAATAACCAGTATCTAAACTGGAACGTGAGATATGGCAAACAAGAGCTGGCCAACTTTGTGTCAGATTTGAGAAGAACCAAACAAGTCATTCAGGTCTGAGCTTTGCATCAAATTATCTTAATGATCAAGTGTTTAAAGTCGTCTTTCATCGCGTTTACTGAATGTCATCTCAGAAACCATCAATGAGGATGTAGGCCTTGAAACATGCATTTTACATAACTGTTCACATACAGATTGATTACAATATGTCTTCCAAGCCAAGGAACAAAGCCTCACAATTCTCTTCAACTGAAATCATCAAATCGTACAACCTCTGTTTATAGCATTAGTGGGAATTTACAAACTTTTTAAATTTTTACATTAAGGTAGAAGGAACCCAAAGTGATTGTAAAACTTTGTTTGACTATTAACCCAAAGCATTTGCTCTACCCAGAATAGCTGCTGAGGAAACTGTGCAACCTTCATATACATAGTTGTCAGGGACCAGCTTATTTCTGGATCACAGGAATTGTTCAGTCTGAAGTTAGATCTTGCTTTATCATATTATATAAATATCAAAGCAGGGTCTTTACCATTAGGAAAAGTTTTTGTGGCGCTTAGTCCTTGGCTTCCTCCAGGCAGCATGCTCTTCATCCTCAGGGCCTCCTCTGGATGGTTGAAGCGGAAAAAGGCCGACTGACCAAAACACAGCATGCACCCTGCCAGGAGAGAAGACCATGGGGGTAGAAAGCTGTCAGTGATGTCCTGTTTCCCATTTTTAGAGAGGCAGAGTATTCACACCATGAATGTACTGCTAAAAAAACTGATTGTTGAGTGTCCAGTGTATTTTTCTCATAAACACAAACTCTAACTTCAACCATTCAACTATTTTCAATTAGAATTTGACACTAATTCAGAAGTTGTTTTTTTTTTTTATAGAAAAATTCCTATGTGTGCATAAAATGTCATGATACTGTCCTGTTTACTGTTGAACTGCATTCAACAAGCAATACAATAGGAGGTTTAAGTGTTATTTATTTTGACATGTCTTCACATTTGACATTCAGTCTGATACGTGTTATATAAGGAATACGGAGATCCAATCCCAACATCTGACACAGACGTGACAGACTTTGAGATTCAAAGTAATACAGTATCTACTAACACTGGCCATTGGAGTCTGTTAGAGACAACTTACGACCTTTAAACGTTTCCTTGTCATCTGATTCTTTGGGACTTCAGTGTAGTCATCCTCCTGAGCAGTAGGTAGTGTATCGACTGTTTAACTGAAATAAATTTACTGACTAATTTAACTCACATGTGATTAACCAGTAAGTGAAATCAACTTCTTCCTCTTCCCTGCATTTCCGGTGGTCTTCAGGAATGCCTGATATATTTCCCCGAAAGTCACACGCTGCAGTTTTGTTCCCAGTTATGGATATTCCACAGGGAGTTAAGTATTTATTTCCTCCTTCAAAGTAAAGTCAACATTGCTCCTTACGATATAAATGAGGCAGTTTCCTCCATTCCTGTGTTGTTTTTTTCAGCAGTTCATACTGTCCTTTAAATGAAGCATAGCCTGAAGTATTCTTGTTGAGCAGCTGCTACCTCCTCACACACTGGCTGATCACCCGGCTTCAAATGACATTCTGGTCTAGCTGCTGGCTTGGCTCCCATACAGAGGGGCCTGAGGGGGGCGGGACTGTTTTTTTGTGCGTGAGTATGCATGTTACTGGAAGGACATGGGACTGTTTTGCTATTGTGGAGCTAGACATTGTTTTTGTCCACTTTGCCTCCAATTAAGACGCTCAGCAGAACCTAGCTTATCCTCTAAAGGTTCTGTATTGTAAAAATGCAAATGCATTTTTTGTTTATTTGACAATACAACTGCGTGAGTTTTTTATAAGTAGACAAAATATGTACTACTATCCTATTCAACCACTAGTAATCATCTGGTTACATTTTTTTGTTTGTTTTTATACTGTCAAATACTACTCTGTCAAATACTATGAAGTCTTTGATATAAGATTCTGGATAAATAAGCTTTGACACCAACAACCATATTACTACAGTCATTTAAGGCTGTTACTGTGCTACCTTGTGTTAGGTGATAGGGTTTGGAGATGGGAAGGCCATCTACAGAGCACTGGTTTCCACATGGGTACAAGGTGATAATGCCTGACTGGTTCTCAATGTAGCAATGCTGTGCTGCGATGCCGGGGCCCTGCAGGGGGATATCTGTCGCTTCACTGCCCAGCGTGGTTCTCCCTGCAACAAGAGAATACATTTTCTCAGTATCAGTTACTGGACATCCATATGGACTTGTGAATACTTTTGAGAAGTATTCTTAGGTTGAGATTCAAAGCCGGTTGCTCAGAGGTCAAGGCCACAGGGGTGGAATCACAAATGGAGTCAGGTGTTACTCACTAGAGATCTCCGTAGCCTGGCATCTTGTCAACGGGAATTAATACAACCATCTACTATTTACTGTATTGTAATTTGATTAACAGTAATACTCCCTCACTGAATTAGTGCAAGAGATATACTGAACACAAACACATTTCTAATTTGATAGCAGAGATGAGATACAGCTCAAAGATAATCCCTGAAGGCTTTTTTCTTTGGCAGTACTGTCACACCCTCTCCTCTTTTTTCCTCTGCGGTTTCTCAGACTAGTGTGAGACAAATGGTGCAAGAATATCACAGACAAGGGTATGGTTCCAACTGTGGTATAGTATGAGAAACAACAAGAGGGTTAGAGGGTAATATGTCAGCAGTTTTCGTCAATTCATCACCAGTGACAGGTTGCGCCACTTACTTATTAAAGAACCACTTACTTGTTTAGAATAATATGCATATGAAAGTGTCTATGCTTCTTATGTTGCTAAGAATAACACAGATTACAGATCCTAAAGTGAGCACAGAGATGTCTGAGCTGGTATAAACTGTAGTTTGCCATGGAGATTAAAACTATGTGGAGTCTTCTGATCTTGTAGCACCTCTTAAAGTAATAGTCAACTTAAAAAAGTAATGATGGAGCATTTAATAAGCTGTTTTTGAGGTTTCAGAGGTCCCATTCATTCATTCAGCACATGACAACATCTATAAAATAAGTAGTGCATAACTATTGCATTTGATGAAACTTGATTTGACTTTAAATTAGAATTCCATGATCAGCAAAAGCTATATTTCCATTTTGATGAAGCCAATACTGTTTAATACCCACTCATTCTGCCAACATACAATCATACACTCAGAAACCACACACACACACACACACACACACACACACACACACACACACAACCACACACAACCACACACACACACACACACACACACACAAACACAGGTCTTCACCTTCCAGCAGTGGGAGCAAAGTGATGGCTGTGCTCAGACGTCCACTTCCCAAACTAACCAGGTGGGGGCGCTCTGCCTGGACTTTTAGGGACTTGCCTGTCTCAATCAGGTCTAAAGGGGTGCTCTGTGAAAACAAAACGATTAAAAGAAGTCATTACATCATATTGAAAGCATATACATCCTGTAAGGCAGGGCACTCAAGGACTGAGGCATATATGTGTATATATATATATATATATATATATATATATATATATATATATATATGTATATATATATATATATATATATATATACATAGTAGATTATATTTCCCACATTAGTGAAAATTTGATGTATGAACAGCTAAACAACAAAGCATAAATATTAATATGTTCAAAAAAGAAGTCCAGTGTATGTACTTGATTGAAATTGTGCCACAGGCCTTAACTCAAATGTGTCTCTTCTTTGCAGTTTAATAAGACACATTATAATAAATGTAAATCAACACTATCAAGACCAGAAACATTTACTCCAGAAGTTTTTGAGATGCCTGCATCTACAGTGTTTGTCCCATGGTCAGTAATATGCACTTGCTAAATTCTATGATCCTGGAAACAGCCTCATGTACAATCGGAAACAAAACATAAAAATAAATAAATATAACAATTGTTACATTTAAAAGATGTAGAATTAACATATACTGTGAACAGAAACGGAGTTAAGCCCATTCTTGCAACAAACACTGATTGCCAGATTCATTTGATTTGCTTGGAAGCTGGTTTGCTGCTAAAATATGACTTTGTAAATTCTTAAAACAATCTTACATTCTTACAAAAATCATTCAGTTCCCCAATATGTTGAATAATAACCAAATAGAAATGAAGAAATGAAGTCAGTTACACTTGATTTAACATTCAGTTGTATTGGCTTTAAACAGTCACTGGCCGTGAAGTAACTGTCTCACCTGTAAGACCTGGTGCGTCTGTCGTCCCTGTTCCACTTTATTCCTGCTCATTCGGTCCATCTCAGCTAGACTGTCAGAATTATCTGACACATGAAGATCCTGAAGCAAATGCACATATACAAGGAGAGAGAGAGAGAGAGAAGAGCAGGGGTTGAATGGGAGTGCTACTACAGTTGTACTACAATGGGAACAGTGCCTTCCTTAGAAACCCTGCTGCCCCAGTTATAAGCCCATGTGACCAAACCATTATACTGGGTAACTGTGTCTCCAGAACTAGCCAGACAAAACGATCCATCAAGAAAGCTGGCACTGATGTAAGAGAGATTACTGTCATTTAACGTGTTGGAGGCAGGAGGCAGGTATTTGACAAAAAGCCTGGCAATAGCAGCCTGATATTATGTGTATATCATCACTAATGTGTTTTTGAGATGCAGCAGAAGGTGCAAATGATCTCTACAGGTGCCTCACACATAAGGGGTCACAACACTGCCTCCTGTGTACATGATGATTCACTGTGACTCACTCAACAATCCTACAAACACAGACACGCTCCATGTTTGCGGACAGATGCTGCAGATTAGATCCAGCTGTCTGCTCATCGGGCTCACATCAAACGAGGGAGAAACAACAGTCTGCCAGGACCAGACATTCCCAAACAATCGCACACAGACACATAAGCGGTCCAGATGACTCACCATATTTTTTTGCTCAAAGCTGCTATACGCGTCCTTCACTATCGCCCACATGAGCTGCTTGTCCTGGTAACAATTTAGCACAGCCCAAGTGTTCCAAGAAAAACTGAAATAGAAAATCGCCTACTATCTAGTGTCTGTTTGGTCTAACCTAAACCAATGGGAATTTTAAAGGGCGTCATGTTCTGATGTGTAAATTGTAGAGGAGATCTCTCAACTCTAAGGATCTGGCAATTTCAAGATATTATGAAGGGGTGGAAGACGAATTAAGGAAATAACCAAAATAAAGTGTCTCAGTAAGATGTTGGGCCACCTTGAGCCTCCAGAGCAGCTTTAAAGGTTTTTAGCAGAGAGTTTCTGAAACCCTACTGCAGGGATGGAAAACCATCAGCACTGTCAGTCAAAAGGTCTCCCAGAGGTCTCGGTCCCATAGGTGTTCAACTGGGCTGAGATCTATTGACTTTGAAGGCAATAGCATAAGATTCAGATCCTTTTCATACTCATCAGGGCATTCAAGTGTTATCTCCTGTCCTGTGTTTCTCATTTATTCTGTTTTGTTTTTTTTTTCCCTTTAATTTCTCACGGGTCACAATATCAGGGAAAAAAGGGCCATATCAACCCATTCGCACACCAAAACACGACTATTTCATCAAAAGCATCTGCAAAACCACCCGAGGCTGTCATGCTCCGAGTCCGGACCGGGCTGTTCGAGACAACGGGGTTTTCGATCCGTGTCTGATGTCACCGCAGATGAGGCTGCGGGTGAAACCGCACGGATCCGACAATCACATCCAGTGTACGAGCCTCTGTGCGTGTGTGTGTGTGTGTGTGTGTGTGTGTGTGTGTGTGTGTGTGTGTGGACCCAGTAACGCGGAGAACAGACCGTCCTCTCTGCTCACGCTGACACCGGACCCCTCACGCCTCTGCCGTCAGCCCACTGGCTGTCAACACTGGCCCCCATTCAGCCACGCACTCAGACGCAGGACAGGAGAGTGGGCAGGGTGATGTGTCTCTGTCTGTCTGACTCACACACACAAACACACACACAAACACACACACACACACACAACACACGCACAACACACATGTGCCCCAGCTCCCGCAAGCCACAGTGATTTAACGTACACGCCCAGACTGGAGAATAGTTTTAATGCCTGAAAACGCTGGGCCTTCAGCTGTAACGTGTCATTATGGAGGCAGTTATGCCCTTCAGCGTCGCCACGGGCTTCTGAAAATAGACACTGCCAGCCACACAGTCTGGGCTGCTGCTTTTAAAGAGGAATGACTTCTGCTGCGAATGCTGACAAAACGCAGAACAATTTTTTACTTATTTACTTTTACTTTTTACTGATTAACGAAATGAAAGAGAGTGACGTTTTACGAGGGACGATAATAAAATCAGGCAGGAAAAGCACAACGGCAATGGCAAACTCAGTCAACAGTTTTGCTTAGTTTACTGGCAGACGTGCAGCTCTTACCATTTCTTTCCTCTCACAGAGTCCAGAAAACAACTAGATCCATGACTTTTTCTGGAGATTGTTAATCCATAGAGCAGTTTCCACATTATTGTTTATGTCTCGCTCCTAGCTTTTTTCATTCACCCACTGAGCTCCTCTGGTATTTCCCTCCTCCCAACCCCTTCTCCTCCCCATCCCGGTGCAGAGTTACATCCCTGACACCCAGCATCGGCACTGCCCTCCACCAAGACGTGGTCTTTCTTCTGACTAAACTTCCTTTTTTTTTTTTTGGACTTCCTTTCTCTTTTTCAGAAAAAAGACCCACGAGTATAGCACTTCACTCTAACACTGAGCTCCAGTGTAAAACAGTCAGGGGATGTGTCGAGTCAAAATTCGGATCCTCCGCAGAGAGTCCTTCAGATGTATTCACTCCTACAGGATTTCCGTTTGATTGAAAGTTCAGATGGACCACACAAAAGTATCAGAGGGGGCTTGAAACCAAACCCTGCGATGCTCTGCGTCTCCTCACCATTGTCTATTTGTAAACCAGGTGTTAACAGTCTGATCCAACACATGGTGGAGCAGGGATGGAAAAGACCTCTTGTCCTCTGACTTCCTGCTAAAAGCTCTGTCCAACTGACGCAACAAAACTGTAAAGAGGGTATTTCCACTCTGGAAAACTGTTGAATAACAATTTCAGATGATATGACTGAGCACGGTGAATAATAATGTGTCCACTGTTCTTGACACATCAGCAACCATTGGATGGCGAGATACTGTGTTCCAGAGGAAGCGAGTGGAACATGTGCGCCGTCTTTTCAGATCTCCCACAGGAACTATTTGGCTTAGAGACGGAGAGAGGGAGAGTGAAAGAGAGTGGGAGAAAGACTCCACTATTGATCTCACAAGGCTTTTCCCATGGTCAGGGGGCCAGAGAGGAGAGATGGAGGAAATGAAGCAGATGATGAGTCACTGAGGAAAATAAAAACAAACAAACAGAGGCAGCTAAGTAACCAGATGTGCTCGAAGTGCAGTCTGCAGCGGAGGCTGATGTTGGGAGTCAGTTGCCCTCGGCAGTGATGAAGAAATCACAGCTAAGAAGATGAAAAATTGCTGAATGTCCTTTGAAAAGTGGTTTTGACTGTAGATTAGTCACTATAGCTGTCTATCAAGCAACTGTGCCGCTGTAGCAGATGAAAGGGATTATTAAAAACAAAGTCACTCCTTATTTACTAAAATGAAGTAATGTGTGAAAGATATTATTCAGAAAATGGTTTTGGCTCATTAGCTTTGAAATGTTCTCAAATATGAAAATTGTGAGCTTTGTTGTTGCTGCTGTGTTTCATCTTATGTTATCTCAATGAATTGGAGCGTGCAGCTTCAAAGTAAGAAAGTCTGAAAGGATGTTGCTCTTTACCAGTCAGGCATCATTGTTATAAAGATTTTGACTTATACCACTAAAAACAGAGAGATTTGGAAAATTTGTTCTTTAAAGAATTTTTACAACAAACAAGTCCAAGGCCAAATTGTATGATGCCCTGAAACTGACAAAATGTAGAAAAAGTTATCTGAAAAGAGAAAATTTTATATCAACTTTATATCTCATTTGACACTCCAGTCCAATTATTTAACAAAAAAAAATTGTTGAGTTATGTATTTTTCTTTTCTGATAATCTAAATTTTGTCGGTTTCAGGGCTCCATACAATACAACTTGCGGCCATTTATGTTTATCCCTGTTTATCCCTGTGTGAGTAATGTGCTCCAATTATCAAGATTTTGATTTCCTGTAATTTTTTTTATCTATGTATTCAATCAAGACTCATCTGATGAATGTTTACTACAGTTATCAGACAGTGTTGCAGATAGAAAGAATGAATTTATTCTTGTGATATTCCTTGTTATTTAAATGAAAGGAATAGTTTGAAAGTTACAAAAAACACAAATGCTTCAGCTCAATAAGTTTTAATAAACTGATGAGGTAATGTATCAGTCCAACAGGTTGTGAGTGCTGTGGGAGAATGATTAAAGAAAAAACTAAACTTTTTTAAATCTCAGTATTATTTATCATATATCTTTACACTACTGTAAAATTTGCCAGCTCCAGCGTTACAGTCTGTATTTACTGATCGCACCAGTGTTAGGATTTCTTATGGCTCTTGAAATATTTGCCTGGTGGGAGGTCCGGATTGGTGAGCTTGTGTGTCCTGCAGTGACACACTGCTATGCATTCTCTAAACTAACTTATGGAGCAGATGTGTACAGGTTCCTGCAGGAAGTCTGGACGTGACACAAGAGTAGACAGATGAAAGAATGAAAGAAAGCTATAACTGTGACAGTGCTGTCTCAGTCTCAGACTTAGGAGACTTAAAAAAGAAAGCTTGATTTACGCACCTGAAGGATGTGTTGGAGGCTGATGCGAAAAAGTTATTTTGTCACCTTTCTTCTTGTATGAATTCACATAACACAGTCGTCCTTCCCCCGAACCAAGCCTGTCAAGAAGTACTGCCTCCCAGGCCATACACAAATCCTGCCTCTGAAACCGACAGACAAAAATATCACCTTTGCCCCAACTTTAGCCTTAACTTAAACACAACTGTTTGAGTGGTGGGGCTTGTTGCGATGGTACACCGGCTTGAAGGAATGCTGCATGAGACGCTCAACACAGGCCAAAAAAATACCCTAATCTCGAAGGGGGAGTGATAAAAGACTGACTCACAGGTGGCCTAGACAGATTAATATCACCTTCAACACAGACCCAGATTGTTGCAGGGCACTGTGATATATCATGGCCTCTTGAGTCTGCAACATTGTCAAAACAAAAACTGCCGGCTTATACAGCAATAAATTAACAATGTTTACACATGAATACCATCTGAATTATCTGATTCTCTCTGCTCGTATAGCATCCATATTTTCATAATTTGCAACTATCATCCCACATTACAGAAATTAATGTGAAGCCAAATGCACGACCCCAGACAAACCAGAATGAACAAAAAAAGAACAACAGGAAGCTGCTGATATTCCCCAAACCTTTCCTTTTAGTTTCCCACCAAACAGATGTACCGTTTCCTTTGATAACATCTCTCCACTTGCTCTCATAACTTATCAACATGTGCAAGACAATACACATTAGAAGGTAAAAGCAGACATATCTACATGTTAACAAGTTATAATCATTAAGTATATTATCTCTGTTTTCCCCTGTCACAGAGAAATGTATCATATCTGAAGGTTTCTGGCATTTTACAGTTAAAATTACACTCACCCAGGCACAAGCGCACCTCACACTTCTGTTGAGGGAAATGCCTCATCAGCTTGTTATTCCCACAAAGTACATTACTGGATGCATGAGCCCCAGAGTCAGCCCGATCTCATACATACACAGAGTCAGCTGGGTTTGGCTTCTAATCTCTTACTCTGAATCCCGGATGACTTCCACCTGCTCCCACTGCTCTGTAATAGCTATTTCATTGCTGGATGTGCTCAAAGACGTCGATAAATGATTAAAACAATGATAATGAAAGTATGTAAACTCTCTCACACGCAGTGCATAGTGAGTGGGAACTAACTGGGTCATACCGGGCTGAAAACCATGATCATAAACTGCCACAATAGCCCCATTATCTCCTTCTCTCTCTCTGCAACACACTCACAAACCATCAGGCAAATTTTTTTGTTTCTCATTACCCAGGCTGGATGGGAACATCTTCTTGTCTGTCGGTCCAAAGATTAAAAACACCAGAGATGTGGCATTATCCCAACTCTCCATGAGAAAAGTCTTCCAGTTCTCTTCTTGAGGATGGAAATATGCTGTCAGTTCTTGACTGCTTTTGTGCTGTTGAGTTATTTTCATGGTGAAACATCCAGCAAATCTACATACATCTTTCCGTCAGGTCCATCCCTTTTTCCCCACCCTCTTTCTCTCACCTCTTATCATTCCTTTCTCTCTTTTATTTGAATCAGCCCACTCAGTATCTCTACACTGATTCTCAAGGGGCAGATAAAACATGGGAAAAGTGTGATCAGGATGAGTTTACTTCAGAGTCATTAAGGATTAGAGAGTCATAGGCAACATTTTCTGCAAATTGACAGAAGCAACAAGTCACAATTTCTGTGACTTGACATCTCTGCCTCTTGCATAAAATCACAGAAATACGAAACAGCCACAAACAAAGCCAAGGTAACCTGTGAAAAATAGTAGCTCTGTTTGCTTTTCTTGGTCACAAACAGCTGAGAAAAGCGACAGGGGTAAATTCGGAGCCTTAGACAGAGTGCCAATCAGGAAATTATGGTTATCACAGCCAATGGACACTTTAGTTTTTCCTCTCAGGCTGGAATTTTTAGCCTGGCTGTTGGTATTGGACACGTTGTCAAGGCCTAAGTAAATTGGTTCAGCCTGTCCTGGGTTCAGTTCAAACTTATTGCGTCATTTTGTTTTTGCAACTAACAAAACACTCAAAGCAGACAGAAATATATGCATGCTCTCCTCTGGCGGAAAGGTTATGGATGATATTAGCTGCACATCTGAGATATGATGAGTAAACAAGTGATTGGCACCACAGCTGATATATGACTAAATCTTCTACGGATCCCACACATAGAATTATTACATTTGACTGCTGGAAGGAATGATGGCTTCTCTAGACAGCGTTCTAAATATTTTACTTTGGACATGTTATTGATGATGACTCCCAGTCTCTCACTTCCAGCAGGAAACCTTTTCATCAATCTCGGCCTGGGAATATGGTGAGGGTGCACGAGATGAACATCTGTTAGAACAATATTCGGATTGAACCGTCAACGATTTTTACTAAATGGAAACATACATGGGCATAACACACATATATCCCAGATTTTCACGCGGGAAACACCTGACACCTGGTGGCAAAGTCAGTGAAGTGCACTTCCATCATAATGATTACCATGATGGCTCTGACATGTTTTATTTTCTGATTATGTTGTTTCTGCTACATGGTAAAACTATGATATAAAATAAACTGTATTTGTAATATTTAATGAGACATTTCTCATGAAAAATCAAACAAGGTATTTTGCAGAAACCATGTATTGTTGCAGTGATGGGTAGGTCTATCTGAAACCACCTCAGTATTGCTGTTTCATTGCCTCTCCCTGCATGCTGAATCAGCAATCAGTTGCAACTAGTAGATGGGTCTTGAGTCCAGTCATAAAACTTTTGTAGCTGTCTGGCAAGGTATCAGAGACTTTTACTTTCCATTATACAACCTAATGTGCAATACTGACATGGCTTGTATGGTGGACAGGTTTTTCTTTACAGCTTAGGTTTCATCTGGCCATCTGAGGTTTTTGTAATTGAGAGAATATTGGAATTTGTAATTGAGGATTAAAAAAATTTTTTTTCACAATGATGTGTATTTGTACAAATGACATATATTTGATCAGATGTCACTGTGCTCATGCTAGTAAACTGGCTGCGGTTGTTTCCGCACATGTAACAGACAAACACCTGGAGCCTCAAGCAGAAAGAACCGTTAGTATGTTATGCAGGCTTTAACCACACAGATGCACAACACACAATTCAGGGCATTTGAATACCTGGAGAAAACGGTTTTAAACTATAAAACCCCAGAGATGGTGTGCAAAACGACTTGCTCAAACTCTAAAAATGGGTTTAGACATTAACATATACTTAGTTTTCACTGCCACTAGTGTATCTACCTAAATCAAATTTAGGTTAATACAACAGCCCTGCACTAAATCAGCCTCACGAGGGTTACGTTTCAGTCTTTGTTAAAGCTGTTGTATAAAGGCAATGATTGAATATAAGTCATTTTGGACACCTGGTTTGCCTGTATTTAGTACAGACATTGATTGTCTAATATTTTATCTATCCTAAGATTAAAAAAGAAAAAATACACTCCTAATAGGTTCAACAAATATTGAACATTATGACCAGTATTGAAGGTGGAACTTGTTATAGCCAGATGCACTAAAACTGGGAACCTGATTCAGATTATGCCTATATCAGGAGTCTAAACTCTTACTAAGCTTTCAGTTTGCACTTTAGTGTTTAAATTGCCATGTATTACAGGGTTTTTTCACATTCCTAAGATAAAAGTAAGGCACTTCAACCCATGCATAAAAATGCATAGTCATGCTAGAAAGAACCACATGAACAGCAACCTGCAGGTCGTGTTGCAGGATTTTTTTCTTTGAACCAGCCCTGCATGTTATATGGAGGCATGAGCTTTTCCCTAGACGTGCAATGGCCCTGCTGAGTGAACTCCAGTGCATAACATTAGTGTAAAGCTAGTTAGGTACCAGGAACCGAAACCAGGCATTAGAATGATCACGGAGTTGTGGGCCATCAAGGCCAGTCAGCTAAAACAACCCCCACTGCTAGTGACAAGAAAACTTCCTTCACAAAATTAGCAGATAGCTTAACCTAACATCACAACAAAACGGTAGCTACCACCTTTACAAACCAAGCGTTTATTAAATTAAACAAACAAAAAAAAAAAAAAATCATGCGAAAGTGCGACAAGACATCAATTGACAGGAAAATTGCTCTTTCAATGGAGTGGGTGGCCCTTAAAAGGGCCTTTGGATTGAAAGTTATTAGCCTGCGAGCTAATACTCCTGAGACTGGGACGAGGCCTTCTTTCCCGCCTTGCCGGAGCTCGGAGCAGACTGTCCGGTCTTCTTGGGCAGGAGCACGGCCTGGATGTTGGGCAGGACGCCGCCCTGGGCGATGGTGACCCCGCCGAGCAGCTTGTTCAGCTCCTCGTCGTTGCGGACGGCCAGCTGCAAGTGACGGGGGATGATGCGGGTCTTCTTGTTGTCCCTGGCGGCGTTGCCGGCCAACTCCAGGATCTCGGCGGTGAGGTACTCCAGCACGGCGGCCAGGTACACCGGGGCCCCGGCGCCCACCCTCTCGGCATAGTTACCCTTGCGGAGGAGGCGGTGGACGCGGCCGACGGGGAACTGCAGGCCGGCGCGGGAGCTGCGGGTCTTGGCCTTGGCGCGGGCCTTCGCTCCGGTTTTTCCTCTTCCAGACATTGTTGTTTATTAAGAGTCTCTCACAAAAAAGAAAATCCTGCAATGGGAGGACTGTGGACACACAACCTGGATATAAACCCCACGCGTTGTCCCGCCCTAACACGCGATTGGCGTTCGGAACGAAAATGGCGAAATGTGATTGGCCGTGAGAGGTGAAACGGAAGAGGAAGTCGGCGGCTACGGGTGTGACGGCTCCGGTCTCCGACCAATCGCGACGGGGCGTGACGAAGGAAGCGAAGGCGATTGGCTGTCGTTCTCCCTGCTCGCTGCGACGTCACGTAAAAGAGGCGGGACATAGAAGACCAATCCGACGTCTTCCCTCCAGCTTCAAAGTTTTTGGCGCGTTGGCAAAAATATGCAGTGAAACTAATCAGTAACGCAGCACACGTGAAGGTGCATTTAAGTTAATCGATTAAGCGTGACTCTGTTCAGTCATTTAAGGATTTTGCATATCTTGGCCTGTGCAAATAGGAGGATACACTAGTTTATATGACAACAGGTACTGAAGAGCTAAAAAGTAATTCTACTGCCTTTTAAAGAATTACATTTTAAAGGCTCAAGTTTATATTTATACTTTAAAACAAAGGGCCTCAGGGTGACTGGAAAATGCATCACACCCCCTAAAATAATAAATGGAATAGCTAAAAGTAATCCGGAGTCAGGCACAAACTAAGGGAGCTTCAAAAATAATTTATTTGCAATAAATTAAACATTTTAAATATAACAGAAATTATACACGTCTTCAATTTTGCAGCCACTTCCTCTTTCACATTCCAGCCACATGTGTAATCTGCCTTTAGACAATGAAGTGGCTTTGTTTCTTCAGCATTTTGAATTGGTTGTTATTTTGTAAAGCATATGGTAGATTTACATTGGAGTCCTTTTAACAGCTATTCTTTTATTGATGATAGTAAAGTATATCAAAGTGATTTAATTTGATTGATCTAAAGTCCCATCATTAATGCAGTTAGTTAAAAGATTTTTAATTTTCTCTGACAAAACACAAATGGCCAAAAATGTATTTACATTTTTACATACCGGTTCTGTTTGCCTTTGAAGGATGCAGCGGGTTTCCTCATATCTCAGGTTGCTAGCAGCAATTTAATTTCTAGCCCTGAGTGTGTCCAACCCATCAACTCGTAATATCCTGTAAAAGTTTTGAGACCAATATTGCATTGTTGCAATACTGTGACTCATGTGAGACTTCAAATCTTTAGAAAGAAATAGAATATGATAATGCTCCTAAATGTTACAGAATAGATTTGTTATGTTTAGATTATGATTATGAGCTGATCACGTGTCATTATTTCACACAACATACTGTGTGCAATCTTGCTGCACAGTAATGATAGTTATTGCAATAATAATAATATCCATATGAGCATCAACTGAAAATGTAATAATGTTCCTACATATATGATACAACATTGAACCACATTCTAAAACCAATGTATAAGCAATTATGAATGGACATTACAGCTAGATTAAGACTGATACTTGTTAACTTCAACTTTGTGTTGAAAATTACTTTTACATGGAAAAAACACAGCAATAGTAATCTCTAGTTTACATTATAATGCAACCATGATGACTTGGTGTTTTGGGAGTAAAATAAATAGCACTTTTTCTGATGAGAACCACATAATAATAAATTATCATTATACAACCTAGGAAATTTGATTGTGCTGTTAAAAACAAAGAAACAAACAAACTCTAAATTCCAAAGTGCAACCAAAAATGTTAAACTGGCATTTTATGCCTTTATGGTTTAAGAGCATTTCCACAATCTGTTACAATAATACAGTGTGAGTTCAAACAGGGCACACGGCCTTTCACTGTGGTTTTTCCCCTCTCCTTACTGAGCAGCAGATTTTTCCTTGAAAGGAAGAGATTTCATAATCAAATTTAAACCTCTGAGATGTGATTGAAAATGATGTCTGTCCTGAAGGTGCAATCATTGTCTTCAGAGGAAAGCCATCCCAGAAGTATCCTCCTTCCATCATGTACAGGTGATAACCCGCCTGGGGTGTTCAGCCTGTCATTGGTTCTGTTGTTCTTCTGCAGTAACAACACAGGCCTTATGACAATCATAACAAGTCCAGCTGACCCATGTCCTACCCTAACAGTGATCATCAGTTATCCAGCGAGCTTGCTCCTCCGTTGGCTGCAGTGCTTTTGCCTTTTGATTTGCCTGATGAGCGGAAAGAGAAGCGTTTGATGAGACGCCGGGAGAAGCTGCCAGACTTGTTACGGCTGCTGGTTGCAGCAGCAGCAAAGTTATTGCCCATGTTGGAGAGGTCTTCATGGGATTGGCTGAGACAGGACTCCTTCTGTCGATGTCGTCTGCGGAAGAACAGCTTTGTCCCGCTCTGCAGAAAGCCAACTGCAGGAAGCAGACAGATCGATCACTCAACATCTAGTTTTATTAATTAATGCACTGATTTCATGCAATAGCTCCCTTAACAAATAATCATTGATTTCTTAGTTGTAGTTCTGATATAACGTAATGGTATAAAACATTTCTCTGTATGTGAAATATACTGTTGTGTTTGATAGAATAGCAGTGACTTATGAAAATGAAAATAAAACCCTTCTTAAATGGACAAAAATAATCTATATTGATTCCTTACTACATGCTTAAATTAAGAGAAGAGAAGGAGAAACATGCAATCCTACAGTTTGCAAAAACAATATCTGAATTTTCTGAATAATGTGTTTACATTTAGCTCAAGACTTTACCGAACAGTGTGACTGGAAACTGAACCTCTACCTCTGATGATTTTAGTGCACAAACCAAACTGCAAACTATGATGACATGTTAGTGTTACCTTTGTGATCCTTTAGGCTGCGGGTTTCCAAGGCACCAGTGGAACCAGTATCTGATTCAACATCGTCCACAGATGGACGCTCCGACACGTCGGAGGGTGTGGTTTCATCTGGGTCCTGGTGAGGCCCCGCCCCAAAATGGATGCCATGCATGGCTGCGTCCATGGCTGCAGCGTAGCCGCTCGATAATGCACAGTCATCCTCCGAGAGTGGAACCTGATTGGTTTTATATACTGCATTAATTTATGTCCTTTTAAAAGTGATAGCACAATCAATAAAGGACAAAGGAGGAGTAACAGAAGTGTGCAACCATTTATTGGAACCTAAAAGGCTTCTTAAGATGAACACAATGTTATGACTTCATTATTTTGAAACACGCACTTATTCATCAGCATAAGACTTTCAATGTGACGACCCGCACATTTCAGTTTTGTGTTTGGTTTCAGCCTCTGGAGCTGAATACATCTCTACAAGCTTTCAGGCCCAAATCAGGTCAGAGGATTCTCAATCTGCTATAATATGATCCTACAGGGGGCTGTGACTGTGGACTAAATTTAGATCCAACTAATTTTGCCTGGTTCCATTCATTGTACTTTGATTCGTTAAAAATAGATTTGTTAATGACTTGTGTACTAAGAGAGAAGTTTGGTAAAAAAACAAACAAACCTAAATCAA
Organism: Istiophorus platypterus; assembly: GCA_016859345.1. NCBI lineage: Eukaryota > Metazoa > Chordata > Actinopteri > Istiophoriformes > Istiophoridae > Istiophorus > Istiophorus platypterus. The sequence goes on from CM029129.1 coordinate 9,714,402, forward strand.
GTTGAAATATTATTTTCATCTAAAACAGCTGTGGAGGTAACTGATATCCCACTGATAAGTGCACAAATACTGAAATACTGAAAGTTTTCAAATGAAAACAATTGTACTTATATAAAACATACTATACTGTATATCTAAAAAAAGTAAAGAAGAATGGCTCGTTACTTTTTTGTTTTACCAGTGATGGGACAAATGCTATAAGCAACTGCATTTGACACAGTTTCCATTGTCTGACCTTGGACACACCCGAGATGATCAGTGTGCTCCTCTTTGTTGGTGTCTTCCGTGCTACTTTGGAGGCAGACTCCGTCAGCTGGCGAATGGCCGTCTCTGCAACAGGATCCAGGCCATTAGAGAGGCGGCTGCTCCCTGAGCAACACAAACATATAAATATGTCAAATATATGTAAAAATGTTAAACACTGTACAAATAAACTGTTATAGGATATACTTGTTAGAAAAATGTACACATTATTGAATTGATTTTTGCAGTTTCATTTTTGTCATTTCAAAAATATAGTTTAGCAGAAAACTCTAATGTATGAAACTAAAAAGAACAGTGTTTAATGTCCAAGAGAAATCCTATATATGGTTAACTATGTCTAACTTTTTCTAATGTGTTTATCAGACTTTTTTGTACTTTGCATTGTATAAGCAAGTGTACACCTGCTGTTAAGGGTTAAGGTTCTGAACAGGAGCCCCTGCAGAGAGTGTGCATGAAGAACTCTCTCTGAAAATTCCCATCTCGTGTTACACTGCTGCTTGTTGCTTATCCTGCTTTGTATCTCTTATGTAAAACAATGTCCGGCCTTTCGCTCTAGAACTCACTGCTGGGGTTGGGGCTGGTGTTGCCTCTGCCATCTGACAGGATGGTGGGTTTCTTCTCGGTCACCTCCACCTTGGACGGTGAACGCAAAGGGGAATCCCCTGAAAGCATCACAACCATTTTATGTCATCATTAATATTATGATAACAGGCTTTTATCTCACTTTCTGAACTTAGCCTGGAGCAATGTGATACTTTACTCTGCAAATTTACCTGGACTGCGTTCCAGTTTAAGTCGAGACTGAACGGTTGTGACAGTGGTGACAACCGTTCCATCTGGCATGATGGTTCTGTCCACGTCAACTTTCTTGGTGGGGGTGAGTGAGGAACGAAGTGCCAAAGCATTGTGGGAACTATGAGGCTCCTCTGTTTCCAGATACAGCAACTGGAAGAGCCAAACAACAAACTCCAACATTTAATGAGCTTTGACTTTTCATTTCACAAATAAAATGTGTAAAGGGGGTGAGCAAATTTTCAGACTTTATCAAACTCTATTAAAGAGTTGGGCATGCTATTTAAACTGACATTTAGACCTGCAGGGGCGATTTTAGGTGATTAGTAAATAAGTAAAACAGGTTGCAGGAGGGGTATAGGAGATGCAGTCTTCTCTCCTGTAGGTTATTTTTGCCTTTTTTGTTAGAGAACAATACAAAATGTACCAATATGAAATGCTAACCTACAGAGATAAAGCAAATGTTCCTGTTCTCTTTTAAGAAATATGTAGACAAAAAAAAGCAGCAGGTTGACTGCTGAAGAGGCAAGAAAGAGACCTGAGTCAGCTATTACAGTTGTGAAAATGGACTGTACCAGCTGTATACCAGCAGTAGAGTAAATCTTTGTTTCATTACAGCTTGCTTGATGGTAGATGATAAACCGTGATGTTAATTATTCAGTTTAAAAAACATGGGAATGGCTTTTACACACTTTTCTATAAATTTTAGTGATGACTACATCTTGTCACTCACTTCTGCTGTGATAGTAGCATTTGGTGCCAAGCCATGGCCGGGGCTTATTGACAGCATATGTTGTCCAGTGGGAACCTTGCACTGGAGGTCCAAGGTGATGGAGGCATGACCTGGCAGGTATTCTACCAAACAAAGAAGAAAGTCTCAACATGTTGTAGAAACGGTATGGAAGTCCCTTTAATATACTGCAGATCTGAAGCCACCACAGGAGCATCGCCTGACATTTTATACATCTTAAAACACCAAAAAAGACAATTGCACTGAGCCTGCCAGCAGTGCATTCTCAGCATTGATTTTGCTTAAGCAGTCTAAACATTCCTGCTGATCAGGTTTCTGAATGGTAGCCAACAGTAAATTGCTATCAAGCAATGACTTACGTTCCTTTTTGCCATTCCGCTCCAGAAGCCTAACTCTTAGCTCTTTGGTTTCTTGGCCCAGCTCCCTTCAAAAGTGAGAAAGCAGCTGCTTTAGAATTAAAATGAAACTCCTGTTTGCAAACATACATTACTTGGAATAATGTGACTTTTTCAGTCAGCTAGTTTTTCCTTTGATTATGGCATTGATGCAAACAATCACAAAACATTAAGAGCAATTTGACATCTCAGATATCGTCTTACAGAGTAATTTCTTCATTCCACTCCAGTGGGGTGTTGGGGTTGTTTGGCACAGATAGGAAGCAGGTTGTTCTCTCTGTGGAGGGTTGGTCCAGGCTCAGGACACAACACAGCTCCTCTGATCTAGACCACTGACCTACAAATACACAGCAACACAGTGAGTCCTTGGCAATCAGTAGGAACTTGGATGGAAATGATCTGACGCTGAAGGAAAATATCTGACCTTTACTCAAGGTCGCCCTGAGCTGCCGGAGCTGTAGTTGTCGGATCAAGACACTCTGGGCCACAGAGTTCAATCCCACCGACGGATGGTCCATGGTGACCTGGGAGCGTTGAGAAAAAGATTGCGGATCTCAATAGCAAAATCAGTTAAAACATGGGACCTATCATGCAGCATCTAGCCATAGTAATTTATTTATGTCAGAAAACAGGTCCTACTTTTTTTTCCTCATTTCTTCAAAGTTTGCTAAAAACACCCATATCTCACCGAAGGACTGGAAGCACAAGTCTTGAGATTGAGGACCATGGCTGGCTGAGTGCTGAACAGAGTGTCCTCTATTAGCCCCTTAATCATGGCCAGGTCTACCTCAATCTCGTTGTCCTAAGAAGAAAAAGAAGCAATTGATTACTCTCTAATGATAAACAAGTATGTGTTGTAGCAAAGGAGGCCAGAAAACTGAAATAGATACAAACGTTTAATACATTTTATGCTTGATGAGATCAATCTTCTAATAACACACACACAGAACACAAATAAAGTGATGGTTTACTGCTGCTTTAATCTAGAAACCACTTAGTTTGTTCAAAAGTCAATCCCACAAGTTAGAATTTTTATATCCTTGTTTTCCAGATCCAGTAAGCATGCATGAAATTTCTTTTTCTCAACATTAGTTTTTTTCCTTTTGACTTTGTCGCTGTCTTAGACAAAAGACATAAAATGTCAGGCACATTTATGTAACATTCAAGAGCAGCATTTCCTTCATGACTCACGATGATTTTTATAGGGTGACTCACATGCATTACACTACATGCTGACTGAGACTTATGAAGAGAATTTGACAGAAAACCTGAGCACAGTCCCAGAGAGATTTGCACAATCTTTATTTTCTTTATTTTAAAGTTTTTTAAAAGAAATTTATGGAATCATGTCAGATGTTCTCACCTGTCTCTGTAGCTTGCATGGAGACACGGTTAGAGAAAATGATGGCTGCTCGGAAAGAGTCCAGGACATCAGCACGCCCTCATCCTCCATCTCTTCCAGACACACCACAACCTGATGGCCAACAGGCTTGCAGTTATGATGGATTATTTTCAAATTAATAAAGAATTAATTTTGATATTTTAGTACTAACAAGGCCTCTTCCTCTATAATGTATTGTAGAAGCCTATGCTTGCTTCTGCACTACATTTTTCATTATAAAACACCAGGTAACATTTGGCAAAAAAAAAAAAACAAAAACAAAAGAAAAGAAGAAAGAAAACAGTAGGGCTATTTATGATGCATAACATTTATAGTGCATTCAGAAAGCATTCAGACCCCTTGACTTTTTTCATATTTTGTTATGTTGCACCCTAATGCTAAAATAATTTAAATTCAATTTCCATTATCAGCATACACCCAAAGCAAAAACGGAATTTTGGAAATTTCTGCATTAAAAAGTCATTAAAAAGGAAAAACTAAAATATCAAGTATTGAGAGCCTTTACTCAGTGCTTATTTGAAGCACCCTTGACAGCAATTACAGCTTTGCATACCTGTGTGATGACTGTGAGTAACCTACAATACTATTCTGTTCACACTAGCTTCATACAGCCAGTGCTCTGAGCTGCAAAGAACACCTCATCAGAGGAGTACAAACAGATCTCCTGGGCAGTGCTATGTGGGCTACTGAGCTCATATATTCAAGAGAATCCCACATGCAGGCCAGCACTGCTTTTTGCTGCCTGCTCTAACAATGGCTGTCATCTGTAGGCATTTCTTCTGCCTTTCCTCTCTGCAGAGCCTCTCACACTCTGTCAGGTTGGATGGGGACCTCCGGTAGACAGCCATTTTCAGGTGTCTCCCGAGATTTTCGATTGGGTTCATGTCAGGGTTCTAGCTGGGCAACTGCTGGACAGTCACAGAGTCATTGTCCTGCTCAAAGGTGAACCTTGTGTCTTTCCAATCTTGTCCAATTAACTGAAAATGATTAACTCAAAGATGATCAAAACAAATGGGAAGCACTTTAGCTAAATTTCAAGTGTCATGGCAAAGGGTCTGAATTTTTATGTCTAATGTTCAGTTTTTAACTTTTTCATAAATTTGGGGTCTGAATTATTTTTCAATGGACTGTAGAAGATGCTTTATTCCAATGCAAAAAGATTTTTTTCTTTGCATTAGGCTTAACCCTAATGCAAACAAATGGAAATCCGTTCTGCCATAAATACCCTCCTCAGTGAGGTAAGGGAGAAAACAAACATCTCAAAGACACAAAGCAACAGTGATTTAAGGGAACAGGTTACTAGTTTTGTTAAATATTGTTGCAGTAACAACAATACCAGAATATAACTGAGGTTGCATTTAATGACAATGACAGTAAAGGCAGGATCACATGTGATTTTTCGTATAAATGTTGATGCTCTGACATTCTCATTTGTTCTAGAGGCCTGCTATAAAAAAAGCTGCAAATTACAAATATCCAGGTGTTGTGCTTTTGTACCTCTGTCACCATAGGTGCTATAGTGATTTGATAGGTGTCCATGGAAACAGCAGCAGGTGACTGCTGCGTGACTGTCACGGGAAAAGTCACGGTGTCCACCCAACATTTACAATGTAAAACCTGAAAAACAGGAAGAGGATGGCAAAGGACAATATTGAAACAGGACAAGACATGTTTTATGGATGTTTTTGTGACAGAAAGATTTGCTATTTACTAACAGTAACATTATTACATTATTCCGTCTCTTAGACTATAACTATCCATTTGTCTTCATCTGCAAATCATTACACACAGATATTTGGTCCAGGATTTTTTGTCATGCATTGTTGCAATTAAAATTCACTGGGAGACTGACTGATGATGTCAGCTTTGGATGTTAATCCCTGCTTTTATTACAGGTGCAATGAACATGGACCACAAAGATTACTTACCATTCGGTGTGCCGACTGGTCAGTGCAGGTCACACTATCTATTGCAGACGAAGCAGTTATCTGAAGACTGCTGTCAAAAGTGATCTGGATGGAGCTCTGGGAGAGAGAGAACAAGAAAAAAATCAATTAGTCAATTAGTAAATAAAACAGCAGCTGTATCATTTAAAATAAAATGCAAATTAAACAGAGATTTCATGAATTTTAGGCATGTTTGGTATCAAACATCAAAGAACTTCACTGCTCGTGGCTCAGAATGATTGAGGAATCAATCACTTGCATACATACAGTATTGATGGCATATTCATATGCACACATTCATCTCACAGTGTAATCCTTAAAAATTAAAATAACATTGGTGTGTATCCTTCTCATAGCAGAAACCGAAATGTTCCCTTAAGCAAAATTTGTAAGAGTCAGAGTTTTAATGAGTAATTACCATCTCGTGCCAAAGGTTCACTATAACATCATGAAAAGTCTGATGCAGAAAATGTACATGGATCGATAAGCAGATTCTTCTGAAAGCCATAATTGTTATTGTATCTACAATGCATGGCAAAGCACAAATATGATTTAAAGCCCAGGCAGCTCTGTGGATTTTAGCTCTTAGATGAATAGTGCCTGAAGATATTGGCTAAAAAAAACATTAGAAACATATGTTTTACCAAAGGGTGGTAAAGAATACATTTTTTAACATGAGCTTTTGCAACAATGAAGAAGTTTTATATCCTCTCTCATTCAACTGCACATGGTCCAGGCTGCTCAGACCTCACAACAGCATCCATTATGAAGACTGCATCAGTTAATGCTTAGTCAGGCTTACAGCAAGGCAGGCTTCCTTATATGCGGGTTGGACTTGGAAGATACCCCTAAAAAGAGGAACTAGCATCTCACTTTTAAGAAAAGATTAACTGGGGATGTGGAAAACACCAGTGGCCTACTATCACTGTGTGTATATATGTGTGTGTGTGTGTGTGTGTATTCCAGAGCATCTGTTACCCTGGATGGCTTTAACTGGCTCAGGAGATGCAAGTGAGAGAAAACAAATCCCCTATTGTCAGGGCATATGTTCCTCTGGGTCCAAGTCCAATCTCTATCAAACACAACAGTAGAGGTAGGGCAGAGGTGGGGGGATGATGTAACAAGGTTCGTGGTGTGTGTGTGTGTGTGTGTGTGTGTGTGTGTGTGTGTGTGTGTGTGTGTGTGTGTGTGTGTGTCTGGGTGTGTGTCTGGGTGTGTGTCTGTGTGTGTGTGTGTCTGTGTGTTCCGACCAGAAGGGCAGAAAGCCAATTGCGATGCTGCAAGCTTACGTAGGTTCCATGGACCAACACTGCAGTCACATGACTAGAGCGTACAACTGTCTGATTATTACCGTTGGCTGGAGCCTCTAAAACTGCTCAGTCACCCAACCACTCATTACATCCAAAGTGCAGCACAATGATGTAATGTGATGCAGGATAACCCATTAATCACAGAATTCTCATAGTGTGTCACTCTTACATGTGTATTACTAAGGTTTTGTGTCACTGCAGTCAAACACCACTGGCATCTTTGTAATTAGGCTAATTTATACTCAGTACATTGTTTTGGGCAAACACTCCTGAATGTCAGTGTTTTTGAGATCAATACATTCTGCAAAAAATTGTTATGATGAGAACAAAATACTTTTACACTTTCTTTTATTATTTTACCTTCATTAGACAGCTGGGAGTGGAGCTATAGACAGAAAATATGACAAGAGTATAGAGTTTGACATGCATCAAAGGTCCCTGGTCCCAGAATCAAACTTGAGACATTAAAAGTTCAATTATATGTTATGTGTCCTAACTTCTAGGCCTCTGGAAGCCACTCAGTATCAAATCTAAAAACCCTCAAGTCCTCAAGAACTTAATTTAAGACAAGGCATAGTGCAGATTTGCATTTTTTTTAATGTCAAAATCCATGACAAAAAGAAACTGACAGCTTCAGATTTTTTTGCAAATTACTTAAGGACACACAGCAGCACAGGCTTGCCAAGATGAGTCCATCAAAACCTTGCATTGCCCGAGAAAGATGGTTGATTCATCAGATTGTGGGACTGCTGATATAATTTCCTGCAAATAATCGCTCACTGAGCTAAGCCAAAATTCCAGCAACATATGTGTTAATGGGTTTCTAACAATGATAGATTAACAATTTGAAGTGTACATTCTTGGACATTTGGCCAGAATGCTGAAGTTATCACCCAATATTTATGTGTACCACGGCCCTAAAATATATAGCTGGAAAGTATTCTATTAAAGTAATAATTCCAATGAAGTACTTACTATTTCAATCTTCGAGGTAAAGCACAGAATATCTAAATGCCCATAAGTTTATGGTTTTCTATTCCTTCAAAGGTAGTTTACTTAGATATTTCACATGCATTGGCTTCATAGGCAGCCATCTGGTGCACTGTGGTGTTATGTATCCTCCTGGCAGAGGCCACTGAGCTCATTTTGTCATGCAGAGAGCAATGCCAGGAGCATAACCACAGATTTGTCCTTGTGAACCACCGCTGATCGACAGAGTGTTTATATGGAGGGTATTTCTGGAGAGACACAGTTCCAGAGGACATCCATAGTGTCACTTCAGGTTTGTCAGCGTCTCCCCCTTTGGGTCCGAATGGCTGAAACGCCTCTGAAAAACATGTGGGTCAACCAGAAATTCTCTCACCCTGTGGCTTTTGTTGACCCTCATCTTCCTCCCCTATCTTTTGCATGTATCCGAGGTTCAGGCTACAACAGGGTATAAACTGTGTGGTATAGAAAAGCTCTCTCTCTTTTTTTTTTTTTTTTTAATTTAACACCAATAAAACAACTAACATTTATTTGGAATTGTTTGAGAGGAAAACATTTTAAGCTTCATTCACAAACATACTGGTTTAATGACATGAAAATGTCAACATAATACATAAAACGCATTACTGGTTCTTTTGTTCGGTTGAAATCTATCGAGCAATCTATGCATCAGGCATTATTCGTGCTTTGGTAGACTTAAAAGGATTCTGAGTAGGCATGTGAATTTCCATAGATTTTATATCTCCGATTTGACATTTATCGAAGTGTTTTGAGAACTGTTCTACATGAGCTATTGATTGAACAACCAAATGTAATCTCTCAGTTAAAATCATACCGAGATGGAACAAGACTGCAAGGACTCCCATCTTAAGTATTTTTGATCTCAGTGGCTTCACTTCAAGGTGTATTCTAAGGTGGTGTATTAAAAAAAAAAAAATCACTATAATACAATTTGTGCATCTCTATTTTAAATGCTGAGTCACGGGAGCAGCCTTGAAGCTCAATTCCTGCTACAGAAAGATTCTAATGAAATAGTTTCTTTTTGCTGTGACAGTAAAATGTGTAGGTGAATTTAAATCTGTGACCGAGGGATGAAAAGTTTCCTTTCCAGAGCTATCATAGCAAATGAGTGCTGAGTGCTTAACATCCCCTGTCGTTAAGAAGAAATTAACTTGTGCATAATCACGGGACATTAATCATCTACCAGCAGCTCACAATCAGAGAGGGAAGAAGTGAACTGTGGCCTCAAGCAAATCACCAGCCTCTTTATAATTGCAGATCTCGGATGGACAGGGAGCTTCCCTCCCTTCAGATGTGCACTCGTATGCTGTATTACCCCTTCCTTTTCCGGCCACTGCACCCAGTGACGATGGCTCGACATCATGTGTCAGCTGCGGATGCAGACACAGTCTGACGATGCTTTTGCGATCAGCAGGTCTGAGCACGGTCGGCCAGTCTAGTCTCTTAAACCTCCTCCTCAAACTAATCCAGCGAGAGATATCTGAATAGCTCCATATCAAGTTTACTCTGCCAAGGCAAGATTATAGCCGGAGGCTTCTGCAGTAATACTTAGCAGACAGACAATTTCTCTGGATAAACAAGTGAGTCATGAAACAGACTGCATCAGGGATTACCGTCCAAAGGTACAGAAAAGCGACCAAAAAGTCACATGTGCTGTTGAGGTTAGCTTTTTATGCTGCTGAATAGGTTCACTTTTCTCTAATTCCTGCATTTATCTATTCATCTTTAGACACTTACAGCTAAGTCGTTTTCATGCACAACTTAATAAAGTGTTTGAGGTTATACAAATAAATCTAGTGGGCTAGTAACGCCAAGGAAATCTCCACCATGATCTCATGCCAGCTGTCACACACTTGCATGCACAGTATATGTGTGTGTTTCTGCGGTGAGGGGACGTCCTTCTGTTGACATCACCACATATAACCAGCTGTAATGAAGCCTCAAGCCAAATCCCTGGATCCCTATTAATCAACATTAGACAAGAGGTGGACTTGACATAGCTTTAAAACTCTATATAACCCAGCTGTAAATTAGGGCCAGTGTTCAAGCACTCTGCTTTTTGGGGGTTGAGGATGTCTTCTCTAATCTATATTTTAGACAGATTATGAAACCCAAACCTCTAGATTAAATATTTTCCAGGAAGCGGCTGCATGGGACAATAACATCACATCTCCTCACTTAACTTCTGTTTGATGAGCACATACATACATGGCTGAACACTGAAGAACGAACAATGAAGCTTTAGAGCTGGAAAACTCATCATAACAGCATCATAAAGTGCTGTGTTTCTTTATCCTATTCCTAGGATAATTCCTTAATATCAGGTACAAATACGGATCCACAAACCCTAACAATGATGTATTAGCATGAACCCCTTGCTGCTGTTCACTATATTTACGTAACAACCCCCAAACTTTCAGCCTTCTGAAGCATATTTTTTTTCTCTTGTCCTGTTGTTTTGAATGCTGCACTTCATGGCTCAGGCATAGGTCTCCCCTCCTGACAGGGGGTTTTGCTACAAGGACACAGCATTTTGACTAAACTCAAAATTAGTAAGACAGCATGAGCTGTTCTGTACACTAACACTGTTTACATGGCCCCACACGAGTGTTGGAGAGCTCCAGGCTTACATCACTCTATTATTCTGCTGCAGTGAGCAGGATATCAATAAGGACAGACAAACCAGACTTCTCAAATGAGTGGGATTCCAAACTACAAACTGTGACCCACTGAAAGTGTGAAGTTTTGATGAGAGTGATAAAAAAAGCTATATTTCACACAGGGACACCCTTGCTTTATAAAGCTCGATAAATAAAAATGGACCCATAAGTGCTTATTGTCTTTGTGACAAAACGATGCGAACCAAAATACCCACAATGAGTTATCATGTGTCACAATCATCTTACAAGCAACTCACTATTAATAGTCTAGACCAGTCTACATATCATTTTAGCCCCTTTCCCACATCATAAAATTGTTTATCACAGAATAATATATCATGATATTAACACATTGTCTAAAAACTCAACAGGGAAATTGTGAAGTGATAATGGTCGTGTTCAAATCAAATGTACTTCATCACACTGCAGCAAACATCATATGAAAATCCAATATGCACATAAAATTGTCCTCCTCATTGAGTAATGCAGTACTGCACCTACTGCATTACCTAAAATGGCCTAATACTATACTGTATAAACAGTATGGCAACATACTGAAGGTAGACAAATGTATATCTCCTCACAGTATATATGGTCATGTATCCTTGAACACACTGATGAACCCCACTGGTTCACCTGCAGAGCTTCAACTGAATATCTTTCAGGTTCCATATGTGAAAGGGGCTATTGTGTAATAGCTGAACTGAACTTAAAGGAGATCCAGAGTCAATAACTGGGCCCCACAACCACTTTTATAGCATAAGGCTTTTTATTCATTTATGGATGATAAGACAATATATAATCAGGCCTACAACAAACATTATTTTCAATAATTAATCTGCCAGTTATTTCCTCAACAAAAAGAATAGTGGAGGAAATAATTATCCGCGTTCTTGCTGAGAGTTTTGATGACATTAATACAACTCTCTTGGAGTCACTGCTGGTTGCTTGACAACCTCACGACAACATTTCAGGATGTCACTGCCCACAGCTAAAACAGTAGTCCAGCACATAACCCCCTGCAAAACAACAAACTGCTGTTTTTACACCTTGGCATTTTTACCAGTTAAAAACACAACATAAACATGTAAAGTATTAAGCTTGAGGTTCTGTTAGGAAGGTTTGCTTTATCTTTGACTGGCAAGAAAGCAAATAATCATGATAATTTCTCAAGAGCTAGAGGGAACACATTATGAAATCCTTGTATGGTCCAAACAACTGTTCAAAACCAAGAAATATATTGTTGGTTAATATTATATATGATGAAGCAGAACAGGAAATACTCACATTTGAGAGGCTGGACTGAGCCGATGTTCGCTATTTTAGCCAGAAAATTATTCAATTAATTAAATGAGCAAAATAGTTTCCAATTAATTTTTTTGTCGACTGATTAATCGTTTCAGCTTTGTATATAATGAGGGGGATAGATGGATCTTTGCACCGATTTTAGGTTTTGGAATCAAATTTCCTGCTTAACTGCACATAAGTCTATGATTGATTTCACAAAGAGATGCTCCATTGCTTGACCAAACATAATGGAGCTTAAAGAGGAAAGGGTTTTGCTGAGCCCTGTTTATTGCTTCAACTCTTCCTCACAGGCTAATTCAACTTGGCCTTATTTGGATACATTTCGACATAATTATTTAAAGACCTCTGTCAACATCAATCTTATATGCCGGAGAAGTACTTAGCTTAATGCTATAAAGGATTTGCGTGCTAATCCCCACATGATGACACTGAAGCCATATCTTCATCGCGCTGTGCTCCCTTGGGGAAGCTCATGTTTTGCCTGATGTGGCAACGTAATAATGAAATGCAAGTTAGAGGAGAACGTGAGTCTTTGAGACCATAGTCTGGGCAGCTGCTCCAGTGTCTGTTTTTCGAAGTGACCACAGCAACATGCCTGGCAAGTGGCAGGTGCTTTCAGTGTGAGAGAAGCAAAGAATGCAAAGTGACTGGCTTGCAGCCACTTAATACGTGCTATATCTCCACAAACCCTGACAGCAGGTTTTTCCAGTTAGGGAGGAGCTGAAGAAAACTGAACATAAAGGTGAACCAAGTCACATATCTTAGTCTAAACAGAACAGACAAAAGGACCAAGTTCTCTAGCTACACAATGAACACTTACAGCTTCTACAAATAGTTTTACTTTCTCATTTGATGCATTGGATGAACAAACATTTGACCTTTAAGATACACGACAAAGACAAAATCATCAATCACTAAGCCAGACTGGCTCTTAGATTAAGTCCTCCAGGTATATCTATTTAACAAGATGCTTGTAATTTGTTATCTCGTGTCAAGTTCAAAGTCTCAGGAGATTTGCATATGCCCCAGGCACATTTACAGTAACAGATTGCATACAGGTACAATGACGTGCGGATATTTTATTGTGATGAGTGAGCTCGGGAAGCTTTGGCTCACACTCTCAGTTCACAACCTGGACATCACATGGACAGACAGACATGGGCAGCTTGGCCTTGTCTCCTCCACCACTGACATATTTAGCCAGTCTGGAGAATTGTCTTGCAATAAAAATCATCTGCTTTATCACTACAGGGTTCAAGCCTTGTTTCTACTTGTTTTTTCAACGTGACAACTATTTTCACGTTCCTCTCCTGGGTTTGTAAATTACTTCATAAGCCTAAAGATTAGAACAGTAAGCATTTTTTAACACAAAACACATAGATCAAGCCTAAAGAGAATGATAAAGGTAAGAGGTTCACACTTAAAAGAAAATATATCCATAGCAGCCTCCTTAAAAAAATAAAATTTAAAACACACACACACACACACACACACACACACACACACACACACACACACACACACACACACACACACACACACACACACACACACACACACACACACACACACCCTGACTAATTGCTCTCATCAAACATTCCAAAGTATACCCAAGGCCCACTCCAATATTGTGGAAAGTCCTGGTCACAGTGCATCAACTAATTGGGCCATTATAATAAATGTAAGGTGGCACACACCCATTTACTACCATATATTAAAGAGAAGCAGTTCCACAGAATAGCTGAGACCTCTCATGACCAGGCTACTTAACACTTTGGTGAATACAGACGTCCGCTCTGCAGGCTTAATGCTGCACACCAAGGTTAAACAGTATGTGGAATTGCAGAGAAAATACATAATGAACCTTAGAACAGGAAGGAATCACAATTAGTCACATGAACATGAACCAAGGAGAGTTTTCAAAGCTCTGTGCTCCTCTAGTTTGTGCTTGTGTAACTGTAGCACCATGTATATACCGCATATTAGAGTGTATACAGCAGAGCAACATTTTCCAACCTTTATGTATCCTTCTCATAGAAGGCACTGTCCACTTCATATTCAGTGAAGTCCTAAGGACCAACACAAAGGCTGTCAGACTTCGAAAGAAACACTTTGACGTTTTGGGAACGACATTTGCGTTATTTCTGTCTGAGTGTTGGATTACAAGATCAGTGTGACTCTCACATTTGTACACTGAGCATGAAGCCAGCTATCCAGCAGGTAGTTGCCTTAGTTTAGCATAAAAGCTGCCAACAGCTAATAACACCCGAATTGAACGGATTATTTTGACAGAGGAAAACTATAAAATGATAATAAATTATGATCATATAATCAGAATACAATACCACTGAACATTAATAGATGGGAATCGTGAATTATTGCCCAGTCCTATTACTAGTACTCGAATATGAGATTCAGTTTTTTGTTTAAAGAAGATCATATTTTAGTTATACTCTTGTCTGTTTGTTAGCAGAGTATCTCAGAAAAGTAATAGATTTGGTTTAAGTCTTGTACACAGACTTGGCTAAAAGGATCAGATAATTAGATTATGTAATTTCAATCCCTGGATACCTACTGTTGATTTTGAGGGGGCTGAGATGAAGGACTGGTGAGCAAGTTGGACTTCTCTCTAACGTGGGTGTTAAAATGGTGACCTTTTAATTGCAGCACTGGGCTAAGTTCCAATTGTGTGTTTTCCAAACCAGCGTGCAACAATCGCACCATCATTCACGGAATATTCCTGCAAAGTGTTTACTTGAACATCTGAGGGGAAGCTTTCATTCCACCAAGGTTAAGTGACGCTTGTGGATCAGAATCGAGTGCTGTGGATTGATCTGACCCCTTTAAACTCCCCCCGCACACTCAACTCTCCCTCAACACACGCACGATTTATATGTGGGGGGGGGGGGGGGGGTAGAGGATCTGTCACTTCCCGTGCACATACGAAACATCTGACTGTGTGGCAGACTTTGATTCACACAGATTAAAAGGAACTACTTGAAAGGAGAAAGACCTTTAGAAATTTACGCAATGCAATAACACTTGGCAGACTTTCAACATGTCTGGACTACTGACCACACTGGATCCTACGTGTATATGTGAAGCAGGGTTGATAGTTTGCGGTAATACAGACAGCAATGCTTATGAGCCTTGAGAAGGATGAAAGAAACAATCCTTTGTCATGAGCAACAGCACGGATTTTGCCTCCTCCCTCTGTCATCAAACACATCCATTTCCCCTCACAGGCTGGGGCATCGGACTATTTTTATGAGATGTGGGTGTACTTTGGATGCACTGGCTTGTCTTGCCTCTCCACTCTCCTGTGTATCGATTCAGAGCTGTTACGCAAGGCACTGCGCCCCATCCATCCTCTTACCGATTAGAGACACTCCAACCCCCACACCTACACCTCCCTGCCCACACATACTTCCAGTGCAGGTTGGCACACCGACTGTACCGCGCTCAACTATTCATGCCTCTGCTTTGTGAAGTAACCTTAGGCTCTTCTACACACACTGCCATCAGTTGACCTTTGTAATATGATTTCTGATATACGCCTCCTCCTATTTGTGGCTTAAAGATCTAAAACGTACAACTCACCCCATGCCTGCATGCCTGCTCATTCAGAGCCTTGACCCAGGTTCTCTGCCAGTGCGCCCTGAAGGACTTGAAGGAGAACAGCGAGGTCATCAGGCCTTTAACCCCGGCCTCAGGTGCAGACCGTCCGTCCCGGCCCGAGCGGAGCTTCGTCAGGAAGCCCCACACGCCTCCGTCCTGGCTCTGGCTGGGCCGTGCGAAGGCGAGCCGCTGCCCGGCTGTCCCTCCCCTGTCCTGCCCGGCGGTTTTCCGGGCTCTCCACAGTCGCAGCACGGTCTGCGCGTACTGGAACAGCCATCCCAGCACAATGAACAAGGATGCGAGAAAGAGAGCCACCGCACACAGCCAGCCCAACTCCCGGAGCTCCATCACCGCCTCCCGGAACCTCTCATATCAACGAGTCCAAGTGGAAATATGGGGACTTGTCAGTCAGAGCAGATCAGCTCCCTTTAGCCTGTGAGTTGCAGCAAAGAAGAGAGTCGGTCATCTTTACTCAAGGGCTACTTACGCGCTAAAACTGAGCCGCACCTACGGCGCCTTTCACCCCCTTGACTTTAATTTGCTTGTTTTGGTTCACATGCAAACACCGCGTGTGCGTGTGCGTGTGCGTGCGTGTGTGCGTGAAGCAGGAGCCCATGCGTTAACGTTACGCAGACGTCTAAAAATACGAACCGTGCACCGGCGAAGACGAGGACGATGCGGCGCAGGTTGACGGACCGAACTCGGACGATCGACCTGCCAATCTACCTTTTAACTTAGACGCTCCGAGACGCAGGCTGCAGGAAATCGAAAGCACGGCATCGGTCACGGGAAGCTCGCTCCGCGGCGACACGCAGCGCTGCGGACGACGGACGCGTCTCGTCCCATCTCCGTGTCACCGCCGGCGTTTCGGCCGAGGTCCGCCCGCCGTCGGCCGCAGACTCCCAGAAAGACCCTCCGCTCCCCGCTGGCGCATTACGGGCTGCAGCCGGGTTCGCGATCTCCGCTGGTCGTCGCCCTCCTTCCTCGGCAACGTCCCCACAATGAGGGTTTTCGCGAAGAACGGCGGCGGCCGACAGGTGGCGCTGCAGGAGGCAAACGCGACCGCAACGAGGAAGTGATAGGCGCGGGGCTTCAAAATAAACTTCCTCCTGAAAGCCTTTCACCGCTGATACGCTGAGGCTACATAACCATCTTATATTGCCAGAATTATACCTTGTATATATCTTGTACTTAACGGGGGCTGAAGACTCTATTTCTAGGATTTTTAATGAATATTAAATAAAATTATTTTTTTACATGATTTTATGATTCTCTTTACAACTTTATAAACAGAAAAATATAAAAACTTTTATTCAAATGTTACACTGCCTCGTCCACATTTCCATAGTCCCTTTTTTTGTAATGTTTTTTTCTATTTATTCACTTCATCTATTGTCTTGATTTGTTCAAATTTTGTACCGTACCAACCTTCATCCCCATAGGTAGAGACAGGAGAGACAGAAGTGTTTTCTCTAAAAAACAAAAAAACAAAAAACAAAATGGCAATTTATGCTATGAATTAATGATGTTTTTGAAAAATTACAAAAAAAATCCTACTCACTAACCAAAGATCTCCCTTAACGATCTTACTTAAAGATCTTCCCTTTCCCAGCCACACGGTACATGTGTCCAGCCGACGTGTCGGCGGCGACGCTTTTATTTTGAAGAGTTCGACCGAAAGCGTCGCCCCATCGTCACATCGGCGACACAACCGTCGAAGTGATCTCGGACGTGGAGTTCAGGCTTTGCCCACGGACAATATCAACAACCCGCAATGAGGGATGGTCTGGATCTACCACTGTGATTCCCGGACTTTTGTTTCACCGACACCGGATATACCGCGATGTGTTTTGTTCTAACGATGGCGCCGTGACATGTGTTTACCTCGGTGAATAAAGCCAGAGCTCGATCATCGATCGCCCGAAGGGGCGACGTCAGATTAGCCAGTGACTTGACCTGTCAGAAACAGACCCAACGAACCGGCCGAAAACATGTCACCTGTCCCCGTCCTCCCGCTTGTGATCAACTGTTTCATGTCTGTGCTCGGCTGCCTGGCAACGATGAAACTCATTCCCGCTTTCAAAGACCATTTCATCTCAGCCCGGTTGTACGGACTGGACCTAAACAAAACCTCCAAAAAGGAAGTGTGAGTCTTTTTTCCCCTACGTCTCCTGTGATCTGTCATCCTCCGGTCCTTCAGTTTGTGCTTGATGATGTGTTGGGTAAAAATATTTCTGGTTTGCAGGTAAATTGTGCTCTTTCCTGCTCCAATTCTCGCGTTTTTCTCTTCCTGATCGCCTGTCTTTTGCAGCCCAGAGTCTCAAGGAGTCATCAGCGGGACAGTCTTCCTCATCATCCTCTTCTGCTTCATCCCAGTGCCTTTCCTTAGCTGTTTTGTGGGAGATCAGTGCATGGGCTTCCCACACGATGAGGTGGGTCTATTGGTGTTGTCCCTCTCAAGTCTGAAGTCCAGCTCTGATCTCTCTGTTGTTTGTTTTGGTTCTTTTTAATCAGTTTGTACAGCTGATCGGTGCACTCCTGGCCATCTGTTGCATGATCTTCCTGGGCTTTGCTGATGATGTGCTGAACCTGCGGTGGAGACACAAGCTCCTGCTTCCAACAATGGCTTCCCTGCCGCTGCTTATGGTCTATTTTACCAACTTTGGCAACACAGTCATCGTGGTGCCCAAGCCCTTCAGAGCCCTGCTTGGGCTGCACTTGGATCTAGGTGAGTTCTCCAGGTAACAGAAGGCTAATCAAGTTGGCCCAGATGTCCTTCTCCCCCCAGCCCACCCTGGGGTTAGGGTTAGGCGAGACAGAATAAATAATCTCTCCAGCCTGTTCTTTGGCTGGCATCTCTCTTGAAATATGAATTCAGATAAAAAAGAGAAAGTGTTTTTTTTTGTTTTGTTTTGTTTTTCTGTTTGAACTACAAGTGCTTTGGGTTGGGGGGCATTACCTTTACTGTACATTAAGCTGACGGACATACATAAACACATTAGATTAGCTATCTTGATACAGACCGTTTTGTAGTTGATATAGAAAATGCCACTGTAAACAATGTACGTTCTGATCTTCTACAGGTATTCTCTACTACGTCTACATGGGAATGCTTGCAGTATTCTGCACAAATGCCATCAATATCCTAGCAGGCATCAACGGCATTGAATCAGGTCAAGCCCTGTTTATATCCGGGTCCATCATCGTCTTCAACCTGCTGGAGCTCAGTGGTGTGTTTTCTTTCTCTTCAGCAGTTTTAAAGATCACACCCTCTTAGCTACAAATCATGTATTGGATGTGGATTATGTTAATTTCACTTGAAAATCACTGAATGAAACAAGCGAAACATGAATTTGTCACGCTTTTTCAGACTAAATATGATACTTTGTGATTTATAATTGTGGATGTTTTTGCACTGCAGCTCTTTCCTGTTGCAAAAATTCCCCAAAACATAAAAAATGCTGAATATGTTTCATCTGAAATTTGGTTTGTTCTGTTTTCACTGTCTCATTTATCAGGAGATTACCGTGATGACCATGTTTTCTCCCTGTACTTCATGATACCATTCTTCTTCACCACATTAGCACTTTTTTACCACAACTGGTAAGTTAAATCTAAGATCTGAGCCATAGTTGAGGGTGCAACGGGATATTTCATGTGACGATGTCCTTACTTTATGTTTATGTCCACTTCCAACCT
Source organism: Istiophorus platypterus (assembly GCA_016859345.1). NCBI lineage: Eukaryota > Metazoa > Chordata > Actinopteri > Istiophoriformes > Istiophoridae > Istiophorus > Istiophorus platypterus. The sequence goes on from CM029129.1 coordinate 9,733,555, forward strand.
TTTTTTTTGCCACAGGTACCCCTCATCTGTTTTTGTGGGAGACACTTTCTGCTACTTTGCTGGAATGACTTTTGCTGTAGTCGGCATATTGGGACACTTCAGCAAAACGATGCTGCTGTTCTTCATTCCTCAAGTGGTTAACTTTGTCTACTCCTTGCCTCAACTTTTTCACATCATCCCCTGTCCCAGACATCGACTCCCCAGGTAACTTACTGCTCATGGGCTTTGAATTATTTTCTGGTGGGTTTTTTAAATTCATTTATGCTGATTATATTCTCTTGTTATCTGAATTTCTTCATTTTTCTTTCTGCAAATTTCACTTTGAATTAAAGACTGAATCCAGACACAGGCAAACTGAGGATGAGCTACTCTAAATTCAAAAGAAAGGACCTTTCTAACTTAGGAAACCTCATTCTGAAGGTAAAGTGCTTGTTTTTGTGTATTCTTTTTTGAATATACTAACTTACTTTGCTCTGGTCCAAGACTGGTTCACACTTTACTGAGCTGGCACATTTCACACAAGGGCTGCAGCTGGCTGTCATTTTTTTATCAATTAATCCATTGGTTTATTTATTTATTCATTTACCAATTACTTTATCATTTTGTCTCCAAAAAAGTGAGGGGAAAAAAAATCACATTTTCCCAGATCCATGTCTCCAAATTGATTGTCATGTCCGATCAACAGTCCCAAACCCTAAGATGTTTAGTTTCAAAAATGATATTAAACTGCAAGGGACTTCATTATCATTTAATTTACCAATTACTAGTTGTTAGATCTATAAAACATCAGAAAATAGTGAAAAAGGAACAAAGCCCAAGCCCAAGGTAATGCCTTCATATTGCTTTTTGTATTTCACCAATAGCCCAAAACCCAAAATGTATATTTTTGCCACAACATAAGACTGAAAAGAAGTGACAAATCTCCATACTGAAGAAGGTCAAACTATCAGATGATTGGCATTTTTAAAATGGACATAAATGATAAATAAGTTATCAAAATAGTTTGGGATTATTTTTCTTTCAGTCAACTAATCAATTGCTCGTCTAATCATTTCAGCTCTAAAATGATATCAAACAGGGAAAAGAAGCAAATCCTCAAATTTTAGAAGTCTGAATTAAGGAATGTTTGTTAGTATTATTTGCTAACTGCCTTGAACCAACAATCAATAAATAATCTATCCCTGGAATAATCATTCAATCTAATAACTGTTTCTGCTTTATTTTACTCCCTTTGTCATTATACAGTATCAGAATGCAGTGGCATTATTTTGTTTGAATGTAAAACCTATTTGCTCATGTACTGTATGTCTGTCTTGCACATCAAACCCCCAGTCCAGAATAACTTGTTGTACCCATGCAAGGGGTAATACATTCCCTCAGTACCTGATAGCAAAAGGTAGCAGTTTGCATGGTGATGCAGGTGCATTAAAACCCAAAACCACAATGCTGGCCGACGGGTTAGTATCACAGTGCAGGCTCGACCTGAATAAACTCAAATTCTCCTATTATTTAATCTGATCATCAGTGCGAATTGTAATTTTGATTCAGTTCATTATTATTACTATTAGAATCAATGAAAAAACTGTAGATGTGGGCAGTGATTCAGGTACCAGGTTAATAAAGTGCATGTAGTGAGGATAGGTCTAGGTGGGTAAACATGCACCTGATGCAGATAGGTGTCAGGCTTCCAGCTGTGTTCATTGGTTTATAACATTAATACCTTCGATCCTCAACAGGTGGCAGAGTTATTAAAGCTGCTCGAGGTGCGAAGAGGCCAGGAGGGAGATGATGATTTTATTGAGTGCAACAACATGACTTTAATAAATCTGGTTCTGAAAGTATTTGGCCCCATCCATGAGAGAAATCTCACAGTCATCATGCTCATCATACAGGTATAACAAAGCATCCACTGTATACAGATATGCTGGAAAAGTCTTAGTTATTTTGAAGAATATGAATATTACACTTGGTGCTCAATTTAATGTCTCCCTCAGGTTATGGGCAGTGCAGTGGCTTTTGGGATCCGTTATCATCTGGTGCGTCTCTTCTACGACGTCTAGACAGCTTGCGGGGAAACAGGAGAGAATGCTGATGGAGACAATATGATATTGTTGTGGAACTATTTTACAGGCTCTTGATTCATTTGCCTTTTAATAGATTCCATTACCTCACTGTTGTTTTTCTGCCTCAAATTCAACCTGCAGTAAAGACTCAAAGGTTTAAAGCTATATTTCACTTTGCTAGAACATTTTCATATATAAGCATAAAATGGCTAAGGGTCTTACATCAACAGCAGTACTGTTTGTTATCCTCCTTTGGGTTCCAGTAACTACAAGCAGGAAAAAGTGACTGGATCTGAATTATTATGAGTGCCCACCCTGAAAGTATATTTTTGTATAGGGTCTTTTTTTTAAATGAAAGTACAGTAAGTGGGGATGAGTTTTGATCTTCCGGGCAGACTCCTCCTAAATTTGATGATAGATACATGGATGTTGAAGTGCTCAACACAGATTAAAATAATATTGATATAGTGGTCCATTGCTTGAATCTGCTGTTGAAGAAAAATGGCCAAGGGAAATTTCATACACTCGAACATCATTTTGCATGACTATTAGTCCATGCAACATGAGTGGGAAAGTTAGTATCTTTTTTCTTGTTTTGTTTTTTTTTAATTCTCTGAAAAAATGCACTCTGAATAGTGTTTATGAAGAAAAGCAATGAAAAGACAAGGAGGTCATTTGGAATCTGATGACTATCACGGGAATTAGGTGGAGGCATGTAAACAGAGTGGATATTAGAAGTGATGAAATGAGATTGTCGTGTCTGGATTTATGTAAAAGTTGGTAAAGACCAATGGAAGATGAAGGGTGTCCTGACTACAATAGCGAAAATTGACTGTTTGTACCTTTCCTGGTATTATTGGATACATAGCTTTATTTTTGACTGACATGCATTTCCCCCAAAATTTTAGCAAACATCAATGTGAAGTCAGCAGGCACTGGACTATTTTGTTTAGCAATGTAACTACTTGTGAGCAACTGTTTACTGTTGAGATGGAAGGCTCAAATTCAGAAATAAAAGCTGAGAAATATAAAATATGAGATTGTGCCCTCATCATTTGCAGTGGTGATATTCAAATTCAGATCTTTAGAAAAAGAAAAAAATCATTTGGCTTTACTGATTTATGTGGTGTTGATTGTTTTAACCTTTACAAATGCAATTTTGTATTTAAAATCCTTATCTGCAAGTAACACAATACATATATTTACAAAATGCTATATTTGCATCTGAAATGTTGAGTAGAAGGAAAGGAAGCACTAAATGAAAATACCTAAAGGAGGTACACAAATGAAAAATGATACTTGAGTAACTTGTGTAAATTGACTGAGTTGTTTCAAATGTTCATGGAAAACTAAAAAGACTTGAAAAAAAAAAATGTTTATACACCCGGAACCATTGAATCGTTAAGCTTGTTTCTGGGGAGATATATATCTCTGCTGCACACAGCCCGCGTCTCTTGTGATTGGCCACAAAACCGATGTTTACTTCACGACATTGCTTGTAAAGCGCAAAATATTGTGTCGAGGCCGCTGTTCGGGGAATAATTCGTCGCCTTTCGTCCGTTATCTGTTGTCGGAGAGTTGCAGCACATTGTCCCTGAGGCTTTGTCGGAGCCGGTGTCAGCGTTTCGGAGACTCTGTGGTTGCGGCCACCACCTGATGTTAGCTAACGCCCGGTGAACGGCAGGTGATGGTCCAACCTGGGAAACAGCGTTAGCAGCTTCAGTCTGGATGCGAAACGCGATTGACTCGGGCCCGACCGACTCAGAAAGATGCCTCCCAACAAACGGATACAGAAGAAAACGCTTAAATTGGACTGCGAATGGGGTTCGTGTCAGGAGTCTTTCAGTAGGATGGAGAACTTCTGCAAGCATGCGGAGGGTCACCTTAGTGCTTTGAACATGGCGGGAGAGGACGAGGAAGAAGCGGAGGGTGAGGAGGATTTTTGCGTTGAAATTCCCAGTTGTAATTCCCAGTATCTTCCTGGTTCGTTTCCTGTTTATTTAGAGCCCTTGTTGAATGCGAAAAGAGAGCGCGCCGAAGATATCGATAAAAGTAAGAAGTCTGAAGACGATGGGGTATTGATACAGTTCGTTTTGATTTCGCTCTGTACTTCATCTAAGTAGATGTAAATGAATGAAGATAAAGTTTTACTAATAAAACAAAAAAAAGTGTCCAAAAGATGTAATGGTCTTCACTGGTCAAGTCACATGACTGAATGCAGTTTCACTGAGCATCATGTTTGGCTTTCTGAAGACCAGACTGAAGGCAAATAGCCCTCAAAACAGGTAAAAGGTGAAGATATCTAAAGTCCAGGTCTGGCAGACAATAAATAGGGAAGATAACAGTCTGTGCTGGTGTCTGTAAGTTGTAGACCTCAATCAGTCATTGATTATAAAGGATTTGCAGCCAAATATTATTGTGTGTATAATATGTGTGTATACGTGTATGTATACCTATTTTATTTTCCCCAATTTTGTCAAACTGGGTAATTACTATAAAGAGGTATACATTTGCTACATTTTTCATTGGATGGACATCTAAACAAATTGTAGCTAGCTGTTAAATGATAGATGACAAACAAGGGATTCCCACTGATGCCAAGTCTCCGATTTTTGTGCGAAGGGGAGAGAAACTGTCTCTGGAGAGACTGTGGGTTCTGCTCTGTGGAGGGTCCTGAAGAGATGAGACGACATCTGTTCTTTCACTGTTACCACACTAAGCTGAAGCAGTTGGGTCAGCAGATGCTCAATGTCCAGCCAGAAATTGGCAGGTGCTCCATCGGGTACCACAACCGCAACATCATCCCTGAGATCCCAGACAATTTTATCTGCCTTTGGAAGGAATGTGAGGTAAAGTCTACAACAGTCAACATCTGTTAAACATACCTCAGCAACAAATGACAACATCTTGCCAGTTATTGCTCACAACCTCAGTTATTTTAGTAAATCCACTTGAAATAAAAAATAGCCTGGAAAATTTGGTGGCCACTGGTGTTAAATGCCCGAAAATCAGAATACAGAGACTTGACCTCAGACTGCACACAGCTGAGATAAAGGGAATGACTTCTTCCCTTTAAATATCCATGAAATAGAATTTAACCCCTTTCCACCTCCTAATATTTCTTCCTCTTCATTTATTTGTCCTCTTTGTATTTGTCCAAGCAACCACCATATGAAAACCCTGAGTGGTTCTACCGCCATGTGGAGATGCATAGCCTATGTATCGATATACCAGCAGGAGACTGTGAATTCCCGATATGCTGTGGATGGAAAGGTAAGTAATGTAACATGGTACATCTTAAGATTTTAGCTCAGAAATGTTGATGTAACCGTAAAGATCAGCCAACAAATTTCTGGTGAACGAGTTTTAAAAGGATGAGTATCTATTCTGTGTAATACCAAGGATATAGGAGTGTTGAGTATAGGACCTGCTATTGTCACTCTCCAGATTGCGAAGCCACTGCCAAGGGGCGTCCTAAACTGCGGGAGCATCTGCGCAGCCATACCCAGGAAAAGGTAGTGGCATGTCCAGGCTGCGGAGGGATGTACGCCAGCAACACTAAATTGTTTGACCACATAATACGACAGAGCGCCATGGAAGGTAAAAACCTGTCAGAATTATGACAGGAAGATTAATAACAATGTTTAGATTGAGGTTTAAATTTTAACACAATCACTTTGCATGCTTGGACGTGCTGTAGGTCAGAGGTTCCAGTGTTCTCATTGTTCCAAACGATTTGCAACAGAACGACTACTGAGAGACCACATGAGGACCCACGGTCAGTTCCACCTTCATTGCTCGATCAATATCTGTGGAACCATATCAAGCCCTTATCACAGAGTTCACAGGGACTTAAAAAATGTGTAGACTTGAGAGAAATGAAGAGAACATTAGACTACTCTTTCCACATGTTTTAGCCAAATAACTCAAAATCACTCGGTTTGTACTACAATTAACCATGCCTTACATTTGAGATTGTTTTCTACCTTTCAGGTAAACACTGGTTTCAGATCATGCCAGTATGAAATGAAAATCCAGTTGAGAACTTATCAATATCACAGCACCTATGAGATACTAGCTGTTCCATCACAGTGATGATTTGGGCCATAGTAGTCCTAAATAAATTAATATGGTTTCCGGGTGTTTTTCTGCAGTCTTATTAGAAGATTTAATCTAATTTCTGGATTGTCTCCTCCTTGCTTGTACAGTGAGCCACTACAAATGCCCACTCTGTGACATGACTTGTCCATCACCGTCTGCACTGCGGAACCATATCAAGTTCCGCCACAGTAATGAGAAGCCCTACAGCTGTGAATACTGTGAATACAGGTATCAATTCCTCTGAAGCTGCAGCAAATCATCATTAGAATGTTGACTCACACCTGCATTTAAGTTTTCTTCTTTTTGTATTTGTAGCTGTAAGAATCTGATCGATTTGCGCAAACACCTGGATACCCACAGCAGCGAGCCGGCATTCCACTGCGACATTCCTGGCTGTGGTTTCACCTCTCGTACCTTTGGCACCATGAAGATTCACCACAAAAAAGAGCATGAGGTAAAAGGGTGACTCCTCTGAATAACCGACTTACACTTTCTTCAGGAGTTTAATGCCATTTACTGTTATGCCATGTTTCCCTTCTATAATTAGGGGAATTTTGTAGCTCGCTACAAGTGCCATGTGTGTGGTCAGTGCTTCACCAGGGGCAACAACCTAACAGTCCATCTGCACAAAAAACATCAATTCAAATGGCCGTCTGGGCACCCTAGGTTCAGGTAAGTCTTGCACCGATCACCCAGTTGTGCTGACTTTGAGATGCAAAGAGTGTTATAGCATTGATGACCTTTCTCTCCCTCTGTCAGGTACAAGGAGCACGAAGACGGCTTTTTGCGTCTCCAGCTGATCCGCTATGAGAGTGTGGAACTGACTGAGCAGTTGATGAGGGAAAGACAAAACAGGCCAGCGGAGGAGGATGAGGACGGCAACCAGACTGAGGGACAAGAGCTGGGGGAAGAATGTACAGGTGCAGTTCCTTCAGAGTTGCAGGTGGAACTGAGAGGCGTGCTGCTTGAGGAGCAGAGGACTGAGGAGCCGACCATCAGTGCTGAGGAGAGCAGTCAGGAGGAGAGCATGTTGTACGTTCTTACAGGAGGTTTGTCACAAGCAGGAGAGGGCTCTGCAATGCTGAATCTTAAGGATAATGCTCAGCAGCAAGGAATGCAGATGGTTTGACCACCACAATAGTCCTGCAATAACGTCCTATACATGAGAGGATACTGTAATTAGCTCTTTTGTTTCACAGATACATGGCAAGTGTATGAAAATCCTGTGGAATTTCTAGCCCTATAGAGGGGGCTTGTACAGAGATGTAGCTTAGATTCTAAAGTTAGAAAGTGAGACGCTTGATAAATTGACTCATCTAAATGACGGACGCTTGTTCCATGAACTTGTCTAAGCCTATATTAGGTAATAACCTTTTTTATATGTTTTGTTTGCTAATATTGAACTTGTGGACAACCTGTTTGCAAGTATTTTTAAATTATTTGCTATTCATTCAATTTATTGCAACATCATCAGATGATCAGATGACTGGATACTAATGCTGTACTGCTTAGGGGCTGGTCAGTCACTTTTAGATAGGAAAGCTGTCCTAAATGCAGACATACATCAGCCAGACCTTTTTGAATGTTTAAGATATGACTCACAGGAATGGTGTATTAGCAAAGAGGGCCCACATCATTAGCTTGGAAAGTGTGTATTTTTTGATATGGGATCTACAAATTGAATAAACTTCTACCACAAAATGTTTGAAAAAGCAAATTTGAAAGAGTTGTATTTTTTTGTATTATTCATTAGCATTCTATATTAGTAAAATGTTTTAAATGAGCCACAATATTCGTCTTAATGACTTTAAACAAGACATTTGGAGGAATATGCATCACTCTACTTTATTTCACATGACTTTCAGGCCATATATCTGTAATATTCACCATGACAATGGTGGCGCCCCCTGCTGAATACAGTTGCTCTACTTCACTACTAAGCTCTTAGTAGGAAAAAAGATATTAGGTGAGTGTAAACTGAAATTTATAATATATAATTATAGTCTCACAGTTTTCTTGCATGGAATTTGAATTGTTTTTGCCTAAATGGCAAAACATGGTCTAGATGGGCTGTTTAAAGGTCCTCTTTGTGTACAAGCTTAACTGCTCAGGGAGTTTTTCCCTAATTTGTTAAAAGTATATCACTTTACACCCAAAAATGTGTATTTTTTTTATCCCACTACTTCAAGATACATACATACATACATAATAGTGCTTGGGTTGCAAATATTCAGGCGACAAAATTAATGCCTCTCATCACTTACACCTGGCAAGACAATATGATGGTCTCTTCACATTTTTGCTTTATAATGGCTCTGGTGATCAAATGAATTGAATCATGACAAATCTTTGCCAAAGCTGTGAGCCCAATTACAACGTGGTTTACAGTACGTATTGGCTTTAGCTGTGTGTAGAAGATTAGGCAGCACACAGAGCTTAGTTTAAGTGTTACTTACTGCTCTCTGCTTCCTCATTGTGCAGTCAGGGAACTCAGCTCTCCTGGGACAGCTTCTAATGGCCTCCTGTCTGTTGACTTTGCAAGGATGAAAATGTACAATATAAAGTTGTTGGTCAGTTCCCTGATCCATCTGCAGATTTTTCACAGGAACTGATTGATTTGAAAAGATGGGTACCATGAGGTTTTATCCACTGCTGCTGTTGTCATTGTTTGGGTCCTTCCAGAGAGGAATTTCCCAGTTGCCTGGATGGGTCGGAGAGGGGGAAGGTAGTGGTAAGACCTCCTGTAATGCCAGTATAGTTTATTTTTCAATCATGTTCTGGTTGCTAATTCATAGGACAGGGCTCATTGTATTGTGGGAAAAGTTCTTGTGAATGCTGTCTGAAAAGCATTTCCAGGTTGGGGTTTGCATGGAAAAAACATTGTTTTTTTATTGATTATATGGATGGTGTCCAGGTGTGACAGAATGGATTCCCCCACCAGATTTCATAGATGACACATATTGGTCTGGGTCAGCACCTCTCTGTTTAGGAGGCTGTAAAGCACGCCACCAGGAGCTGAGGAGAGATCACTGTGGAGACTCAAGCTGCTGCTGGCTTGGCTACAAGTCCCTGTGCAGAGGTAACACTTAGACCAAAACTATGACTGACACTCTGTTGACATTTGATAGAACCGCTTACACACAGAGAAACTGAAGTCACTCTGTCGGATCAACTTGTTTTGCTTTGCCTTTGTATTTTCTCTCCTTTGTGTGGCAGTGAACTGTGGGAGACCAGATGTGGACTATAATGGTGTAGTGTATGGTAACGACTGGTGGGTGGGCTCTGTGGTGAGGTATGCCTGTCGCCCTGGCTTCATGCTTGTGGGAAATCCTACTAGATATTGCCAGCCTGATGGTCTCTGGACGCCAAAACCTAACTGCGTCCGTGAGTAAACGTCAACTGCAGTGACAACAAATATTTCATGATCCCTTTTAGTTCGTCATATGAATAGTCTACCTGTCTTGTAGGTTTGTGTCAGCGGGGAAGCATTGAAATAAGTGAGAGGGAACTAAATGGGACCTGCAGCTCCACCTGCACAAATAAGAGCTACTTCGGCCCACCCAAACAAGGCTGCAATTGGATAGACAACTGCAAGAAGAAGGAGACAGGCTGGAAGCGGTTCTTTTCACAATGTGTTCCTTGCATTTGTGACTGTGCTTTGTCATGTGGTAAGTAGTTTCCTCACTACACTCTCAGGCATAAATGCTGGACTTGCTGAACTGATGTAATTTGAGCATGTTGCAATGTTGTCTCAGTGCAAATAAACACGTGTTTAAATTATTGCATGATTTGAAATATTGCTTTGCAATTTGTTAACTGTCTTTTAGGAATTCCATGCAAACTACACTTTTGTCTTTTTATTTTTAGTATCTGCAGGGTAAAATATGGAGAAAATACCATGTTGACTGTACAGTGAGACATCAGATGAAGAGGAAATACCCAGACAAATTTTCAGTGCACCAAGATCTGGACCGTTAATCTCTCTGGCACACTGAAGCCAACAATTTCTCCTTGTTTTCTGTACACAAAATTTTAAACTGTGACAAGAAGAATTCAGTGCCCAAGGTTTAGATCCCGCTCAGTACATCTAAGTAAAGCAGAATTCCTATACTGATCTGTGTGAAGATGGGTGATGAGAGGATAAGAACAGAAAAGTGAGGTGAGTTTTAGTCATTTAAAACTGTCGTCAAGAGACTGTGTCTGGCTTGGGTCAAATAATTATTTGAAAGACTTGAAAAAATATATATACCTAAAGTGCCAGGCGCTGAGTTCTGTTTTTAACAAGAATCTCATTTCTGCGGGGCAAATGGTTGTTCACTGGACAGGCTTTAGCAGCTTAGACGTCATTCTCTGGTTGGCTGAATTACTATTATACATATATAATAATTTCATGTCAAAAATCTCCCCTGCTGGGAATGATGAACATATTTTACTCAATTTGTGTCTGTAAAAATGTTTGTGTGAGAAAGGGAGAAAATATAGGTAAAGATAAGGAGAGAGGTAAGTGAAACCACAGAGATTAGCGTCTCTGCCTCACCGCCCGTCCTTTCAGTCCATCTGTTCTAGAAGGAGCTGAAACCTTAATCTTGTTACAAAGGGAGGAGCTTTGGCCACAGGCTCAGGGGTCAGAGTTGACACAATGAGTGTAGTAGATATCCTATGTACACGTTTTAATATATGTGCTTTTGTTGTAAATCAAATCTTTATTTTTATATAGATGGACTGTGTAAATGTGAAATGATGTCTGGTGAATTTGAAAGGAATAAAATGAACAAAATCTAATACTGACTTACTTGAAGTCAAACAACCCACAGAGAAATTGTTTCTATGAACGTTTAAAATTGACCACGCACTTAACCAGTTCATTTTATACAAGTTGCCGGCACAGAAACCTTTGTCACTCTTTTTTTTTCATTGAGCTCTTTCTTGATTTGTGCTACATTTGAAAACCAATTCAAAGCCGGAGTCTTCAGCAGCTTCTTTCACTGAACAGACTTTAAGTTGTCATAAGCTGAAAGATATTGGCACTAATAACACTTAAGGAGTTAGGATAACATCTTCATGTATCCATCTCACCTCTCTGGTGATAGTACAGTTTCTGGCCTGCTACATTTTGTCCAGTACATATGATATATATATTTATTAATAAAAAGAAAAAAAAGCTTTAAAAAAACAAGCTATCTCAAGAAACTACGGACGACACAACGTGAGGTCACAGGCCAAACATTCATATATGAATAGATGTTACATATATTTTTCAACCAGTGCTACTCTTTAATTTGCTCATATGGTCAATTACTTGGCAGCCAGCTTGGTGTTGCAAAATATGAAGCACAAACTCACTAGCTTATTTTACCTTCTGTGCATTTGATAAATGACAATACTCCTGAAAGCCACCAGATGTTGCTGTTCGTTTATTTTTTCAGGCTGAAGTTCACAACATTTCATACCACTTCGCAATTTACTGGAACCTTATAATCCATAGACAGCCATAATTGCAAAAAAGAAAAATAAAGCAGTTTGATTCACCTATGACCCCGCGGCTGTCCTGCTAAGTAACGCATCAGCTAATCATTGTTCGGTCCAGGTGCTGTACCTAAGGATGATGTGTTCATTTTCTTTAGGCTGGTAGCAGCCAATTCCTGTGAAAAATGACATGTACAAAGACTCAATCAGTCACATTTATGATATTATACATGAATTCATACATAAGCATAGATTCTGTGCTACTCAGTTTTTATGGTGTTCTTGCAGTAATATCAGTTACAAGATAAGGAGGAAGGGTTTGTGCAGGGTCTGTATGCCAAAGACATAAGAAGTACTCGCTGTATGGCAAAATAACAGCCTGTAATTATGCGATATCACTGCCTGCTCCATTAATGAAACACAGATATTGAGAAACTGTCAACATGATACAGTTTTGGAATAATCACGCTAAAGGACATCCTGAGGCAATAAGTGAAAAGATAATCGATTCCCCTGGCTCATTACAGCTCATTAAATCCTCCTCAGATGTGTTGTATTAAAACTCTGGTGAGGATACTCACCCACATCCAGCTTGGTGTACTCTCCAGAGCTCTCTGACAGGATCTCCCAGTACGTGTGCTTTAGCTTATTGCCGGCTACGCCATTTACGCTCTCCAGGAACAGACCATAGTTTGGGTCCACCACCACTTTGAACCTGGCAACACACAAAGAGTCAGGACGTGTATCCACAGGAGTTTATCTAAGAGAAGAAATGGCTCACCGTAAACTTAAATATGTAGGAGAAACAGCTGAGACACCTTTAAGAATAAAGGAATATGTACAGAGATATTAAAGGGGATTGTCATGGGTGGTCTTACGTGAAGTCCGACTGTATTTTCTGCAGTCTCTTAAGAGCTCCCAGCAGCACACTCCCCTTTAACACAGAGGTGGAGTAGGACTCAGGAGTCAAGTTAGACAGGTCATTCACCACAGACAGTCTAATTGGAAGTGTCGCTGGATCTGCACACATTATTTTCAGTTATAGTGATGCTTTACACAACACATTCACACCAAAAGTGAGTAATTTGAGGGTATCCGCCTTTATTTTAGACTAAATTCACCTTCATCTGTGAGAGTTCCTTGTGTCAGCAACAGTAGAAAGCCCGCAGAGAGGAGAATAGTTGTGCTGAGTTCCATCCCGTCCTATGTTTTCTCTCAGATGTGTGTCTAACCCCACAGCAGCTAAGTATTTATAGTATGCCTGACCCTCTTTTGTGAGAAAACTCCACTCCTAGAATATATTTACTGATGCTGCACCCATGTACCTTTGCAGACATCTTTGTTGAGTTCAAATATTTACAGTCACAGACTGAAATGAATATTACCACAAGTTTTTGGTCTTATTTCACAAATGTGAGTCAGTCACCGTTAATGTGTGGTTTGTGAATAGAGAAACGTTATCTCTGAAGTCAGTCAATTTAGTTGATTAATGATTTGACTTGTGTTTCTTCAGAAGGTGTGAATAAGAATGGTTGGTTGTTGTTTTTTTTTTCTGATAAAATCTATCTATGCAAACATGACATTATTCTACAGAGAATGGAAGAAAGGTCATTTCACTTTCCCCAAACAAATAATACATTGTGCATTCAGGGTTTGGCCTCTGAAGTAGAATAACATATTGAAATAGTACCTCATGTGACCCTATGCAGGCTTATCAGTCAAACTTGAAAATTTCCATCCAACAACATTTACTGGAGCCTGACTTGTCTCCATTAGACCAAGGCTGAGTTAAGAGTAAAAGACAAAATTATCAAAAATATATCTCATCATATAGTCTCTGAGCTTTGCAATCAGTCTGACTGATTCAGACTGACATGCGTTACAGCGTATGTGTAAAAGAACAAGAACATGGTCCTTGTGGGTAATATCAGCAGCTATAAGGAGGCACAGCGGGGGAGACGGGCTTGCTCTGCTTAAATTGCTTGCTCGAAAGCTCGTTTTAAATCGGTCTCATCAAGAGGCAGGTGCGAATGGCTAAAAATGGGTTTGATTTCCTCTCCGGGGTGATGTAAGACATGTTGGGCCGGCTTGCACGAGAGTAACCCCGGCTGTTTTACCGAAAATAACCCGGGCACTGCAGCATCAGCACCGGGCAGCTGCGCAGGTGCGGCCTTTAAAGAGACAGGGGCGCCTGAAATTCACCCAAACCCTCCTCATGTTTACACCGACTGTCACCAGCAGAGTAATCACAACGACTGGAGCATGGTCGATCATCTGCACCAGCATTGTGTGGAAATATGATGAATAAATAAATAAAAAAAAAAAAAATACAACAACTCTTATTCACTGCAGAGCTTCATCAAGATTTCATTGGATTATTCCTGTTTCTTTTATTTCCCCAGGGGAAACATCCCAAAGTAGTCCCTAAACACAAAATGGAGTACTTCAAATGTTTTAAGTATAATCTGTGAGGATTATTTAATTAAACGGACTCTGTAGTCAATCTGATCTGAATGACTGCAATTAACTGTGTGGAAGTTCCGACTTTAAGGTCCGTGCCCCAGCCTTAAATCATCATAGGGTCTTTAAAATGTCCTTACATGGACTCTGAATGTGTCTTATCAGCTGATGCACTGTGTGTGTGTGGTGCCTTTAAAACATGTCCTATATTTATTACTTCTTTTTTCCCTGAGATTTTATTCATAATAAAACGTGAGGTCAGTCTGTGAATTAAGAGGAAAAAAAAAATCAAAACCAACACAGCATATATATATATTTTTTCCCTTTAGTAGCATCCTGCCAGCAACGCCCTGTATCCCAGACCGGCGTGCGTACCACACAGACGCACTAACCGGTAAGAGGATAACGACAGCTGCTCTATCGGGCTGCTGCCGCTGCTGCTGAAGCATCTGCAGCACTGTTGGTCTGTTTTTGTTTCATTCCAGATGTCAGGGGCTGAAGATTGTCATCGACACCGATGCCGGAGATGTTTGTGAGTAGGCCTATTTCAAAACGAGTCCGGGACGGATGGATTTAACGAAAGGGGATAATCCTACCGAGGAAAAACATGACGGGCATCCTGTTCCCCTGACGATTCCCTGGGATGCAGTCATAGTCTGAGGCCGGACATGATTTTAATATCAAGAGTTGCTGTAGTGGATGTGGGATGATGTGCGCCGCACCCCGAGAGATACTGATAAGGAGAACACAGCTCGGTCCTTAAACGCCACACAACCAATCCGGCTTTTTCCCTGGCGCATAGTGAGCATCTTGTTGTTCTTGGCTGGGCTGGGACCGTCCAGAGGGACCTTCTGATGTTGAGGAATTGCGCTGTTTTGTCCGAAAGCATCAACTGAGCCACTGTTGCTCACACCCAGAGAGGAGAAACCGGTGCTGAGCTGCTCACCTGGTCATTTCTACACACAATAAGTATGTCCAATGCATGCGTGAATGTGTGCGTGTGCATGTGCAATGCAACACACTGTAGGACTGACCGGTGAGGCCAGAGTTGTTGGAAAGATGTCCCCAGGCTCATTTTTTACTCATCTGCCTCAGAAAAATCACTTCTTACCACTGCCTGAATAGTGTCTCCTGTTTTTCATCCTCATCAGTTTGTTGCTAACAGGTGCTGTGTGAAGATCAGGGAGCATCCCTCACCAATGCAAAGCTTTAGGGATACATTTAATAACCATATTTCATCCCCTCAGGAGACTTTTACAATGGGTGTGTGTGCTCACGCGTCCTGGCTTTGGGGCCGCATATGACAGAACACAGAGGCCTTCATCTGACTGAAAGGCCATTCAAGTCTGTTAGGGTTTCACAGAGTTTATATGCAGGCTGCTAATGGAAAGTCACTAATGGCAGGATGATCAATAGAAGTCATGGTCAATTTTCTTCACTCGTCCTCTTCACATCGGGTATTTTATTACACATACAGTAGGTCATGGAGAGTAGACAGTAACTAGAGAGTACTACATGATTGCAAAGGATCGCATGGCGGCAGTGGATATTTGTACACACTGACTATGTGTACACACAATTGTTATTTTAATTGGGATACTTCTTCACGTGCATTTGCTGGGGCTAATTTTTAGTCTCTTTTTTAGATTTTATTGGCTCCATAGCTTGCTCTCTCAACTCTTTGCAACTGAGCAGAGTGGTGACTGTATCGTATTTATCAGCATTTACTACATGACCTTGTTTCTGACATCAGCGGTGTCACAAAATAATCTTTTTATGAGGAAAAATGTGTCTTAACTGATCACAACTTTGTGACAGGTCACTGGGTGCATGAGCTGTACATATGTTATAAGTTGAACTAACAGAAGCCTCATTCATGCCTGACCCAGACAATGTTTTTGTCAACATGTGCTGTTTGCCTCTTTTATTCTCTAAAAAGCAGTTCAAAGGGTGATATTTGGGTAGACTTACATACAATGACTTACATAGAATAGGCCGTTTCTTCCCTTTCTCAACTGTTTGTACAGAATCATTTATTTTTTTATGTTACACATTGGCTGCATTCTTTTATTATTATTCTTATATTATCCCTTCTTGTACAAATGAACAATTAAGATTTAAAGGAAAATTTTCAGCTACAAAGTGTTTGTATTTTTAATTCCAGTATATCGGATGATGCATCCCTCACTGCAAAATACCAATGCACCCAACTGACTAAGCCAAAGGTGTTCTGACAATATTATTGGCTGAGCTATGACAGAATTAGCAAGCATAGCAGTCACTAAGTTACACAAACTTGCAGCATAGAAATGCCAAAGATATGTGTGAGGTAATTTGGAAACGGTGTTGATGTTACGTGGTTTGTCTACCAGAAGTTACTGGTAAGTTAACTGTTTTAATCTGTAAAATGTCTATACGCACATACTTTACAGAACTTTGAACACAATTCTTGATCAATGAAATGTGTTCATTTATATATATAAAAAAAATATTGACCAATATATCATCAGTTATTTGAAAAAAAAATAAATAAATAAAATAAAATACAGCTCACTATCGAGGTATCTGTATCCAAATCTGCCTCAGAAATCCAGTCACAGACAGGCTCTAGTTTAGATTATTTTCAGTTCAATTCAATTCAATTCAGTTTTATTTATGTAGCACAATATCATAACAGACATTGTCTCAGGACATTTTTAAAATGCACTCTATCTTGTTTAGACGTAAGCAAAAAAAACTATAAGAGAGTACCTCAGGAACAAGACATCATCAGACCACTTATGTTTGTAAGAAATGGAATTTTCAAACTACAGTTTCCACATTAGTCTAAATCAGTCTGAAGTACATGTTGCTTTGAGTAAAAATAGAAAAAAAACAGTATTACAGTATTCGTCATCAGGCAAGTTTAAAACAGTTATCAATGAATATAAACATTTTTCCAGGCATTTTATCTAATATAAATTTTTCTATCATCTAAAATTTTACTGTGCATTTATGATATTTCTAATTTCACCTATAACTTGACTATGCCTCCATTATGCATAGAGCAGCAAAAGCACAATTGTGTACAATAAAATATTATCAGTACATAAGTGTTGCCCACAACATTTTAACATGATGACCCAGAAACCTTCAAATGATACCTACATGGATTTTTATTCATAGAAAGAATATTAATCTCAAAATGGTCACTTTATTAATTTTTGAAAAGTAATTTGAATTATGCACTTAATCCTCTTAATTTATTTCATTCACTACCGGAGTATTTTGTGATGGATAATCATTTACTTTTACCAGATTAATTAAATAATAGTAACATGATTTAAATGTCTGACATCTTCAGGACATTGATATTAGGGAAACAATATGTCATTTCAGTTTCAAATCATTGGAAAGCTAATGTTTCAGCAGGCACTACATGGCTTAACAGACACTTCAGACAGACTGTCTTGTCTTGCATGAAATTTATGTGAATCAGCAATATAAGCCTGCTGCAGGACTGAAACCAGATCCAAACTCCTCACTCCTCACACTCAGAATCTCATTTCCCTCAAGCAGCCAGTCCATATAATAAACTGTTATCAGATCCTGTGCAGCACCTTGTTTTAAGATGTTGTCTACAGACATCCTAAAACATTCCTGCAGCCCACCTTTGATTCCATCACCTAGAAAACCATTCAAATGAATCAACATCAATTAAAAAATGTTTGTCCTGTTTAATGGTCAGTGTTTAGTTGGATATAATTTCACTTCATCTGGCTAATCACAGTGCCTGCCATGATTCATTCAGTATTTACAACTAAATTTCTATAGCAGTTAACATGAGCACCCTCTCAGTCAGCCACACCTCGCTGCTAGTTTCAGAGTTTATCTTTTTTGAAAAATAATTAATTGAAGCCCAATTAACTTTTATGTTGCATTTCCATATGTTAAAAATTTCCAAAGAAAATGTACTTGAAACTGTGTTGATGCTTGGGAAGTTTCAGATCCTTAAAGAAGTTAGTTTATTTGATTTTTCAGGTGACAAAATGAAACCGAGTTTCGCCGTATTTCAAAATGTTGAAGTATGAAACAGGATTAATGAAAAAGAATGAAAACATCTTCCTCTGAAGCAGGAGATGAAACTGTTTAAAAACTGACATGCCTGTCCTCCTTCGCAGACTTTCAGCATGGCTGAGAAGACACTGGAGCAGGGCTCTGTCAGCATCCCCATGGAGGAGACCAAAATCCATGGCGGGGCACCTCAGGAGGCGCCACTTCTCACCCACCTGAAGAAAGTGGAGAACCACATCACCGAGGCTCAGCGCTTCTCCCACCTCCCACGTCGCTCTGCTGTAGACCTGGAGTTCAATGAGCTCTCCTACACCATCCGCGAGGGTCCCTGGTGGAGGAGAAGAGGTACTGCAACCCCTCTTCACATAGTAACCATAATGGATGAGCAAGCAAGCAAGCACCACCCATGATGGTCAATATCTGGAGAGCAGAAATTTCAAGGAGGGTGTTTGAAAGCCTCAGTACTATACTGTCTCTCTTGACTTTCTCTGTTGTTCTGAAAAATGCAGTCCAGCCCAGTCCATACAAACAGACACTTGCAGAATTCCACCATGTTGTAGCAGCCAGTGTTCCTGTAAGCTTTGCTTCGCTCAGCAGAGTTTAGACATAGTAAATAATTTACGCATGCAGGTTGGCACACTGCTCTTGCCTCTCTTATCTCTATGCTGGCTGAAGATTGGCAGTAGCAGCGAGTCCAGGCCTGGATTGATCTGCTAATGAAATATGGAGAGCATTTGTACTCACCACTCTTATTAATAATGAGCTGCCAACCTTTGGTCGTCTCTGTTGGTCAATTAACCACCCTCTGTAAACTATCCCAGTTAGCTGCTCTAGATATGCTCTGTGTATTTAGCAGGGTGTATTATTGTGTAATATTGATATGCATTATGAAAGCCTGGCACAGGAGTGTTTGTTGTTTCACTGGAAACCTGAATGTATGGAAAGTATTCCTGAGGACAATCACAGCCAGGAAGAGGAACAGCGAGGGAATCTTGTTTGGGCACTTATGCACATGCATTACATTAGTAGTCCCGTTGAAATCAACCCTTGGTTTCTGTTTTTGTTTTTATATTGTGCCAGCCTCAGCTCATCAAGCTGATGATGCGTGAATAGGTAATGTCTCAGCTTTTTACTAATTAAGTGGTACCTTTCATAAAAAGGCTTGCTTGCCATTTTACTCTCTGAACCTCCTGTCATATACATCCTAGTCCTTATAACCCCTTTCTGCCTCTCCAATTACCTCTGCAACTCACATAAAATTACAAACTTTATGATTAGTGAGTTGCTTACATTTGACATATGCTTAGTTAGTAGCTGACTCTGAGGGGCTTTTTTTGTGGATATTTTTTTTTTTTAACAAGCTAAGCTTAGGGCTGATTCTCTGCAGTCCCTGTCTCCCTGATCAAAGCGTCAAAACAGATATAATTACATAGACCTTAATGCTGTTGTTCTGCTGTTGGCTGCTGGGATTATTTCTCCTTGGAAAAAAAACAACACTATTTTTTATTTTGTCTCTGCTGAATTATAATATATGAAATTATACAGCAGGTAGGAAGGAAAGAAAATAAAACAGATCATGCGCAGCACAAACCTTGAGCCCTAAATCCGTGATGTCATTTGTAATTTAATGTGTTCTGGTTTTTAAGCCACTGACACAGTACATATGAGTCATTTTTTAAATGTCTGTGACAACCAGGAAGCAATTACTAAGAGGTCTGTATCTGATTCCAACAGGGAGATACTGTAAATGCAGTAAATGTAAAGTTACTCCTTTTATCATAAAAGGGCTCAGATAGGTTAGGCTATGTATGGGCTGCCCTCTGTTTGCACTTGTTATTGCAGGATCTTCCTGGCGAGGGCAGCCATTTATCTCTGTTGGGATGAAGCTGCTGCAAACTGCTTTCATGTTGAGGGTATTCTCCTCCCTAGGGAGATAACTGGTAGAAAACTAGTCCAGCAATGAAAGGGGAAGGGCAGGGGGGGAAGGAGAGCAGCTAAATGTTTACAGGCCTCTGGGAGATTTCAGCTCTGCATTTTGTTATTTACTGCAATTGCTGCTATGCACCTGTGTTAATGATTTGAGTTTGTTAGGCGAAAAGGAGCTTTGTCATCTTGCAGAGATAAAGTCACAGTTTATACTTAGTATGATCTATGCTTCCTAGACTATGTTGTTTTTCTTAAAATGCATCATCATGCACATAATAACTCTAATTTATGACATGAGGCAAAGTAATCCATGTTGCGTCACCGCTAACATTTTATCATTTACTTGAGGAATGGGTATGAAAATGTATGATCAAGTTCAATCAGATTTGAAAAGAAAATCTGTGCATCCAGCCCACAGTGATGTGTAGCAGACTTTTCTTTGCTTTTGTATTGATCCTGTAATGTTGTAGATTGTATTTTCAGACAAGGGTGAAACAGAAGTCAAAGTGATGCACTATATGTTTGTCATATGAGGAATGGTAGCAGTTTTATGCAGTGTCTATGTTATCTTCTATATGCCCTCTTGAGAGGTCAGTAGAGCACTGAAAATTTATCAAGGACATTAAACAGATCTTATTGCTTCACTTAGGGTCTTTCATTCCTTCATTTCCATTTTCTCTGCACAGAATTTCATAGCATAGATAAATTAATTTCATAATGTCCAAAACAGTTTAATAGACCTGTTTCTTTCTTTAAAGCTACTTACAAATTACCATTATTGTTGAAGTTTGCTTGAACAGGGGTTAAGTTGTAAATAGTTAAAGTAGCGTAACTTGGGGAAGAACTCCACCGGCGTTGTATACAAAAGTCTGTTTACAAATGTCGGTGATTACTGCTGTATAATTGAAAACATTTAGATAAAGCTTTCTGTGGTTTCCGAGGGAGCTGCACAAAATCTGATGAACTGCCTCAAATGATGTCACTTGAGTCAACGCCTCCAGGTATGAAAATTTAAGAAATCTGGGGGGATGGTGTCATAAAGTAGTGAGCTTATCACACTTCTTCAGCCTGTTCTTCACTTCTCCCTGAGGTTAGCGGCTCAGTGCTACGTTGGCTGCTGTTAGCACAACACACCCCAAACTCCAACTTGACCGTTGAAGCTGAGGAAGTTGCTTTTCCTCAGACCATATTAGTTTATTGGAATATTATATTCCCGGTGTGATAATTGAGTTGTCGTTTCTGTCATTTGCTCCAATTTGAGGCATGTGATGACCCTAACTCAATCATGATAATTTGTTTAACGATTACTCTGAGATTACCTATGAGATCAGGCTGGAAATGCCTCAGTGTACTATCACATGCTGTTATGTCTGTTTGTCTTTGTGGTGCCAGGAGTGGACGGTGATGTGAATTACACACTCTGTGGCTCCAGGAGACCGACTGATGAGACTGTGTTTGCAGCCTCACACAGATAGGAGCATTACTATGCACGACCTCCAGCTCTGTGTTAGCTTATTGGAATGCACCACATGCCAGAGCAGGGCTGCTTCACCGTCAGTAGGCTGCTCTGCTGTCTGAGTGGAGATGTCTGAAGTAATAACACAGTGAGGGAGGAGAGGGCAGTGCCATTAGGCTACTTTACTCATAGAGTGAGGGTTTTAGAGGGGCTGGAAGCTTTGCCGAGACCCTACTTGCCACAGGAAGAAGCGTGACTGCAGACACTTAGGAGATGGGTGAGGGCAACGAGACAGGACTGGCAACAAGGGAAGATACTTAACAATCTTTTTAACTTTCCAAATCTGGAATATGGAATCTCTCAGAATCTATGTTAGCTCTAAAACTGGTTGTTTTTGTTTTTTTTTTTTTTACTATTTCCACTAAGCTTCAAGACCCACATAGGTCAGGAAATGGGTCATGAAAAAATCTATCTTCATTAGCAGCGCACACCACTAACCATTTCTAAAACCGCTGCAGACAATTAATACCTGTGTTTTTTCTGTTGGTGCCACTAAGGGCATTCTGATCTAAAATATTTCTGCAGTGTTGCTTCTTTTCTTTTTTTTTCGTTCTTTTTGAAGCTCTGTTCAACCACACACCTGGCACCCAGCTCTGTTTAAATGCTGGGAAATCTTCTCGTTTTTACATTTTTTGTCTTTCTTCACATCCACCTTCATTTTGAATTTTTTCTTTTCCCGAGATAACAGCTTGCACGTCTTTGTCTAACTTCCCAGTTCTTGTATTTCTAGTATTTATAACATTTTCATTTGTCATTAGGGTTGTCAGGGTAGCCTGCTGATAACGATAATGTTTATATATGTGACAACACGTTCGCCTGACCACTTATGATTCAGATTTAGTTGTCTGTGTCCTCCCCTGCTTGAAAGAAATGAGGGCTGGTATATGTGTAACCATCCGTTGAAACATTTTGGGAATCAGTGAACTGAGTTAAGTGAAGCACAGATCAGTGAGTTCCTACCGTGGAAACAGACCATTAGATTGAACCCAAGCTGCTGTTCACTGTTCCTGAATCACGCTGTCAGTAGTTTATACAGGTGTTATAAAAGTGAGTAGATTTATAACTGGCCAAGCAGATGAACCATGACTATAAATTACCATATCCTAAAGGCAAACTGAATACAGAATGGAACATAGTTTTGTGTTGGCAGAATTTTTCAGTTATAATTCTTTCTAAATGCAGATAACAGTCCTTGTCTTGCTTTGGTACCTGGCTTTTCTACAATTAATTTTCCATAAGTACACTGAAAACTTATGTAAAAACATTGTGACTTGTGTACAACATATATTCAGAAGCTTACTTTTAACCATCTATTTGTCAGAAAAGCAACGGTAAAATAAAATTTGAAATTATTCTTAGCTATATTGAATCTTGCAACTAAGCTCTTAAAATCTCACCTTTTTTGCCCTTGTTATTTAGCTTTTGTGTTTCTATGATTTTATTTTTACTAACTTCACTTTTTACTGTATATTATGCCCTTTTATCCCGTCTTTGTCTGCTTAACATTAAAAATGAAAGCTTACTGTAATTGAATATTATTCCTTGTGGTTTTTCAAAATACACTTTAGAAATATTTTGTCAGCAGTGTAATCTAAATGTGTCATGTAAATGGGCTAGAATATTATATATAAAGAAATTATTTAAAGTTTATGATTGTTAACAGTGAATCAGTCATGTCTGTTTTCCCCCAACCTTTAGATATCTTAATTGATTGTATAAAAATATATATATGAACTCAAGTAGTAAAAACAAGACACCTGAGTGGAAATGATAAGAGCAATTTCAGACCTATAACAGCAACATAAATAACTGAGTATGTCCTACTTGTCAGGTTACAAAGCCCTCCTCAAGTGTTTGTCGGGAAGGTTCAAAAACAGAGAGCTGATTGGCATCATGGGGCCTTCTGGAGCCGGAAAATCCACTCTAATGAATATTCTGGCAGGGTACAGGTGAGATGAATGCTGGGGGGGGGGGTTGTGCAGGGTTTGTGCTCATCCCTAACCAGCTCATAATCTACATAGTTTTTCATATATTTTTTCCACATATTATTTTGTTTTCTGTGTCAAAACAGGGAGACGGGCATGAAGGGCCAGATCCTGGTGAATGGCCGACCAAGGGACCTGAGGACCTTCAGGAAGATGTCCTGCTACATCATGCAGGATGACATGCTGCTGCCACACCTCACTACGAGGGAGGCCATGATGGTGAGATCCTTCTAAAAAATAAATTTAAAAAAACTCCTTACACCTTATTTAATCCTATAAATCAATAAATATATGTTGAATTATTTCTATCTTTCAGGTTTCTGCCAATCTGAAACTGAATGAGAGCATACAGGTCAAAAAAGAACTTGTAAGTATGAATAAATCGACTGCATTATCTATCTATCTATCTATCTATCTATTTATCTATCTATCTATCTATCTATCTATCTATCTATCTATCTATCTATCTAGATTGACTTATAGATATAGATATATTTTGCAAGTTAATTAGTAGGAGCACTGGTAAAATTGATTTGCTGGATTTATACGTTATAGTAATGATGAATGATGTACCTTAATTTTTCAGGAATTTAATTTACTAGATTAGGTCTTCTTAAATCAGGCAAAATTGCAACCCCCACAACATGATTGACATCTACCACAACTGTCATTCATGATTCACAGAAATAAACCGGTTACAGCTCGTAAATGTTTAACTTTTATTTACCAAACCACTTCACAGCAGATGCTGCAGCAAAATAAAAATGTAGAGCACTGTATACAGATGGCAATATTGGCTGACATCTGCACTCTTGTCTGCAGCCAGGTCTTTCTACATGACCTAACAACATATATCAGTATTGCATTATAAGGTAACATATACCATGATGGGAGACTGTAATCCGTATCACTCACTCCTGTTTTTAGATATTTGCACTATCATGTACTGACATTCATATCTGTTTGTATTTAAGGTGGATGAGATCCTGACTGCTTTGGGTCTTCTGGAGTGTGCTCAGACACGCACCAACTCTCTTTCTGGCGGTCAATGTAAAAGACTGGCCATCGCCCTTGAGCTGGTCAACAATCCTCCTGTCATGTTCTTTGATGAGCCTACCAGGTAGGACATCACTCACCTGATCCGAACCTTGGTAATCTCAACATAAATCCAGATCCAATAGTGCATTTGTCTCTCTGGTTTTCTGTCACAACTTGTTTCCCATCCCAGTGGTCTGGACAGTGCGTCCTGCTTCCAAGTCGTTTCCCTCATGAAGTCTCTGGCTCAGGGAGGACGGACAATTATCTGCACCATTCATCAGCCCAGTGCCAAGCTCTTTGAGATGTTTGATAAGGTAACTCGAGTGCTTAGAGTGCTGGACACGTTTAGCCTTCCATTTGTTGCTGCTCAGTCCAGGACACCACAGATTAGCATGATGTATTTTATCCAGCGGACATGCTTGTTTGTTTTGTCAGTTGTGTATATATTCCTCATGTAGTCAGTGTTATGGAGACTATGTGTATTACTCTGTACCCATGTTTCTCCTCCACCAGCTGTATATTCTCAGCCAGGGTCAGTGCATATACAAGGGCACAGTCCCTTATCTCATCCCTTATCTGAAGAACCTGGGCCTCCACTGCCCAACATATCACAATCCTGCTGATTTCAGTAAGTTGAACATTTCCCTGCATGTGTGTTTGTCAGTGTGTTTGTTCTTACTATCTTGTCTTCTCTCTTCCCAGTCATTGAGGTGGCTTCGGGGGAGTATGGAGACCTAAATCCAGTGCTTTTTGAGGCTGTCCAGGGTGGACTGTGTTCTGAGGAGAGCAAGAAGAACTCCAAAAGTGACTCATCCTGTCCTTCACAGTGTCACAGTGTAAGCATTACTAACTCCTTCACCAAGCAATACAGCCTTATATTTACAGAGGTCAAAGCCAAACAACCGAAGAACACTGAAAGTGTCCGCCTTTACTGATCTCAAAAAAATAGTCTGATTACAGGAAATTGCACAAGATTTCATCAGTTCCCTTCAGTGGTTTATGAAGGATTTATGGTATTCATAATAAGTGATCTTCTAATTTACATGAAGGATACAGGCAACATATATCTACACTACCAAAGTGTGATAGAGATGATAAATGTTCCCCTCATTAAACAAATTATAATAAAGTTAAGTTGATAGTGTCCATTTTGACCAAAGTTTTTACCTCAAAAATGAAGTAATCATAGACAATAAAAAAAAATCCATAATAAGTAAATTGTTTTACATTGGAACAACACATTATTACTAACATTTCCCCTAAACTGTTCCTCCACTCCATCGATCTTTCTCCTCAGCCTCTCTCAGCTTCTGCTCACTGTCTCTTCTTTCTCAGCCTCATAAATTGCTTTTGATAAGAGCATCAGCTAAATGCTAAAACTGTAAAAGTAAACCACTAAGAGCCCTCTGTCATACCATTACTCCTGTTCTCTGGATGGTGCAGTTCTGGCTTCTACTTCTTCAAACATTTTATTGATATTCACTGTTGCCCTTTGCAACTTCTTATTGTCTTCTCTATTGAGACATTAGGCAATAACATTTATCACAGATAACGAGATTATGATTTTCTTATATACAGTGAGTCCATCTTGGTCTTCATTTTCTGGCCATTGCCACCAAACTTTCATCTTCTCTGATTATATGATTTAATACATACAAATAGTTTAGTAGATGTTAATGAACCATAGTAACATTCTGCATAAACTTCTCAGCTTCCAATCGAAATAACTGCCATTGTTCATTATCTGGCTGGGTGCAGACATGGTGTGCATTCTGCATTTAGAGGTTTTAATGAATTTATGGACAAAATGCATGTCTAAACTAACATTTTGGCATTGTTCAAGAGCAGTCAATATTTTGGAATATACATGAGAGATTAGATGAGAAGATTGATACCACCCTTATAATTGTCCTTTATATGGCTACAGCCAACAGCTGGTTAGCTTACATCCTTTTTTGTAGAGGTTACACAAACAAGATATAAAACCTTTAAATTTGTGCATTATAAAGATCCTGGTACGTGGAATGTGTTGCCTTTGGACAGAGCCAGGCTAGCTGTTTCCGGGCTTTCAGATCATTTGCATTCCTTTACTGTTTAGTCAGAGTAAAGATTTAGCTTGGAGAATGACAAGGGGATAATTCCTTGTATCTGTGTGTACCACGTAACTTACTCTTTGTTCTCACTATGTTTTTCCACAGGAAACGGGAACGCTAGAGAAACATAGCTTTGCCACCAGTACATTCACACAGTTCTGCATCCTCTTCAAAAGAACCTTCATCACAATATGCAGGGACATGGTAAAATAATTATTCTTCAAATTAACCCTTATCAAATGAACTCAGACATAAAATTTAATTCTGGTTGTCATTTAAGGGTTTTTTGTTGTTTTGTTTTTTGTTTTTTTTTTCAAGGTGCTGACCCACCTCAGGGTGATGTCCCATCTGTGTATTGGGGTGCTGATTGGCCTACTTTATCTTAAAATTGGAAATGATGCAAGCAAGGTTTTCAACAACACCGGTTTCCTCTTTTTCTCAATGCTGTTCCTCATGTTTGCTGCCCTGATGCCCACTGTCCTAACTTGTAAGATACTAAGTCTCTACCACTGATTTGGTATGTTATTTTTCTGGCTGGAGTTGAAAATATTTTATCTCTGCTGTTATTCCACAGTTCCTCTGGAGATGTCTGTGTTTGTAAGGGAACATCTCAACTACTGGTACAGCCTGAAGGCCTATTACTTGGCCAAAACCATGGCTGACATACCGTTCCAGGTAATGTTTCAGTGATTTGATACTCAATGCTTTGGACATGTATTAACTATTTTAGATTAATGACTGAAATTCTCCTTCGCAGGTGATTTGTCCAATCATGTACTGTAGTATAGTGTACTGGATGACTGAACAGCCACCAGAGGCAGGTCGCTACCTACTTTTCATGGCCTTGTCCACATCCACAGCTCTGGTAGCCCAATCCCTGGGTTTGCTGATAGGGGCTGCATCAACATCTCTACAGGTAGGTCCATCTGCACACCTTAAGTATCTGCATACAAGATATTTCACTGAACCAGTCTTTTCAATGAGTACTGCTTATTTGTTCCACAGGTGGCAACCTTTGTGGGTCCAGTCACGGCTATACCTGTGCTCCTCTTCTCTGGCTTCTTTGTCAATTTTGACACTATTCCCAAATACCTACAGTGGAGCTCTTATGTCTCCTATGTCAGGTACTGTCAGTTACTTTATGTAGTTCTGATTTCTAAGAGTTTAACCAGCATTTTAGAATTTTGGCCCGTGATCTTTGTGTTAGGGCTTTCTATGCTCAGAAATTTTTCTCTTTAAATGTGGCTGGGTTCATTGGGTTCTGTCAAAATGTCCACTTTCAGGTATGGTTTTGAAGGGGTGATACTGTCTATCTATGGGATGAACCGGTCAGAGCTGGAGTGTCCAGGCTTGGTTTGTAAGTTCCAAAAGCCAGAGGAGGTCCTGCAGCTGCTGGATGTGGAGGATGCAAAGCTCTACGTGGACTTCATGGTGCTGGGGGTTTTCTTCCTGGTCCTCAGACTAGCTACTTACCTGGTCCTGCGGTACAAAGTTAAGTCAGAGCGTTAAGATGTCCAGGTCCAACCACTGATGGATTAGGATGCTCATACATATCCTGGAAGTGTGAGATAGTAAAAAAAAAAAACCTTTAGTCTCTCTTTCTCTGTTTCTACTTCACACAAGTACATGTACAAAGACATACACAAATACAGCATGTACAGTCATCCAAAACCTGTGCTGCACCATTACTCAAACTGTACAGTATAATATAATATTTAAAAAAGGTTTGTTATTCAAGAAAAAGGAAAGTTTTAGTGTAAAGTTTGGTTTTCTACCCCCTGCCCATTATTAGCTGTCCTCCAGGTAGTAGTATTTCTCAGATCACCATCACCTTCAAATAATATTGTCAAATAATAACTGCACCTTTCATTAACAGAATACTCAACAAAGTAGCAGAAAGCATGTTATATTGAACTGAAAAATTTGGATTTATACTTCTTTGGCTGCACCAAAAAAAGTGCCAGTCGAATACTAAACTAAAATCAAATAGGGTTTATAGAGAGCCATAGTACCCATCTTGGTGCAGGAGTGTCCAGTAACATGTAGCATCTAGAGCCAATGCCTAAAAGAAAATAAACCAAGGTGCGTATCGGAATCCTGTTAATTGATACTTAATTGGACAACGCCCATCAATACACCCAAGGAACAAAATTTCAAGATGGATACCTTCTTATTGTCATCAGGAAAAGAGGTAACTTTCAGTGACAGAGAAATATTGGGTGGCTTTTCTCTCACCTGTACAATCGTCTCATCAGGCATCCTTACTGAGACACTGAAAATGATGTCTTTTCTTTCTGGAATACAACCTTAACAAAACGACTGCCAGTGGATGACTTATCTCACTTTCTACCTCCAGTGAGGATCATTTCCACAAGCCTTCTGCCCTACCATTGACAGTGGAAGAACATTTAGACATGGATGAGATGTTTGCAAAAATGTCCGGCATCGTGTCTTATACAAAGACTGATACTGATACACCCTGCAACCAGGTCTAAGGTTACTTACTTGCTCCTTATGGTAATGCGTTTGTTTCTCCCATAACCAAGGAACCATTCAATGAACTGGGAGCAAAGAGTGAAAGTAAGCATGATTGCTGTTTCCAACCTGAGACAGAGGGCTTTCTTTATCATACTGGTTGCACAGAGAGAAAGATGTTTTAGGGGGAGGGTAATTGCCTGTTCTTTGGTTAAAAAGAGTGAAATTTGTCTAATTGGTGTTGCTCTTTTGACACAATTCTTTGAACTGCTTGTTTCCACTCGTGTGACTCTTTAGCTGCCTCCTCCCTGAGCGATGGAAGGAATTTTCATTCTTTTTCTCTCCTCCCCTTTCTGCTTCGCTGATGTCTGACAGATGTGTGTTGTCCAAAAAAATGCTAGACACTTGAAATGCTGGCTGGGTGGTTTTGTGCCTCTGATCTAGAATGATTTGAGTTTCCTCTGCTTCATTGTTTGCACATACACCTTTTGTCAGTGTACATGCTGGTTTTCACACACACGTGTGTACACATCCACACATGGGTACATCTGCACACACACACACACACACACACACACACACACACACAGACACACACACACAGACACACGCACAGACACGCACGCACACACACACACACACACACATACACACACACACATACACACACACACACGAAAACACATACATCCACCCTTGGCAGTGTTTAAAAGAGCCTCTCCTTGTCACAGGTCAATGCAAATATTTTCCAATAGACTTGCTACTAAATATTTCTTACTCAAACTATGCTACTTAGTAATCCTTATTATAATGCATAAAATAATGTGAGTATATAATCAATGATTGTACAGTGAATATGTCATGCTGTAAACAGATGTACATTTGCACTTTTCAATGTATGTTATTCTTTTTTATTTATTTGTATTTAATTTTGTTCTTAAATGTCTATTTGACCATTGCTGCTTGAAAGTATAATGGGAAAACAGCAACTGAATGTTGCATGGTAACTTTAGGAATGAAATTTATGAAATTATAAATTTCAGAATATCGCATAATGATTTCATTTCGTCAGCCAAATGTATGTATCCTGCCATGTTTGAAGAGATGCAAATCCTCTGCTTTCTGCTGAACATTTTTAGAATATCTGGAATTAAGTGTACATCACAGGTGTAAATTTTAAAAAAGAGGAACCAATCAGGAATGTGAAGGTAATGTACAAGTGTGACAACATGTATTGTTATGTAGCTAAAGAGATTGGCAGTTTCTTAAGGAAGCAGCTTGATCAGAAGGCAGATCAGTAATCACTGATCCGCTTCACTTTTAGACAAGTGGAGTTCTGCACACAGAGACAGTTGCAGCAACTGAGGCTCTGATTCTATCATTAATAGCAATAGTCAACATTGTGATGTTTAATTGTTACACCTAAAACTGCTGTTACTTCAGTAGATATTCATATCTTTTTTTATCATGAACTGGATTTGAGTCATTCTGTCCCTACCTATTTTATTATATGTAAAAAACACCCAAAGGTGTTCAACTCTATGAGACCAATTTCCTGAAGGAAAATATGAGTCTGCAATCTGAATTTTTTTTCATCTTTTCATTTCCGTTTTTTTTTTTTTTAATTAATTTTTTTTTATTGCATTTGTTCAGTAAAAGAGACTGGACATTTTTTGCTAGATGACACTCTAATGATTAAACTAGAGGGTCAAAAGCAGTCTACTGTAGATGGGTGCTGGATAAGTTAAAGCCACTGGGCAGATGCTGTCATTTTAATGTCAGACCCCTTCAAGATACTAGGTTCTCCAGTTAGTGCAGATTTGTAGCATGGGAAAAATATTGCATAAGGTTTTTACTGCCAACACAGCAGATACGTGTTTTTATCTCCATCAAAATATATCAAAAGCCATGAGTTGGAAGCAGACCTGCGGGTATGACTGTAAAAAAATGAAACCTAAATGCAGAGAAGAAACAGCTTCAACCACGGGAAAAAGGCAGGGATAATTAGCAGTGTTGAAGTCACTAACCAGTATGGGAAAGTCGGCCTTAGGTCTAAAAGCCTCTGGTACCAAAGAAGAAAACAATCATTCCTCCTCTGCTGCAAGATGTGAAATATAGTGCGTACACCTCTCAGTGAGATTATGTTGTATAATTTTCTCTGTAATTCTCTGACCAAAGAAGGAGCTTGGAAAATACATCCAAAATGTTTGTATTAATTCAAAATCCCACTGGATTTTCCTGATTTTTGGATTCTTGAGCCTCCTTAAACTGTTATGTCTGTTTAGGATTTGTTTTCCAGTGTCCAGAGGTCAGACAAGTAATAATTTTTGACAGATATAATCCAAATACTAAATAATTTAACCTAAACAAATGTGATCTTGTATAAACAGTATTAAGAGGGTCGGGGATGTGATTGTGCAGGATGCAGCTGATGTACATTCAAATCACACTTTGAGACACTTTTATTTATCATGTCACCGATTCACCTGTAGGTCATAATAAGCCACCTGACCTTGGCGCACCATATCATGCATGGTAAATAATAATATGCAGCTATTCCATACAGAAAGCTACAATTGACTGAATATTAGTTGTGGAATTGAAGGCTGTTTAACACGGATAATTCTTTTTATTTTTTGTCTGATATAATTTGTTTTTCATTTACAGTTTAATTCATGGTTTCTCAACTCAAAAAAATGCAAGTTCTGTATACTGAACGCTGTTCAAGGATTACAATAAAGATTATTTATAACCTTTGCATTTGCTATTGAGATGATTGGCTCAAACACTAGCCGTTGTTAGTTCATGTTTTTTACTTATGAGATGTTAACAAAGTAAATATATATCTGGTTATTCGTTGTTTCAGATATACCACACTTACAAGTATAGTAAGAGCACTGAACACTCTCTCCCTGACAGTTTGCCCATGCTTTCCAGTACAAATGTATTTCAAGGATGAATTCTTGACCAATATAGTTTTTTGAAAGGTAATTTTTAATTTTAAATAACCACTTTTGTTTACTCTTCATGTAAACGTACCTTTAGATAATGGTTTTAACCTTAATGTCACATTTGAGTTATTCCAACAAAGGTTGCAGAAACACCCAATAATAGCTTGGTTGTTGTTTTGTGTTTTGTATTAATATGAAAACATCCCTTTTATTAAAGTAAATGCCTCTAACTTTGAAAAACTTTTTCCAAATGTGATCAGTATTACTGCAGACAGCATGAGTCAAGTGTTAAGAGGAGATGGTATTCTTTTAAAACTGTAAAGCTTTATGTATATATCATGAAGAACCAGAAAAATCAAATGACTTCTACACTTTTTAACACGTTTACACCCCAAAGGTGCCAGTGTCCTGATGATTGCAAGAGGAATTTTTGCAGGCAAACACAATACAGCATGATGAAAGGGATTAAATTGCATCAACAAATGAAAATAATAGCTTTATTCAGTGTCGTGAAGCAGTTTACCCATAATATATATTAACATATTAAAACATTGCAACAAGATTTGAGAGCAGGTAACAAAAAATAACTTTAACAAAGATTTGGATTCATTGCTTAGATCACACTGCTGTACTCCACATACATTTAAATAGACAGACAGCTAGAATGGGTTAGGTTAGGCAACTAGATTGCATACTTGGTTCCTGAGCCACTCTTATCATAGTAGGTGAGTAAAAATGTAAGAATAAATCACAGCAGCAGGATTAAACAAGTCAGTGGGGAAAATTAAAACATCAAACAAATATTAAATGCTGATGGATTTACTTAATGAACTTCCAGCAGTTTTCATCCTTCTTTCCAAGACTCAGATCCCATGTGGTCTAATGAATGTCTAAATCTCCTTTTAGCGACAAATAAACAACACATTCTGTAATAAGTGTGTTGTTTTGGGATTTATTCTTTTTTTTACCGTTAAGGCTAGATCAATTTTTAGACAATAGGGACACCTGCTGGCAAGAAGTGTTTAGTAATTACATGAAAGTCAAAGTCACATCAGTCTCTTCTCCTGAGCAAGAGACTAAAGAAGGGGGTAGGAACAGGAGAAAGATTTCACCAGTGATGCCAGTAAGAAATAGCACAACAGGGGGAAACTGTAACAAGAAAGCAAGAGAGCAATGAAGCTGCTGCAGAGCAAGTCCTGTATAGCCATCAGTGACAATCAAGGAGGAACTCGATCACTGAAAGCCTTGGCATGCGGATGTGTCTCAAAGGTGACAAGAATCCTCCAAAAACTTTAAAATGTCTTTGTATGAATTGCAATTAGAATCTCAAATGCAAAATAATATCAGCTGTATTACACCACCGTTTCAACTCAGTTTTACAAGCATAGTGGTTATTGCTATTTGTCAGTTTCCATTTGTCCAAGTTGGATAATTTTACATTGAAAGATTATCACTATAGTGCATTAAACAGGGTTTCAGCAGTTAAATTTAAGATTTTTCAAGATTGCATAAAATGCAATTTAATACCTGTGTCACAGTCCTAGTGTTTGGAAAGTAATTCTACTCCCCAACTGTGTAAATGTGATATTTATATCACATTTTGTCAGCACTTTACAGCAGTATATGACAATAACTCCTAATAATATAACCAATTGCTTAATGAATTGATTAATCAATTTAAAAATAACATATTTACCTGAGGTCCAAATATGAATTTTACTTAAGCTCAGATGGGGTGAAGAATAGTACTTGGGGATTTACCATCCAGTTTCTGCTAAAATAATATACATAAAACCTTATAGGAAATGTTACAGCCAATGGTAGCGAAGAAAAAAAATACCTAAGGCCTTTGAAAGTGACTTTTAAGATTTTTAATAAATTCCAAGACCTTTTTATGGAAACTGAAATCAGTGTTCTTTATTAATTTTCAAGGTATACAGATACCCTGGGTAGAACAAACTTTACCTTTCTATAAACCTTAGCCGTTTATGGTCAATGAGAAAAATGATATGATGAAGCTATTGGCCTTTATAAATAAAAATGATGTTTTGTAAGTGTTTTGAACGATATGATACCAAACGTTTTCCACTCAGTTAACTCGCTGAAACATTGACTGATAAAAAAAAAATACAAAGTTAAGACAAACAATAACTGAGATAAAATCTAATTAAATAAGTGAAAATAAAAATGCTGATTTCTTTTTCCCTTCCGGGTTGGTTTTTCCGATTTCGGCCCGTTACGCCGCCTCTCGGATCTTCATCTTGCTTCTCCATTTCATCTCTGACGACGACCGGCATTTTCCCACAACACCCCGCTGCCGCTGCTGCTGCTCCCACAGATGACGAAAATGGCGGACAACGCGTCGTCGGTAGGTTTCCAAAAGATGCTATTTTATTTTAGACGCGTTGGGTCCTTTCGGGGCGGTAATGACCGTATTGTTTTTACGCAGGTCGAGATCGTCGAGGGCTGTCGCCTCCCCGTTCTCCGTAAAAACCAAGAACACGAGGACGAATGGCGTAAGTATTGTCCGGGTGTTTCACCAGTGCTAAGCTAAAGCTAAAGTTAACGCTGATAGTAGGAGGCGAACCTCAGCTGTTGTTAGCGGACGCCCCGTCCTCTGGTTAAAGCGCCGTATCGCCGCGCTCACAGGGGACCGATGCAGGCTCACGGCGTGTGTGACTGTCATTTGGACGGTTACCATAATAACACAACACAACACAACACTGTTTCATCCAACAAGAAATAACCGGCATATTCTCGGGGACGTGTATAAAAAATAAATACGTGCTATTGGGAAAGACGAGGCGGAGTCCGTCTGACACCAGGCTGTTGTTTACACATATAAAACAGATGTTCAGGGTAAATAGCGGTTTGTCACAATGTGGGCTGGCTCACTTATAAATGCCAAGTTTGTTCCACTGTGATCGTGGTTGACCCTACTTGTTTTGGTAGGTTGAGGAATGTAAGAGCCACAGGGAAAAAATCGACCGAAATCATTCACACATCTCAGTGTCATTTGGCTTCATGTTTTTGTTAAGCTTCACAAGGCTCAATATGACATGTCAGCAAATCTGCACAAGTTCTATGCTAATTTTTAACTTCACATCCTAGCACAGTGGTTCCCAAACCGTTTGGCTTTATTTTGACCCTTGAATCCAAGCAATAACTATCACCAACTCTTGCTAGAAGTTGTGGGTGTCTTAAATGAGTAATAAGAAAAGAGATGTTTCCATCGATATCAGAGGTTTGAAGAGGTATAACTATCCACTTTTACACAATAGCAAAACTTAAGACAAGAAAAAGTTAACTCAATTTGCGTAGCACTGTAGATAGATTTGTTTTTCTTATGCTCTTTATCAACTCATGGCCCCTTGGAATTATCTGCTGCATCTAATGCTTTAAATAATTGTTTACTCTATAAAGTGTTGAGGGTTTGGGGAAAATGGCCATAAAATTTTCTGAGAGCTTAAAATTGACCAAAATCTGTCAGATGTTATACATTTTTGGTAAATCTACAATGCATTGACTCTTTACCTTGTCATACAGCTTTAGCTGAAATTCTGAGTGTGAAAGAAGTCTCGGGGAGAAAGCTCTACTATGTTCACTACATTGACTGTGAGTATTATTTTGTATCCCTTATTGGTTTTCCTTAACAGTTAAACTGTTATAGTCACTTTGTAGGCTGAAGTACAATACAAAGAAACATCAGAGCAAATGTGTATTTGTTTGTGTAAAATCGTTTGTGTTAAAAGTCAACAAGCGTCTGGATGAGTGGGTCACAGCAGACAGACTGGACATGAAGAAGCTTCAGTTCCCTAAGAAAGAAGCTAAAACTCCAACAAAGAATGGTCTTCCAGGTTCCCGCCCCAGTTCTCCAGAGAGAGAAGTGGTAAGTATATATGCTCCACCATCAAATGTTTATCTCAGTCCCTTAAACATTGCAGTAATACGCCCAGGTTTTGCATCATCATTTCAAAATTGATAATATAAGCCAACATTTTAAATCACAGATAGTTTGACAGCTGCGACATTAATTTTGAGATTTTAAAGTATGGCTACAGGTAATGCTAGTGGATGTTGTGTTTTGTTTTTGTTTTTTTTTTGTTTTTTTTAGTTGAATGATATTAATCTTGATTTAGATTAGATAGCCTTGGTATCGCTTCAAGATGCTCTCTGAATTCAAAAGTTAGTGTTGATGCCAGTCTCAATTACTTTGTTATGACTATTGCTAAGTGTATATAGTAAGCTGTATGGTGTAGATCATAACAAGGTAGATCAGTAATTGTAATCAGTGGTAAATACTACAAGCAGCTTAACACTTCAGTGAATAAGAACAACTTTTAAATTATTGTACAACTCAATCATCTCCACTGTTGGTTTGTTTATGAGGCAGAAAAACTCAGGATCACTACAGGACATTAGCAACCATTTACAGGTTCACTTTACTAATAAACTTCAATATGTTGCATGATTTGCTCATATCTACCAACAGAACATATGATGCTCCCCTTATGGGCAAAGGATTATATAATGGGGTCCAAAGGCCTGAGACCACTTTCCCATTCACTTTAATAGGAAAGTATACCACTGTATGTGTAATTCTTTTTACATACACCCCAGCCTCAACACTTAAAGATAATTAAAAAAAAATGTTGAAGAGTGGGAGCATCAGAGAACTACCCAGAAATGTTGAAATCCTCAGTTGTCATTATTACATTTTTGTATTCAAACTTCTTCAGACCTAATTTTGATTCAAATGACTGCCACATAAACTGTTAATTTAAATGATGTGTTAATCATAATTCCAGTCACCAGTTAGATTGTGTGTACAATGAATGCTACTTCGTCAAACAGCATTGACCCAAGGATTAACATGAATGTCAGTTAACCCCCTTCCTTCTCTTCCTTTCTGTTCAATTCAGAGGAAGAGTCTAGATCTCAACCTTCAATCTGCCACAGCTCCTTCCAGAGGCAAAACCCTCCCCACACCGGTACAACTTGAATTTACCCATTCCAGATAAGACTGAGACCTTGTTTAAACCTGGTGTTAACGTGCATCTTGTATGATCATACAGCTGTCGGGTCATGCTGAACTGCATGGAAATCCAGATATAAACAGCCATGACGCAATAAAAGAAGATGATGAACCAGTCGTGCAGATCAAATCTGGAAGTGGTTTAACACACATTGTATCCAAATGTATCCAAATGTCAGGTGTACGCACTGGACTTGTCAAGCCACATATCAGCTACAAATCTTTCAAGGTAGCTGGCATGCTTTTTCTGTGTTGTAACCTCTTGTGTAGTAGTGCTGCAAATTGATTATATTATGACCTTTAATTATATGCAGATAGTGTAAAAACTATTCTAAAGAAAACATATGCACTAAAGCAGCTAACACCTTAAATATCACAATAGAGAAAAAAAAAATCAAAAATTGTTGATACATTCCAGTTGGCATTTTTAGGAGGGGAAAAAAGAAAACTAGTCAATGACTTATTTCTGAAGACTTGTTTTTAATTCCAATGCAACCCAATGCAGTTGTAGCTGATCTGTGTCTGTTGCATCTTAATACCAGGTTTAAATGGGCTATAATTTAGATTTGACTGGATTAACCTGGCTCTACCAGTGAAAAAACTACAGGTTATATTAAGATGTCATTCCTCTCTAAACAAAGACTAGAGAACCCAGCTTTTAATCTTTACATTGGTTGCATTTTAAAACTTTACCTCATGCCTCATGCCTATGTTCTAGCTGGAATCAAAAAAGTATTTTTTGGAAACAACAATTCTGATTTGTTAAAGTGTTTGGTCTGTCTGTATATCAAGCAAAATTTCTAACGTCGTTTTTCTGCTGCAGAAAAGGAAAGTAGAGACCGTCCCCTTGGCGACTCAGGTATCCCCAGCTACCCCCGTGCCCTCCCTGCCAAGTTCAGCTGAAGCCTCTCAGGCATCTGTTTTTCCTGCTGTGAGGGAGACCAACACATTTAAGTCCCGCGAAGACAATGACCAGCTCTCTTCACTCACAACGGTAAGGAACGTCCTCTTGGATTCTTAAATATTTGAGTGGAAGTATTTTCTTATTTGCTAAAGTATTATTTCTCTTTTCTATGTAATGATAGAACGGCACTGCCCGACGACTCATCCCTTCTCAGCCTGGGAGGAAGAGAAAAGCTAACTGTGGGGGAACGGATGAGGTATGTGACTTCAGTATATTTCTTCTTCACACATCACTTATTATTTTCTCATTTCAAATATCAGGGTCTCTGCATCTTTTTGGTTTTTTAGATGCATGATTTTATCCTCTTTTATTTTGTGCTGTGTCAACTGTAATACCTTGTACACACTTCTGGTAGCATTCTCCAATTCAGAAGCTTAAATTGGTGCACAGAAGCTGCACATTTTTAAGCTTAGTCTTTTTTTTTTTAATTTTATCCTTATTGCATATACAAATACTAAAAGTCAAAATCACAACACCTCCTGCCTGTAAAATCATTTTAATGAATTGACTCTAAAAAGCATACTTCTTAAAAAAATGTTTTGAAATTAGAAAAGTGAGAAATGTTTCTCACATGAAAGCTTTAGTTACCCCCTCAAATCCTTCTATTTTCTTTTCTCTTAAGTTATTCTCATTTCTTTTTTCACTATTTTCATGTCTATATAACCAAAATTATATGTTGACAAAATATTTGTCCAGTTATACTTTATTTTATTTAATTTTATTTATAACATTTTTGAAGGTTATGTTTATCATTGAGTTAAAAGCAAGCCATTATACATCACAGTGTCCTGTTGTTTGGTTACACATTTATGAGCATAAAGTCTATTTTCTTGAGGAACTTGCTTTAGTTTTTTGTTGATAGATTATTGAATCATAAATTTCAGACAAACCAGCAAATGTTGGGGAGCAAATGTTGTGCTTTCATACATGTTCATTTTTCAATCCTTCAAAAAAATGGTAATTTTTTGCACAATTTATAGTCTTGTGTTTAATTTTCGTGTGAGGTTCGGTTGATTGACATTGGCCTTTTGTTTTACCATCCAGTGCTATTACCAAATTTATTGTTGCATTTTTACAGTAAGGATTGTTTATTTACATTTTGATATGAGTCATTTGCAAATTAATTTACAAAGAAATATACTACTCCAAATTCATCTTGTTATATTAAGATCCTATATTTGGAATTTGAATTTCAAAATGTTCATAATCTTTTTAATTAAGATATTCAAAAATGTATCTTCTTTGTTTTTGAGAGGGTGGTGGCATAACCCAGCAGAAGAGCAGAGCATAACTTTGTCCCTTTTAATGACATACACATAACGAAGCAGATACACACACACTGAAAAAAGACTTGATTTCACCAAAGGATTCTGAAAAATAACCTAGCAGTTCAGAGTTTTTATTTACTCCTTCAAGATATAAACACACATGAGCAGCTCAGCTGCTGTACTGAATTAGAAAATTACTGCAGGTAACCTCCTACTTTGTAAGTTAACAAAACAGTCTGTCAAACCCCCTGGAAATAATTGGTCTAACGTTTGCATTTGTGCTTTTCTTCACTCTTCATTCGATGTCTGACATTTCCATCACTGCCTATGATTGCCAGTATTGCTGGTTGGCTACTGAGAAACACACCCTGAAATGTACTAAAACTACAAATGTTACACTGAAGTTCAATATTGCTTTCAATCTCCCCCCTTAACCAAACTGTTCAGTGTAAATAAGAGTCGTTTTATTCCCCTCTTTAGTTTCCAAAAGCCCGTGTTTTTGTGTCTTTTTCTGCTAGATGATAAAGGTTTTGCAGTATAACAACCCTCAAAGTGCCAGTGTCTTTCTACCACCACCAGAGGTCTGTTTTATTTCCTATTATTGCCCATTGATTGTGTGTTGCTGTCCAAATTCAGCTGTGGGTCCAGTAAAACAGAGGTGTTGATTACCTCAGACCCAAGTTTAGACCTTTTTGTAACATGTTCAACCACAGTGCTTATACATGTTACTTACTTAAAGAAATCAAATAATCCATGTAAAAATAAGTAAAATAAAATACATATGCTCCTTTTGATCAAACAGCTTTTTTGCTTTAACACAATTTTTTAATTATTTGAAAAGAACGGCAGCAGGAGTGTCTAAAGTCTCTAATGTGTCTAATGTCTGTATTGTTTATCGACAGGATTCCCAGGACAGTTCGGATGGTATCCCATCTGCACCTCGCATGACGGGCAGTCTGGTGTCCGACCGCAGCCACGACGACATCGTCACCCGGATGAAAAACATAGAATGTATAGAGCTTGGACGTCACAGACTAAAGCCCTGGTACTTCTCACCTTACCCACAGGAACTCACCACATTGCCCATCCTCTACCTCTGTGAATTCTGTCTCAAGTACCTCAAAAGCCTCAAGTGTCTCCAGAGGCATTTGGTAAGAGTTATTAGTATATAACCAGTTTAAGATCTTAATCTCTGGTTGCTTATATTGTTGCACATTGCTCTCATTCTCATTCATCTCTGGTTTTTGACAGACAAAATGTAATCTGAGACATCCTCCAGGCAACGAGATCTACCGCAAAGGCACCATCTCATTCTTTGAGATTGATGGCAGAAAAAACAAAGTCAGTGATAGAATATCTTTCTCTCTCCTCAATGTTTTTTACAACATTTATTGTTTTATTGTTGCTTTTGACGGATGGATGCTTTATATATTATATATGTTTATGTATTATCATTTTTATTTTTTTTACAGACTTACTCCCAGAACCTGTGTCTACTTGCTAAGTGTTTCCTGGATCACAAAACCTTGTATTATGACACGGACCCTTTCCTCTTCTATGTAATGACGGAGTATGACTCCAAAGGCTTCCACATAGTGGGCTACTTCTCTAAGGTACACAAATTACACAAAGAATTTTGAACTAGTGTTACAATGTGTATTTACTGTCGGTATATATGTAATTTCTATTTTATGTATGCAGGAAAAAGAGTCAACTGAAGATTATAATGTTGCTTGCATCCTGACCTTGCCTCCTTACCAGCGGAGAGGCTATGGCAAACTGCTCATTGAGTTCAGTAAGTATGGTAACAAAACCAGGGGTACTACGTTCAGTAATATCTTTATAGTTAATTTTTATTAGACATTTCTGTGTTCAGCTGTGCTAATTATCTGTACACAGGTTACGAACTGTCCAAGGTCGAAGGGAAGACAGGAACTCCTGAGAAGCCACTTTCTGACCTGGGCCTCCTGTCCTATCGTTCCTACTGGTCCCAGACCATCTTGGAAATTCTAATGGACCTTAAACCTGACAATGGAGAGAGGCCACAGATTACCATCAAGTATGTGACTGCTGGCATTTTATCTCAACCTCTAATCATCTGCAAAAAACTATTTCCAGAACAAAAATGTATTCATTTCTTCTCTTCTCATTTGACTTTTCTATTTTTGTACCCTCAGTGAGATAAGTGAGATCACAAGTGTGAAGAAAGAAGATGTCATTTCAACGCTTCAGTACCTCAACCTAATCAACTATTACAAGGTGAGAGTGTGTTCAGTGACTAAGGGAATCAGCCTCAAAATGGAGATCTTTCTGGTCAGATCTAAAATGCCTTCAAGTAATTCAAATGAAAATGGATACATAACAGAAGCTGGGAGCTCAGCCCTGTTCCAGAAAATGTGATTCACAAACTCAAATCCTTGAGTTTACTAACCCCAAGTTGGGAAGCTCAGTTTTTGTTTTGAATAAATTACCAAATTCATTCACCTTTCACCAGACTTGCATTTCCTCAACAGTGGATTAAGTGTTGAAATCTTAAAATGTATGATACACTATTTTTCTCTATTTATACATTAATATGGCTCACATAGATAAGATACATGTTACGTACATACTTACAACTGTAACTACTTAAGTTGGCCCAGTAATAATGATTTTGATGATTTACCTTTTGAAACGGTCTTAAGACTATATACATCATATATTTAAAAAATACCTGCAGCCACAATTGGTCCTGTTTAGCTGTAGTCTTTTCATCTGCACCACAAAAATCTGCAACACATTATGATCTTGCTTTCTGGGGGGAAAAAAAAGATTCCCTCAACTTAGTGTTAACAAACTTAGTTTTCACTAAAACCATTTTCTGGAACTGATTCCCAGATGCAGCACTGGATGCCAAAGATGGGATACAAAAAAATTCACCATGAGATGTTTTGAATCTTTTACTCAAGAATGTTTTTAAACTCATGATTGTGAGGAGAGTTGCAATGCCCAGTGAGGATGAGAATTTGACTGACAGGTTTTGGTTGATGGCAGTGTGGTCATAGATACAATGTTATTAAAAAACTTCCATAAATGATTAAATAAGCTATATATACACCAAAATGGTACGTAATATGCTGTAGAGAACATGAAATGACTTTGTCTCATCTCTTGAATCTAGGGTCAGTACATCCTGACGCTGTCAGAGGATATTGTGGAGGGGCATGAAAGAGCAATGCAGAAGAGACACTTGCGCATAGATCCAAAATGCCTTCACTTCACACCAAAGGACTGGAGCAAGAGGGGCAAGTGGTAGAGTCCCAGTCTGGTTCATGGAATAGCTTCCCTATCTGCCAGATTGCAGACTTGAAGCAAGCAGTGGATCAGATTAAGTTTTTTGTCGAGCTGTCCCATCAAAGAACCTTGAAACCTTTTTGAAACCAGATTCTGACAATGACAATGACCACTGTCTCTTGCGGAACTTATATTGTAAAATAGTCATTATATATTGTAAATATTAAAAACACTCAAACCTGAGGACAAAACAAAAGAGTGACACGCCCAAAAGAAACTTATGGAAACAACACACCTTCTCCTGTGTTAAAGATCCAGTTTACGACAAAAACAGTTTGTAAAAAAAGTAGGATATTGTGTCTGTTTAATAGTATAAATTATAGCTTGCTTCTTGACTTCAACAACAGAATAGAGGAGCCAGTCAGATCAGGAGGTGTGTGTGTGTTGTGCTGTACAGACCACCCAATGAACACAAAATGGTGGTTTTATAGATAATAATTAGAGTTCTAAAGTAGATTTCTTGGAAAGAGATTTCTTTTTTTGGTTAAATTCAACAAGGACAGTTTTGTTTTTTTCCTGCTTCGGCCAACACAAATATAGGTGTGGGATTTTGTCTACATCCTTTGCATCTGCCACAAGTAGAAGTAGAATTAAAATGTTGACATCAGAATCATTTATGTATCCCGGAAAGTTTTTTGTAAAGACAGTCAAACAGAATTTCTTTTGATGACTTTACACAGAACTTTACACAGCTAGGTTTTCATCCAACTCCTATTTAGGAAACATTATTTAATGGAAAATGTACTAGACTTATTGCACTCACTAAACAATGGGACAACTTATGTCTGAACAGAACTCGAATATTTGGTTATCACTTCCTACTTAGTATAAAATGTTTTGGTACAGGCTGCAGTGTGCAGGCTATCAAAACCTCTCTCAAATGCTTCTTCCCGGATACAAATTTTTGAATAGTTTAGAAAACAATACCTACATCCGAACAGAATGTGGTAACATTTCAACTTGACCTATTAATGATTCAATGTATGGGATATGTATAATTTGAAGTTACAGTGAAACAAAATTCACTTGTTTCAGGAGTAAGATACCTGCCCTTTCAAATTCGTATCTCAACACAAAATTACCATCTCAACACACAGATAATAATTTTCTATTTATTGTTATTCTCCTAGAGTGCCTCAATTTTAATGTCCCTCAGCCAACAAAGAGAACAAAAATGTGCAAGTAGTTCCCTACCGTAGGCTTCATGATATTTTTAGTGTGTCGACTAATAAATCAAATATGGCTAACCTGCCAGAACTATTTGGATGCAGACAAAAAAAAACCCTCAAAACTGAAGTCAAGCAGAGATACTGTTGTAAAAGATAGTATCTCTGCTTAACTTCAGTTTTGCAATCTTTACACTCGCAGAGGTACTATTTTTTTACAATAGTATCTCTGCTCATCATTTCCCTATATCTGAGTAGTTGGAAGCATTTATGCTCTTTCTTTGTGATCATTCAGGTGAATATTTCTTTTTCTCGTTTTTTTTGATAATCCCATCTTGATCATCTGTACAGAGTGTGCAATGAGACAAATCAATTCCCTAAGTTAAACACATGTTCCCCGTAACTGTACATACTGAATGTGATTGTAAAAAAAACAAAAAACAAAAAAAACCCTTTTGAAGACAGAAGCCATGTTGAACTGTTAGAGGAATGTAAATTTTGTGTACAGTTGTCTTTCTTTTTTTTACTTAATGTAATCTAACAGGCTTCACAATATTAACGGGAAAATATCTTAAAGTGATATCTTGCTTTCAGTTTGTGTTTTTTATGTTTACATGTCACAAAGGATGTTGAATTTATGTTGAAATTATATGATTTCAGCATTTGATATGAAAGCTTGTTGAATTGATAAAAAAAAAATCATCTTAAAAACCTTAAAAGTGTCTTCAATGTGTGCGTGACTTTAAAAGTGAGTCTTCCTTTCTTCAGCATGAAGTATTTTTATTGGCAGTGAGGCATGAGAACCAGGT
This sequence comes from Istiophorus platypterus, assembly GCA_016859345.1. NCBI lineage: Eukaryota > Metazoa > Chordata > Actinopteri > Istiophoriformes > Istiophoridae > Istiophorus > Istiophorus platypterus. The sequence goes on from CM029129.1 coordinate 9,778,257, forward strand.
TCAAGATTATGCACTGGTGAAGATTGATGGACATTAATGTAGTTAATGATAATTAATATTAGTTAGTTAATACTGGATGATATTGATACCTGCAGAGCTTTGCAGCATTTTATGATTCTAATATCAGGTGTTGTGAATCAAAAGACAATGCCAATGTCCACTATACAAAGCGTAAATCTGGAAAGATCATTACCTGGAAATTTTGCTTATAGGTATTTAACACCAAGTGAGGTGATATGGACTCATCAAACTCAAATTCAGGTTTGCTGTTTGCATCAAACATAAACATATTTTAATGGAAATCGATGCATTAAAATTTATAACATAAAATGTGGCCAGTCATAAAAATTAGAGTTTAAGCTCTTAAATTCAGTCAGCATACTATGTCCACCAAGGGGCAGCATTACAAAGTTCCTTCCTTGTGCAAAATTGCATTATCTGTTCAAACTACAGGCTAAAAATAGGTAAGAGGATGCTTGTTTAAAGCTAAATGCAAAAGTGTAATCTGACCATTGTGATTCTATTACAGGACTGAGTAAATCTTAACAATTGGACACTTGCAGTGGATCAAATCTGGCACCCGAGCTACAAGATTAAATAACTACAAATATAATTCTAAACATGGAGGTAACCTAAAGGCTTTGATGCACGAGTGAGATCATATTATTTTTTCCTACATGAGCATAGCACTGCTGCTGAGCAACAGCTTCACAGCTGGACAGGGCAAAGACTAAGTCAGCACTGGACCACACACGTGTAAAACCTTTATTAGTATCATGCTGCCATTTCTGCAGGAGACATAAAATATGTTGGGTCTAAAGGGTCTTTTTTTTTTTCTTCCCCTATCAGTTTCCATTTGAATCAGCATGTTTTCTCAGCAGCTGCACCGTGACAGGCAATGATCTGCTTAAAATGAATCTGCAGTGCTCTGGTCTGATGCCTTTTAATTTCTGCAAGTCAGCTTTGAATTCTCAGCCGCTTTATTCTGACATTTTATTGCCCTGTAGCACCAGTGAAGCCTCTCCCCACATCACATCACACCCATTTTCTTACTGCACCTGGCAAAGCCACACCAGCCCCCATGAGGATAGAGAGGAATTTCACACTAATCTAATATCCTTGCCACATTACTCATTTGGCTAGTCTTCTTGACCTCCAGTACATTTCCTCATCCTGATTCCTGACTTCTGGCAGAGTCTGTATCAACTCGGCCTCTGAGATCCAAGGACTTTATATTATTTCTATCTGGCCTCAGGTGTTTTTGAATGAATAAAATCTAACACAGAAAGTCAATCAACAGATAAGAAATTAGCAAGTATTTTGAAAACGTATTAATTCTTTGAGTCACTCTTCCTATAACAAATTTTCCCTGGTTTCAGCTACTTAATGTGATTATTCACTGCTTTCTTTGTTCCATATATTATACTCAAGATAATTTTGTTTTATTTTGAAATGTCAGAGTGGGTTCTATAGAAAAAACAATTAAGAAGATAATCAACAGATTCATTTGTAATGAAAATAATTTAAGTTTTGGCCTTAATGTGCACTGTTGTTGGGTTGTAGCCATTGTACAGATTGTTGACCTAGATTGCAGAAAATGGTGCATTAACTGCTATCACTTAGGAATAAAAACTATGACCTATGGTATAAATCAGTGATGGAATTAAAGGAATGAGGACTCAAAACTATTCTAGCCCTTGTGTGTTGTTACTTGGCCTGAATTTTAAGAATAAAACGTTTGTCTTTATTGTGCTGATGTTTAAGTAGAGTTCATTTTCCGTCACTGTTTCAAACCGCATGGTGCCAGCACGTGTCTCATGATATACAACACGTCTCTACTAGGACAAAACCTTAGAAAGACTGTTTCTGTGCAGAGCTGTAAGTGTCACAAGATTCTTAGTGGAACATTTCCACATGGTGTCACTGTAGCACTGATTGCAAATATGTTTTCCAAAATGATTTCTGCCGGCTTCTTTTTATGCTCTTTTACTCATCTCTCAGATTAAAGTAGCACTGAATGCTGGAGGAAGCAACAAGCTCCAAAAACACCTCCTGATCACCAATCAGCACACACCAAGGTTCGCTTGTTATTAAGAAAACTGTTGAGCTGCTATCAACTAGTGCCTCTGTTTTTATTTTTCTTATCTCTTCAAGACACACATCACCAACAACGCAGGCTTCTCCTCCCCCCGCCCCCAATCCCAGACCAGAGCCACTGACCTGGTAACACACGCAGCCATATGGTACGGCCAGGACGAGACTCCATCCAGTAATTAGGGGGATGGTGCCGGACACTTGGCTGTGCTGCAGTGGAGGTTAAGCAGCGTGATTCATCTTTCCCTCTCCCAAGCATCATTATAAGGTTTATCCAAATTCACAGGTATGTATTTTTTAAAAAACGGTGCAATGGCTGATGGGGAGGGAAAAGGCAAGCTATGTTGTTATCCCCCTTGTTGTTTTAAGCAGGTTGATTGTTTGTTATGGTTTCGACCCACACTGACTACGTTTGGGGAGTACACAGAGGTCTCTACAAATAAACAGACTGTCACACACAAACACACATACACATTTTCACCTTTGCCCCTGAGTCTGCTTTCAGCCTTTATCTCTCTTAAGCAGAAATGTCAGTTTTGGCACAGAAGAATGAGACTTTAAATGAATGTGCTTGATATTACAAGGGCCTCTTTCCAGCAATGTATTAATCGAGCAAAGAGATTAGTGTGAATAAAAGATTGAGGAATTGTGGGTACATGTGCGATGATACAACATTGCATCAGCGTCTATTCTGCCATAAATCTGTTTGTGTACATCATGATATTATATGAGGATCTTGAGCATTTGATTCAGTAAATTGTTAGATTCATGCTTTTGCCAGTGAAGCATTTTGAATTACGGTTTAAGACACAGAGAGCTTGGTCACTGCTGTCCATAGCTGCCTCAATCTCTCTCTGACAAGGAGCTGAAGAGGGGGGAGGAGAGGGAGGCCGGGTAAAGCTGTGTGTTTGTGTGTGTGTGAGAGAGAGACAGAGACAGAGACAGAGACAGAGAGAGAGGGAGGGAGGGAGGAGGAGAAAGAGGGGGTTGGCTTTAGTGTGATGTGAATGGAATAGAATCAGCGCAAGAGGGAGAAAGAGGGAGGAGGACAGTACAGATCAACCTGCCTCTTGACTTCAACCACAGAATAGAGGAGCCGGTAGGCACACAGATCAGGAAGTGCGTGTGGTTTGTGCTGTTTTATTTTATTTTTGGAGAGAGGAAGAGAAAAGCAGACAAGGGGGAACTGAAGGAGGAGGAAAAGAGCCTCACCGTGGAGATAGATAGCAGAAAAATGCTGTCATGGGGAGAGAAGGGGAGGGAGTCGGCAGAGAGGAACAGGATGAAATAAGGCAGGGTCGAGCGGAGCTGAAATGTGGAGGTAAGCCTTTTCTTTCTGTATTGAGATTACGGAGAATTTCACATTCCGACCTACCCGTGTGCTCTTTCTGATGATAATGAATTCACATGGATGGATGGATGGATCTGCACACCGTGTGTGCCACATACCTCTGTATAGGCATGCATGTACTCTCACGATCCAACCAGAGACAATGTATGAGAGCGACAGAGGATGTGAAATAATGGCTTGGCATTATCAAATCATCATCCAGCTTGTCCTCCCTCTGCCTCTCTGTCCATTGTGTTGTTGTCAGCTCTTTAAAAATACGTTTTACACAGGGAGCTTAGGTGCTCCGTGTGCATACCGTTTACACGCAACATTGTAGGTTTAAATCCAGCTTTCAACCTTTGTCGCATTTCACCCCCCACCCCCCACCCCCCATACCCTTCTCATCTCCCAACACTCAGACCCCCATCACCCCATCATCTCTCCTGTCTTTCTCCATTGTGTGCCCGCCAGCCAGGCAGGATTGTCTTAAAAACTGTTATGACATTGTCAAGAAGCCACTGAGAGACCTTGCTGTAGAGCGCTTGCAGCTGCAGGACTCAGGGATGAGGGCAAGGTGGAGGGAGGAGGAGAGGGGAGGGAGGGATGGATGGAGGGACAGTGGGAGAATGAGAGAGAGACAGAAGGAAAGGAGATGCAGGAACAAAAAGAGGAGCAGGATTTATCCTAGATGCATATTTTCAAAAAAGCTATCAGTAACGGGGTGCTTAGGGGATTTGTGTGGATAAAGAGGATTGTAACACCACTGCATGTGATGTGCACAAACAATGATGGAATGGAGAACCACAACCGGAATTGGGGTGTTGTTTTCAAGGTGGCTGGGAAAATGAGGGGATGCAGGCTCCCCCTCCCCTCCTCACCTTCCTCACCCTCCTCACCACCCCCTGCACTCTCTTATTTAGGATGGGCTAGTGTGTTTACAAGACATTTTGGTTCTAGGGGCCGGATAAGGCTGCTGAAGGCAAAGAAAGGCAGGGATGGAGAGGGGTAGGGGGGTAGGACAAGCAGCAGCAGCTTACATAAGCCAGTGCACTCAAAGGATGGGCCATTTAATTTACACAGAGCCGCATGGTTCCTCATACAATGTGGTATTCACTGTGGTTGACATAAGCATTCTATGATAAAATGCAGTTTGACTTGACATGATGGAAAGGAGGATGTGTGATAAGTGAATGTGACTTGATGGCATTGTGTGATGTGATGCTTTTTAATCAGGGTCAACTTTGAATTTAGGGTTGTTAGGTTCTTGTCTGTATGAAAATCCACCTTGTTTTAATCTCCCTACAGTTAATCGTTCTGGTAAATGATAAGTATGTCTGCAGGAAGTGCACTGACATAACGGTGCTAACAGAATGGAGCCTAGTCCTCCTCACCTCAACTGCTGTCAACTTTTAATCTGCTACCATCCACTGTGCTACATTTACAGTATACATCTATACGAAAATGGTAAAATCCTCAGTCTGTGGCAATGTTCAGACAGTATAACTTTAAAAAGGCTGAAAAATATAGAGTGCATGTGTGTTATTTGATAGAGCAGGTACCAAGAACCAAAATTTTATTTAAAAGCCTGCCTGAATAACTGAAGCCTCTGTGAAGCGTCATTGTCTATAATTTGCTTTGCTATCTCCATAAAAACTTAACATTATTTAAAATTCTTTATAAATTGCCCTCTCTCCTGAAGACAAGCTTTCTGAATCCAACTGAGGAAAACTCACTCTATTGGTAAAGTTTAGCAATTAGCCTCAGTTGGTTTTCATTAATTTCCATAACTGAATCATTTCCAACAGTCACACGTATGACAGTTACATCTCTGCTTGCTATTACTAAGTAGTTACAGCTTTGTATATGGCGGGATGAGAGACATTAAATTGAGCCTGCAGTTAACAGTTATTTTTGGTTAATATGTGGATTATTTGGACAATTAATCATTTGTTTGTCTTATAGAATATTGGAAAATAGTGAAAGTAGTAATTTTAACATAATTGACAGATTAAATCCTGGAGATATTCAGTTTACTATTATAGAAAACAAAGACCATTAGCAGCTTATAATGTCTGAGAAGCTAGAACCAGAGAATGTTTGGCTTAAATCACAAATAATTTCAGTTCCAGTTTGGATACTGTGAATTCCAGGATATGAGTCTGATCTGGTTTGGACATGCTCGACAACTGGCGTTCAGTCCTCACAAAGTGTCCACATGAATGTACTTGGACTCATTCTGTTGGTCTTCAGTGCAGCAACAGTCGAACTGGGGCGAGTTATTTGACACATTTAATATGTATCTCTGAACATATCCAGATTTATGTCCAAGGTCATAGATGGTCCATGAGCAAAAAATAGCATACATGCATTAGGGTTCTGTTTTTTTAGTACAATAATCTAGAACCTCTTGGTGTCCTTTCCTAAGAAAAGGTTTCTTCTGTGGGACCCATACTATTCCAGGTGGAGAAGGATGGAAACAGATTCAGAGGAGACTCTTGAATCGATCGGCCTACTTTTATTTCCTGCACCAAACAAGAGCCAAGAGAGCTTTACTTTATACATGTGTGCCATGTTGTGAATTCAGATGTGGTTCTCAGCACTTGTTGTCCAAAAGAGAAGTAGAGCCAAATAAAATAAATACTCCCTCGGTCACTGTTGATGCAAACAGTAGCACCTGATCACAGAAGCCATCATTATCATTAGGAAACGAAATTACAAAGAGATACAAAAAACTGTCAAGACAGCTGTGTTATTATTGCTTGCTTTTGTGATGCAGGTGCAGATGTGAATAACCTTTGTGTCTTTATACTGTGTAATGATCAGGGCAAATTTTTAGCAGCATCACATAGTTGCCCAATACGATTGAGTCACTGCCAAGGCCTTGCAGGTCAAGGCTAATATCTACTGTAGTCATTTGTCTGCTGGGATTTAATCTTTAGCTCACATTGTTTGTCCTGTTTCTGTAAAGAATGATACTGTGGCTCCTAAAAATTACTCCCCATACACAGAGCATCACCTTCAGCAAATAGCCTGCAACAGTCAAAAATCAGCAGTTTTTGTTTGACAATAAGGGGAAAATGAAGACTCCAAAACTGAAGGTACTTTTAGTTTGCACGACACCATACAAGAGGGTCCTTGTAGGTACATTCGATTGTCCAAAAAAGTTGTCCAAAATTGCGCATAGATGCGAGCAAAGTGACTTTGATCTATCTCTGCATTCGTTCAGATTTAGATGAACACGTTGCAAGGTTGCCAGGCAGATTTTGTTCTGCTCTGAGTCAGCATCATATCATTCCTCTCATTTGGAGCCATTTTGCATGGCTACACCCCGGCAGGCTCCCTGTGGGGGCTCAGCGAGGAAGGCAGTTGGACAGGCGGAGCCTTCCCCTCGTCGGATGGCAGGATGCCGGCAGTGTAAGCCACTGGCTGGATCCTCTTAGCTCATGCTTGGTTTTCACCTGGCCTCTGTTGGCCAGTGGTCTTATTAAAGGATCAGGCCTCATTGGTTTTGTCTCAACCCATTACCCTTTTATAGACATTCAGTAGTACTTTCCACAACTAAGAAAGAGCAGAAAATGTTTTGGTTTTTTTTTAAATGTAAGAGAATGACTTATTCATAGCCTCAGAGAAAGTAGGGTTGCACAGTTGAGATAAATTAATATGACAATTATTCAGTGAAGTTTTTATCATTGGGAGAGTCAGTTCTCAATAGCTACAGAGTCGCTATTGTCTTTCTGAAATGTACCATTTAAAGACTTAAGCTTTTGCAACACACTGTCTGCACAAAGGATTTTTGTTAGATTTTCAAAATTACACATGGGAATAAGAGCCACTCACAAAATCCATCGGGTGTTTAAATGTGAGGTCAAGAGTCAACTTAGAAATACATGCCTCAAGCACAGAGAACATAATCATTGTTGATGAAAGATGTTTTAAACTTCTTCAAATACATGATGTTTCAATAGTTTTGATAATAATCTTACCTTCTATGGTGAGAGAAAGAGAGATAATAAGAAACTGAGCCAGGCATATCTAAGAACAAACCCTGATGAAATAGTCCAAAAATATGTGGAAGCTGCTGTCTTCATGAGACATATTTATGTAAGCATCTCTTGGTAATACTTGTGATTTTTTTCTGTTATATTTAGACAACCCACATAAATAAAAATCACTTCAACTTATTCCATGCTCACATGTTGTGAAACGCCTCCTTTCAGAAAAAACATTGAAGCTTATTGTCCTTAATCCCATTGTCCCTCTCAGTTATGTCATACAAACATTACACCATTACGCAGTGCAATGGCTCCTTGTCATTGTTCTCATTGCTATTACAGAAGTGCACTCAAGGGTATTCAGAGCCACTTAAAGCAAACAAGAACCAACCATACACGCTCGCACCACATCACCTCATTGCCATTCTTAGTGGTAAGAGATCAAAAAGGCAAAAAATATCCTGCACTGGAGAATATTTCTATTCTCAGGCCAGTGCATGAAATAGTAGATATTATCAACTTACTTATTTCCAAACTTAACATCCTCTTTACTGACACAACTACAGGGAGGAAGTTGCAACCTCGACAGTTTCATTTGCATGTAAAAGGCATGTCTAATAAAGAAGTGCAGTATGCTGAACAATGACTATGCACAGAAAACTTACGCAGAAATGTGAACGGAGTGGGGTGAGGGGTGTCATCACGTTTCCCGTGAAATTAAGTTCCCCAACACTTTCCCTTATTCTTGTTCACTTTATTAATGTGACTCAAATATGTGCCTTGCAGTCAGAGCAGCTATGTATCAATTCTATATATTAGTGAAAAAAAGGAAATCAATGGCAAAAGCAACAATGTTGGCTCCAGGAAACCTGACTTTAAAATTGAGCAGCTTTTTCCTGTAATGGCTCAATAAATCATTTCATGTAAGCATGAAAGATGTAATTCAGAGGGTACAGGAGTCAGCTGATGACGCACTGAGTTTTTTCATTCACAGGTGCAAAACCACAGACATACAGAACTTGTTCTTTTTCAAAACCATAGCCTGCGCACGTAGCATCAGAGATAAGCTACAGCAAAACATCTGCTGTCTACATCACCAGAGTAAGCATAACGGGGCATGAGATGCTCATTTTTATGTAGGTGAGAAGGTGCAGAGCCGCTCGTGTGAATCACACGAGTCCACCAGGCAGGTGGGAGGCTACAAACAGCAACAAGTTCTTGGCTGCAATTTGCAGGTGTACAGTGAACCGCTGAAAATATCTATTTCACAGTTTGATATTGATAATATTGGGACTTTTTATTGTTCATAAATAGCTACAAGGTAATGATGCCGAAAATTTGAAAGTTTTAAAAGTACTATTTGTAGTGGATTCAACAACATACTACTGCCACCCACCTCCCCCAAAACTGTTTTTTTATACATTAAAACGAATAAATGCAAATGAAAGGAAAGTGAAAGGGGGGAAGAGGGGGAAGTAGTAAAGAATACAGAAGCCCCCCCCCTTCCTTTTAAGAAGTAACAGGTATAAATTCCAGTCCAACTTGGGTCAGCCGTGATTTCACTGTGAACGGTCTGTGGTCTAGCAGAAAGGATTGCTGATGGCTGGGAAAGTCAACGAGAGACAGTAGTCTATTTCTCCAAATAATGATAGCAATTTGTGTCCACTGAGATCATAATGAACATAGACCGAACTTGTAGCTCGTGAGTTTGATGGCAGCCATTTAGAGGTGGCCTTTCCTCGCTGCTGTACCCTCAAGTCATAAGCAACACTTATTGAGAGTAACTGAAGATAGCTTTCAGAGATTTGCTCCAATAAACAAAGAGTTTCAACTGAGAAATGAGAATGAGTAACATGGGCTTTCATGGGCTACATTTTCGTGAACAATAGGGACAGTGAGGAAGCAGAGGAGGTCAGCATGTCTTCCTCTGAAAGGAGGCAAGGTAGGGTAACAGTTCAGAGGGCTATCAAAGCAATATTGAGCAATCTCTTTTCCTCTGCCTCATTGCTGCTTACACACGAGTCAGGGGTAACAGTGAACTGTGGAACTCAACATAATAGATACAGTCATGAGGCTGAGACTCAGTTCCTTTCCCTGTCACATACGCCCACGCACACAGGCAGCCTCAGAGGGACAGCTGCTCTTCCTGTCACTGTGCGGACAGTGTGCCACATCTTTAAGGCCTGGACACTGTTTGATAGAGTCAGCAACAGCACACAGACGCACATGCACTCAAACCGTGTGTCGCATTCAGGCCTTAAATCTCTCTGCCCCCTCCCTCCGTCGTACACATGTGCTGCCACAAGGTGTATTTTCAGAAACACAGGAAGTGGCAGTGTTGTGCTAGCAGACAGTGTTGATGTCATGGCAAATAACATGTCAAACAATAGCGTGAGTTAGGTACTTTCTTTTGCTGTAGCAGAACAGCACATCGGCTATGTCAGGAACTATAGCCTTTGAAACTGCATTTGAGAGTGCGTCACTTTTAGGTTGTGCTATTTATCACAAGAGGAAGTCAGGTTTCAATATAGACAATACTTTAGGTGGAGCTTTTTAGGCATGCTTCCGCTTTGCATTTATTGAAAAGGGAGGTTAACTTAATAAACCTCCCCTTTTGAGTTAAAAAAAAGTAATTTAGATAATGTCTACATGCACTGATTTGTAAAACAATCAGATTCCTTTCTCTGAATCTCAGTGACTGTGTGTGGCTCTTCTACACTTTAGCAGATTGTTTTCTCAGTAAAACCTAAAGCAGCGAAAAAAAAAAAAGAAAAAAAAAAGGAAACTAGATCAGACCTGAATAAAAGCACACTTTTGATGGTATTAATGATATTAGTTTACTCCGACACTAGAGTTGTATGTGTACAAAGAAGTCAGATACAGACTTACATATAAATCCTAACAAATCAGCCCCGGTGTTTGTTTGTCTGTGTGCACATGTCCAATGGTTCAAGAGTGGACAAGGGAGCAACCGACCAATGAATAATTAACATCTTGGTAACCCTCGCCCCCTTTTGCCCAGACTCTTTAATAATATATTAGGCAGAAGACTTATTTTTCAATTTTTGAAGGACACTTTTGAAGGAGGACAGCTCTCCTTGAAATTAAAGTCATTTGATTGTTATAGATGATGCTTTATCCTACTTTAGAGCCCAGGGGAAGGTTTGACTTCCACATATGACCATAACAACAGTTACATACAGAAGAGCCGATGCAGACAAAGACAGCCTTTTATTGACCCTTTTAGCTGATTGGTGCTTTTGCAGGAAGAGGCATTTAACATTTACACTAGCTGAAATATTTTCCTCACCAGACTTTTTGGAGATAATCATGTCCCTTTTTTTCAAAATAGGACATTTTTTCACACAGCACAAAAAACATGTCTGGAAGGAAAAACCCATCATCAATATATCCTTAAAAAATCCAATTAGTATCATTTTGCTGTAACATAAATGACAGAAGAAAACTAAAAGAGGACAGGTATAGTGATTGCTCTGTATTTTCTGTCGCAATGCTGCAGCCATCATATGTGAAGGAAATAACTGCCCACAAAATATTTTAAATGTATCTGCTCCTCTGTTATCTGTCAGAATCGCATTTAGGGGGTGTGAAAACAGCAGAATTTAGATAACAACACTAAAAGCCTCTTGAATAGTAATTATACATGCAAAATATTTTAAGCAAAAAATGTGTGAAGAATTGCTTGCATAGCAGGTAAATGAATGATTGTCAATGATTGGATCAAACTCTGGGTTAAGGTCATACTTAGTGCCAAGAGCACAAGTTTTGCTGTGGCTGCAAAATACTGCTCACAGTAACAGCAGAATTTTTTTTTACAAAATCTTCAAAAACCTGCTCATTTTCCTGCCACCTTGATAGTCATCCTATTTCCTTTTTAAAATCAGTCCATTGAATACAAAGGTTCCAGCAATGCTGGCTTATGTGTCTTTGGGGACCAATAGCTCAGACTGACATTTGCTAACTGTTCAAATGAAATAGGGAGATAAAACACATTACAAAAAAGAGAGTGCTGCAGAACCAACCACTTAGCAGTCTCTCGACTTGGCCCAGTTCACTGTCCGCAGTGTGGTGAAGAGGAAGGGAGGGAGGTGGTGTTGGTGGGGAAGATTGAGGATGCCTAAAGCAAGTGTTGGGCATTACAAATAACTCATTTTCTGAATCAGTTCCAGCCACATTAATACGCATTTCCTCTCTTAAAAATATTGCAACTGGCTGAGTTTAGTCAAATATTCAGTAGCAAAGCAGGGATTCGACCTGATATCTAATGTAACAGGGTTGCAAAGGATCAATAATGAGAGCGAGACTGAGCCTGGCTTTAGATTTCCCAAAATCAATCACTGTTAGGGAGTTGATTTAGTACTTGTGGTTAAGAAATCAGCAAGGTGGCTTTTAACTATAGGGATAGCCTGTGACACCCAAGCAGCTGACCTCGACACTGTGAAGCTGGACATTTAAAAGGCTTTCTAAGAATATGCCTGAGCTAAAAGATAATTTACAGAAGTGCAATACCATGCTTGTTGCAAGATGTTGGTATTAACGCCGGTTTCTCCATTTTTATTTTAATGTCATATGCCAAAACAATCAGCTGCTTTGAAAGACTGCTGTTGCAAATCTAAACAGTTGTTGCAACAAGACAGAGTGATGTGATAGAGTTGATAAGGTTGCAACAAGAGCACAACTTTTGTGACTGATCACATCTAATTGCCGCTAAGCTGTTAAGCCGATTTCCACAGCTTCACCTGAAGGGCAAGATCAAATTTCAATCGGTATATCAGGAAGCAATCTTTCTTTTACCATTAAATACCTCAAATGACTGCATCGTAAGTGTTGATTACGACAAAAGCACATGAGCTGAGTTTAGACTGACTTCAGTTACGGAGAGAAAGCAAATAACTGCTCATTCATGCTGCAGTGTGGCAGCCAGTGTGGAAGCGTTGAGTAGAAACGATGACGACAGCCATCCTCTCAGGGTTGAAAAGTCAGTCAGCTCTTCCTGCTTCACAGGACACAGACTTGCAAGTTTGGGTGCAAAGTAAGCCAAGCGGCCATGACTTCTGCAAAATGCTGCATGTTTAATACAACTCTCCGTTGACTTTAGTTTGTGCATTGACATAGTACATCAGAGGTGTATTAACCTTAACATTAACTACCCAACACTGTTATTACATCTGAAGGACACAGGAGCTAAGTATGCAAAGAAATTGATTTTTCGGCACTAAAATGAAGTCCAGTTTATCCAGACCATGCGAGCACAATACTGAGATTATTACTGTCCACTGGCTGAGTTTTAAGCTCTGACATGCAGGATTAAACACTGCTGTCCACATGCATTATTAAGTTTCTTTGGTACAGAGTTTAGCTCTGGTACTCTGAGGGGATCTGCAGAGGGTAGCAGCCTCCCAGTGGCCTTAGTGGATTCTCCAAATCTTTTAAAAATCAATTGTGGAGAGAGCATCAGCTGCATGTCCGGGTCATCCCTTCTGCACTGATCCTGTGGCAGAAGAGAGAAACAAAGGAACTTCTATTCAGTTCATTATTTTTAATTGATGCAACACATCAATAGCACTGCACAGACAACACAGTCTGCAAACTATTGAACGTACAGCTGTTTTTATGAAATAGTCTGACCATATGAATAACATATCAGCGTTGTGATTCATAATAGGTTTCATGTGGTGAATCCATTCAGTCAGTGTCAAAGAAGTGCCGGAGTATGACGAAGTTGTTCCCATACAACCACTACTACGCTACTACTTAATATCAACTTAAAATCGATTTCAGCAGCAGGGATCACTGCATGGACATTGACCCACTGTTTTATGTTTTGGTTTTATGTACATATGAAAGAGATGAAACTATGCCACAGTTGTCAGTAACATCTCTGTGTTAATCTTCTTTAGTTTTAGGCTTCATATCTAGAACATGATGCCTCTAGTCAAGCGTGCTGTCCAAATTGATTCTCTTCCCAACACAAAAACAAGGATTAGAAGTTATGATGTTGCGTCGTGTTCTGGAAACAGTCTTTAACCCAGAAAGAAGCAGCATAATCAAACAAAAAGCCATACGTGTTTAAAATCAGACCACTTTCAGGTTTATTGAAAGCTACGAAAACAAGTGCTCTCAGTTGCTGTTTCTCGTCTCAAGTCTTCATAATATCCTGAAATTCTTTTTTATTACCACTCAGTCAGTCCTGCTGTTACAAAATGATCCATTTACGTATTAGGGTTTCGTTTAAGCCAGACTTATATAAGCTCATAAGGTTGTTTGGATAGAAATATCCTGGGAAAACATTAAGCTGGTTATCAATAATTTATGTGTCTTTTTTCTAGGAAAGCAAATTTTTGGATCAAGACGTAATTGTTTAAAATGAAGAAGTTTCACTAGTTTAAAGTGCAATGACAGTTTAATTGTCAGGTCAATGCAATCCCAATTTACTGAAATTAAAAAAAAAAAATCAATCAAGCAGAGACTTGTGGGGGCAGGAACAAGATACTTCAGTTCCTCTTCACTTCGTACTTCTTCTTAAGGTACTTCATATCACTTCTCTATAGCAGTAACACACAGAAAGGACAGTTTCTATTCTAAGAGAGTTCACTTTTGAAGGAGGTGGTAATATATATCCTAGTCAAGATTTGACTGAATATGCCACACGTTAGAAAGGTAAGAATACAACACTTACTTTGAAAATTTGGGGCTTCTTTCCATGAATAAAACTATTTCAGGTAGTTCCATTTTCTGTTCCTGTCCCTGATTCTGATTCAGAAGGAATGTGTTGATATCCCTCACCCAGGGGTAAACACAGGGGTAAAGCTTAAAAACATAGTAGTAGATTGATGCTTAAACAACAGAGAGATTAAATAAATGTGAAACATGCAAATGACTTGGTGATCCAAGTTCTTTGTTGTCTCTCTTGAAATCTGGTTCAAATTCAGTCCTGGCGAATGAAGAAGCTAAAAAACTGCAACAACCAAGAATATTTCAGTAACAGCAATTTAGTGTATTATGTCCCTTTTTGATCATGTCCCGGTATTAAGGAGCCATGAGAACTAATTAGGAACTAAAAGATTCTTTTGCGCACTGCAAATATTTGAGGTTTTGAGACGGTCAATTAATATCATTGGTATCAAAAAGTTCAAAATGCCATTTACATCTGTTTTTTTTTTTTAAGATAGACATAGCAGAGCTGTATTTTCCCTCTGTACAGATTAAGTTACTTTTATATTTGCTGACCATTTTCATCCTGCGGCCCCTAAACCCATTTAGATGTCTGCACACACCATCCATACATATGAGTATATGGTACTCAAGAGCTGGGATATGAATTGACTTAAAATGATGCAGTCGACCATCACTGTCCTGTGCTTTAAAAACAAGCAGTTAAATCACGACTGGATAATTTATCCACCTTGTTTGTCCTCGTTGCCTTGTAGTTTCCTGAGGAGCAAACAGTATGACCAAGGTCACTGACACAGATATCATCAGGCTCATTTGACAAAAATGAAATCATCTCTTCTTCTGAGCAGAGCAAACAGGGTTATTATAAAACGCTGGTGGACTGGATGCCACTTCAAGAGAGGGTGGCACCAGACCAGTTACCATGGAAACAAGGACTGATACATGGGTTAGGGTCTTAAGAGGCTCAGGAATATGTGATTTGAACAAAGGCAGTGAGTGATAAGTGGCCAAGCTCAACCCTCTCTATGTTGGTGGAGAGTGAGTGTTTCTAGCGGACCCTGGATGTTCAGTTTGTTGTTGGAACAGCATGAATATAATCTGTGATTTCAAAAAAAAAAAAATGGCTGCCAATAATCCACGTTCCCGCTTTGAGAAGGCAGAGAAAATTGATTGCTCACACTTTTTTCAAGGCATTGTGAAACATGCAGATGATACTGGTGCACCTAATGAATGACAGGCATAGACAAACATCATTTGTGCCCACATGCGTAATGATGTTTGAGATCGTTTGAGGGTTCCCAGTAAGAAACATGAGGAGAGTCTTAATGTGTGCAGCCCTGGCACTATATGGATGGTGCATAGAGGCCGCTCTATGTGAAACACTACTTGTGTGTCTAATGGGAAACTGCAAGTGACTGGAAATGTCTTGAGCTATCCACTTCTGCAGGATCCTTGTATCATTTGAAGCATAAAACATAGTCAAAACTTATAGTAGCTCAGACACACACGGAAGTAATTTTATTGTCTGATGTTCCGCATATATGACCACATATATGACTAAAGAACATGTAATGCAGTGATTCTGAGTCAGTCTTCTTAAATTTGACCAATAAAATAAAATAATATAAAAGGTTCTAGTCTTTTCTCCACCAGAGTTGAATTCCAGGCATTGTACAGAAGGCAAAGGGTCTGAATACTTATGTCAATTGGATATTTAAGTTTTTCCTTTTAAGAAATTTGCAAAAAAGTTTCTAAAATTTTGTCTTGGCTTTGTCATTATGGGGTATTGAGTGTAGACTGATGAAGGAAAAAAAAGCTACTCTGTAAAATGATTTTAGCTTAGGGCTGCAAAACAAATATGAAGAGATCAGAATGATTTCCTAATGGAACACACACACAAACACACACATTTGTGTGTTTGCATGTGTGTATGTGTGTGTGCACTGTATATAAAGGCTTATGTATACATTACACATGTTCTCCTGCCAGAATTGGCTTGTGGGTGGCCGGCTGGCCGTTGTTCTCTGTATACAAAACCACTTTTATTGACTGCAATGAGAAAATAGACACAGAAGACAATGTTGAAAGTGATCAAATACTGCATCAAACGATGTAAAACAATAGCATGTTACAAAGCCCTAATAGGCGTTTTTTCTCCTCTCGAAGATCAGAAAACCTACTTCAGTTTTTGCTGAAAACCTTCATGGGAAACTGGCTAAATCTACATTCAGCGACACTTCCTGTTGCTGAGAGAATACCTCCAAGTGTCAGTGTCATCTAGATGGTACTGTATAAGCACATGTTTACACTTTAGTGAACATTAGCATATCTTCACTCCATTGAAATTGCTGATAACCTCTGACTATAACCAACTTCCACATAATTTTATATCTTTTTAAAGGCTTTCCACTGAAAATATTAAAACATCTTACGATATATTCTCTTACTCTGATGAAATAGAACGAATTTGACAGCAGGCAAGGAAGGAAAACAAAATTTCTTGTTACTTCCTTACTTTCCTCTATTTTGTGTTTGTGTGTATGTGTGTTTGTGTGTGTGTGCATGTGTATGCATACGTGTGCAAGCTGTACAGTTTTTTGCTTAGCAGCTCTTAACTCTTAACTGCACCTGCCCTTTAGGCTGCAAGCATGAGACGGGCATATGACAAAGCTAGACAGGAAGAAGCTTCATACCTTTTTGAGAGCAACAAAATGTTTCAGCTTGAGTTGATTGACGTCAGTTTGGTCAAAGAAAGGGCATCAGGGACAAATGATGACAGGAACTGGCTGATGTGTGACTGAAACAAAATTCACGTTGCCGGTAAGTTGGACTCAAAAATACAATGAAATGTATAAGGACATAAAAAAGGGAAGCATGCTACTTCATACTCTTTAGCACAAAGCTCTTGCCTTAAATTTCTCTTAATCTATTCATTGTCTCAGTGAACATTAAAAGGTCTTAATGGCTGCTTGAAAACCCTGTACTTGCAGTTATGAAGAATGTTTCTGTTCTTATTATCTTTATAGTCTTTTAAACACTGGAGCAGGAGTAAAGTGCAAAACTGTGTCTGTGGGTTTCTATATGTGTGGGTGAGAGACAGTTTACACTTATGTCTTTTGTATGTTGGTATGCTGTCAGTAAATCAGGAAGGCTCCCTCCCCTGTGTTAATACTGTCTATTGTGAACATGAGCAGGGTGGATGTGGTGAGTATTAAGTCTGCTATGGAACTATTTAGGGAAAATTTGGAATGGAAAGTTTGTAAAGGAAAGAATAATAATGAAAGAAAACAGAGATTCAAGGCATTACTGAATAATGAAACACATGTCTGACCTGCTGCTTTACTTTTAGAATTCAATAGTTGTTTATCAAACCCATTCTCCTCCACAAAGTATTTCTGTGTACTCACTGACAAGCTGCTATGGGTTGAATATAAAGCTGTCAATTAAGATAGCAGCATTGTGGGTGAACGAAGAGAAAAACATTAAGAAAGGCATTTTTTCTCTCTTTTTCTATTAAGGTGACCAGTGGACGAGACCAAAAGGGAAATTGAAGAGTGCAGACACATGAATGCCATGTTAGAGGGGCTGACACAGACAGAACCTCGTCTACACAGAGGACAGACAGACGGGCTCCAGTGATGATCACTACATCCTCACTCCACAGGAAGGAGCATCCCACAACTGGAGTACCGCAAAAACACACATCTGGACACCTGGACGGACCCCTGCAACAAGAAAAAGCTGAATATTCACCTCAGTCTTTCTCATTTACTCTCATGAACTCATTGTGTTGCAAATACAGTGTGGCACCTCACAGAGGCATCTATGAGCGCCAAAGAGTTGAGAAAGTTCAACTATCATAAGTGGCATAAATGAGGACAAGATTTTTTGTTTTTCATCTTTGTGCACAGTGCTCCTGTTTCACACCAGCGCCGTAGAAACCAGGACAGAAATTTAACTGGGACAGCAGAAAGCTCAGGACCAGAGTGGAGAAAAGATTGCTGGACTGGTGCTGGTTTCTCAGGCACCATGCAGTCAGATGACCTTTTCATCCGAAAGTTTCGCCGTCAGAATGTGCGGCCGCCAATTGCCAACGTTAGCTTTGACCCTACACGGGAAACAGGTGTAGTAGAGTGGCCGCCCAGGAGGGACGGTGAAAGGGCCGATGGCGACAGCCTCACTCCGAGCCGCGTGGGGCTGAACCTGAGGACGGTGGGCCGGGGCCACATCATGCAGAGAAGTAACAGCGATGTAACCTTAGGAGACTTGGACTCCTCCGGCAAGGCAGGAGGGAAAGCAGCTCGGGCAGTTGGCGAGAAGGTGGGCGTAGGGGCTCAGGGCGACTCAGGTGTGCTGCTACACAGGGAATACGGCAGCCTGTCCTCACTGGAGAGACAGACTCAAGCCCAAGAGCCGAGCGCAGATGACCAGGGGCCCCTGAGTCCAAATGCCCTCCGCTTCAAAGACCCTTTCCTGCTTTTAGGACTGCAGGGCAATGCTCCGGAGCCTGATGGATTCTTTCGGGGTCTGTCGGTGTCCACAGCGGACTCCCCAAAACCTGCCAAGCCGCCAAAGCCTGAGGGTCTAAGTAAGAAGACCAAACCTGGGCTCCCACAGATCCCTCAACCAGGTCCTTATGACAACCTCGGGGGCGGAGCCTGGGTGAGGAACTTTGCCCACTACGATGTTCAGAGCATCCTGTTTGACCTCACTGAGGCAGCCTCCAACAGAGACAGCATTGGTCGGAAAAAGAATATCACCTCAGGAGCTTCAGCTGCCTCCCAGCTGCGCCCCCTTTCCCAGGCCACCCCCTCCTCACCTGCACAGGGCGGGGGAGGTAACGGGGGGAATGCAGATGACCCCGAGCAGTCACTGTTGCTGGATGAAGGGGATGGCAATGACAATGAGCTCCTGCTCAGCTGCCCTCACTTCCGCAACGAGACAGGGGGGGAAGAGCAGGTGGGCCTGGGTCGGACCCAGGGTCGGCGGGGACTCTGGTCGAGCCTGCGAACCCCCAACGATGCAGTGTCAGTCCTGGAGGAGCCCAGAGAGAGTCACATCCAACAGCAGGGCAAGAGCAACTACTTTATAGAGCATGCAGATCTGGGAGCCCATTACTATCGCAAATACTTCTACATGAAAGGTATGTGTAGTGCAAGCCAACTTTAATTTTTGCTGATTCTTTTTATGCCAGTTAATGAAGAGAATAATATCACAGGGGGAAAAATCAGTCACTTTCGAGTTTAACAAAACGTGGAAATACATTGTGGTGCTATTAAACCATGGATAGGGCCACTTTTCATCTCTTTTCAAGTCTTAATTAAGGTACAACATTTCTCAAGATATCTCAGCTACTCATTTAGAGACAGTGCAACTACTATCGGGGAGGAGGGGGAGGTCAGGGAAGGTAGTCTGATTTTTTGAGAGGGCAGGGAAAATTTTTTAACTTTCAGTCCCCATATTTTTCATACAGTCTCTTATCAGTGTGGTATTGAACCCCAACTTTGTTGCATTTTTCCATTAATGTTCTTTACAGTTGTATTTATTCAACTATACTTTCATCACAGAACACCAGAATTTCTTCGGTATAGACGATCGCCTCGGTCCCGTGGCCATCAGTTTCCGTCGAGAGGAGAAAGAAGGATCCAGCGGAGCTCAGTACAACTACAGAATCATCTTTCGCACCACAGAGGTAAAGCGGCGCTTTTCTCCCCTCAAAGCTCTCTTCAAGTTCCGTGTGTGTAAAACCGATCGGCCTCGATGTGATGAATGTGAACCCTTCCCTCAGTTGAAGACACTGCGAGGTTCCATCTTGGAGGAGTCTGTGCCCTCTGCTGCTCGTCACACAACCCCCAGAGGCTTATCTCCCAAGAGGCTGCTGGAGTTCATCATGCCTGAACTGAACCTGCACTGCCTTCGCTTGGCCTCAAACTCCCCCAAGGTCAGGGACACGCTGCTGAAGCTGGACGAACAGGGGGTAAGTAAGGAAACGTTTTCTGATGACACTAAAGACTCCTGTGTGTATCAGACAGAAAGCTTTTTGCAGGACATCGGATAGTCTCAAGTAACATCAGAAAGCATTTTTTGAAATTCATCCAGACTCTTAACATGTTGTAACTAAAAGCATTTACAAACTAATGAAAAGTTTACATTTATCATCTACTGTCCACAGTGATCTATCAGCCGTGTTTAGGTGTGAAAGTGCAGTTATTATATCTGTTCGTTCTTCCTGTAACTGCCTCTGTCACCCTGTTGACTCACCATGTAAAAGTGCAACTAATTGCTTAGTCTGATGCTACCTTTTGATGTCAACTAGGTTATATGACTTAAAAAAGGGTAGGTTCAAAAGCTGTAGCTTCAGCCTACACTCACTGTTCTACAGGAAATATTGATGCTATGTTGTGCTGTTTTCTACAGTTTTTTTATGTGTCATTTATAGACTAAAGAGAAATTTAATATCAATTTAACTCATTTTCATATATCAGAGCCAAGACAAAATGTTGTTCTCAAGTTGTTTATTTTTTCTGAAAAACCCTCAAAAATGGGATTGATAGAGAAGTATCTTCAAGTTTGACAAAAAAACTGCAAACAAATAAATAGATCTGTTGATCTTCTGTTAATCATTATTTAAGAACCATCACATGAATATAAACTTTATTTTATGATTGTGTTGCAGAGACTGCTGAACATTTAAAAGCGCAGATGACAGACAGCTTTTGGCTTTACCTTTGAGGTTCATTTGTTAAGAAAAGCAATGCTATACTTTGACAATTAAACTGTCTGTGTTGAGCAGCCTGAAGTCTTTTGTAAAAGCTGAAGGAGATTGATGGGGACAGAAATGTAATGTATGCTTTGTAGATGTGTAACACGTTTCGAAGAAAATATGCTTTTTGAGCTGAAAAGTAAGATGTCAAATGATGAGGCCACTCTATTATGTGTAAAGTCTTGGTAGTGAGCAAAGACGGTTAAGAAGTTAGAGATATGCACATTTGACAGTATGGTGAGGATAATGCTAAACTCTTTGTCTCTGATGTCTGATGTAGCTGAATTTCCAGCGAAAGGTTGGGGTGATGTACTGCCGGGCTGGGCAGAGCTCAGAGGAAGACATGTACAACAATGAGAGCTCTGGGCCAGCGTTTGAGGAGTTCCTGGATCTGCTCGGGGAGCGGGTGCGGCTGAAGGGCTGGGAGAAATACCGAGCTCAGCTGGACAATAAGAGTGAGCTGAAAGACATGCAACACACCCCGATCTATTGGCTGCATCTCACCTTGTTGCAGGACCATTATCCGAAGGGCATCAGTGCACCACTGAAAGCCTAAGATAACGGCTATCAAGCAACATGTAATCTGACTAATGCCTGCAAATAAGCATATTCACTGCTGATTATCTCCAAGCTGTTTTCCCTTCAAGGATCAGCAGATTCTGAGTTTTCATTCAGAAACATTGACTGATTTTGCTAAATTTCTACCGGTTTCTGTTCCTTTGTGTGATGTATGTGTGTGTGTGCGTGTGTGTGTGTGTGTGTGTGTGTGTGTGTGTGTGTGTGTGTGTGTGTGTGTGTGTGTGTGTGTGTGTGTGTGGTTGGGGGGGTATCTGTGCAGCGGACTCAACTGGGACACATTCCCTCTATACACGCTACCAGGACTACGAGATTATGTTTCACGTGTCCACTATGCTGCCCTACACAGCCAACAATACACAACAGGTAAAATAACCATTACAAAGTTATAACACATGATTTCCTTTTCCTGCTCTTTGTGTTGCTCCAAAGCTAAGTTCCAACATTTGGAGTCATTTTTTTTTAGATGTTTCACCTCCATTTTTTTTTAATTGAAAAAAAAAAAATGTATTACTCAATATTACCCATCTTTTTCAGACTGTCTTTCTCCGGTAAACGCTTTAGAAAAAGCCTCTGTGCTCTGCCAGGCAAAAAAATCCCGCCCCCCAGTGTTCACTCCTGCCACGAAGATATTCACTGTTGTTTCTCAGACAGCTTCCCTGTTCAGCTGACTGTCACTTCTTTATGTGCAGTCTATAGTTTAAGCCAGTTTGCTGTCATTTACAAAGAAACTAGACATGAAATACTGATGTAGATTAAAGATTTTAAATGAAATAAAACGCAGTGGTGACAAAGCCCTGAGGTTCCTTTTTAACCTTACTGGTATCTACAGCTTGGGATTTGGTAATATTAGTTGAATTCTTCCCCTGGGGTCTATATTAAAAGAAAATAAATAAAATAGACAAATGTTTACACTTACACTAAATACAGTTGATAATGTAGTCAAACATCGCTATTTAATCTAACAATAAATTTACATCAAATCCAGACAGAATAACAGAACAATTCAAGTGGGTTGACTGGTAAAACAAACAAAACAAACAAACAAAAAAATAATAGTTATATCAGTCCATTTGAACATGCAAAAAAATATTTGTTTATTTATTTTGCAGGCCTGCTTTCAAGAATAATTCATTTGCTATTTCTTAAATCTTTTTTTTGTAGATTCTTGAGTTATAAACCATAGAAGGCTGTTTCAGTGAGAATAGGCTCTTTTTCAGCTTAGTTTTATTTTATGGACCCTTATTTTACTCTGACCCTGCTTGTTTAAAAAAATTCTTTGTTTTTGTGTTGTCTCTCATCAGTTGCTGAGGAAGCGACACATTGGAAACGACATTGTGACGATCGTTTTCCAGGAGCCAGGTGCACTGCCCTTCACTCCAAAGTCCATCCGCTCCCATTTCCAACATGTTTTCATCATCGTTCAGGTTCATGAGCCCTGCACTGACAACACCTATTACAGGTATGGTTTGATCCTATCAGTTAAACTGGGCAAAATGCCAATTTTGATACCGAGGGATTTAATTTAACTTTTTTTGGCCCATCCCCCTCCTTTATTTTTTTTTATTAATTTCTCTTCTTTTGCAGAGTGAAGTCTGTGGAGATACTGAAGCAGTGAATTAAAATAACTTATGAAAAGATCTGTATAATGTGGAAAGACAAAAATAGTTCACATAAGAGAAAGTGGTATTACTCATCATATCCTTCATGATATGCATGTAAACCAATGTAAAGATGGTTGTACCATGTACACTGTTACACATCCCACATCATAATAGTAGTGGGACAGCTCATGGGAAACACAGATCTGTGGACCACTGCAGCAGATTCAGTGTAAACATTTGTAATTCTGGAGGGTACCACAGAACACTGTCTAGCACTGAAAACAAGACATGGATCGAACGTCTCCACTGTACCCTCTCGCTTACTCTGTCATTGCTCTTTTTGTTTCTCCTTCTCAGGGTGGCTGTGACACGCTCTAAAGACATCCCATTATTTGGCCCATTGTTCCCAAAGGGCGCCCGCTTCCCTCGCTCGCCTGCCGTCAGAGACTTCCTCCTCGCAAAGGCAGTGAATGCTGAAAATGCTGCAGAAAAGTCAGAGAAGTTCCGCTCCATGGCCACTCGCACACGGCAGGAGTACCTGAAGGACCTGGCCGAAAACTACGTGACCACGACACCCATCGACTCCTCCACCAAGTTCCCCCTGCTCTCTCTGGGAGGCAAACGCAAAGACAAGCTGAAGGGCACTAAAGGTGCGGAGTTGCACAGCGCCGGGGCACTGGTGTGGGCGGTGATGGTCTACAGCAGAGATGAAGTGGAGGCAGGAGAGCACAAGCTCCCCTGTCTGCTCGGGGTGTCGGCTGAGTCGGTGGTGCTCATTGAGAGGTGCACACGCAGGGTGGTGTTTAACTGCTCCTGTCGAGATGTCATCGGCTGGAAAGCAGTGATAGAGACCAAGGAAGGGGGCCCTTGCTTGGATATCTTCTATGAGCGCGGGGAGTCAGTGTCTATCAGTGTGATGGAGAACCAAGCAGAGGATATACGAGAGGTGGTGCAGAGGCTAGAGGTGGGTGATTGTGGCTTGATTTGAAATTTTGCAGTAAATGGTTTATGTCTTTCTGAATCAATCATCCTTTTCTGCACATCTGCAGCTGGTTACACGGGGCTGTGAGGCATTTGAAGTCACCCCCCTGCGTGACGGAGTGGGCCAGCCCGGCTTCCTGATGAACGAGGAGGGCTTTGTGACAGAGCTGCAGCGGTTCTGCTATGCAGAAAGCGGTGGCCTGCAGCTTAAGGCTCGTGTCGTGCGTCTGTGCGGACACTCGCTGGTTCACCTGAGCCTCGAGGAGAGGACCAAGCTGCTGCGCACCGCGCACAAGATCCACATCACTGTCATCCCACCGGACGAGAACGGCAAGCCTCGCAGGTGGGTGAGGCTGCAGATGGAAGGAGAGAGGGAGGGAGAGAGAGGACACTAACGAGGGCACGTTTGGGTCAACGGACACAGGGTGTGACTAGAGAAGAGGCTTGTGGGTATAAAGCAGCCAGCAGAAAGTATAGAGCAGTCCTAGTGTGGAGGTGAGAGAGAGGTTGACACCAAATAAGGAGGGGGAGGGTTAGTGGGACAAGTCAGTTCAGAAAAACAGAGGCAGTGCTGCTCAGGGGTCACAGCTCATTCTGCTGTTGATGGCAGCCTGCAGTCCGTGTCACATCAGCTGGCTAACAACCAATCAATCACTCTAATGATGTTTATTCACACTGGCACAGGCTGTCCCACCGTTACCAGAACACTTTCCATTCAGGTGAATGGAATAAAAGAATTGTTAAAATAGATAAAAGCAATTTTAAACTGAGCACCTCTGCAGCTCCCACTTGAATGAAGGAACTTTTAGAAGCTGGCAGCAAAAACATCCATAGAGAACCCCCTGGTTTATTTATATTTCAGTCCTGAAATACTTGTTCTGTCCACAAGTTGTCACAAAGATGTCATAATTCATGATAAGAAGTGGAGGTTCTTTGATTTCAAAGGAACATAATAGACACACAGACAAATTTAGCACTTTATTTCCATTCCATCTTTGTTCTTGCCCTTTAGATTAATTATGACTCACCAATAGAATGAGAAACTGGGTGGAAAAGAGCTGTGATAGTACAATTCTTCTTACTACATATGTTGTTTTATGTTCTGCAGAAGTTTTTCTGAGCTGTACCAGAAAGCCATCAAGGATGCAGAGTGCAAGCCTGGCGAAGACCAGTCAGGAGAGGCCTGGGTGCTGGACGAGAGGGAAGAAGAGGAGGAGGACAAGGAGGAGGTGAAGGAGGCAGCTGGGGTCGATGAAGCCAACGTAATGGAGGTGCAGGTGGAGACCGAAGAGAGCAAAGAGCAGTCATGTGATAAAGGGCAAAGTGAGAGGAGTCATGACTCGCTCCTCGCGCCGCCCAGCTTACCTTTGTTGCGGGCAACTTCCCTGCAGGACCAACCGGCCAATCTGAGCCAGGAGGGCAGGACCTTGCAGCTCACACGCAGCTATTCTCTGGAAAGACAACTATCCTACGGGGATACATGTGATGGGTAAGTGTTACTAAAGCTAACTATTACTAAAGATTACTGTTACTAAGGCATAGTGTTCAACAAAGCTGCCATGACCTGTGGTGAGTGTTAAGAAGCATTACAGAGAAACAGACTGCTTCATGTTATCCAACATGGATGGAAATATCCTCAAACTGGAGCTGATGTATCACAAGTCTCAGAGTCAGGGCATCACTTTCTCAGGAAAGGACGAGACTCAGAGAAAGGACACCAACCACTGTGTCACTCTCCTTTGCTGGATTGTGTTACTGTAATGCAGTATAATTTGACTTATATGTAACATTTAAACCTTACTTTGATATAAGTGCAGATGTACCTTTTTCACCTGTAGTGCTATATCAAATCCATACAAATACATTTTTATTGTTGAACAGTAGATTTTTTTTTTTTTAATAATAAAAAATTCAAATTATTTTAATTTTTTTTCTTTTTCAGGGCAATAATAGTTGAAAGTATGTTTAGTAAACGATAACAAGGAAGCACATTTGTTTCCCTTTGTTTCCATAATGTCAGAAGAATGTTTGCCAAGCTCAAAATAGAACGAAAAACATGTGTATAAAGCAGCCTGGCATTTATGTATCTGCCTGGCAGATTATTTTAAGCACACTGGTTGGTTTCACTCCGAAAAGTTCCATCAGCTTGAAGAGGACCTTATGCATAAATGAAATATTCATGAGGATAATATTAAACTCTGCTGTTCACTAAAATCAATTTGGTTATGCAAACTTTATGATGCAGAAGCAGAATGATAATTTGACTGAACTGCATCAGATATGATATTTTTCATAGATGATTTTGTGAATGTGGGATAGCAAACATAAATCCAAGCTGTCCCGGAGATTACTTGTCCAAGGGTTCCAGTTTCCGCTTTGACCACTGGATTGGATTTTTAAAAAAGTCACGAAGCGTCAACAGCAGTTTTGCTTTGTGTTTTTTACCCTCCATCGCCACCACCATATCTCTCCTCCCCTGCCTGGCGGACAGACACATGTACGACAACGTGGGGCTGAAGGTGAAACACCACATCTACGAGAACGTCGGAGAGCTGAGAGACGCCACGCCGGATCTGATCCTTGCTGTCAAACCCAAGGTTCCCCTGGAGGACGAACAGGTGAGAGACTGAGACGAAAGGACATCTGAGCGTTTTTTCTCCCCAGCACTCCATCCCCTCTTTGACAGTGTCGTTTCCCATTTATTTCTATCTTTATCTTGTCTTCAGTTCATGGGGGCTGACTTTGGTGAAGACAAAGCCTCCGCGAGTGACGCCTCTCTCTCGTCTTCCCGGTTATCATGTGTGGACCGTGCTGAAAGAAATTCACGAGCCCTAAGTCTTCATAACTCCATCACCAAGAGTAAGTACCTCTCTATACCTATAGACTTTTTAAATGAAACTTGAAATACATGTATATTCACTTTTTATGTTGCATCATTTAGCGAAAGGGATATTGACGGCATGAAAAATTAGAATATAAATGTGTGAAAATGAATTAGGAGACAAGAGCACACTGAGATTATGAACAATGCTCCTTCCTCAGACACAACAGCTGACACAACTTTTCCAATGATGTCAAAATGACACAATTACACATGTTTACAGATCATCTCTGCCTGGTTTGAGTCTGGAATCCCTTTTTTCCAGATTTTTTCTGACTTAAACCCCTCTCTTCATTATCCTCCCCCTGCTCCCCACTGCATCCCCTTTGTCCCTCCTCTTTCATCCACGCTGCCCCCTATTCCACTAATCTAATATCACCCCTGCTCTGCTGCCACCCCCTGCCAGGGCTGGGATAAAAGGGGGACAGATGGGTGGTGGGAGGGGTGGAGTTTTAGGCAGCCCCAAATCAAGGAACCCCTCTTACACCATCTGCTCTGCCTCCACTGAGACTATGAGACTCATCATTTAACCACCATAAGAGCAAACTTGCGCATCCCCTCGTCGGATTCTGCTGTTTTTTTGCGGGGGCGGCCTCTGAAGTCCTATGATTGTTTTACATTACGTTCTTCCACAGGAAGTCTGTAGGTCATTAAAAAGCATCACAGCCTTTAAGCTGAATTATATAATTCAAGGCCTTAATAGATCTTAGAAAGGAACAATTGTAGCATATTGAGTGTTTTTTTTTAAGATTTTACTAATCATCATCCAATAATTTACCAAACGTGATGATTTTAAGCTCATTGTTTTGCATTGTGACTTTCTTCTACTATGATATTTTGGTTATATGCTGCCTTAAATCCCTAGTGTCAAAAACATCATACAGAGTCATAAAATGGTTTTCCTTGAAACCTGCAGGCCTACTACATACATCATGGCATTCCCCCCTTGTCTCTGTGTATTCTGCACCTGAATATGACAAGCTTTAACACAGCAGCATCCCCCAGTGGCGGATTTTTGTTACTGTACAGCCAAAAGCAATCTTCTCATAATGACTACAGTCTCACTGTTCTGCGGCAATGTCCCACCTACATTATACTCATTTGCATGTTTCAAATTCAAAGCTTGCTAAATCTCAGCCTCTTTATCTCAGTTCTCTCAGAAACAGTGGATTCAACTGAGGAGGAGTGGCAATCCATCGCGGACCTGGCCACAGCCTGCCGCAACATCCTGGAGGCTCTGTCACGAGAGGGTGAGGAATTATTTACACCTCACCCACTGTATGTATAGATGTAAAATAATACAAGAAGCTGTCTTGGCCGTTAGCACAATCCCAAGCACCGAGTTACAGGAAGAACTTGGAGGAGAACTTGGGTGGCTTGTTTAGATCCCTGTCTTCAACCCCATCCAACACCTTCAGGATGACTTGGAAAGACAACTGGAAGCCAGGTCTTATCACCTTATCACCTAGAAACAGTGGTTGACCTTACTAAAGCTCTTATGGCTGAAGCCTTGTTCTAAAATCTTATGCAAAGGGCTCCCAGAGGCAGCAGTATATTGGGTTTTTTTGCGTGGGCGGTGAGATGTTCGGCAGTTACACAAGGGTGTAACCTTCGGTTGCTCACATACTTTTGGCTCTATATCCCTGGTTCTATAATGAAAGTGTACAGCTCCATATTTTGTCTCCCTTATCTTTACTTTTGACTGTTTTGCTTACTGCCGTGGTAGATTGCATTAATGTCCACAATATTCCTCATCACAGACCGCAAAGCTGGAGACCCCTCACAAGCAGGCGGTGACCAGACCGACGGCAAGCTGAGAGACTCAAAAGATAGGTGGGTTGCTATATGGCTCATACAGGGTGAACCTGTTGAGTATCTCTGTAGTTGCTCTTTTGGTTTTCTTTGTCTGAATCACTAACACCTCTGCTCCTTTATTCTTTCTAAATTATTTAGACTTTATCAGCTACATCTAGCAGTTTGAGTCAATGCAATGATTTCTCTCCTACATAAAGGGAGCCCTCTTGCTGATTCAGGGATTCACTTACACTAAGGCAGACGTGCACACACACACACACACACAAATAGTGTCTGACTCACTGGCATTGTCGTCTTTCTGTACAGCTCCAACAATAACCTATTTTAATCTTCTTTCATACTTTTCCAAGCCTCTTGGTTGATTTCTTTTCCTCCATGTTGGGTCTGTACATATAAAGCCCACAGAACTGTTAGCTAAAGCAAAACAGGAGACAACTCAATAAAGAATAGACAAACACAAATGTAAAGCGCTTCTTCAATCCAAGGCCCCACGTACTGTTGCGGTCAGCTTTGATGATTGTGTCACCATTAAATATGGCTCCTGCTAACATGTAAAATGTTTAACAAATAACCTAGTACAGTGTACTCCATATACTGTACTATTTCATCATCTGTCATTAGTATCTCGGGACCCTGAACTTGAAAACTGCAAAAATTATCACAACTCTTGCTCAATATTTCAATCAGAAGTTCCCTTTTTCCGTTTTTCAGTATATACCAGTTTAGTGAAAGAGAAAAATTCTGATTATATTTGTTGGCTAAAATACAAAGCAAACTGCCAACCTCTTTCAAGACAAGTATGTTCTCGGATATAGCTAATACTCACTATGTAGTACCTTTGGATAACTTTTCTTTGGATAGCTTTCTCAAATGAGCTATAAACTAACCATAAATATGAAATATTCAGCCGTACCACATCACCAGACTTAAAACTACACTGCAAGGCCACGATTTCTCCTTTATAAGAATTGTCAAACTTTTCACATTACCAGGAGAGCGCTTTGTGCTTTGCTCTGTAGGGCGTAGTCATTATGTGTAACTGCAGTAAGATGAAATAAATCTTCCACTGTACTCACTCAGAATAGGTCTTTTCCTCAGCCATAGCAATTATTGTAAATTAATCTGCAAGTATTACAGGTTTCATGAAAGGAAGCAGTGATGAAGCCTTAAGCTTTGAGGCTACCAGACAGATGAAAAAAGTTCTCTCTGTAATAAATGAAAGAACATGTTATGACAAGAGTAGACAACTTTTTCCTCTTTTTTTCTTTTTTCTGTCTTTCTCTTTGTGTTTTTTTTTTTTTTTTTTTTTACAAAAGAAATACAAGGAAAATCTTTCTGTGAAATTCAGCAGATTCCAGTTAAGACATTCATCTTTTGGTTTGTTGGTTTGGGAAATAAACCATTTAAACACTTTGTTTTCCATTTATATATTTTCTAAATGCAAACCTTAAAATTCTGTCATTGCTTTTGATGAAGTGTCACTGCTTCTCTTTGTTGCAGTGACTCTCCAGGCCACCTAGAAGAGAAGGTATCGCAGCTGGAGTCCATGCTGAAGAAGCTGCAGGATGATCTGCAAAAGGTGCTTTGACTGTCATGAATGTTTTTCTCACTAATAACATTTTCAGTGAGCTTCTTCACAGGAAATTAAGCAGGTAGGAAAAAGTATTTAAATTGATCAGTTTTCTTTACTGGACTGAGAAGACTTGTATTTTTCTGTTGCAGCCTTTTATTTACTTGTACAAATCGTCTCCTCCATGCAAACACAGCTGAGTCAATGTAGAGATGCATACAAAAACATTCGGAAGACTTTCATGTATTTGGAACTTTGTTTACAGTAACATTTTCATATTTTTATACTTTATAATTTATTTATTTATCACGTCTTTAATGCTGTTATAAGTATTTTTCTAATAATTCTTCACTACTAAGCATAATTCTGTGAGATTTTCATTTTTCATGTACATGTGAAATTATATTGTGTGTGATGAATTCAAAGGGAGAAACAGTAGCTTGACAAATTAATTTCTCAGCATTAAGTCCAATTGTGTGAGCTTTCGACCACATCTCATGACCTTCCTCAGTGGATTGAGTTGTTCAGTTAATTACTGATAAATTGACCTTCTGTAGAGATTTTTTTTTTTGTCAGTACTGTATACATCTCTGTATGTAAATCATTATATTCTTCCAAATCACATGGAAACTCTTCTATATTGATGTCCATGATCAGGACTGAACTCTAATTATTTTCATTATTGATTATTTTAATGTATATTTGTCTAATCAGTCAAATATTGAGACCAAAATCAAATAAAAATGATTTAGTGCTGATACAATCAGCTGGTTAGCTTAATGACGAAAATGAATCAACAATAATTTTGTTAATCGATCACTTGTTTATTTTCCATCTGCTTAAATGTGCGGATTTGCGGCTTTTCTCTGTTTTATGTGGTTGTAAACTGAATATCTTCTGGTTTAACTGTTAGTTGGACAAAACAAGAAATTTGAAGACATCACCTTCGGTTCTGGTAATATTCGTTGTGATTTCCCATTATTATTGAAATTTTATGAGTAGAACAGTTACCTCAAAAATAATCATCAGATTATTCAGTCATGAAAATATTGTTGCCCTATAACCACTGTAAGTGATCATTTAACTAGCAGCCCTTAAAGCACTGGTTTTAATAAATGAAATAAACAGTGAAAAGTCAGCAAACGTTTGGTGTTTTTACCTGATGACTAAAACAAACAAACTAAAAAAATCAATTCTGTCAAGCAAATGATCAGTTAGTGACTAAATGTTTCTGGACTGTTTTGGATTGTGAGTTTATTCTTCCTCACTGCAGTGTGATGTGCCTCTCTACAATATTTGTGTTGTTTTATTTCAAGCTCTTTGTTTATGTGTGCCCACTAGTTTCCTTAACGCCACCGCTGTGTACCTGTCGCTCCCCTCCCGTTCCTGCCACAGCGATCTGAGCGACGGCTTTTGTTTTGTTGTGTGCCGATGTCTTTCAGGAGAAAGAGGACAAGGCGGTGCTGCAGGCTGAGGTGCAGAGCCTCAGGCAGAACAATCAGCGGCTGCAGGAGGAGTCGCAGAGCACAGTGGCCCGCCTCATCAAAGTCACCGAGCTGCTGTGCAACGTTAACAAGCCCTGTTAGCTTCTCCACTGCACGCACAGACACACAAATCAGCAGAAAGATGCAAATCCTACAATGTCCTTGTACCCTCGGAACGCTTCTTTTGTTCATACATATTTTCAAAAAGAAAACACACACACTCACACACACACACACACCTATCCTCTTCAATCTGTATTACCACAGTCTCTCTTGAATCCTGGACCTGCCTATTGGTGAGGGAGTATGCAAATCAACTCATAAAAAAGAAATGAAAAAAGACATTTTCAAAATCCCATGACCTTCATAGACTGACCAATGTGCAGCTGGCAGGCCGCTGTGTTGGTGCGCTATGCTGGAGTGCTTCTCTTGGTGTGTGTATGAAAACAGTATATGCGTTGATGTGTGTGTGTGTGCGTGTGTGTGCGTGTGTGTGCGTGTGTGCGTGCGTGCAGGTGTGTGTGCGTCTGTATGTGTGCATCTCTTACTGTACCTTGCTTCAAATACTTGACAAGCTGGGCTGAATAGCACTTGCATAAAAAATGGCAATTAAGACTGAGAGACACTGTATAGCATGTTTGGTGGTGTCTTATCTGAAATGACCAAAAGTGTACATATATATATCACCAATAATGTATGTGAACAGTAGTATTGCTATCCTCTCTGCCAGACGTGTAGTTGCAATGTCTGAGTGTGGTTCTGCCTGGCGCTGCTAGTGTGGAAGGCCTTGAAATAAAACATAGCAAAAAAAAAAAAAAAAAAAAGGAACATGACAATGACGAGCCTGTAGGCAGCCTTTTACTTAAAACAATGTAATGATGCTGACTCGCCTCAGAGCAAGGTCTGTTACATAAGGACACCGTTCTCTGCCCTCTTCACTTCTCAGTAGTACTGTATTTAAGAAATTCTGGAGTGTTTAGGGATAGAAAAAAATACACACACACACACACACACACACATATATAAATATGTGTGTGTGTAAGTGTGTGTATATAAATGAAAGGGACATAAACTGGAAATGTCAAAAACAATGAACTGAGCATGCTTGTTCCCTCTGGAGGTGTGTATCAAAACAATTTTAAGGGAATACTGAAAAAGGGTCATACCTCTCTTGACAACGCAGACGATGGCAGGAAAGAACTGCTTCAGATTCCTTCCATGATTTCCTGTAGCTGTTTTCTTCTAACCTCACTATTGTAGCAGCCATACTGTAGAAGATCTCCTGCTGGCCTCAACCACAAAATGCCAAAAGGCAGCTTTTCTTTCAGCTCGCAAAATAGCTTTACATGTCTGGATAAAACACCTTGAACTAATAATGAAATACAGAATATTGTATTTAAATATGTTTTGTGTGTGGCGGATGTCTACAGTGACTATTTTGGGGTAATTGTTTAGTATGGCTTATGAGTGGTAGCGGTAAGGACAATAGGTGAAATCCTACCATCACACCCTGATGTGTGTTTGTGTGTGTTTCTGTGTCATTCTTGCACATTTTTTTTTTGTTTTTTTTTCAGCATTGGACAGGGCACATACTGTACTTTATTCAACCTGCCAAGGTTATGTCTCTCAACATGAGAAGGTGGATAAGATCTCACCCCCCCCCCGACACCACCTTACCTCACCTTTTTGTGTCCACTGCTGACGGCGCTGGTTTCAAACTTGTGTTCAGAGGAGTTGGACTGCTTCTCCTCAGTGCCAACGAAAAAAGCCCAGGCAGCTCTCCTGAAATCCCGAAAAAAAAATCAAACAGAACTGACTCAACCACAAGCTAAACTCCAACTACGAACTCTGAACTCTGACAAAAAAGGATGCCAAACTTTTCGCCAGTCACTCAGACTCTCTTGTTTCTTGTAAAAACCTCCTCTTGTAATTTTATTTTAGAGTCACTGTGAATACCTGGTACCAGCATATTAAGATACAGTATATACAGATTAAATTATGAATCTAAACTTTATTAGTATGTGAAGATACTGTATGTACAGCTGAACTGTTCCATGTTACTTAGTGCATTGGGTTGTGTATGCCCTCCTTTTGCAGGAGGATTATGCAGAAAAGTGTTAATCGTGGCCATGCAGGCTCCTGTTTCATCTCCTGTACATGCTGAAGCCTCGTGACTGAACAGGGAGACATTTAAGACCTGTTTTACTGTGTCTTGTATAGTCGTTTAGATTGTAGGAGGTTGGTCAAGCATGAGAATGTGCCAAGCAACTTCCAAGCCCCCCCCATCCCCGTATGTGTGTATGTATAAAAATGTAACTTATTAATCATGCAAATGTGGATTTTCTTGTAGCTGTTAAAACTGGAGGAAAGTCATAAGGAAAAAAATGTGAAACAAGGCAGAGAAGAACGTGGACTTGGTTATGAATTTTAGTTTCTTTTGTAGAAAACCAACAACCATGATACGATGTGACAAAAATACTATCTGCAACTCTTGCTTAATGTGACTATGGTTCTTATTATCACTCTAGTATTGAGCTATTTCAGCTATAGCTCTTACATATTTAATAAGGTCTTTAAACACCATTAGGTACGCCTTAATGAGTGAACCTCTTTGTTCAGAATGGATGGTGAAAACTGGTCATACTGGTGTCATGTGAAGGCTTATTTCTCTGACTTTGTGCCTACCTGAAAATGTAATGTATGTTAACCCAGCTTAGTGATCTCCTTTCTTTGTCTTTGGTTGCACTTCCTGAGGTTGTTTGTGGCAGATGAAGGATTTTCTGAGAGACGGCCTCAACATCTAGTCTTTAGTCAGCTGTGCAAGAAAAAGTCATTGGGTGAAAAAGAATCAGAACCGATAATAAGATAATAATAATAGATGTGTGTAGTTGATCTCAAACATCAGTGAAGGTTTACAGCTCTGTGAGTACTGCCAATTGTTAAATTAACCATTAAATATATAATTTTTAAAATTTAATTAAAAGGAAAAGGTCCTTAAATGACTGATGATGCATTTAAAACGAGTTTAAATTTAAATGAATGTGTTGAATGGCCTATGGCCCCTAAGGGAATATTATTTTGGTATTTAAATATTTAAAAATAAAGTGTCTCAGAAAATCCAACAGAGTATCCAAAAAAGATGAATGTGGCTGAATGACCCAAAAGAGACAAAAATAGCAGAAAGTAAGAAAGAAAGAAAGATAGAAAGAAAGAAAGAAAGAAAGAAAGAAAGAAAAGAAAGAAAGAAAGAAAGAAAGAAAGAAATCAGCTCAAGAGACTAGTGTTTTAATTGGTTGAAAAGATGTTTGGAGGAAAAACAACTCCATTAACTTACAAGCCACTTGACTTATAGTAAAACTGACTTGCTCAGAGCAGAAACAATGCAAAACAGAAGATGTAAGTACAATTTTTTTTTTTTGCTACCAATATCTCACTCTACACCTCTGTTTACTTTTCATTCAGTTACTACCATTATTTATGCCTTTATTGATTTGGATTATTGAAATTACAATTAGGGATAGGAAGAGTGTTTAGCAAAGAATTTATCATGTTCATGGAATATAAATTTATGAAAGAATCAATCATAGGACTATCCACCCAATAGACTGTAGACATGAATGGTGGTGAAGACTTAGAGATGACTCTAGTGACTGCAGAGTTAGATCATCATTGGAAGAGCTGGATGGATTTGTCAATGAGCAGAACTTGTGGGGATCTTACATCCTGGGCTGGACTGTGATGCACAGGGCAGGTGGAGGTAAAACAGAAAAGAAACACCAGCTGCAAGCAGCCCAGGGAGAAGCAGTTTAAGGTCTCCCATAACAGTCAGTTTATGAAATTAAAGTAAAGAAATTAAAGTAAAGAAAAACAAAAAAACAACTTCAGGATGTATAAACATACACTAACACTTATAGCGTCAACCATGGAAACCACCTGGCTCATGACATGTTGAAACATGGGGATTCTGTTGTAATTGACCTAGCAAAAGTCTAAATTGTATTATTTTTTAAAATTATAACAATTTATATAGGCAAATACAAGAATAAAGGTAAAGGCTTTACTTTTAGAAATTATTTGGTTTTTATTTTAGATTTAAACTCCACATTACATCTTCAAATTAGAATCCAGCATGAGCATCAGACAGGACACAATGTTGAGAAAAACGAATAGCTGACCTATGTATGTACTTAGGAGAAGGCAATGCTGAACTTAAACCTAATGCTGACTGCATTTATTCCTAATCATCCAGATACAAGTGATTTTCTGTCATACCAGCTGTGTATTTGCATCATTGTTCTAGGTGAAGGTAAATCCCAAATCTGAAATGAAATGCAGCAGCTCTGAGAACCAGAATTTAAAAAGCCCGAATTTCTTCACAATCAAACTGTATCATGGTCAAAATCGGATTTCTGTGGTCACTGCATGATGTACAAAAACATCTTAATTGGTTTTTAATTAAGAATGCATTTGCAAATTTACACTGCTCAATAGCAGATATCTGTCTGAATCAACCGGGTTTACTTTTAAAGGAATTTGATTTAAAGGAGAAAATCACAGATTTGAGTAAGAGATCACTTTAACTGTTGAGAACTAAGTTGTCAGAAGCTTTGAGTTAATCTCAAACCTCTGACTTTCTTGTAATTCTACTGTCAACAAGGCTAAATCTGTCAACAAGGCTAAATCTGTCGTCATGAACTTCTGATGCTGAGCATTGCAAGGTGTTAGGTTCTTTAGGTCGACAGAAATTACATGCATTGACTAGGTTCAGAGACTCTGTGAACATGAAACAGACAGTTTAACTTCCTGTTCAGCTGAGCAAGCACAGTGTGGTGAGAAGCTCTATCTCTGACCCTCCAAAACTCCACCACACTGATATTGGTTAAGACGCACAGCTTTGTTTGTCAAAATATTATCAGTCATTTGCCATCTTAAGGGGAACTGAAAAATGCTTACAGAGCAAACAATAGAACCTCCCCCACTTCATGTCTGGAAATTATCTAAAAATCTTGATGAAAAGTCAGGGGTTAATAAAAGCCATAAAAATTAATCCTGAGGGAAAAAAAATTTGTACCAAATTAGCAGTCGGTCTGACAGTTGTTTCACTGTTTTCACATTTCACTCAAAACCACCAATGTCAACCTCATGGTGGCGCCAGAGGAAAAGACAAGGGGGTAATAAAGATGTCACTGGACTCATCTCCTGGTAATCCTGAATGTCTTTACCACATTTCATGGTAATTCTTTAAAGAGTTGTTGAGATATGTTGAGATTCAGTCTTAACCAAA
Organism: Istiophorus platypterus; assembly: GCA_016859345.1. Lineage (NCBI taxonomy): Eukaryota > Metazoa > Chordata > Actinopteri > Istiophoriformes > Istiophoridae > Istiophorus > Istiophorus platypterus. The sequence continues at coordinate 9,815,327 of CM029129.1, forward strand.
GTGATGGACTGACTGACGGAACAACCTGCAAATTAACTTAACTCCCAAAACACTTGGATGTCACTGTGGCCCTGCCTGCTACAAACTGTCACCTCAGTGCGACACAAGAGACGTCTTAATATATGAAAATAAAACCAGCCTGTAGTCACATGAGCCAATGTATAGCTTTAGACTGAGAATACCCAGTTTTGAAACATCTTGAAATTTTAATTGGATGCACATTCCCATCTCTCTGAATTGATACAGCATGAGGTAAGACAAATACACTTTCCAAAGCTTGTTCCATGATCATAATACAGCACGACAAAATCATGCAAACATTTCCCAGGACTCTGTGCTCTGGAAGCCTTTCCTAAACACCAGCCACAGAAACACACTTTATCTTCCCTGCCCTGACACCAGGACAAGAACTGATGACAACAATGCACAGGCCTATGTCTTTATTTGGGGTTAGAGCACAGGACGGAGTCTTCACCAGTCGCTATGTGTCACACTCAGCTCAAGGGCTTAGCGCCAGTTTGACTCATCCGTGTTCTGTAAATACAGAGGCCATGTGCTGGTGCCTGTGTGTCCGTGTGTGTGTGTGTGTGTGTGTGTTTAGACTCCTGGTTCACAGGGTTGTGTACTGTATTTTTAACAGCCAGCTTACTGTTGACCCATACACAACAAGTAGATGAGGCCTAATGTTAGAGTCTCTGCAACATCAACGCTGTCTCACTGCCGTAAATGAAACTTAACAGCATTTATAGGACATAAATTTTCATAGGTTTAATCGATTTCATGCATCGTCGGATAAAAACAAAACATAATTATTTAACCTAGAGGTTAAAGGTTATTGAATGTCTGGTTTCAATTAATTTTGAACACAATTAAAATCTTTTTATTTAGAAAAAAAATTTAGAGGCTGAACTGAAGACAAGACTTCTTTAAGTTTTCCACTAGATTGTTTTCTACTTCAATGCAAAAAAACGAATACATGTTTAACATGTTTGTTTTGTAATGGATCCAACCTGATGCACTTCATGTAACAAGACAGTAGATGATAACTAATCAGATAGTCCTGCCCTCATTTCATACACTCTGGAGATAAACATGAAAGAATGAAAAACACCAGGTGAGCTGATATTGCGTGGGGCTACTTTCACCTTTTTTATTTCATTTTATAAAGTGAAATGGGTCTTTTTTTTTAAGATCTTAATTTCAATAGAAGACATTAACCAGACTACTTCAACGCGCAGTACATGCACTTTTTACACAAAGGGTTTGTGTACTTTCATTATTTCTGGGAAACTGGCAGGGTGGATTATTAGCAGACAGCACTACAGCACTGATTCTTAATCTTCACTCTGTTTCTGGAAGGTCTCCATGTGACAAGTAGTTCTTGTTTCCCAAAACAGACGCCAGAGCAGGCCCTCATTTTTTACACTTTTTATTTTGTATCAAATTTAAGAACTGGAGACAAGGAATGACAATATAAGGAACAACACACCTGTAGAGCATTATTGACAAAGTATATATATTCTAACATATTTTCCTTTTTTTTTTTCCTCAGATAACTGAACAACTTACATCTGCCCAGCATGTCACAGTTATCATAAAAATATATATGTAAATTACTCAGCTTGCATCATTTTCTACTTTGTACACTTATACACTTCAGATTTTTTTTGTCTTGATGCTTTTCATTGTTGTTTAATGTTTCTATACCCTGCTCCTGAAGAAAATACAATATCATTTCCACCGTATTTTTAATAGTTGGAATTACAAGATAAACTTGTGTTTGGACTTTGAATCATTAAAAGATCTTTTAAGTCATAATAGATGTTCTTATTGCACCTTAAAGGTGCCCTGCAGGGTTTCTGACTACTAGTAGTGTTAAGGAGCAATGGTTTAGAGTGGCATCCTGTTGTATTTGCAATGATTCCTCTACCCTGAACAACCAGGTAGGTCGCCTTTCCCTTCCCTCTGATACAATCCCTTGGAGCATCTCCTGAAATAGCACCTTTTTGGTCGCAGGCATCGAGGACCTGGGTCATCATGGCTTTAATAATAAACAAACAGTTAAGCTTATGGAATGGTGACAGTTTATTTTGCTTAGACACAAAAATTATTTTAGGTTTGAAAAAAAAAATCATGGTTTGGGTTAATATAATTACTTCCTTATGATTAAAGGACTTCTGTAGTTATGGTTGCAACAATAAGCTTCTTGCACAAATGACCTATGGGCTAATTTTTTAGAGGAGGACAGTCTCTTTGGTTTCGTACATTAACAAATGTGAGCATGCTGCCAGCGCAACGCATGTCCTGGTCTGCTGATTGACAGTTGGTGGCAGCAACACGCAAAGAGAGCATACAGTAGTAATGCACCCACGAATGCAGTGTTGATGAAGACTGCTAGTAAGTAAACAGGGTTCAGAACAATTCCGTATTTAAACATATTCAAAAACATCAAATCGACTTTACAAATGTTTCATGCAGAAGGAAAGACACACCCATTTTTTTTGGACACAGGAGAAATACAATATGTACTGATGAGTTAGATTTTGTTTCTTGCCCCTTTAAGGGGAAATAATTAAGTTTACTTTTTATTGGGAGAAGTGTATACAGTCTGTGAAAACACTGGTCTTCTGTGGCTCTTGAGCAGCTCTGTAAAATCTGGAAAAAGAAAAAAAAACAAAAAACCCTGATAATGTCAAAATGATTTCACCAGGGTTATCTCAGTTTGGGCTTGGATAAGCTTTCTTTATAAACTGGGGCCTGAAGTTGGAAAGATATGGTCATTTAATAGACATTAAGGGTCTAAAAGACCAGGATGACTGTAGCACTGGAGGCGGAGCAGGTCATCCGCCAGTCACAGGGTACGCAGTCCGATGCCAGCAGCAGACACTACAGCTGTGTTTTTGGCTGTTCTGTATCTCAATGCACAATAGATCACTCAGAGGTGTATTGTGCAGGTAAAACACCGGAGCCGTTGCTTGGTCACTTAGCATCAGACTAGCTTTGCTGCAGTTAAGAACGGGTCCAGCCAAACCGGAACATGCAGGGGATTGAAACGCAGCTGTGTGTAAACCTGGGCCTGATTACAGTGTCAAAATGAGCACAGGTTCCGTCCACGGGTCAGAGAACCCCGACCAGATCGGGTGGTACGCTGGGAAGAGGCCTGTCTAAAAGCTTACCAGAATGCTAGCTTTGTTTTTATTAATGTTTAATAACTGAATGCAGTTACACCTCAGCTGATGTTTTGTACTGGATTTTTGAGGCTTTTTTTTTTTTTTTGAATCTCTAACAGTGATCTGATGACTTGATGCAACTTTGACGATGAACTGAGTTCCAGCAATGAATCACACTGATAACCCTGAACCCTTTTCTCCTAGTGTTTTTAGTCTGAAATCCCAGTTTTGACAGATCCCATCTGCTTACATTTGTGATATTAGATTTTTCTAAATATTTCGATCAGATGTACCTCATATAGTAGCATTTGCCCCCATGAATCCTTTCAGCCCACTGAAGCATCAATAATGTTAGATGTACAGTATTAACTTACACTAAGATTTTAATGGAAACTGTTCTGACAGTACGTACTGAATGATTGTTTCTGTAACTTATGCCTTCCTGACAAACTGACCAAATCTCCTCCTTGAAGGCTCTGGACTCGTGACGGCGCTTTAATTAACACCTGGTTGTCATGTCTGTCAAATAATAAGTAACTTTTTCTGACATGATATATTAGAAGCAGAAGAAGTGACACTTTTAACTGCCATTGCCATAATTGGATAAGTATGACATTTGATTAAAGTGTTGCCTTCAAAAGCATGAACCTTTTAAAAGATTTGAAATGTTAGAAATGAATAAAATGATGTGAGCTGAGTCTGCCCTTGTGCTGAACCTTAAGCTATACACGCAGGCCATTGCACACACACACCCATCCCAGCGGGGAGCGGGGGGAGTATGGGAGTCGTGTTTTCAGAGCTTGACTCATACTGGGGACTATTTGTCGGAATATCTCGACCTCTGCTGCTCTGATTGCGATTATTTTTTTATGTCTCTTGCAATTTGCTCTCAAGCTATGCGCAAGGCAAACAAGAACCCGCTGAAGTTCCACCGCGGGGACTCACTGCGTGTGAAACCGAACATTATTTGGAACAATGCGAGGAACTTAGCGGTGCCTGCTCTGAGCTCCGGCATTCGTTTGTTTTCTGGCCATGTTTGATTACCTGCACCAGGTATTTCGGCCAATCGGGAGCACCATCTAACGCGGGCACGTTGGAGACAGGTGGAAAGTTCCACGCAGGGTCGGGTGCTCCCCGGGACCCGGAGGCACCGGTGACGGGCTACGAGCGATGCCCCCGACGCGCCCCAGCTCCACCTCCACCTCCGGCTCCACCTCCTCCAGCTCCACCTCGGACGTCTCACTGCTCCGGACTGAGTCCGGGACGCTCGTTGGCGGACCTGCAGGAGAGGAGTCCCTAGTGTTTGTCGCCGCCCGGTGGCCGCCCGGAGGACGGCGCGGTGGGAGCGGAGGGAGAGAGGAGCGCAGCCGCGCACGGCGCGCAGAGCGCGTCGCTTCCTGTCGCCGCGCCGCGCCGCGGGACCCGCCGCCGACCCGTCGGACCGTACGTGCGAGCGCAGACGGCGTCTCTCTTCTCCCTCGGACGCGTTTCCGCGCTATGTGCGACCCGCAGGCGCCGCGGGGTTGATCCAGCTCTGCATCCGCTCCGGGGCTGGAGGAGAAATCCAGCCTCGTCTCCGCCGTCAATCTCTTTTCCTTTTCTTTTCCATTTTTCTTTTTTTTTCTTTTTTTTTTGGACACAACTTGCCAGAGAAGTCGCCCGCTCCTCTCGCTCCCGCTGGATGTGGTTCGCCCGGAGCTGTCGGCACAGAGAGCGTGAACCGAGTGCGGGGGAGCGAGCAGCGGACGTTTTTGCGGGGACATGCGGGCGGCTGAGGAATGAGCGCGGCGGCGAGGCGCGAGCGGCCCTTCCAGCGGTTCTGCTGCTGTGGAGTCGGGCTGGTCGCCGTCATTTGGCTCGCGCAGGTTATCCACGCACCAGGTGAGACCCTGATATAGACCCGCAGGCTGCGCGCGCCGCGGCGTGTGTGTAGACCGGGTTACGGACACCGGGACGCAGACGATCTTGTGTCGAGAGGAAAACAACCAGCTGTCACATCAAGAGTTAAAAAAGGAAAACGATGCACTTTCTCGTCGTATGCACGGTTTTAAATTTCAATGAATGTATAGCAGTTGATGTGTGGCGCTAAATACCATGAACATTTAATCTTTTGTTAACATTTCCTTACAATGAATGGTGACAGTAAAGACAAGCCACGGGAAATGGACCCATCTGCACCCCACATAAAACCATCACTGGTCTCAGGAAAGAGCTTTGTTAGTTGGAAATTCACCATAATCCATGTAACCGCTCAGAGATCAACACGTAGAGCTCTGTCTTCATTTGGAGCAAGGCTCCAATATGCTTCCCCTTCTTCCCCTTATCGTTGGATCTCAAAGTTCAGGATCTAAATTTAAATACATATGCAGCGTCTGTGGTGCAAAACTACCCAATTTGTCCATCCAGATGTATTCATAGAATTAAAATACAGATCATTATCACATTTCACTACCTAAGTAGAATAAACAGGTGTAAGCTTCAATTTTCCAGGAGAGTGTCTTTTGAGTAAAGCTGTGTATTCAAAGTGACAAATAGTGCAGCATGTCAGACACCTGAAGCGGTATTTTAAACATTTAAATCTTAGTCATTATTTTCTGTCTCCCAGCTTATGTCCTTAAGGTCATTTTTACTCTGTTCACACCGCAGGAATGTGTCAGTTTGCTTATTACATAAAGCAGATGTAATTTGTGGCCTTGAGTTTTTGGGGGTAGGTTCAGTTATAGGTTACTGAGGATTCAACAGGTATTCGATCATCTCCGAAGAAAAACCTATGACTGGGCATGTTAAGGATTCATTTTTGTGGACATACTTGCCTTATCCCTAAATAGACTGTCTGCAATTTTAATTTCTGCCTCTTCCCAGGCTGTTACTGTAGCCAAGACTGTGTTTTTCATTCAGCTAAATAAATTGCTGTTGAATTTTGGCAAATAATATATACATGGATATTATCTATCTTGAATTGTTTACACTAACTATAATTCCACTCATTCCATTCAAAATAGATCACACTCCCTTACACAACATATCTGATTGACATAATCCTGATTTTCCTGATATACCCACTGTCTCATTCTTCATTCGTCCCTACAGTAAGATAAACTTGACACAGTGTGAACAATACATCTATGAAAGGACATGTAGCGTAGTTCATGTCTCATAAATCATTGGATTTCATTACAGGTCATGTACACATAAAGCCAACACTCAAATCCTTTTTCCTTCAGAATCATCAACCTCTATGACATTATGAATCATTTGCTTTCACATCAGTATCCGTTAAGATGCTAAATAAGAGAAGTCAGATGTTAGATAGTTTAGTGTGCGATTTAGCTGCAGTGCACCTAAAGGCACTGATCCCCCCCACAAGCTCATTATTGTCTCATCACCTTTGCTGGTGTGGTCACACACTGTCACACATACACTCATCAGTGGCTTCAGCAGCAGTGATTTCCTCTGTAATACTGTGTGTGTTATGAAGATATGAATGGGTGAACTTTTCGTTTCATCAGGAGTGTCCGATTGACGCTAAGGTTTCATCCTGGTATTGCATGCCGTCCATTGTTGAAGAGTGTTCTGGTGAATGAGCCGTGTCATTAATATTTATACTTCACCTTTAAATTATGAGTGTGCCATCAACCAGAAGAGGTTTTTTGAACTGGGACCAAGGCCACTCAACCTAAACCTTATAAAAGCACAGGACAAGCATGTAGTCTGCTGTTTGTAATGGCGACAGGCAGGTTACGCTCAGAATACTTGGAAAATATGACATATACTGTAGCACCCTGAATACAGCTATGACCATTTATGGGTGTTCTGATCCAACAGTTGGTGTCAATATCAGTCTGATAGTGTAAAGAATTTGGGTTTGATCGAGATTGAGAAAACTAAGAAAAAAAGGCCCAATACAAACTATTTACAAGTATATTTTAACACCGCCACACAAAAGAATATGACGAAGCTCTACAAGCAACAATTGCTAAAAAAAAAAAAAAAAATTGCTAGAGCAACAAAAATTGCTGTAAGAAATCAAGAAGTATTAGAAGTTCCCTATTCACAGCAGTGAACAACAAAGAAATCTGTTTATTTTTTATTTATTATTATTTTAATAGTCGTTTACCAATATTCTCCGTGTTCTCCAAAGGAATGTTTTGATGCCTCCTTGAAAATTTAAAGCCTTGCTAGCCAACATTTCATCTCCATTTTCATCTTCACTGTCCCTTGCCTATAATAGCAACAGAATTCTCAGCAGTGAGTCTTGCAGCTGACAAATAAAAATCCTGTGTGTGTCGCATGTAATGAAAATGTCTGACGGCACACAAAGTGCAAATTGAGTATGAATGGCTTTTTAGAACCGGTATGTATTAAACCTAGAATAATGAATTTTCTTTTTGCTAGATGCTGTAAACATACAGTGTAATATTGTTTTCTAAAGATGATTTTGAGAATGCATTGAACTAGTTGCATATTTATGCATCCAGCAGACGTGACATAATGCTAGCATTATTTGGAGTTGTGTTTGTATCCACCCAATGAATGTTAGTCGATTATTCACTTTACTTTTTGTCTTCATTCTGTCTCCACCAACCTCTGAAGGAAATATCTTGCTCCTGAGCTGATAAAATTCTGCTAGCAGGTTGCTTACTTTGACTGTCCCGTTTGGTTGTGCACAGTGGGTTAATTTATGTTGGCTTTTTTTTTTGTTTGTTTGTTTTTTATTTCCTGAATACGGCTTCCTGATACAGCAGAAAGTTAGGTTTTTGATTGAAAAGAATCAGTCAAAACAATAAACAGTAAAAAAAAACAAATTGTCTAAAAACGCCAAAAAGCTCTATAGAGCTGAGGGGAACTGAAGAGTCGCTGATGGGTTGCTGATTACAAGCAACCCTTTCTACAAACATTAAGTCATCTCACATATGCTCCATATTTAAAATGAAAAAAGCTTGTTACAGCAGCTTTAAAGCCACTATTTGCAAAATTCCTCTAGTGGGCAAGCATCCATCCAGGATGTTGAAAGGAGTGAGGCACACATAGCAGATTGCACCAGTTTGATTCATTCCTCTACAAACTAAGCTTCATGTCATCAGAACTGGAAAAATTTTGCAATCAATGAAAGTTGTACTCATAGACACTTTGGAGAAGAAACTGTGTTGACGAACGAAAAAGGCTGTTGTATTGGTATTGGTTTCAGAAAAAATATAAAGTTGTATGAATCCATAGTTACCAGTCCCAAAAAGGGAAATTGTTGCAATTGATTTGAGAAATGAGAATTGTGCAAACAAAGTAGAACATAGGGGTAGCCATGAGCTGCAGTTAATATCAGCAGATTATATTAATTTAAATATTTATGGGAGAAACTTCATTATCTAATTGCAACTATGACAATTTTATTTTGAGCTTTGTTTTTTTTTCTATTTCGCCCCATTTGTTGTTGTTTTTTTTTTGTTTTTGTTTTTTACTGTGAACTTGGTGTTTTCTATTTTTATATAGATAGTTATATAAGTATGGTTTAGATCCCAATTACAGTCAAATCAAATGTTCACCAGCTCTCTGTTTACGGCAACATGACACTTAGAAAATGTTCTGTCTGAATGTCAACGTGGAGATCTGGTGGACTATACTGCTAGAGATGGACTGAAAGACAGAAATTACTTTTATAAAGTAATATCTAATGATTTAAGTTTCAGATGCAGCCGTATTTACCTGCATTGCCACTATTTATTATTTCATAGTCAGAGACATTTACCACCAGAGATTGCAGTCCTGTCCTGTGCAGGCAATGAACCTGTTTGGGGTAAGAACTGAGGAAGCCGGTCTGTCCAGTCACTGTGTGATTGACGGGATCAAGTGTCCTGTTTCTGCTACAGAAGGAAGCAACAGTGGTTTGTCTTCACTGATGGGAACTGATGAAAGTATATGACTGAGAAAACTGATTTATTCTTTCAGGCCTTGAAAAAATTGTAAAAAATGTCACATGAACATTTGAGAGTCTCTGATATAAAGTTTAAACTCAGAGGTTCCCAGTAGTCTATTTTTGTAGCTATGGTTGTGTAGAGAGATGAATTCTGATTTGTGTTATTTACACTTATCATTATGGTATTTACACTTACCTTTCTGCATTCAACCAGTGTGTTTATGTTGAGTGATGTGGCAGCAGGATTAAGATATTTCCATACCAACACCACATTTAATTTCTCCTCGGTTTCCATCAGTGATCCGTCTGAAACCTCTTTACTATATATCTACATTTTTAGCCTATAGTAGTAAAGTCAGCAAAGGTGGCTTAAACACTCTGGATCTGACACAGCAAATTACATATATCCATGAGCTAGTTTATCGTTGAGGTTGTCATTTACAAGATAAATTAATCACGAAAAGAGAGGAACAACATCCGGGTGGCAGTATCTTAGCATGTCAGCAATAGCATCACCAGAGCCCTCGAACATACTGATCACATGGAGTTTTTATTTAAAAATACAAGAATAGTGAATTATTTGCGAAAAAGTGTTGACAAAGTATTATTCAAGTACTTTTTTCAATGTTTACTATCATTACAGTAGTAATTTGGTCTGTAAATGTCAGAAAGCAGTGAAAAATGCCTATCACAAGTTCCACTGTGATGTCTTTTGAATTGTTGAAACACAAAGTTAATTAATTTGCAATGAAGTAAAATTTGAAAAAATTCAAACTTTTACAATTAATAATCTGGAACCAAATGTACAATATGATTGATCAATTGACAATGAGATTAACTTCTATTAACTGTAATGTTTCAGTAGTTAGTGTTTGTCCTCCGTGGCACTTAAAGAGTGACTTGAATTAATAAAATCTGAATCTGAAAAAGAATTAGAATAAGCCTTGCACATTTTATTCCAGGTTTTTTCTAATAAACCGAGGTGATGTTGAGGTGTTGGGGACTTCTCCCTGTTAGAGGTGTGAAAACGGTGCAGAGCCATTTGTGGCAGAAAGCCATTTGAATTTCATACGAGCTGAGCTCCTCTTGATGCCTCAACATGAAAGCCTTCACGTCTCCTCTCAGCCACGACAGCTGCCCTCGTGAAATGGGCTCATTGAGCTGTGCGGTACAAAGGGACACTACAGCGCCCGGCAATCACAAAATGCATCAGACACAGACACCCAGCCGCTTCATAAATAGACGGACAGTGTGTAGTACAGATTGTTATAAATGACTCGCTATTTTCTCAGCCCTTGGTGGAAAGATCTCTGTGGGTGGCAGTGGAGGATATCTGTCCCTTTTTTTTTCCCGAGGAGAGATGATGTCGGTTCTTTCTGTGGGGGGATCCTTGACTGTCACCTCAGTTAAGCAGTAAAAACTGAGACCCACACAGAGGTTAGCTATTGAGGGATGAAATACAGCGCTGATATTCACACCATAAAGATTTCAGTGCTGATGGCTCAGGACAGCTGACAGCAGCATGGAGTGAATTACTGAACATGCGGTTATCTCCTAGAGCCAGAAACATGAAACTGCCGTCTGCTGAGTCCTCGTCTGACTCAAGAATAACCCCAGGGACAATTACTAGATAGGGAAAAGCGGACAATAACAATTCTTGGCTGATGGTGCACAAGTTTCAGTTTTTAAATTCAAAACCCAAACAATTAAAATGAGAAACAGATGATTTTATGCTTCTCTCTGATTTCTGCCTTTTTTTCAAATTAAATATCTTTGAATTTTACTCTGTTTGGCAAAACAAGCAATTTGTAGACATCTCTTTGGGCTTGAGGGGATTATGATGGTTATTTTTCATATTTTATTACATTTTATAAGCACTGCAACTCGAGATTATTTACATTATCAGCTGCACTATTTCCAGTTTACTGTCTTATAAGAAACAAAAATCAAGAAATCTTCATAACAGAGAGGCAAAAAAGCATTTTTTGTGTGTGTGTGTGTGTGTGTGTGTGTGTCAGGTTTTTCAAGTGTATCAGGCAGGTTTTGCACTAAAATGACTCTGATATTTCTGTTGTTTTGTAACAGAGCCTGAGTCTTCTGGGTTTCAGCCGGGCGTGAACGGTGGGACGCTGCAATGGAGTCGTAGGCTGATGCAGGAGAAGTCAGACAACCAGAGCCTAGACCAGCCCCGAGCAGGTGAGTCACGATGCTGTAAACTGGATAGATGGCATCTGTTCCTCCAGCAAACTCCCCCAGACTGTCTGCAGCACTTCCTTATCATTCAGTGTCAAAATGAGCAATATGGCTAATATCTCCTATAAACATGTGCGTAATATTTCATCAGGATGCCGATATGTATTGTGATATTTTTAATTTTCTCACAGCTGATAAAACTGAGACAACCAGATAGGAATGTCTGTTTTTTTGTTGTTTTTTTTTTACTTATCCACTGAATTAAATAGATTATAACCTTCATGAAGGTAGGATTTATTGCAGGGCTTTTGTATTAGTCAGCATTAGTTCTAAACTGCCAACTAAGTGTATATTCTAGAATTGCACATGCCTAATTCATGGTATGATATCTGGAATTACACCCAATCAAGAGTAGTCTGGTTTGTGTCATATGGGTTAATTTGAGGGGTTATTTTAAGGATATAGGAATTCAGAAATTGGCTGGCAATGTCAATTTTCTGCCACGTTTATACGTGTGTGTGTTGGTGTATGAAGGTAAACAAGTAAGGTGGAGTGTAACAGAGATTTCTGCCTCTCCCCTCCAGATGAACTGAAAGGTCATGCAGACATGGCATTGTGTTAGTTCTCAGGAATTTGTAGTCAGTGTCAAGCTTGTGTACTGAAATACTCAAGAGGAAAGAGGGAGCACATAAGAAGAGACGGCCGGAGTGAGGATCTGATTTTCTCGAGTAGCCGTTTTTAGCAGTTACTTTACTCATCTAGACCAGTTGCACCCTGGATAGTTTGGACAGATTCAACCTGCTCTCTGTGAAATTAATACTCAGACATGCAGCCAGTCAAGAGCCATAATTATACCTGTGTTACTCTTGTTCCCAGGCCGATTAGCTGGCTGGCCAACATGAGCCGCATACATCACAGCCGACAGTTTTATTATTAAATAGTCAGATCTTGAGAGGAAATCTCTTTATTGTTGTGTGGAGAGAAAAGAAAAGAGTTATACAATAAGATGGTTGCACAAGGAGAAATCCTGTGCCTCAATGCAAGAAAGAAACTCTGTATCTTCAGGACATTTGCATTTACTCTATGACAGTGCTAATATTAAGGTGTCAGTCACAATGTTGTATAAAAACTGTCTGGTGATTGTTGAAGCCTGAGTAAAAAATTGAGACCAATTCTCACAGAAATTTATTGAAATCAAGCTATACTAGTAATATACCATACAAATAACCTGTTGGTACCAGACTCCTAAAAACTACCCTTAAGTGTAACCTTCCTACTCAGGGTGTTCAACCTAGAAAAAAAATATAAGCTTTTTGATTAGGTTTGAGTGAAAGATGCTTGCCTGACTCCTTCTCCATGCAAGGATGTGTGCAAGTGGTAGCAAAATACGCAGTGTACCTCATCAGGAAGCACGAAGTGATAGAGACTTCCCAGCACTTTTCAAATTCGTCTTATTTGCCCCTGCAGTTGAGAAAGATCATTAAGTCAGGGCATCCTAATTTCCTCACAGAAGGTTTACATGATATACACCCAACACTGGCAAAGTGTGTCTAACCTTGTTGATGTAAGTAAATACTGTGTCAAAAGGGGTGTTTATTTTAGAGGCCCGGGCTTGACTTGCTCTGTTATCCGTCTCTATGACCATAGATGTCATTTTTAATTTTTTTTTTTTTTCATTTTTTTCATTTTATCACCATTTTAAGCTTAAAACCACTTGAGCTTCTGATAATCTTATCAGGAAAAGTAATTCCATGGCTCTGTGACATTACAAATCATTTATTGTGTATATTTTTGGAGAGCTTATGTTTGAGAGGTTCATGAACATGTAATCATCAGGGACAATTGATCTGGCACTTGCAGTAAATTCACACAATACCTGCACAACACTGTCCCGCTCTCTGACACACATCCTTGTCTGCGATAGTACATCATAGTTTGTTTGTTTTTTCAAACTTGAGAGAGCGAGTTCTCAGACTTGGTCTATCTCTCCACCAGTGCTCTGTTTGCTCTGCCATTTGTGTTTTGCTACCTGATGACACACTTAACCTTTAATTGAGTTCCTGGTTGCAAACAGATCTCCCTCATTATCTCTCCTAAGGACACAAGTGTACGGCGCGTAGATTCCTATTTGTGGTAATAAACTGGAGATGAGCAGGCAGACAAAAGGCTGGACAGGTAGTATAAGACACAGTAGTGATTGCGGCTCCGGGCTCAGGTTGAAGCCCTCTTCCTCAGCAGGCCGTCTGACAGTGATTGTATAATCTGTAGTGTGATTAAAAAGCCTGCCCTGGATGTTGGGGGGGATATTATCTTGGGGATTGCACAGTAACGTTCAGCCCCAGGCTCTCTTTCCCTCTCTTCATCCCTCCACTGCTTAACAAGATGGAGACAGTTTGATCCGCCTGCAGCTGACAAGCTTTGGAAACTGTTGTTGCCGGGCAACTAAATGCGAAATTTTGAAACCCAGACAATTCCTGTCTTTCAAGCGTTAAAAGTGCAAAGCAAAGAACTAAAAATAGACCCGTGAGGAGATAAGGAGGGGTTGAATGAATCCAAATAATGTAAATGAAGTAAATGGCTCATATTGTGTGTGTCCGTGTGTGTGTGTCTGTGTGTGTGTCCGTGTGTGTCCGTGTGTGTGTGTGTGTGTGTGTGTCGACTAGGCTTGTTATGTTGTTTATTTTGGCAAGCGACAGTAAGCTGAGAATAGTATTTTTCCACAGACATGTGTGTTTTTTTGGGGGGGGGGCTGAGAAAGAGAAGCTGGCAGGTTATCTAACACTGTCTTCAAATGGTCCTGGACTTCTATCAGGAAAGCCAGACCACAGATGCCACACAGATTCATTAAGGCGACCATTATTTGTGGTCTTTTTTGAAAATATGAAGCATATATGTTTTTCATCTGCTCACTTGTTTTCACTGTCTTCCCTCTAAAAATGTGTTGGCAATTAAGGAATAAAAAGCAGAAGCTAAGGCTGAGCATGAGGTTTTTCATAAAACTCGTGGTTATCTTTGCAAAGATGTTTTTCTGTTCCTCTCGCACCAAGCTGATGGTGGATGGTGATGGTGTTGTATGATTAGTATGATTAGGCAGAGCCACACCCCCAGCAGCTTTTTTGTTCATGTTTAGTGTTTTGTATTGATAGGCGAGGTGGTTGGTGTGGTTTGAAGCCCCCTGTTGCATTCAAACTGCCTCAAAGGAAAGCTAATCAAAGAACAAATGCATAACTGAATTTACATTACACACCTGGATGAAATATTTATTTTTTGATTCCTCATGAAAAATGCAGTGGTGTTGCAGAGGGATGTGTGCGTCTGCGTGTGTGTCCATGTGTGTGGACACACAGACACCAGTTTGGTTGGTGCATGATACGACTTCACTCAGCGTAACAGTCGATAGCCTAGCTTGACTCCAGGACACCCTGCAGACCTTCAGATCGATAACATTATTCTATTCCGCCCACTGCCTGTCATTCAGGTACACTGAAGCCTCCTGGAGCGGTTTGACTCAGCTACAGTTTTACTTAGGGGCGATTTCCCTGCTAATGTCTTCTGAAGAATTTGTCTGACATTGACCTTGTACTTTAAGATCTAACCTGCTGCACAGGTTTTCTTGTTCTGCACTCAGATACATAAAAAAAGGACTTGTCATCCGTACACTTTGTAACTCTCAATTACCATAAACAGTGCAATGTCAATAGATTTCAGTTTAAAAAGACATAAACTGGACCATTTTTGATGGAACTAATATCAATGCGCCTTGAGCTTAAGACTAAATTAGTTGTCTGTTATTATTATATGATCAAAATTCCACCGAAATAAAACAGTAACTGGTTAATGACTTGCTGCAGTATGAAATGGGCAACAGTTGTTTTGGGTTTTTTTCTAATCATTGCAATGAATGTTGTAGTGGAGTAACTTAACGCTAATAAAAGTTTTATAGAGTGGGTGCTGAATGAATTAGGTTGAATTTACACTTTGTTTTTTGAGAAACAGTGTCAAGTTTTGACTGCATTTAAAAAAAAATGTAGTCATCTCTTCCTGACCGAGCTCTACAAGGCAAGTAAACAACTGATATTCATTGTCAGCATAAATCTACTATATCTGCTAGTTAATAGACAATAAACAAAGGCGGTGTAAGGTTTTCAAAATACAGTGAATAGTGATGTCAGGACGCAAGAGAGAAAGAGAGTGAAAAACAAACAAAAAACAATTCCTGACGCAGCCCTACCCCAAGTCCAGACTGTTAGAATATGTTTCAACCATCGTTCTTCTGATGCCAATACACTCCCACGGAAAATTCATCAGGGTGACTTTTTGAGTGATGAAATTCTTTACACTAAAGAGCCAGTTTATCTATTTTTCATTCTACAGGGAGGAAGTTTGCATAATACCTAGATTGGTACAATTTATTGCTGATGGGCCTATAATTTGTGCAAGCATTTTTCCCGAATCGTTGTCCAATTCAGATCTGCCTCTTTCCAGGGAAGATCACTGACCCAGTGTTCTGCCCATCTTTTACATAAGCTCTGGTTTGTGAAGATGAGTAAATCACTGTCCTAATCCACAAGTGAACCTTATGCACCTTTAAACACACAAAAAATAATTTTGAAAAGATGCCACAAAAAAAATTATTTCACAAAGTTTGAGGTCTTTCCCATCAATATTAGATGCATAATATTACTGAGACAGTTTATCGCTCCATTTGCTGGCTCATGGTCGCTGAGATGAAAGTCTTGCAGAAATTGTCACACGACGTCAGTATCTTCTGAAATTATGTGTTATGCTTTTGCATTAAGGAGAGTCAAAGTACCTATTAAGAATTACCGAAGGACTACGGAGTTTCTTAACTTAAAGTAAAAATTTAGGATCTTCTTTGTGTCACTTAATAAATGAAACATGTTTCCTTGTTTTGCTATTTACCTTTTTATCAGTAAATGTTAACAGTCAAGTGATTCAGCAAGTACATTAAAGCTTCACCTTTGCCCTCTGTCTTCTTCCCATGGCACAAGAAGTTATGGCTTTTTATGTTGCAACAGAAACAACAGCGGCTTTTTGCAATAAATGTGTAAGCAGGTCGAGGAAATATATGGACCTGTTTACACTTGAGGATTATCTTTTTAGGAGTTAGAGCGACAGACAGAACTAGATGACTAGGCACAGAGACAAGTGATGTTAGAGGTCTGAGCACAGAGGGGACTCGTAGACGTAGACGTATAACAACACTGGATCCCAAATCTTCCCTGAGCCCACCGAGTGTCACTGCTCATCCTCTGATTAAAAAATTACTTATTTTATTGAGCTGATGGTACATCTGGCTTAAATCGCTGATTTTGGAAGTTGCAGATCGTCTTCGACGTGGGTGTTTCAGTTAGTGGTCTCGCGTTGTGAAACAACAGCATAGGAGTCTCGGCAGAGCACATTCCTGTCCTGAAGTCCTCAGTAAACCACTACACTGTGTCTGTCTGTGTATCTCTGTGCCCCCCCCCACTCTCTCAGACCTCTCCTGAGGGTTTGTAAGGAAAAATATTTTTAGACATTACGGTCCAGAGCTGCTGTCACTTCTTTTTTTTTCATTTTTCATAAACCCTGACCATGGGAAACACAGATTCACCTCCCCCCTTTCTCACCGTTCATGCAGCCGCTTGCCTTTGGCTTCCTACTGCCACCCATCAAAAAAGTGAAGGAAAAAAAAGTTGCCCTCGGGAGAAGGTCGCCATAGAAACTGCCTTCACTAGAGCAACTCCTCAAAGCTTCCATCTCCGCTACATGTTGCAGCCCTGCCTTCCCCCCTACAGCATAACCTGGGAGTTTTTGTTTTGGGGGCCGAAGGGAGACTGGAAGTCTTCCAGGGCCCTTAGACAGGACACAGAGAGCAAAGAAGGAGGTGAAGGAAATAAAGCTACAGAAAGAGAGAGCACAGATGTCCAACAGCTGATCAGCTTGACAGGCCGCTTCAGAGGACGCTTCCAGCGCAGCTTCACATTAAGGCTCTGCTTCATGCAATGATATGACAGAAAGTTTACATGCTAAGCCTTGATGATTTGGCAGACGAGCCCTGCCCCTCAATAACAGCTGGCACACATAGGAAACAGGCTTCTTCCTCAGTAATGTAAGAGAGCAGAAAACAGATAGACAGCCCCCCCTGCCAACCTTCAGAAACTCTCTTCAACCCTTGGCCTTGAGAAGGATGCACAAGAAGAAGTTTATAGCACAATAAGCACGCAGGCAGGCAGCGCTACAATCTGACACAAACGTGTAAACATTAGTTCACAAACATTTACATTTTCCAACTAGACATGGCCAAATTGCTGTCCCCTCCCCAAGAAACCATATGGCCTCCTTCTCCTCCTCCTCCTCCTCACTCTCTGACACTGTGGTGTCAGAGATCAAATCTCATATCCCCCCCCCTCACAAGGGACCCAGTCTTAATCCACACAGTCTGTTGTTCAGTTTCCGTGCAGCCGCGGTGCAGCCTGCATCGTGACGGCTGCACTGTGCTTATTGTGTACTTGTCGACCCACTGTTGTCTCACACAGCAGAGGAGCTATAAATAACTCCGTGCCCCCCCCCACCTCCTAGTTTAAATTCATCCTGCTCAGGCTCAGAGTTGTAAATTGGAGCTGTACCACACTCTCGAGGCTCTCTGCAGTAACGTCGAGGGAAAAGAGGGAGGCCAAGCTGTCATCAACAGTTTTTTCTTACACTCAAGGACGGACGGGAAGCAGCTGCCACTTTCACTTCCACCTCACTTCCTGTCTTGCTTTCGTGTGGAAGATGATGTTGTAGGTTTTGCCATGTCTGTAAGAAACTGTCTGAAATCAGACACACAGGATGATAAGTGTTTATTATTTACTTGTTCGTTTTAACTGGATGGAATCAAAGAAATGAGAAGGAGAAGTAATGTCTAATAATACATTTCATCTGATAAAGAAAACAGTGTCACAAGCAAGAGGTGAACTGTGGAACCTACTCCCTAAATTTAAGGGAAACATTTTGTATTCCTTATTGACATTAATGAGGAAATGCCTTGCAGGCCATAAGACTTCACATCATTATCACAGACCATTTAGACATCTCAGTGTCCATTGTTTTGGCACATTTTTCTTTTTCTTTTACTTAATTTTGTTTGCAGCTTCCAGAATAACATTTTTTTTATAGTTATTCTTGCTTTCTAGTCCTAGCTTTCTAGATAGAGCTAGCTTTTTATACTGGAAAAAAAGAAATTGAATAGATAAACTTTAAATTAGATAATTAAATGCATGTTTTAATTATCCCCATGTCTGTCCTGCCATAGCCATCCATGAGTTTCCAGAGGACATCTTTACCAAGGAGCAGAGGAAGAAGGGGGCTGTGTTTCTGCATGCACTCTGTGTGAGTATTTCACTCATCGTGTTAAGATCTTATATCCTATATTAAAAGCAAAGACCTACATAACTAATCAATATTATAAAAGGGGAGGATGTGTATGTGTCTGTCCACTCTCTTATCTTTCCTCGACAACTCTTCAGGCCATCTACATGTTCTACGCACTAGCCATTGTCTGTGACGACTACTTTGTCCCTTCCCTTGAGAAAATATCTGAGGTGAGGGAAAAAAGCACCAAGATCCCTTCGGGTATACTTTTCTTAAATGAACAGAAGATTATTTAATCATTCTTATTTCTTATTCTGGTCTTTTTTTTTTTTAATCTTTCAGAACCTGCAACTCAGTGAAGATGTGGCTGGGGCAACATTCATGGCTGCAGGAAGCTCTGCTCCAGAGCTTTTTACTTCCCTCATTGGTTAGTAGGTCAGCCATTCTAGTTGTGCCAGTTTTGAGAGCGCTTGTACAAATTCATTTTCACATATTCACATTTGAAAAAAAAAAAAAAAAAAAATGTCGAAATTAAAGGTTGTCAGTTCCCAGTCTCTGTTGCCAACATCATCCAGGAGATGTCAGCAAAATCCAATATCTTCTACAATCCCAATTATACTCATGATTTTCACAAGTGTTTATCATGAAGAGCATAAATAACCCCCCTCTGTATTTTCAAGTCTTGATTTTAAAATCTCAGTCTGTCCATTTCAGATGTGTCAATAAATCATGTCAGTAAGTTTAATTTGGAATTCAAATTAATCAAAGTATCCTAAATGTCTCAAAGTGCTTCTAACCAGAGACGACCAACAAATAAGGCATGTATAAAATGAAACCACATAATACACTAGTGTGTGTTTGTGTGTGTGTCTTTGGGTCTGTGTGTATACGTGTGTGTGTGTGTGTGTGTGTGTGTGTGTGTGTGTGTGTGTGTGTTTGTGTGTGTGTAAGTAGAAGTAAGAGTGCCAGGCAGCTTCACAACAGCTCACAGAAGCCGATAGGATATGAGAGACTGCCTGGATTTTTATCTACTCTCAAACCAAATAAAGCCAGATAATGAATGGACGCATTTGATGTCCTCTCCTTTCCTGCCGTCCCTCTGTGCCTCCCACCCTCAGGTGTTTTCATCACCAAAGGAGATGTTGGAGTTGGCACGATCGTGGGCTCTGCTGTCTTCAACATCCTGGTTATCATCGGCCTAAGTGGGATCTTTGCAGGCCAGGTAGAAAAAAAACAAAAAAAAAAACCTGACAAGTCTATAAACATTTCGCAAGTAGTTTTTACTTAGTATAAATGCTAACATTTATAACTTTTCTTTACAGACTGTGACTTTGACATGGTGGTCTCTTTTTAGAGATTCCACCTACTACATCCTCTCTGTACTGACCCTCATCATGGTGAGATGAGCTTTTCACCAAAACAATCCATCTGTGTCACATCTGTGTGAAGCTTTTACTCTTCCACATTGTGCTTTAAAGAATCCTCTTTGTTCTCTCTCTAGGTTATATATGATGCCAGAGTTGTCTGGTGAGTCCATGTACCTTGAATTATGTTTGTACTTTTTAGCTGTGCTGCCTTGAATAAATGTTGATGTAGGGTTTGCCTGATCCAAAGCATGAAACAAACTTTTACATGGTTTTCACGGGTAGTAACTGTATAAATCAATTTAGATTTATCCTGGAGGCTCAGCTTGTTTGAAGGCAACTTCAAACTTTCTGCCAGTAATTTGTTTTGACAAGGAGTTGGATAATAATTCTGTTAACACTAACTCATGTTAACATTGCCATAGTGGTGAGAATGATTGAAATGTCACAGAAATTTACTTTAAAGGTTACTTACAACAAGGTACTCACAATTATACCATTCCATCAAAAATAGAATATGTACAGAATATATACGATGCTTTGAATAACTGTATCACTATTGACAGAACAACTAGTGCTCATCATATGATGCCATTTCCATTGAAACACTCCTGCAGTAGCTATCTGTGTTCATACGACATAGATTTACAAATTCATCTCCTACCTCGCAAAATCGGAATGATGTGACCACCTCTCTCCTCAAATGACTCTTATAACAATCATGAATATGTGTCGGCACAGCCAGTAATTGGGGATATGTTGTTGAAATGATTTTGTTCCTGAATTGTGCTCAACAAAACCCAAAACATCTGAATATGTAGTCACAGTCAGCAGATGTAATGAGGAACACATTCAATTTAAAATCTGCTGTAAAATGACTCTTCTTCTGTTTTCTCTTAGTCTTCATGCATGGTCAGTGATTTGGAGATTAGTTGTTAGATCGGTTTATATTGTGCAGCTTTCCTTCTAAACAGCCTCATTTAGTGCTTCAAAATCTTTCTCAGCTTCTAAGATGTCCTGAATGTTTTCTGTTCTGCTAAGCTTAGGCCTTTTGATTAAAAAAAAAAAAAGCTTTCCATTGTTGCACCTGTCATTTGTTTTAATGAAAATTAGATTTACTGACGGACTTAATGTCAACAGTAGCAGTGCATTCATCAGTGATTTATGGTTATTGAATCCCAGTGTGCTGTGCCAGACCTGTCCTGCTGTATTTCACCTCACCACTGTTCCTCTGAGTGCACTGTGGCAAATTTGTGTTTTAGCTGGCTTTGCCAAAAAGAAAATCTGAATACCTGAGATATGAGACTACACATGTGCAGAAGTGTACAGCGTATGTCTGTCTAGGCATAGTGGAACAGCTGTTTGAATGAATGTTTGTTGGGTAATTTATGCATTTCCAGGTGTGCCTCTTCACCAGTTCTGTTATCCGTCACAGTGCCTTTAGTGCTGCATTTTTTTTTTTTAAAGTTCCCTGAAAGACAAATCATAATCTGGGACTCAAACCTAAAGTCCCTGAAAACTTCCAAATCTTAAGTATTTCTCTGAAATATTGCCAAACTGTGAGTGGTGCACAAAAAGACATCAGCACATACACCAATTGTGTAACTTTGTTGTATCAGACTAGACTAAGACCAATCTGCTGCTTGCTCTTCAGGTGGGAGTCCTTGCTCCTCATGACTATGTATGGAATCTACATTATAATCATGAAGTAAGTTTAACAAAAGACTAAAATTTCTCATCATTCATCAAGCCTTCACACACATCTGAATTCTGACTGAGGACAAACCATGTCTGTTGCATCTATGGATGTTAAACAAACAGTATCTGTCTGCCTGCAGGTTCAACTCCCAGATTCTGGCGTTTGTGATGCATCAGTTGAGAAGCGTCAGGCCGAGCTGTCTCGGATCAGAGGATCACAGAGAGGACAAGATGGGAGAGGACGCCTCTGCATGCAACACCTCAATGGTGCTGCTCAACAAAGGTCGGAAGACATTACTGCTGAAGCTGATCAACATGTCTGTGGAGTTTTTGTTTTTGTTTCCATTTACTTCTTACATGGATCTCAAAAGGTGTGTTCAATGTGAATTAAGTATTTTAACACCTCTTCCACAGGCCAAGCCCATGGTCAGGAGCCTCCTCCAGTCATCATGGTGGACGAGCTCCTCATCCTCAACCCTCACAAACTGTCCTTCTCTGAGGCCGGCCTGCGTATCATGATCACCCCCCACTTCTCCCCCCGCACCAGGCTCTCCATGGCAGGACGCATGCTCATCAGCGAGGTACGTGACGCACACACCACACCTTAAAACGCAATCGGCCTGGAGCTCTCCAAGAAAATCAACCACCCCCCTCCTCTCACAGAGACAGAGGCTGATCCGGACTTCGAAGAACAAGCGGGAGGGCGAGACTGGCCCTGGGTCAAGGGGTGGGTCGACCAGCAACAGCCTGAAGAGGACGGGCTCCTGCGGCCTGGAGAACGGAGGAGGGGGACCCGGGATAAGAGACGCAGAGTTTGGAGAAAAGCCAAGAGTTGAGGTGTGCCAGCCAGAGGAGGAGGAAGAGGATGAGGATGGGGTTTTCAATCCTGTGCGCATACCAGGTGAGGAAGATCCAGCACAAACTGTTAACAGCGGCAAGTGAAAGTAAGATCAAGCCTTCACTGATTTGTTTCTTTCAATGGGTTGTTACTTGTTTTAATCAGTACTTGTTCATTTCTGGCTAATTTTACTCATTAGAATTCTCAAACAAGCAAACTTTCCTGGACTTGTCTCTGTTTTCTAAAAGGTGCTTAAGGTCTTTCAATCGAGTACACAAGATCATAGCTGTTCAATAGTTGTGGGATCACTTGAGTGACACAATCATATAGAAAGGTTTCTTGTGAATTAAAGGCCCTTGAAATTTTTTTCCTTAACCAAACCCATGAGCCGACAGTCATGTCAGTTACGAGCTGCTGGAAGCTCTGCCTGACACATTCAGGCGTTGTTGCTATCCCTTGGTTAATAAAAACAACCTCATCCTGATGGGCCTGACTTCCTGCTCTTCACAGGTGGCTGCTGTGCACGGGTGAAGTGGGTGATCACATGGCCTCTGGGCCTCCTGCTCTACTGCACCGTGCCTAACTGTGTCCTGCCACGCTGGCACCGCTGGTTCATGGTTACCTTTGTGGCCTCCACCGTGTGGATCGCCATCTTCTCCTACCTCATGGTGTGGATGGTAAGGAAGCTGGACCTATGCACCACTGACGGATAGTTAGCCCTCATACCTTAAAATGCTCCCTTTATTGACGTCGTAGATGATGAGATGCGAAAAGTTGAAGATATTGCAGCCCTTAATATACAGTACAAGCCGCATAACGTCACTCATGGAACTCTTTATGGTTGAATACTTGATGTGTCCTCATGGTTTCATCAGGTCACCATCATCAGCTACACACTAGACATCCCAGACTATATCATGGGCATAACCTTCCTGGCAGCGGGGACCAGCGTGCCAGACTGCATGGCAAGTCTGATTGTAGCTCGACAAGGTAAAAAAATTAAAGAAAAAAAGGTGTACAAGTCTTTATTCTGAATCTCTAAATCTTTTTCCTGTCCTCTCTTTGTGGAGCAAGTACTTCAACGAAGCATTTTTCCCTTCTCTTTTCAGGCATGGGGGACATGGCGGTGTCTAACTCCATAGGCAGCAATATCTTTGACATCCTGCTGGGTTTGGGTTTCCCCTGGGCTCTGCGGACTCTCCTGGTGGACCACGGATCATCAGTAGGCAAACACTTCCTCTCCCTACAATACAAATCAATTCTTTTCAATTCTTTTCTTTCGTCTGTGATTTTCCTTTGTTACTGGTGTGTGTGTGTGTGTGTGTGTGTGTGTGTGTGTGTGTGTGTGTGTGAGAGAGAGAGCTATCAGAGCAGAGATTTTGGATTCTCACTTTCTCTTGAATGTCACAAAATTGTGATACTTGTTGTTTTTCCCACAGGTGTCCATAAATAATAAAGGACTGGTGTATTCTGTCATCCTGCTGCTGGCATCTGTGTTTTTGACAGTGAGTGAACCAAACATTATGTCAACCAACACATTCTCCCTAACTTCATATGGAGCTTGAATTTTTTGTTTTGTGGAATTTTTTTAACCATAAAAATATTGATGGTGGCCTCGAAAATTCATTATCGGTCTTCTACCACATGTCCACTCTTAGATTCATCCAGTCAGTGATGCAACAATAAGATGCTTTACCAAATACTTAAGGATTTATAATTAATATCCTGGTGGCTCATACTGCCCATTGTAGGAGTAAAATTTGGTTGAAAAGAAAAAGAAAACCCTGTAATCCGGTTCTAATCTTTTCAGCTCCTCCTCACCACTGTCTCACTGCTTGCAGGTGATGAGTGTTCATCTGAACCACTGGAAGCTGGATCGTCGGCTGGGTCTGGGTCTCTTGTTTCTCTATGCCATCTTCCTACTCTGCTCCATCCTCTTCGGCCAGATGTGAGACCTTGAGGTCAAAGGTCCAACCTCGTCAGACAACATGCTGAGTACCTACCTTTTTACCACGTCCTTTTTCCCAAAGCCAAAAAAAAAGGGACTGCGTTTTTGTGTTCCTTGTGAAAGTATCTGTGCACCTCTATAGGATTTGCTTGGGTGATATCGTACACATACAACTACACAAACACACACTGAAGTCTTTAATCAGCAGCACAGTTGTTCCTCCTTTTCGTACAGTGCAGTGTTTGAAAGCTGTCAGTCTTTTGTGTATTAAAGCAGGTGACTTACCAAAAAGTGAAATGACATGGCAGATGGAAGCGGTAGGATTGTTGGGCCTTTACTAACAATATGACACAGGAAAAACGAAAACAAAAAAGAATTGCTCTCATCTTAATTGGTTCACTAAGATCTTGAAGATAATTATAGAATGTTAGTGCGCTAAGATTTCAGTCTCCATCTTGTAACAACTTTGACATTATATTTTATCCTTTTTTAAAAACCTAAATATACAGCAAAAAAACAACAATTTGTTGCCAAAAGCATCAATTTTGAAAGAGGTCTCATGTTGCTAGAAATCTGCAAAGTTAGCTTACCAGCCAACCAACTACATATTTGAACTGCTTCTTCTGGATAATTACTTTTTGAGTAAATTATTGACACAAAATTTCATTCTTTCAGCGTCTACTGCTCACAATCACCGCATCTCTTTTCCTCCGAGTCTCCTGTTCAGTTTATATATACATTTTTCATGTTTGTGTTCGGAAACACTGCTGCACCCGCATTGGCCAGTTGACTTTATCACTAACAAAAGTCATTTCCAATAGAGATTTAGTTCATTAGCCACCCTGGTAAGCACATATCGTCTGCTCAGGATTGGTCGGTAGCTGCTGTTTCTTGAGACACTAATCAAGCAGTTGATGCAGGATGTGCAGAGGCAGTTACGATTTACTGCAGTTGAAATGAGGCGTTTAAGTGCGACTACCTAATAAAAACCCAACCAGGCTCCAGTACAAAACAAATTGTCTTCAAAACAAGTCAGGGACAAAAGGCTGAAATTTGTAGGTAACTGTGATGAAAACTGATATTCCTCATGTTGTTCCTTTGAAGAAGTGGTACTTCAGTCTGCCATGTCATGCATTAGTTGAATCGAATTGTCTGTGGGCCTTAGGTTTGAATACCTTTGTATGTTTTTGAATGTACAACTTAGCTGACTTTACCATTAGTGTGGAATATTTACATGCATTCAAATGTAGCAGGAGGACATTGAATTACAGCGAAGAACCTCTTAAAGGACAGTGAGGTGGTTTAGTCCTATAATAAAGGACACAGTGTACGTGTCAGAAGACTGTTAGAATAGATAGAAACATTGATATGTAAATGCATATTATTGTGATAATATTTTGACGATTTTGCCTCACTACCTAAAAGCAAGTATTGGTACAGCTTAATGTACGTAAAAAGATTAACCTAGTGTTACAGTATTTTTAGAAGTCTTATTACTATGAAATTAATATATAATGTACTTCTATGAGTTTCACAAACTTTGATGACTTCGAGTGCAGGTTAGTTGTAATACTTTACGTTTAGGTACGACAATCAATGTTTGTTTTGTTACTTGTACATTTTATGAGATTATTTCACTTTGGTCAAACATTTTTACAGTCAGCACAAACTCGGATCAGGACAGAGGCAGAATAAGATATACTAACACATGCATATACTGAGCGTATGTGTGCATTATGACAAATAATGCTGCATATTCACTATTCATGTATACCAGCTGCTCTTCTTACCTGTAGGAAAACACAACAATGTGGATTTATTCCCATAATACCGTGATTTTTAGTTCTTGAGGATGGCATGCTGTCAGTTTTTGGTATTTACTGTTATTTAACACATGAACTGATGCTATACAGCGGGTAAAATAAGTATTGAACACGTCACCATTTTTCTCAGTAAATGCATTTCTAAAGGTGCTATTGACAGGAAATTTTCACCAGATATTGGTAACAACCCAAGTAATCGATACATACAAGGAAACCAAAACAAATAAGTTCGGAAATTAAGTTATGTGTAATAAAATAGAATGACACAGGGAAAAAGTATTGAAGACGCTTACTGAAATTTATTTGATAATTCGTACAAAAGCCTTTGTTGGTAGTGATGCCTCCTGTATGGAGAAACTAGTCGCATTCATTGCTCAGGTGTGATTTAGGCCCATTCTGCCACACAAACAGTCTTCAAATCTTGAAGGTTCCCTGGGCCTCTACTATGAACTCTGATCTTTAGTTCTTTCCATCGATTTTCAATTGGATTCCAGTCATGTGATTGCCTGGGCCTTTCTAGCAGCTTTATATTCTTTCTCTGAAACCAAATGAGTTTCCTTGGCTGTGTGTTTTTTTGGATCATTGTCTTACTGAAATTTCCACCCTCGTTTCATCTTCAGCATCCTGCTAGATGGCAGCAGATTTTTATCAAGAATGTCTCTGTACATTTTTCCATTCATCCTTCCTTCAATTATATGAAGTATGCCAGTAACGTCTGCTGAAAATCAGCCCCACACTACGATGTTCCCACCTCCAAAATTCACGGTTGGTATGGCGTTTTTGGGGTGATGTGTATTATGGCATCCAAAGAGTTCACTTTTGGTCTCATCTGACCAGTGTTTCACAGGCTTGTCCAAATGTTGTGCAGCAAACTTTAAACGAGCTTCAACATGCTTTTTCTTTAGCAATGGAGACGTGCGTGGTGAGCGTGCATATAGGCCGTGGCGATTGAGTGCATTACCTATTGTTTTCTTTGAAACAATTGTACCTGCTAATTCCAGGTCTTTCTGAAGCTCTCCACTAGTGGCCCTTGGCTCTTGGACAACTCTTCTGATAATTATTTTCACTCCTTTGTCAGAAATCTTGTGAGCAGCACCTGGTCGTGGCCAGTTTATGGTGAAATGATGTTCTTTCCACTTTTGGATTGTGGCCCCGACAGTGCTCACTGGAACATTCAAAAGTTTAGAAATCCTTCTTTAACAAATAGCATCAGTACGTTTTGCAACACTAAGGTTGTGAGGGTCTTGAGCGAGCTCTGTGCTTTTACCCATCATGTTTCTTGTGTGACACCTTGGTACTGAGACACCTTTTTATAGACCATCAGTTGGGACTGAACCAGCTGATATTAATTTGCACTGACAAGGGAGAGGATTGCTTTCTGATTAGTGATAGATTTCAGCTGGTCTCTTGGCTTTCCAGGCCTTTTTGCATCTCCCTTTCTTCATGTGGTCAATACTTTTTAAGTGTCATTTCACATTATTACACATAAGTTAATTTATGGACGTGTGGATCGCATGGGTTGTTACTGACATTTGATGAAAGTTTCATTACAATAGCCCCATTAGAAATATATTTACTGAGAAAAATGTTGATGTGTTCAATACTTATTTTACCTGCTGTATTTGTTCCATTAAATGGATTAGAGTGATTTTTTTTGAATGGCTCTATAATTATCATTGTCTATTTGACAATACTTTTTACTGTTTGTAAATGTTAAAAAATAGATAGTTTTACAGACAATGAATGTCTGACAGAGACTAGTTTTGTGGTGTTTTTGATATTTAAAAAAAAATAAAAAATGTAAGCCTACATGTGATTTATTATAATAGAATGAATGAGCATCTTGTCACTTTGTTTAGTGGAATATGAAGGCTACAACCAACCTCTGACCAGCACTCTGTTTTTAATGAATTCAGTTGCAACTGTCTTTTCATCTTTGAATCTTTTCAGCACCAAGATTTTCTTTTATGTCAGTATTGATTCATTGACATACTCAACCGTATTTCATGCAAGGGAACACAGAAAATGACTCTCTTTAATTAAGTAAAAACAAAAAAACAACAATGATCTGAAAAATATTTTATTGAATGGCCTGAATATTCAAATTTGAGAGTAAAAGCAGTTAATCTGAGTACATGAGTTACCATTTCAAACTGAAAGGTTATTGAACCCATTCATATATTTTAGTTGGAGAAATAGAACTTAATTTAAATGACAGTAATTATTGACCCATTTTCCCACTAAATTGTCTCAGAAACAATATTTAATATATTCACTGTCTCTTTCATTGAAAGTTTAAAAATGTTGTTACATTGAAATACACTTATTTCATCTGCTCAAACGTTATGCCAGGGGTTTTGATACCAGTCCCCATCAATGCATCATAACGGGGGTTTAGGGTAATATATGACTTAACATGTATGAGAAAATAAAAAAATTGGATAATGATCATTACAGGTCTGTTTAAAACTGCCCTTTTCTACCAGTAAGGTGCATTCAAGGTTTTACAACTAGTTTGTATGTAGGCTTTTGCATGTCACTCACCATTAAAAGAAAAATCTCAATCAATGCTGAAATGATACTTAATCTCTTAGTTGATCAACAGAAAATGAATTGTCAGCTATTCTGATATCAGTTATGTGTTTGAGTCATTTATCCAGCAAAAATACCAACCTTCACTATTCAAATCTACACACAACAGTGGGCAAATTGGGAAACTCATGGGATTTTACACAGCTTTCTGCCAATTTATGACAAAGATTAATTAATTGGGAAATATAATTACAGATTAAAAGATAGTGGGTAGAGGTAGTTCCTTACTTTTAATTTGTCATTTTGGGGTTAGTTTTTGCATTAGACAAAGCAGATGTCCTCACTGTCTTCATCTGTGTAACATCCTCAACCACCACAACTCCTTATGTTTTGCCACGGGACGACTTCCAGATATTTTTGTTTTGTTTTTATTTCACTCAGCTTTTGGGAGTCTCTGCTGTAAGGTCTTGTATTCAAATCTAGTAATAATTTCAATACAATAGTGCAGAGTCACAACCGCAACAAACAACTGAACTCTAGCACTTGTGGTTTCACAGCACACAGAGGAAGTTTTGTTTATTCTGCTGTGATATGGGAGTAGAAGATATTTTAAGAGCTAAAATGTATTGCTGTAGAGGTCGTATTGGATCATAGAAGACTGTTGTATCTTGGAGTGCAATAAAAGAAATGTGCAATAACAGTTCATCTCTTTCATCTTTTGTTTTTTGTAGGTAGTAGTGATAGCGAGTGGATGGAAGTGGAGTTGTAGGCTTTCAGTGCAGCTGAATGATTAGAAAAAAGGAGGACATTTAGTCTTTGACTACCATCTAATGGAGTAAGACAGAAATTACACTAATTTTTTTAAATTGCCTTTTTTTCTCACCGGCTTTTCCTACAGCACATCATATAGTGTAATACATGTGCTAACATTCTTTTTGGGGGATACATAAATGTTATTTTATAAAGTCAAAGCAAATTTGTTTAGTACATTTCTACACTAGTATTTGTTTTTTCTGTAGTATTAAAGTTTCATTTTTTAGATAGAAAAACTATCAAGGCCAAACTGCAGCTGAATTTTTGCTCCTATTTAATGAAGAACTACACTGTTAAAGTGAATCATGGACAAACTTATTTTAACTTAAACATTACCGTTGTAAAATTAACAAATACAGCATAATTAACTGATTGCCGTTGAATCAGGTTGTTCAAATTTAGCACATCATTTCACCAACAAAAAGGGTGTCCTCTAGGTGTGTTCTTGAGATTTGTTAAAATTCATCATCCTAACCTATTATTAATTTCTCCAATACCGTTTTCTGATATTCATTAAGGAAAAATGAAAAAAAAGCAAGTTATAGTGCTTAGTATTTTATTTTCCTGAAGACAAATTTCGTACAATAAAACATTCCATCACAATCCAAATGAAATTCCACCCTAAGAGAATTCACCTACTGTGTAAACCTATGATCTTGGTTTAAACATTTTTTTTTTGTTTTGAACAATTCTCTTCCAAAGCTAGAAACCAGAAAACCACAATATGGTATTGAAGAATAATTATGTCAACAAAAGGCTAACTTCCTTCTTGATGATGACTTTTATAGTAAGTGCAGCCTGGAAGTTGGATACTTGGTCCATCTTTACCAAACCATTCAGTGTTCAAGGTGCAGCTCCAGATTTTGCCTCTTAATCACATTATAGGCTTTGCCTCTTGTTTCGGGGTTT
Organism: Istiophorus platypterus; assembly: GCA_016859345.1. Classification (NCBI taxonomy): domain Eukaryota; kingdom Metazoa; phylum Chordata; class Actinopteri; order Istiophoriformes; family Istiophoridae; genus Istiophorus; species Istiophorus platypterus. The sequence continues at coordinate 9,845,882 of CM029129.1, forward strand.
GGAAGAGAGCAGCTCAGGTGATCACAGGATTATCTAGAAAGCAACTTCCACTTAAGTCCCAAAATGTCCCACACATCAGGTACGCAAACATTGATGAATACAAAAACAACCAGCAAAATATTGTTGTAGCCGCTGTCTCTATATAACAGTAAGTTTAAAACGTGATGAGAAAATAAATCAAGTTATACTTGTGTAATGCTTTAGTAATTGTTAGTTGGCTATTGAAATAACATGATAGCATGGTTAATTTATATTACACCACTTCCCATCACCTTTGCCGACCTAACGCTGAGACGACTACTTAGCATATGAGACTGCAGACATTTACTGGGCATGCACTTGTTTAACTGTAGAATATGCAGTTATTTAAGCAGACAAAGCACCTGTCATTACTATTTATCCCTCTGCCTTTGTCCCATCTATCTACAGCTTGTTTCAACCCTTTAAATACTGTTTCTGTTTGAGGTAAAGTAACTGCTTTAGCAGTACAGCCAGACTTTTTCTTTTAGCCTTGCCACAGAAAGAAACCATTGCATAATAAAACTATGAAAGCAGTGACAAGACACAGCTGGCTCTCCATAGGACTATACATAAACATATTTTTCTGCAATATGGAGCCATCCATAATTGCTGCCGCATTTGCCTATCTGTAGTAGCATTTTCTCAGAGAAAATTTACAGTATAGCACATCATCTGCCGACAGAGCCTAAAAAGACTCTGCCACGAGTCCCTGTCATCCCAACATCTTACAGGAGCCCATTTATTGCTTTAACCTTGTCAACAAGTGACCATCATCAGGGTCGCATAGTCCTCAATTACTTACTAAAATAATCTAGTGGTGTCACAACATCAACAGATATTGGATATTGCATGATCAGCAAACTGCTACAACACAGCAATGAAGGCATCTTATCCCTATACCTGGCTGATTACACAAGCAGATTTCAATTTTGATTTGACTGGAATAATTATCATCATAACATCATCACATCTTTCATAAAAAGGACCTGACGTGCAGATTGAAGACAGATTTTCAGTCAAGTGTCTCTCGTGTCTCTATAGTCATCATGACCAGAGTTCTGTCAAAAAAGCCCCAAAGCCTGAATGAAACATGCACGTCAGTATGTCCTTGTGCGTCCTCTTGAGCTCTGTGCAGCGCAAAGAGCCACCAGCACACAAGAGTCAACATCCAGACTCAAGTCTAACCTGCCATCCCTGAAGTCCTTCAGCCTTTGGAGCCACTTTGACATGCATGTCAGGGTTTCTATTCATAATTCCTGTTTGTGTGTGTGTAAGTGATTGGCCAGTGGCAGTGGAAGAGAATGAAAATCATTTACAGTCTCAGCAGATCCCTTTGACTCTATCAATCTAATCACCAAACATCAGCAGTGCCATAAAAGAACATGGTTGTGGATTTTCCATTATGATGAGATGGGAACTAATAAAAAGACCATTACATGACCATTCTTTTTCCAATTTGTACATACTTAACACTATTATATACCATAGAAATATATAAATACTATAAAATGTCTTTTTTTCACGATGAGTAAGCATTGGCATGCTATTTGATTCCAACGAGCTCTATTTCTGCTCTAGTCATAAAATCAGTACACTGCAGGATAGAGACAAGGGTTTAGCAACTCTATGTATGTGTATGTGTAAAAGGCTAAATAAGGATTCATATTTTGGCTGTTTATCTTGTTGAAATTCAGTACTGCTCAAATTGGCTATGTGGCAAAGAGGTGAAAATAAAAATCTATGGGACTGAATCTGAGCTTGGAACTGTGTAACAGTCATATCTGAAGCTAAGTGAGGCCAGTCTGGTAAGGTGTACTTCCCTTTTCACAATTAATTGTCCGTTCTTAAAACACTCCCTCCGAGGTCGGCTCATCAGGGGAGTTTATCATCTGTCTTGAAGGGTAAACCATACTGCTGCGGGACGGTTGAGTGGTGAGTGTGTGCAGGCAGGAGTGTCCATCACGATGGTGGGGCATTCTGATTCTGGTATATGGATGCCTTGTCTTTCAACAGGTCCAGACACAGATGACAGCTCCAGCTCCCTGAGTGCCAAAATAACAGAGAAGAAGGGTCAGAGACATTTAAAGCTGTTGTTAACACTGACTCTGACTAAATTTCATCCTGTATGTCCATGAGCCTGAAATAGGCCAGGCAGTCAACAAACTGGTTTATGGAAGAAAGCCATCACAACAGTGAGGCAAGATATTGAACTGCAATACTTTACTTAGAAGGTTAGCATCAAATCAGTTTTATAATTTTGTTCATTCATTCTTTGATCAAATACTCCCTGATTTACTTAACATTTTGCTACTTTTAGACTATATTATGCACCTGCTTCTTTTAGAAAACATTTGAAATTATTTTTAATCCTTTGTTTGATCAAAATAAGTTTTAATTTTAATTTTTTTTTTTTTTAAATCCCCAAATGGTAACCAACACTTCCAAGAGGAAGGTAATACATTTTCAGAGTCCACTAAGGATCTCATAAGCAACAAAAGTAGATACATGTCAGTGGTGCCTGATTCAAGGCTTTCAAGGTTTGATAAATATTATACAAGCTTGGCTTAGTGAGGGCAAGACTGATGTTACAAGTCTTTCTTCTTTGTTCAGCTTTGAAAAGACCAAAATATATGGGATATTTTTGGCTTTTCAAACTGCAGTCCTAGCTCTACATCACAGTTGCAAACAATCTCAGTTTTGACTTTGGTTTAAACCCTATGTCTGCGATGAAGCATATGCATTCAGGATTTTCTAATAAATTAAACACCATTTCGCTCATGTGGATAACCTACCCTCTGGAGGTTCAGACATAGGTGGGTTGAGACAGTACATGTGATATCCTCTATCACAGTCGTCACAGAAGAGAAGCTGATCCTGGAAGAAATTAGATTAGAAAGAAAAACCCAAAAACTTCAGCCCTCTGTACAAACAACTTTCTTAACCCAACCTACTTAAGTCAGTGGTAACTATATAATATCTGAATGTAGGTTAACTTACGTCATTCTCTGAAGTGCCACACATGTTGCAACACTTGCATTCTATGCACTGCCAGCGGTACGTCTTTACAGCAGCCATCATTACAGGAGTGAACTGCAGGCAAGACGGGTGGCCTGCATCCAGGAAAATTGTTTTTTTTAACTTCATTATTTTGCCAAAAGTATTCCCTAGTTACATCTGCAAAAATAAACTATTTTTCTCCTATTTTTACTCTGTTTCAGGGTCTATATATCTAGAACGTACCCGAGCGTCCACAGTCAGAGCAGGACACCAGCTCCTCTGACTGACCAGTCTTGTGATTGGTTTTGGAGTCTCCCAGGCAGAAATCACAGTAATTATTAGGCAATGCAAGACCATCTGGGCCTTTCTTTGGAGCTGAAAAGCAGGATGAAAACACCCAGAGAGCATCAGAGTTACTCAAGAGTCAAACAAGGCAACATACATGACTGTCCAGATGTACAGTGACCCCTGCAACCTAAAAATTAAATCTCTGATTCAACCTGAAGTGCTTATCACTTACTTTTAGGCTCTTCAGGCACCGGCAAGGCAGGCTCAGTGATCTCCACTTCATCCTTCTCTTCACCCTCCTCCTCAGCCAGGTGGGAGTGGGCGTAGTGGTAGCTCAGGCCAGGACGGTTCTTGTAGCGCTTCCCACAAACTGCCACCAACACCAGAAACAGACATATATGAAAACAATGAAAGCATGAGTAATGTCTATTTTATACAAAGTCATTGGTGAAAGGAGGGTGACTAATGAAAAGGATGGCTAGTTCTTTGAGACATTCTTTACTTCTGTCTAAAATATACTATTAGAATGGCTCAAAGTAACAGACACTCTTGTTATGACTATCAGACTGTTGAGTCTGTTGATTCCATGATGGTACAAGGACTTAAGAGTCTTGCTGTAAAAACCAAAGCCCTACAGATTGTGACTTAAAATATAGCTTTACACACTGTACATGAGCATCAGTCACATTCTAATTACCAATTAATAATGTGTCAGTATTGTTTGGTGATAACATATATCAAGATAACTGTTGAGACTCTACAGATAAACATAACCACACTTTATTATATGTCAATAAAATTTGATCCGTGCAACATCTCTTCTATGCCTTAAAACTCTGGCATGGTGCTACCATTTAATATACTTTGGTTGCTTTATTTGGTGAAGTGATGGCATGTGACACAGGAATCGCTGAAGAACCCAAAATGTTCATGTGTTCTCCCGCTTTTCATTTAATATCAAAAATGGCACAATGACACACTAAATTGGAATATACTGAAGTTAGAGGTAAAGATGAAGATGTCTGGTAATATGAAAAAACATGCTCTGAGGCAATCTTTTGAGACGTGCTTCACCGCATCCTCTGTGGTAGCAATGTACTAAGGCAAGATAACATCTCAGCCACTCATACTGCTTAGTTAGGAAATGAAACCCTGAGTACCTGCAATGCAGTATGAACTTTATAACACTGGCTTTAACATCTTCAATTTAAGATAAGTGGCTGACACACCGTTTGACTAATTTGTTTCATCTCATTTTATTTCATTCATCTATCACTCTCAAAAGCACGTGTGTATGCAGCCTCTGTTGATTGACACTAAAATAATTTTTAAAATTATGCCATAGTTCTCTTAATATCAATGATTCTGATCTGAATTCATATTCCATTAATCAGAGGGTTAAGAGGAGACACTGGGATTGTGTACAGAGGATTTACTGACTTTAGGGAGGACAAAGATGCCTCTGTGTGCAGCCGTTGTCACAGGGGGTGTGTGAGGTATGTCATAAGATAACACCCGAGGACAAAGTACTTCTTCTTTCACTTCCATAATTTCTCTCATTTTCATTTCCTCTAAGGCAAGTGCCCTGTTTCTTTCAAACTGTCATTTAAACTGTAATTTATGGGACATATTTCTCCAGAGCATCTTGGCAAAGTTGCAGAAGATGCAGCTAGTCGCATGCTGAGAGATGTGTTCAGTGGCAGAAGATGTGAAAAATATTCCCCAAAGGTCAAATATGCATGAAATTGACAAAAAACAAGAGCAGAGGCAGCAGTTCACTCTAAAACATGAAACATGGAATGAGACTTTACAGGGTGCAGAGAGGATGAAAAGGAAAAAAAAAACAACAACTGTAATTTAGTCAAATTACACACGTTAAGTAGCGAGACAAAAGACAAAAGCACAGAGAGAAAAAAAAAAAACAGCAGCAGCTTTTAGCTTATCTAAATCTGTGGGAGGTTTAGGGCTGGATTGAGGAAAAAAAATAGACTTATGGGCCAAGGCTTATCTTTTGTAGGCTGGGACAGCTCATATCTTTGGCTGATTACAGACTACAGTTTAATTAAGGGTATATAATAACATGGTCTTGACCTTTTTTAAATCTAGTTAATAACATTTAAGTATATGATGTAGAAGAAATCAGTTATCCTATGAACTGAACTACACAAAGAGCAAATCTACTTGGTAATAGACAGAAAATAAAAACAGGCATTTAAGACAAAAGACAAGACTGGAATAAAAAGGAATGAGAGAAATATACCTCTTTCAGAAGGTTTTGAAATATGCTTTTGTTTGATAGTGTCTGAAAGAGAGAAGAGAAGGAGAAGAGAGAGCACAGACAGAGACTCAGAGAAATAGGCTCATAGACTGACAGAGGATCAGTCAGCACTGCCCTATTGAGAACTGTAGCTGAAAGTGAAAATGCTTCACAGAAGAGGAAAAAACACATCAAGCAGTACAGATACGCAGTTTGACAAAACCAAAGAAGTGGAAGAAAGACCCTCCCCATCCATGGAAAGATTTGAAATGCAAGTATAAGAAATGTTTGATATCATAGTGACAAACAAAAAATACAGCTAAACCTAGACTAGTTTCATAGACAATCAGATTAAGGAAGTCTAAGAAAAAGCAGAAAGAAAATTGAGTACGTGGGAGAATATTAAAATAAAAGGAAGAGGATGTAAAAGAAGGTGATAAAGAATGAGGACTGTGGCAAAGACTTGCTTGATTAGATTACAAATATTACAGATATAAACATCTGCAGTGACCCTCTACTCTGATCTGAGTTCACATGCTCTGCTCTCCCCCATAAGGACTCACTGTCACAGGCGTACGGCTTGTCTCTGTCCTCCAGTGCTGCTGTGTCAAGCTTCTTTCTGCTACTGCCCACTCCTCGACCCTGAGACAGCAGCATTATGAGAGTCAACAGTAGAGCTGCATTAAAAATTATTTGAATGAGCCACTTTGATTCTTAAAATCCCAGAATCAGATTTTGCATTTGTTCCTCTTCTCAGCAAACATGTACATCTGCACTAAATGTTATTTGTCTGGAGTGGTTACTTATTATTATTATTATTATAAATGGTAAGGAATGATGGGTAAAATGTCTTCTTTGTGGAAATTACTTATTATAATGTTAACACAAAGGGGTTATTTTAAGTTAAAAAGTAACTCAGACAATTGCTGCTACATGAGCTGTCTTGAATTGCAACAGTCTAATAAACTGTGAGTTGAATAATTACAGTCTATGTGGACCTGCTGCAGTTTATGGGACTGTGGTAGTGAATCTAGAGATCAAATAAATGAAAGGGAGAGACTGGAAAAGAACCCATACACTGATCTGAGTTCTCAGTTTGTTGTGAGCTGAGATGTGAGGAGCTGCAGGTTGAGTGTGTGGATTCTTATTTTCAGTCTGGCCCTGCTGTGCATCTAACGCTAGCTAGCCAGCTGTATACAGGTTTCAGGCTTGTCAACAAAAACAGCGCAGATGAATCAGTGAGCAGACTCTCAGTTTCCGCTTAGTCTGTGCTCAAATCTATCATGTCATGTCGGTACTTAGTTGAATCATCTGTTACTCACAGTCCATGCATAGCAGTACAGGAGTGTATTTATTCTTTAAATTTTGCATACTGACAACATCCTTTGTAAGTGGTGCTGGGTTTTCGTCATTCTTGCTCAGTTGTTTTGTACATTTAAAAAAAAAAAAAAGTCATGTTTAGTCATTTTGCAATCACCAAATAAAATGAATTGCTGGTTCACCAGGAAATGTATTTATAATTTAGCCTGTAATGTCCATTACACACACTCTGTCTCTCTCGCTCTCCATTTTATATTCACATAATAGTGTTGTTTTTTTTGTTGAATGAACAAGAACTTAAGTTCCCAAGATAAATTCTGAGGGGCTTCACGCATTATTGGTATTTATCTGATGTAGACGAATTGGTCTGGACTTTTTGAATCGAAATTGATTGGCGAGATCAATGCTGATATCCGGCCCTAGTTAACAGACAGGCTCACATGCTCTCACACACACACAGAGTGAGGATGAACTTTTAAGGAGGTGTACTTATGTCAGAGGCAGTTATGTACCTTCCCTTTCCCTTTGCCTCTTCTTTTAGGTATGTCTTCCTCATAGTCTTCATCATCTAGGTCATCCAGGAAGTCATCAGGCTCAAGGATTCTCTAAGTTAAGGCAATGAAAAAAATTAGGCAAATAATTGGAAAGTAAAATTATTTCTTGGATCCAAATATATCGTATGCTTTATGCTTAAAGTAGGAACCTTTCTAATTCGAGATGCGGGGTTCAGGCCTCCAGTGTAGTCACTCAGGTTTGAATCTTCTTCAGATCCACGGATTTCTGTGGTTGTCCGTTTCTCCAAGGACTCCCCCTTGAGTAGGGCTTCCAGGCTGCTGCCATCTGATGACAAGAGAGCATCCTTCTTCACTCCTAAATCCAGCTCTATGAATAAAAAACAAAAGATGTAAGTACAGAATCAAAACATGAATTAGTTCACTAGCCTGCAAAAACATGTGGTGCTGCTTCTCAAGAGATTGACTGAGTTACATTCAAAATATAAAATGTTCATATTAATAAAAGATTTTACAAGCTCATAAAACATACATCATATATTTGTGTTGTTTTTTTCCATTTCAGCAGCGTGAATCTTGCAATTTTGTCGTATCTTTCTTGAAAGCATGGCCTTTCACTGATTTTTCTTAAAGGCTGACATGGTAAAACTGAGAATGAGCTTAGCCTAGCTGAATGCTATGTTGTTACCTGACTTGACAGGGGGGAAGATAAGCCGGGGGTCTTCTGGAGGATGAGATCGCCGTTTCTTCCTCCACCTCCTGGAAGGGTAGGTGTAGAGCTGCCCTGGAGCCATTCCTGAGGGACGTCAGAACAGATCCATCTACATTACACTGGATATTTAAATTTAGAATTTGTCAGCTGTTCGACAAACTGATGAAAAAAAATCTCTACATTTGTTCTCTACTTTTCTTAAAATGAAATATGCCACTTTAGCTGTGTTAGGGCGCAGAGCTAGATGCAAACTTTATTAAATTATAAATTCTTTGACATTTGCTAGATTTTTTTAACTATGAAAATATAGTTTTGGTGAGTTTTTGTGCTCTACACACAATTGCTACATTGAGGCTCCATTTGTACTCTTTTTTTTGTTTCCTACAATTTCCTCCCCATCATTGCCTTCTTGCCTATTTCCCCAAATCTTATAACTCTCAAAACTTTAAAAACACTTCTGGACTGATGATAATCTCATGTAAACTTATTGTTTAGGTCTGGTGTCTCACCTGGTCCCCTGTGTCTTTTTTCCATCCAAATGTAGCAGTTGCTCTGAGCCACACCGGTCTGAGAGTCAAGGAACGGCATTCGGACACTCCTCTCAGCACAGAGCCTGGCATTATAGTTGTGACACTGCTCCATGGCATCTCTGTAGTACTGCTCTCCCAGCCTGAAAAAACAAAAAAACAAAACCAGAGTCAGATCCCTGTCTACAGTAGGAGTATTAGGCCACTTCAAAAACAATTTGACCTTTGAATTTTTGAAGCTCTGTCAGTTTGTCTTGCTGCCATCTTAGAAAACATCTCACTCACTAGAATCTTTACTTTAGAATTAAATCAACAGCAGGTGCTCTTATATTGGTACATCAACAACAAAAAGCTTGGTAGTCGGCACAGGCAGAAGTGTGCCATGTTTCCATCATAAAATACTTAAATAGGCTGTGCCGTTTCCTTATTCCTTTCAGGTTAGCTAAGGGATGCATTGTCTCCAAGCCTGACATGCAGGCTCATAACAAACACACCTTACTACTCCTTCAAATCCCTGACTGTCTTGTCACCTGACAGCTGAGAGTACTGATGCTGTCATGGTGCCCTGGAGCAGGCAGTATACGGTGAGACTGCCCTAGCATTAATTGCAGTGGAGCGGTTGAACCTTACTGGAATACTAAGTAGTTGTATAATAGGTTAAAATGAACTTTTCACAGACCTCAAACTTCACCGATCTCATCTTTCATTTCTTGTTAAGACTTGTGAATTCTGCCTAATGTTAGATGTGAATCTGTCTGTGTTCAGCTTTCTGCTATTTGGTCAATACTCGACCGGAAACGGGAAGCTCTTTTCGTGGAAAATAGGGTGTGTCTCTAACTAAACAAATGCATCTATTATAACCGACCGAAAACTGCCATGTGTGTGAATATTACTCATGTCAACGGGATAAATAACATTTTCTACATTAATTTTAGAATTATGTCACGGTGGTTTAGTTTGAAGTCGCTTTAGTTTTAATCTCAGGCAGCATTTTAACGAGTTGGCACAAATAATCAGCGGGGAGGCTGACAAAAGTAAAGTTTGGCAGAAACTTAAATATCCGAGTGTCAGGTAGTTTTCACTTCGTCTTAATTACGTGACCGCGGTCGATAAAGGCTTCGGGGGTTTTCTGCTAAAAAAACGTCTAACATCAACCACCTGGCAACCCCACGTCAAACACAGACAACGGAAATGGAAGCACGTTTTTCTGTACGACCGGGTTCGGGTCACTGAAAACTTTTACCGTGGCGGTTCGCAAACGGTACAAAATGCGAGTTAGGCTTGAGGCGGTCACGGCGGCTACAACCCCGCCGGGGTCCCGGGATAAGAGGAGCGACCTCCGGGGCCAGTTTTCATTCATTCTGAACTAGTTGGCCGGTCGCCCCCAGCCTGCGCTAACAACGTTGGCTACAACTACACTCTCTCTTTAGCTCGATAGCGTGCGAGCCACCTAGCCGCGGCTCCCGACCGACGTTAGCACCGCGTCGGGTTAGAAAACACGCAAACACGTGACCGCGATATCTCTATAAATACACCCGCGGCCGAAAACCGACGCGTTGCTCCATCGCCCGGTCCCGTTAATCCCGCATCGCGGACGCCGACCGCACGTTCGGCTAACTTACACTTCCATACCAGGATGTGAGCGGAGACGACGGTTCCGACGGCTTCGGCTAAACCCCACTTAAGTCAAGGTTGGGGGGAGACGGCGACGAGCGGGACCGGCGACGAGGTCGGCGGCGGCGGCGGGGGCGGCGGGGGGCGGCCGGTGCGACGCGACCGCGGCGGGCGGGCGGGCTAAGCGGCGGCGAGGTACGGAGAAAAGTCCCGACACTTACAGTTTGACAACATTCTCAACAACAGCTGCCATCTTGCTTTGATACACGGGGAAAGTGGCTCTGGGTAATGTGTTCCCTCGGCGCGGACTTGTAGGCGGACGGAGGAGGAATGTAGCGCCCGGCGCCCCCTAGCGTCGGCGCCGCGCCGCTGCAGGGGTTTGACCGCACGGAGCCGCGACTCTTTCGATTATTTCCCATAGAGTGTTATCATCATTAGCTCGTGTACGCGTAGGATACCTCTAATATCACCTTTGTTTATTAACGTTATCAGTAACACTCGCTTTTACTGCCATGACCGATCAAAGTGGCAGATGTGGATTAGACCTATTATTAGTTTCAGTAAACAGAGTTTGGTGATATCGCATAATTCCCGGTGTAGCTCCGCGCAACCTCATCTTTAAACAGATCAGGAAGTAAAACAACTTTCTCTGATCATATTCCTATTTGAAATATAAACCAAAACACAATGAAATAAAAGCTCGATTAGATTTTTTTGACAGCCCCATCCATTAAACGGATCTTCAAAGGACTTCATCATTAGAATTATTCTTTTACCTGTACATCCCAAAGTGTTGCTAAAATAGATGAATTTTAAATACATTTTTCCTTATCAACTTTCACTCTTGCCTGAAAATGAATGTAAAATTTTTTTAAAAATGCAGACTCTTAAGGAAAATAAAATAAACAAAATATCACAATAAACATTTCCTGTCCAGCAAGTTTCTCGTTTTGTCATCACTTGGCTTTTAAATTTGAATCCATGGTATCCCATTATTTAAACTGCACACGCTAACTTTAAGTGCTTCACAAGATGTTCCTTCAGTGCCCCTAAACTGCGTTTTCAGTATATACTAATGACTTTATCTTGCTGGCTCAATGTTTTTTTTGTAGTCTTAAACCACAACCACCCCCCCCGCCCCCGCCTCTTTTGAACCTTTAGCAAAGAGATTATAACCACTGTTCCTCTAAACTCTCATTGAGGGTTTGCTCTGCTCTTTGGATGATGACATTCTTCCCAACATCCACTGATGTACCATAACCCTGTCATGTTTTAGTGCTCCATCATCCTTGACCTCAAATGCTGCAGTTGCATCAACTCATTCTTAATGGCAGCCCTGCAGCAGCTATACTTCCCACATCCTCTACACTCATACTGCAAGAACTATATTTACCTGTAGGCTACTGTAGTAGCATGAACAGGCTTATTTAACAACAGATGTACTGACAGGTGACAAAGTAAAGGGAAACCAGATATAAAGCGTTTTATTGAGGTCTTAAGACACCACCAGCCACCAGAACAGCTTCAGTGCTTCTTTGCATAGATTCTTAGGGTATCTACTAGAGATGGGAAGCGTACCTTTTCAAAAACTTAGTTCCTCATTTGCTTTTTGGATGATTTAAAAACAACAGAGCTAGATTGCATTTTGCTGGGATTTTCCAAGGGTGGGAGGTCCACTACTTTTGCACAAGGATTAGTTTACTCTTCATACAGTTGCATAAGGTCTTTTGTGGCTCTTGAATAAATGAAAAAAAAAAAAAAACCCAGTGATGTCATCAGGGCCATTTGACCCTGCTGATGTAATCAGGGTTATATGGGTCTCAAGTCTGAAATATTTTGAAAATAAACCTGCACAACAAACTTTTTGTTTGAAAGATTTGACCATTTAGGAGGCAACGGTCTAATGAAAACTTCTACTGAGTTTCATTATGGGAAATGTAGTATTGCTAATTAAGCAGACACTTTACTGTAAAATAAAATGTTTTGAACTTATATAGTTCAGGTGTATTGTGTATATAATTAAACATTTTGAGTCATGGATGAAGAAAGACTGATCATGATTCAAATATCTACCTCGTATGTCTTGAGCATCTATTAAAGTGTTAGAGTGGTGGCTAACCTTAAACATAAAAAACCCCATCATCATGTTTTTGATTAAACCATGTTTTATTATTCCTAATATTAGATGTAGATACACAAGTCAACAAACATTATTTTCGATTCGTAATGAAAATGCTCCACAGCACACTGACATTGTGTGGAAGGGTCTGGTATTACAGACATGTACCTGAAAATGGACAGCAGTTATAATTTTTGCAATAAGTTGCATTAGTAACAGTAGTAGTAATAGTAACAACAGTAGCAATAATGATAATAATAGCAATTAATAATAGTAGTGGTATTAACAACTCTGAATTACAGAGGAAGGAACAGACATTTGTCAAAAGTAATGAGAAATGAAGGTAGTTGGACAGGCTTATCAAATGCTGCAAGACAGACCACTGGATGAAAAAATACAAGCTCCCACTAGACAGCAAATATCCTGCCTTCTTCTAAAAAAGGAAGCTTAAATTATCACCAGTCTGTTTTCACTCGTATCTAATACTCAACAAGTAAAAGGTTTTTTTTTTCTTCATTAAGTACTCCATTATCACAAGTACTCTCATAACCAAAAACTCATCTCTTTGACATCAATAATACATATTTTCCATGTTTGGGTCAAAGCTCACCAGTAGCACAATGTTATTTTAAAAGGATGCCATATGTAACATCGAATCACAGCCAGCTGAGGACATTTCCACTAGACTGGATTGCCAGGGTCATTCTGCTTTAATTATACAGTACATTATTAATGTGAGTGCGTGAAAGAGAGAGCTCATGTATGTCAAGTATGAGAATCATTTTTGCTTCACATGACCAATTTGGCCAAACTAATTTGATTCTTCACTCATTCAAATGAGCTGATAATAAAATACACCGTGTGACCTTAAAAACTTGAGCTCCCTAACATTAACTGGATGCTGTGCCTCATGTCCAGAGCAGAGAGAAGGTAGCAATAGTCACTAAAACAACTCATTCATTGTGGGAAGAATGGCGCCTCCATTAGAAATTGTGCACAATGTATGCTAACTGTGTTGGCTCACTTATGTATGCAATGACCTTATTAACCTGGTCAGCCTTTAGTCTAAGGCTACTTAAACTAGACTCAAACAGGGAGCTCTGTCACATACCTGGGATACAACGTCCCACCGACAGACAAGGCAAGTTTGATAAAGTTTGGACCAGGTAATGTAAACTGAACCCAGTTCAATAGACTCAAAGTGGATCAGAAGTTTGTCTTCTCTGATTTGAGGAATGGTTCCACATTCATTCAGGACTTGAAAAAAACAAAAACAAAAAAACAAGCTGTTTAAACTGCAACCAAATGCAAGTTTACTTCGAGCTGTTTTTGTTGTCACAACAGTTTGGTGTGTCATTCCTGTGAACTAATCAGCCCTCCCAAGCATGGTACATACACCCAGGCAAAGTACTAGCTTTAATTGGTTTTTTTTTTCGCTTTGAAGATGTGATAAATAAAAAAATAATTGATTACCTGCAAACTACTTATGAGATAACCCATAAAAGTCTTAAGTTCAGTTTTCCTGTCCAGTAAATTTCTGTTGCATTTGGCAGTTACAAAAGGCAAATTAACACTTGGATTTAAGTGACTGAATATACAGTTACCAACCAATCCAATAGTCTCCAGATATTTATATAAAATTGCGCTACTGCCTACAGTCTCACAATATACTGTAAAAGCCCTTTTTCCTTTCAAACATATACAGTATTTGAGCAAACTAATAAAACATTTACTTTTTTACATTAACTATATTAATAACTATAAACATTATCCTTTAGATTATTATGACTGCCAATTACATATGATTAGTTTCTCTTCAACCCTGAATATGAAGCAATCTCATGTTTTCAACACAGAAGAGGACATATGATGAGACACATACAAGTATAACCCTACATTAAGTCATGCCACATATCCAAGAGCACAAAGCTGGTCTTAAGAGAGAATTCAGGATTTTTCTCTCTCTGCCACCGCTAATTAGCAGAGTGTTCCATGAAATCTGTTAATTCATATTGTACCTGCATATATAATCCACTGACATACATTAGTTCATTGCCACAGGGCACATTTTTAACATTTTTATCCTTGTACTAAGAAAGCTTCCTCTAAGACTGTATGTATGGAAGGTGAGTTTGTAAAAAGGGTTCAGTGTATCTGTAGTGAATTCAAGTAAGGCTCAGTACACCACTCTGTCAGGCAGAACATAAAGCGCATTATTCACTGCCTATCCAATCTCACTTCCACACCCCTCACTTCACCTGTAATGAGACCTGCCAGCTATCCATCTGTCCTGCTCACGTGTGCTTCAGCTTTTTATCTACAAACTGCCCCATGCCTTCACACCAGTAGATTGAGAGAAAACGGAAATAGTTATCAGAAGACTGAAATGGAAATAACAAAACCTTCTTGAGGAACTTCACAGATAATTGTCATCTTACATATAACAAAAACCAAAAGCAAATAAAAGCTTATTTTATGAAATCATTCCAGTAACATTATTTTGGGTTTTTTTTCTGGTTTTCGTTTGCTTTTGCATAACGAAAAGTAGCATCCATCTGGCCATGTTTGATTTGGAATAACATAAACGTGCAAAATCCACAGCACCACAACTCTCACACACACACGCACACACACATACACACACTAGAAAACTAATCTTCTCTGCTTTGTACAGAAATAAAGAAAGTTGAAAATCAAGCAGAAAAGATCACTCAAAAGAAATAATCAAATACAGGCAAAATTAGAGGTAAAATAAAAAATAAAACCACTATATATATATATATTTATATATATTTGTGTGTGTGTGTGTGTGTGTGTGTATCATTTTCCCAATGAAACTTGTGATCACTTACTTCACACTGCTAAAATTTAAAGAGCTTTATTTTTTTTCTCAAAACACCTCATTAACTGTCATTCCTAAAAAAAAGAAACAAAATAATACATACAAGGGCAAGCCCAACATTCTCCACTATTTTCAAATTCATTTCTCTCCACAACATGAATCAAAATGATCTACTGTCAAATTAATTAGTTTGCTTTGTCAAACCAGCAATAGCAAAAGATAAATAATAATAATAATAATAATAATAATAATAATAATAATAATAATAATAATAATATTGGTCAGGTTAATAACATCAATACCAAGAACAGAAAAAAGACTGATCCTTCCCAAAGAGAGAGTGCTTGAAAGTGGGGGAAATAAAACCAGAGTGCACTACAGTGGAAAGCCACCATCCAGTGTTTTATTAGTAACACAGCATCAAAATGGCTCTGCTAGTCAATACCCACTGAAGAGAAAATATTCATATTGAAGAAGAGCCGATTTGGTGGACTGGAACTGAACTGGATCCCTGCTAACAACCTCACCTTTTACTGACTCAGAATAATTAGCTCTGCCAGTTGGCTGACACCTCCTTTGGATGAGGGCTTTCATTGTTGGGTGCAGCTAAATGTGAAATATGGATTTGGCAAACGAAAAGGTAAATGACAGATAAAACTGGCAAGGGAGAGAATCCGAAAGAGAGAAAAGAAACAAAGTTTTCTGTATGCCACATACAGTAGCAGTCGACATATTCCTCGGGGCCTGCACTGAGAGCAGTGTGTTTGTGTGACCTGTTTGTACTTTGCCTTCTGCCTGCCGCACTTTGTTGAAATTTGACAAATGTAGTTTCCATCGATGATTTTACAAGTGTTCTATTTCTTCTTGCCAAAGAAGCTGAACCTCTTTTCACGATCCCTCTCTTTACCCTCTTTGTTGCGCATGGTTACCCCTCCAGCATCACCTGAGCTGGGAGAGATGGGAGGCATAGTCATGGCACGGCTGAGGGCCCGTGGACCTCCGGGTGATTCTCCTGATGCTGTTGGGATGGAGCTGAGGATGGACCGGATCCAGGAGCTCATTTCCGCCTTTCGACAGACAAAAAAAGTTATTATACTTGAAGCAGAGTCATATCACAAGAACAAAAAAAAAATTTTAAACATAATATTCATTGTATGTAATCATTTATTTTAGTAGAGTTATTCTGTTCTACACATCTCACCTCATCTTTTGCTTGGAACAGATACTCTTTTCCATCCCCTAGCCTGCAGATACAGAGTAGAAGGGGTAAACCATTAGTCAGAGATAAGCCGTAAAGTAATAAATCTCACTAATTCACCATTATCTTGATATTTCATCATGGCCTTTCTTTTCATTTTATTGATTACACTGGGCAGTGTGACAACCATACTGTATCAGGAATCCTTGCTCTGACATTTTCAGTGCCATTTCTCTTCTCACCTGAGCTTGAATACATGTTTCCTCTTCTTATAGTCGTGTGCTATTTCACACACAGCCTCTTCAAGGCTGATGGGTACCTCTCCATGGTATGGAATGCCGTTGCTAGCGCTCTTGCTGTCTTTATAGAAACCAAGACTTCCTTTTCTTAAGACACAGTACACGTTCTGCCAGGATCTATGGGGGCGAAGAAATGGCATTAGAAATAGCAGATGTTAAACATAAAAAACAGAAAGTAGATATATTTTCTAAACCTATAATACCTTTTTTCGTTATGCCTTCCATTGTGAGTAATTCCTCAGAAATACTTTCAATCTCTGATCAGTTTTCATTGTCTGGCCCCTCCAAGGTCTATTTCGGTGCACTTGACTGACTCCCCCCATAACAACACTCACCTGCTAGCTGCCTTTTTGCTGTGGGACTCCATCTCCTGTTTTCGACAGAGCATGCCCTCCATGGTTTCTGGCTCAGACTCTGCTCCGCCCCTGCTTGGTAACGTGGCAGACGGCTCAAGGCGAGAAGATGCCAGCCCACTGTCCCTTCCTGGTCCATTAACCGACTCAGACTCGGAGCCCTGTGGTTCAATCCAGACATGAATGGTGGTGAGGAGGTAGGAAAAAATGCAAAACTGAATGGAAGTGGTGAGCAGCAGAGCAGCCATTCACAGCCATACATGAGGAGCCGTGATGACATTTGCTTTCACGAAACTGTATGATTACCTGAGGTAAAAGCATAGCACGGGTTCAAAAGGTCCCCATAATCACAACTGCAGTACAGTGATATTTTAACAGGACAGTTACAGTGGCTCATATGAGCAAGACAGTTAAAATAATTATACATTTAGAAAACGTGACTGCTACACTGAACACGGATAGTTAAAATGTCTGCATGTTCAAAAATGATCAGAATGTATCATAGGACCCTGGTATCAGATTTATTTGGGCCAGATGAAGACACAAAGTTTTCAATTTAATATTATCATTCCAAAGATAGTCTCAGTAATTTACTGAGCAACTGTGAATTAATAAATGATAATTCTACATTGTAACACACAAACACAGACAAAAACATACACAAACAGATACTCAAATACATTTAAACTCTCTAAAGGACTTAAATCCTCCAAATCTCTTGGATGAAGTATTTTGGTTTTTGTTTACCATATGAATCTTAAATACAAAATCCACACACCAGAGGGATGCCTTTAAAAGTACTTAATAATGCCAGTAACAAAAAGCTTTATCGGGAGATGTTTGTGTGTGCAATTGTACACATACAGGGAAAGACTAAGGAAAACTACATATAAATTAGCTTTGAACAGCTACAAATATCACCACATTTACAATCCTGGGCTTAACATTTACAGTCACTCCTGTCCTGGTCAATATGAGCACATATATAACTGCAGACTACATATTTGATCCATGATGACATTCTGTTCATGAATCTGCATCATGCCTCTAAACAGCAATGGGGCTCATTAATGAAACTGTGTATTGCATGGTTAAAATAAAGCAATGGATTGCATCTGTAACAGAGAGCAATGGCTTCCTGATAGGAGAAAAGAGGCACTGCAGTTGACCAGGAGCTGAGTGGAGGCTGTGAAGGGGGCGAGGGGAAGCTACAAAGCTGATCATGGCTTGGTACTCACACGCTCCGGCTGCTTTGGTTTAGACACACGTTTAGGCTCTGATTTCTTTCCAACTGACAACGATAGCGATAATGACTGCTGGTAAAAACGCAATAAGAAAATGTTAAGAGGTCTTTGTCAGGAGCAGAAACTTGAAAAGTTACTAAATGGCTTGTGCCTCTAGAACTTTAGTTCAATTCATACAGAAATGGATTCCTTTCATTGAGCAATTATTCTCTGTATTAACAGCTGGAGACCTAAATATAGGTTTACTACAGCATTTTCCACAAGCAGTGTAGATTGCTATCACCAGGTTCTTCTTTTCATCTGCCAGGGAAGAGTTTTACTAGGATCGTGAAGCATTCATTGAAGTTTCCTTTTTCCTACCTCAGTCCCAATCCCCATCCTCACAGGTACCCTGTGTAATTTAATCAGGGTGCCAGAGAATATGAGTGAGTGCTCTGCAATCCCTGGGTGGTTGATTGATTCTTTTCAGAAAAAGTGCTTCTCCATAATGGAGCTTCAACAATAATTGAGTAAAACTTTGATGCTTGTCTCTAATATAGAACATTGCTAATAGATACTGTTGATTAGAAAAGTTAAATTTCACAGAAATTAATATTTAAAAATATTAAAAATATATATATATTTTAAAATATTTCTTTAAACTAGTTCAAAGCAATTAATTTTATAATATGACATTACATGCACTGAAATAATGCTGCTGATTGGACTTCAACAGACAGAGACATGGACACACAAACACTTACACTATATTTTGAAATACAAGACATATTTACAGGTTTGGACTTCTTTTAAAACCCAAAGAAAAATTGTGGTATAATGTCATGAAATTCATGACCACGGTTGTCAAGTATTTATAGATTGTCAGGAATATAACATTGAATATATAATATCGAGTAAAAAATGGCAAAAATGAGGTCAATAACCAATATTTTTTCTGTTCTGAATGTTCACACAGATTGAGTAGAAAATATGTAAATCATTTCAACAAATCCATGTCATAATACTAGAGATGATGAAACGCAACATGGAAAAAAACATTACAGGTTGTTAGATGCTTGATTGATGTGAAAACCTGGTTAAAAAAAAAAAAAAAAAGCACTACAGAGCAGAAACACTGAAACACCAAAAACATTTAGATATATAGATATGGCTCACCTGAGATGTGTCATTGTCACTGTGTACTCCATTCACAGACACAGACTGATTGAGTGTGGTCTGGTCCAGACTGGTTCTGTGGTTGAGAGGAAGGAGAAGTGTGTTGTTAAAAAAAGAACAAAAAAAATAAAAAAATAAACAATCAATGTCTGTTCATAATATACACCAACACTGTTTTGCTCCATTACAACCCCCTTTGGTTTACCTGGCAGCAGAATCATGTGCTTGACTTTCTGCTTCAGATTGTGCCACTTCTTCAGCTGGGGGGGGCGTAGGGGGTCGCCGTGCCCTCTCCTCTTCCTCTCGCCTCCTCTGGATCTCGTGCTCTTCGAGCTGAAAAGATGACAACTCAGTAATGCTGTCTAAAAGTAACACCTAAAGAGTGTAGGTTTCCATGCCTTCATCAGAGATTAGGGGTGGACATTCTGTACACTGTGTATCTAGGCCACGTCGAACAGATCAAACCATTATCAAATACATGTAAAATTTCGATGTGATTTAAGATGTCTATTTACTTACTGTAGTGAGTTTCTCCAGAAGGACAAAGCGCTCTTCCCAGGCTGCAGCAAGTTTCTCAAAGGCCTCATGGCGCTTAATTAGGCTCTCTACCTCATCCACATTTGAGCCCAGCTCTGCTGCTCGCACAAGAGGCTCTTGCCCTGCCAACCAAGACTCTGCCACGTAGGCATCGCGTCCAAACTGCAACACCTCTAGCACTGAAATGGAGAGAGAAGGGGCGTGGAAGAGAAAAACAAAAAGAGAAAAACAGTGAACAAATAATGAGATATTAAGAAATACAATATGAACAGTAGCTGTAAGTAGCGAGTCAGGAGTACATCCACTAACTCATACACTTAAGGCCCCTTTTTAGACTAACAATATAGCAAATAACACAGGTTTCATTGATTTCAATAAGGCTACTGTGTTGGTGAATGGAAGGTTGCCTAAGGGAAGGGGGCCACAAAATACAGAATAAAAACATGTGCAGACAGACAAAAGGTTAGTCTCGACACTACTTTTGTTATATTGCAATCACTACCAATAAATATTTGTAATACAGAATACAAATATTTATAACTTGTAGCAATGTGTTGTTTCCCTCACAAGCCTTGACAAAGTGAAAAATGATGGCTGCATGATAGTTTCTAGAGTGAGCTTTACAATCCTGTTTCCATGGAGTATAAACTGCTGTGGGGTGTCTTCGTGTATTACAGGCCTTCACACAAGACACACCTGTTTGTATTTTATCTGTTATCTCTACCCTGTAGAAACATGGCCACACAGTAAATTCCTTGCATTTTTTTTGCCATGGCACTATTAGATTGAATGTGTACTTTTACGAACACGTTAAATATACCAATTTGTAAATGGTCCATCTTGTCTTGCCACTTTTTATTGATCCTGTCTCTCTTTTCCTGGAGTTGAGACAGTTTTTCCCGAATCTGTGAATCAAAGAACATTCAGGAAAAAGAGGACACATGAAAAGACTGGCATTACACAATAACCCATGAACATAACGTTCCATTTTACTCGAAACAGTTTCTTATAAATATGCATGAATATGAATGTGGATAACAGTGAAAGTGACCCCTGGCATTATACCTCATCAGCTGCGTAGTGATTATTGTTGATGAGGGTATTTCCTATCTCAATACAGGCAGTAAAGCTGTCTGCCCTAGTCTCAATCTCTGACTTGATGTCCTGATGATTGGCAATGACCAGGCCTGCAGAAGATACATCCCTAGGACAACAGAAAGAAGAGAGGTGAAATGTAAATATACATGTAACACTGATTATAACAGCATCCATAAGTATTGAATGACATTCACCTGGGACTGTCATGTGCATCAATCTGGAGGTTGACACCATCCATCCAGAGCATGAGGTCTCGCACCATGTTGAAGAAGCGGAATTTCTCCACTGTGTCCAGCAGGAGGAGTCTGCGAGCCTGACCAGCCTCAAGCAGGCCCTCCCAGGCAGAAGTCACTGCATGTTCACTCCTGTGAATGTCATCAGCTTTCTCTCCAGCATACGCTTTCTGCAGCCGTGCTGCATCATCTTGAACCTGGTTCACCTAGGAGATCAAGGACGAGAGGACATTCACTATTTTATTCACATGGCTCTGGTGGAATCTCACTTGAGATCTCTTTATCAATGGATAGCTGACCTGTCCACTGAGGGCCTGGATGTCATGTTCAAAAGTGTTGTGCTGTCTGTGTAGATGCTGGACAGTGTTCAGATCACGGCCCAGGTCAGAAGGCAGCGCCTCCCTCTTTTCCTTAACACGTCCAAGCACCTCCATGGCATCCTGATGGAAGCGATGCAATTCATAGGAGGCTGCCAGCATCTGTGTGCGTGTGTCTATTAGCTCCAGCAGATCTGCCCAGGCTTCATTTAACCCGTCCTTCCACTCAGCCACACTAGCATTCTCAGGATGACCCGACTCAATCAGGTCATCTGCCAGCCTATTAACACCGTCTACACGCTCTTGGCCGATAGTGCTGGTGTCACGAGCGAACTCCCGGAACTTGTCCCTCAGCATCTGTAGAAAGAAAAATCAGGGGAAATCTGAGCAAAAGAATTATCTCGGGTAAATTTCTCCGAGCTTCAGTGTCTCCAAAGCATGTGACAGAGTAAAAAAAAAAAAAAAAAACACTCACTGTGACATGTTCATAGTCCTGTCCTAGTTCATGTGAGCCAGCAACCACCTCCCTCTCAGCAATCCACTGTTCCAGGTCATCCACCTCCCGTTTGAGCTGGGTCAGCCGCAGTCTCTCATGAAGCCGCCCACGACGCTCCTCAGCGAGGTCTTTCAACCCTGCATATAGCTTGTCCACTTGGGCTTGCCGTAAGGTGATCCGCTCACTTTTAAATGAAAAATGAAAGAAAGACAGATCAGTGGTTGTGAGTGTATAACTTTTTTCATAAGAAGGCATCTGTTGCAATCGACACTTCAACAGTCGGATCTACTTCACCTCTCTGGGTGTTCACTGGTGACCATGAGGCGGCTGCTGTTGGCTAGCTGGTGAATGGTTTGGGCATAGTCTTCAAGTGCCTGTTCTAGGATCTGGTGCTTCTTGACCATCACCAATGCGCTTTGCTCATCCTAGGAGACAAACAGGAAATGATTAAGTTTTATCAAGGCACACAGTTGTGAAATAGTGGCAATTCTATGTCTCATTTTGTCTTGATTTACCTTGGCTTTTTCTTCTGACATCATGTGTAGCTCTTGTTCACCCATCCAGGCCTCTACTTCGGCTGCATCAGCATAGAATTGCTGAGCGCGATTGGCCTCTATTAGACGGGCATGTCGTTTGTCCGTCTCTGCAATCAGCTGATTCCAAAGGTCCCTCAGCTCAACAAGACGCTCCTCTAGGACAGACTGTCTTTCGCCATCTACCTGGCTCTGAGTTTTTCCTCGTCTGTGGATGTCATCGATGCGAGGCTGGTGGCCCTGGATCTCCTTCTGCAATGTCTGATTGAGAAAGAGGGAGGGGAATCACTTTGGTTGGCAGTGCCACCCCTCACATTTGTGTCTGTACAGAGTTTAAGACATTGAATAATGAAATAACTATGATTGTAAGTCACCTTTATTATTCTTTGAATTACCATGCTTTTACAACATTTTAAAGAAATAACCATTATTAATCATTTTGCCATTGCATGTTAAAGAAGTGATTTTCTGCTGTACCTGGTTCTTCTTGATAAGCAGTTGAACGGTAGGCAGGTCTTTTCCATGGTCAGTGGAGGTTGCCAGGGGCATCCTCTCTTTCACCCATAGCTGAGAGAAAAACAGAATGAATGAAAAACATTAGAATGAATAAAAACACAAGTGTAGAGAAGGATACAATAGAAAAACTTACTGACACCCTAATTCTTTATATAACTTAAGCAGTCAGACAGGTAATTTGACTCACAATTTCATCCTCCAGATCTCTGTTGAACTGATGTGCTTCCTTGGAGGCGAGTAGTCGCTGTCTCCTTAGTTTAAGAGGCTCCTGAAGGTTTGAGAAGTTGTCGGTGACCCGCCTTTGCTGACCATCTACCTCAGCCAGTCCAGCATCCTCCTGGGACAGGGCCAGAGCCTGGGACTGCAGGGACTGCACTTCCTTCTCTCTGACCTCCATCTGGTGCTCCAGCATCTACACATGGACAGTACAAATATATAAGACATGAATATATGACATTTGGCAGTCTCCACTAAACTGATTTGTCCAGTTTCACCAAATGCCCTCAACACAGCAAGTTATGGATCCATAAAATATCGTTAACATGAAATACACATTAAATTCTTTACATACTGTACATACTTTAGTTTTTTCATACATATATATGCACACACACACACACACACACACACACACATACACACACACACACACACACACACATATATATATATATAAAATCTTGACACATGATGTTTCACATCATATATTATGATATTAAAGCTCTAAGATACATAAGTATTTCTTGATGGCAAAGATGACACAGATTTGCTTTGCTTGCAAAGTGTTGTCTACCTGGTGCTTCTTGAGCAGGATATTGACACTAGTCAAATCCTTTCCATAGTCGTCACTATGCAGCTGACTCTCAAGGTTTTTCAACCAGACATCCAGAGCGGAGCAGCTCTGTGTAAAGAGCTCTGCCCTGTTAGCATCAAACAAACACTGGGCCTTGGTGCGTGTGGTGCCCTCTAGCTCCTCCCACTGACGCTGTAGGTCCTCCAGGGTCTGCTGGACAACAGGTTTCAGCTCAGGTTTCTCTGCGACCAGCGCCTGACCCTCCTGTTAAGGCAAACAAAAAAGTTTTCATTTACATTAATCTAGCCATTTTGGCAACACCAAGGAAGGCAGACTATCCCCACTATATTAAAAAAAAGCTATCCAGCCTTACTGGTTATTGATCAGATAACCGGTTAAAAAATTGGTTAACAAATCAATTAACTATTACAATTACATACGACAAGCCTACCACCTGTAGGAACAACTTTCCACGTATCACACACACATAACTGATCCAATAGTTAGCCCTTTCCCTTTTACACATTTACATTATGTTATGTACATATTAATATAGTCATACCTTGTCAATTTTGTCTAGCCAGTCTTTGTTAGAGGCCAGCTCTGCCATGAAGGCCTGGTGCTTCTGCCACTTGCTGTGAAGATTTCTGGCCTCATCATAAGACATGTCCTGAGCCGTCAGCATCTTCTCATTGATCCACAATGTTAGCTATGGAATCGAGGATAGCATTACAGAATCATTATAATAATTATTAATATTCAGAAAGAAATACAGGTGATAATGACAAATTATATAGCTTATTTTTTATGATTAAAAAGCCATGTCTAGTAACAGTACTTGGTAACTTTCACATATTCATCATTTAAGTATCTCTATTGATTTATTCAGTATGCTATTATTTTTTCCGATTTTTTTTAAAGATTGTTTTTACCTCCTGGCCATCTTGTAAGAAGTGCTGTAGTTCACGGTTATCCTTTAGCTTCGTTAGCAATTCATTTGCAGCTTTCTTATTCTTAAAATGTCTGGAGAAAATTAAAGAGAAAGTTAAACAAGCCATTCTTCAAACATCTAATCAAAAAGGAAAACTTACATTGTTGGAATTTTTCTCCATAATTTGAATTGTGCTCTAACCTTTCTTGGATGGAATCAACTTTTTCCTGGATCTTATCAGAGTTTGCATTAGAGTCATTAATGAGGCGCCGTCCTGCCTCCACAACACCATTTATCTTCTCCTCACTGGCCTCTGTCGTAGTGAGGAAATCCTCATGCTTCTTAATGGCCTCCTCTGCTCCCTGAAGACTGGTGGGCATCTCTGTGTGGGACAGCACATATTCCTACACAAGAGCAAAGGAATGTTAGAATTGTTTTAGAATTATCTAATTCCAATTATTTTCCTTGATTTTTTTTTGGAGCTTGTTGGTTTACTTTGAGTGTTTTATTGAAATTAAAGCATTTAAAACAAGTGCAAGCTGGGGATATACTGAAGAATTCAAACTAGGAAAAAATTCAAATATTATTTCTGTTTTTATATTCATAATTTGCTGCAGGTGTCTTTAAATCCCTACTCTTGGGTTGTTCCAGTCCTTAAATTTAAATGAACTTTAAGGTCCTCTTAATTATATTTTTCTGTTACTTTGGACTATAATAGTACTCGTGTAATTTTTATAAAAACAAAAATAAACCTAATGTGGTGGCCTCCAACATACAGATCTAGGCCTATGGCCAACTTATAGTGCATCTCACTTCTGTCCTGATTTGAGAGCTAGGTGTGTAAATACACATAACTTGACACATTTAAAACAAATCATAAAAACGCAAACAACCATCATAAAACCTTATATAACGTTAACAATAAGCTTAAACCTTAGGTTAAATCATATTCCTACTTACCAGAACAATCATATTTTAATAATTATTATAATTATGAAATTATAATTTTTGGATGATTTTGCAATGTAATCAAACACAATTTAGTCAAGTAGAGATCAATGGGAGTTTAAAGATGTCTGGTAAGAAATTTGTATTAGATTTACATTTCAATCCAACACAAAGTTACTTACCAACCGATGCTTTAACCTATCCATTATCATGCAGTTAAAATATGCACTACTTTATATATTTCAAGTACTGACACCTATATGGCTTCTTATTTGGCACTAGCTACTGCACTATAGACCAAGCCAATAAAACTGTATGTTAATACAGAGTTTTTGTTGAAGCCACAGTTCACTGGCACAGGCTTCATTTTCATTGTGCTTCTTTTTCTAACCTGGCTGTTTAGGAAAGCTTCTGCCTGCTTTGCATCTCTCAAGAACGTCTGGAAGTCAAAGGCTTGGGCCAAAAGACTGTGCCGGTTCTCCCACATGCGACGCAACTCATGCCAGCCAGTATCCAGTGCCTGGAGCCTCTGGGCCAAGAACATGTGCTGGGCATCTGTCTGACCTTGGGTCACCTCCTCGCCAACTGCCCGCATCTTCTCATAGTCCTCTTTGTAGTTATCCACCTCATTCTTGATACTCTCATGCTGGGCTAGCAAACTCTCAGCCTCAGGCAGAGAAGTGGGAATGTCCTCTGAGGCCACGGCTGTCTGGGTGCGGGACAACCAGGACTGGAAGTCATCCAGATCCCTAAGGAAGCCCTGGAGCTTGCTGGCTTCACCCAATGACTCCTCACGTCGCTTCATGGTGGCATTCAATTCCTCCCACACCTCCTGAATCTCTGCCAGGCGTCCTTGGATCTCTCCTGCCTGATCTGGATGTTCCTTGGCCAGCTTTTCTGCCTCATTTCTTAGATCATCCAATTTGCCCTGAAGAGACATATAAAATGGTTTAAATGCAGAAATGAGAAGATTCCTTAGTATGAAACCAAAATATCAATTTATTTTTAGATTACTGTTTGAGATTATTAATACCTGAATGGCCTCCAGGTCTCTCTCCATGCCAGTGAGTTTGCGTTGCAGTGCCATCACTCCAGCCAGGTCATTGCCCAGGCTTTGAGTAGATTCAATCACCTTGGTCTTTTCCTTCATCCAAGTTTGGATCTCATTACACTCCAGGTGGTAGTTTTGGATGTTAAGGGCAGACTCTAGGGCTTGTTTCTTTTGACCAGCAAGTTGTTGAAACTCTGTCCATCTACGGACCATACAAAATGTAATATTTAGGGTTAAGTAAGTAAACACAGTACTATTTGAGTGCTAGTATATTTCCTTGTAAGATAGATTTTACTTTGCCTTATATGTTAGCTCTGACCTGTTGTTCAGTTGGTCTCGTGTCTGGTGGATTTGGTCTTTGCTACAGTTGTCGGAGCTCAGCAGCTGTTCTGCCACCTGGTTCACATCATTGACACGAGTGCCTAGATTGTTCATCTCAGGTTCAAGAGTCTCAAATCTGCAGTCATAAAGTAAAAAAACAAACAAACACACAAACAACATCAATTAAACCATTCTAAAAAGAATATGGTAATATAGAGTAGATATTTCTGTAGCTAGTTAAGCAATTTGCAAAAGAAATCAGTTACATTTTGTATACTTTAAGGACAAGATTAGAGCTACAAAATTATGTCTGAGTCTCAACTATTATTTCCCATCTGTAAATCAATATCAACAACTTAGATATTTTGGAGGGATGTGAATCAAGCAATCACCATGATTCTTTTCAATTTAATCTGTATTGACATTCTTCCCTTCCATTCCTCCCAGACTTACCTCTGCTGCACCACCTCCAAATCCTCCAGTTTGGTAGGGATCTCCATTCCATGTAACCACTGCTCCTTTTCTTCCACCCAGACTTGGCAGGCACCAGCTTCACTGAACATTCGATAGAGGGCCAGGGCACCTTCCAGAGCCTTCCGCCGAGCTGCTGACAGAGACTCCAGTTCTTGATAGCGCTGCTCAATGGCAGGTAGGCGGCCATCCACCTACAGTCAGCAATGAACAATAGTTTAGTATGAATAATGGCATGTGATCATTAAAGACGTATGAAAACAAAATGCACATACCTGAGGGAATTGAATGTAAGCCTGTGGCAGTGCTTGGATCTGCTCATGCAGGGAATCAATTAGGGGGCGATGGCTCTGGATCTCTTCCTCTATCTCCCTCTGCTTGCGAGCTAGAGTTTGGGTGGAGAACTCATCATGGCCAACCTCCTGACTTGACACCTGTCTAAATGTCTCCATGATCCAGGCCTCCATGTCATTGGCATCTGTTTGGAACTGATGTAGGGCCACAGCTTCTTTAAGACTCTGCTCTCTCAGTTTAGTTGTCTGGGTGGCAGGAAGAACAAGAAAATTAAAGAAATAGAAATATATAACTGAAAAAAATGTATTTGGAGAAAATAGCTTCATACTGTTAGTGACAGTCTAACGAATACAAAGATCACGATCATGATCACCACCCACCTCTTCCAGATGTGTCCACTGTGAACGGATGTCTTGAATCCTCTCTGTGACCTCAGGGGCTCCAAAGTGTCCCTCCTTAACCAAGGCTTCCCCAGCAGCAATGCTGTTACTCAGGGGGCCATAGCGGGCTGCCATTTCATCCCTGAAAGCTTCATGTTTGCTAAGCAGGTGAAGAGCAGAAGTGAGGTCACGCCCACAGTCTCCGCTAGCCAGGATTTGCTCCTGCTCTCTAATCCAGGCTGCCTCCTCTCCAAGATCCCACAGGAACTGCCACAGACGGCGAGAGTCCTCTAGGCGCTCTCTGCGTTTCCCAGCAAGCTGACCGAGCTCCTCATAGGCTTGACCAAGCAGGTCAACCTTTTCACTAACAAGTCCTGGCTCACATGGTTTGTAGGCTGGCAATTAGAAAAGGCAGGAATAAATGGTGCTTAGATTTTGTGCACAAATAGGTCAGACTAAAGCTGCATGGTCTGTAGCGAGAATAAGTAAAAGCATGTTTGAAAACTCACCCTGTTCATAAGAAGTGAAGCGCTTTGCTGCTCCCTGTACTGCCTTGATCCTCTCTGCCTGAGCTGAAATGTCAGCCTCTACCAGAGTGTGTTTCTGAAGTAGGTCTAACACATCATGCAAATGTTTGCCACTGTCCTGAGAGTGCAGACGACTCTGAAACAGAAAGAAGACACAGTCAAGCAGAATATTTGGTTATTTCATCTTTTAAATTAATTAGATATTCATATAGTTTGAGCCATTTTATGACCTATGTCATGCACTTGGCGACTGTTTAAATGATCAAAAATCAATAATAATAGCAAACATCAAGATTTCAACAAGCTAAAGCTTTAGACCATTAACCTGAACAAAAGAAAAGACAGAACCATACTCAAATAACAGCGGAGAAAATTTCTTGATTATAAGCCATTAGAGTAGTCCATTAAATGACAACAGGACACTATGCTACAGGGGCAAAGAATAAACTGTATACAAGCATTCTAATTATAGGGTAACAGGTTACTGCATCCCCAAGACATTAACAGAATGATTCCAGCTACCTCTGAGAATTACAGATTAAATGTATTAGTGTCCTAACCAGCTCCAACCCAGACAAACAAGTGCAGACATATACAGTATATTTCCACCTGAGCTCTCAACAGCTATATTAAAACAACTACTTATGGTATATAATAGTGCTTCATTTATTTAAAGCTCATGGGTAGCTGATGAGGCTAAGTCCTCATTGCTGTGTAAAGGTATTTGATCTAAGACAGTGGAGAGTGAAATGCGTGCTACTTTTTCGACCGATACACAATTGATAGATGTTCAGGAGTTTAAAACAATGATTGTACAAAAATTAAGATTGAAGCTGAATATCTAGGACAATTCAATGCATTTCCTGGCACAGCATAACAGCAAATAAACCTATAACTACAAAAACTGAGTACCCTCTATTAGATGTCAAGCATTATCATTTCAAGGAGTTAACATGTAAAACATGTTAACCAAATCCAGTGGATGATACTGAAGACTTTTGTTTAACCATATGAGGAAGTCAGGTGGTATAAAAGCTGTGTCAGTGGCTATCAGGCAATTGCATTTAGCAATATCAGCGTTTGAAACTGGCAGAATCTAAATGAAATAATATTACAGCATGTGGGAATGGAGCTACCAGCTTTAACCACTTAAGGAGAGAGGCACATACTCCTAAACCAACCTCAGTAAAGCCAGCAATGACAGGCAACACATTAGGCCAAGCCTATAAAAATCCACTGTTAACTGCTGTTAAGTGCAGATACTGAAGGTAACGTGAACATATGTAAGAAACGGCTAACTTAAATGAATAGATTAGAAAATTCCTTTTTGTTAATGAGAGCGGTAGTTTAACACAAGTTAAAACGATGTGAGCACTATTATGCAGTCATTTTGTTGAGTGGGTCTTTACCTTCATCTCTGCCATCCAGTCCATGATGTAACGCATCTCCTGAAACAGTCTCTGTAGGTCACGATGGGCATTCAGCCGCTCCCTGCGTGCAACCAGAAGTTCTTTCAGGTATTCCCAGAGTCGCAGCACATTATCCCTCCGTGCAAGTATACGCCGCACATCATGGTAAGCCTCCGCTTCAAGCTCTTTGGCAACAGCTTCCACAGCAGCCACACGTTCCCAGTATGCCCCAATGTCTGTCTCAATTGCCTCATGTTTACGGGTGGCAGCTTCAACTGCTCCCAAGTCAGTTCCAAAGTTGTCCTAATAACAAAGGAAATTCAATGTATTTAAGTCAGAAATAAGAATGCATCGCAAGTGACAGATTTTTCTGTTTTTAAATAAATTTGATTTTCGTCTATCTACCTGAGACACCAGCCTCTGGTTCTCACTCAGCCAGGTCTCCCGCATAGCAGCTTTGCGGTCGAAACGAGCAGCAAGCATCTCAAGCTTCTCCTGGCGTATCAACTCGTTTCTCAATGCCAGCTCACGTTCATGCTCTGCTTTTTCCAGTCGCTCCCATGCCTGTTAAACCAATGAAAATACAACACGAAGTTGGGAACATATAGTAACTAGCATACTAACACTGCATACACAATGCCATTATTTGAAAGCACATTAACCTAAATAGTCATAGTTGATATATGAAACCCCTATATTGAATATGACCAATTTCCCGAAAGCATAAACCAAACCTGTTTACTCAACATATTGACACATGGTATGACATCAGATCATGAAACAAGAAATGTTCTAGATGGAAGTTGTATTTCTAGCTATTTCTAGAGCAACTCAGACCTTATTGATGTCAGAGATGAGTTTGCCCTCTCTTGGCATGTAGACTTTCTGGTTGTTTGCTCGCATCTTGCTCTGGATAGTAAAGAGGAGAACCTCCAGGTTTCCTTTCTCTGTAAATCTGTGGAGACAGACCACCTTCATTAAACATACTGTATAGCATCACACTTTGGTTCCTAATGGATAACAACCACTGAGCCATTCAGTGGGTTATATTAAACTAGCTTTCTGTTACTCACTTGGGGGGTTTCTCCACAGTCCGATAGGAGTTGAAAGCCTGGAGTTGATTCTGCACAGCACTCAGTGAGTTAGCTAGCTGCCTATCGTTGAGCGTCACTATGGTCTGCTCAATCCACTGCAGCAACTCTGAGGCCAAGGTCTCATATTTTTCTATCAGCTGGTCAGCTTCAATGGCATAGTCCAACACCTGAAAAAAGGAGAAATCTGATAATATGGCATTTGGTGGGCAAACCCTGTACGTCTTCCCACTGCTTACTCAATCACTCACACATGCACGCACACACAAAGCTTACCTTGCCGATTCTTTTGCCCTCCACTGCCAGGGCTTTCATCTTGGAGAAGTAATGGTAGTAGGTGGCCACATAGGTAATGATGGACTTTTCATCAGGCTGATCAACATTAACATCTGAAAAAGAGAGAGCATGATCCATCTGCCCCTTAAACTTTTCTCCTTCTTTAATCTTTTGGATTATGAACTTCAGCTTGCATAAACAACACAGTGAAATTTTGCTCTCAAAATAGACTGGATGAGGAGTCCCTGACCGTTACAATCTTTGGATGTGGTTTTTGTGATGTTAGTGTAACTGACATGTAATGTAGTGTTGACTAAGATATAATTAATTCCAGTAACCCTCCACAGTCCAACACCCATCAGTCTGTTTCAGGGAGCAGGCATTAGCTTAGTGCCTAAGTTGACAGTGTTAGGCCATCGGTGCGACTTACAGGAGTGCTTCATGTTTTTGTGGTGGCTTTACTCACTCACCTTCTGGGTCCAGCAACTTGGTAAGCCCCAGTTCTTTCTCAGCCACATTGAATGCATTCTGGAGATTGTAGTGAGCATTGGACCTCTTCAAGTTGTCAAACTCTATCAGGTCAGGTCTGCAAGGGGAAAAATTACGATTTTAATGACTAAATACTGCAAAGGAGAGCAGGATGCATTGGTAATTGGTAATATCATTCATACAGTATAACCTTCTTGTAGTATAGAAAAAAAATTCTTTCAACTACAATACATTTCTCTGTTTATAGACCAGGATGCATTAAATAATCCACCTGATGTAGATAATATATATACTAACAGGCCTTTTCTCTGTGGATTAGGTAAACTGCTCTAGTCAATTATTGCCTTTAATTGGCTATAAGAGAAATATAAAAGAGAAGTATAACACTGGTTTGGGAGGCCTATGTATAAATCCTTAAAAAATTAATGACCAATAAGCATCAACTTGCATTCCCAAAAAATGCAAATGAGGACAAAAATTACTATTGTCTCATCGAGGTTCAATGACCATTTACACTGTAGATAAGAGAAAAAAAACTCTTTGCATATTATAACTGCCTGCTGTTGTGCCTTTTCTGTAGTTTTGAATAGGGGCATGAACATGTAAATGGTGGTGTCGTGGTTTACATGAATATCTCTATTTGGCTCCGGTGTTTAGGGTACACCTTTGGCTCTCAAGTTCAAATTCATTTTATCACAAGCTATTCCAGCAGGGTGTGCAAGTGAGTTACCAAGCACAGCTCTTCACAGAAGATAAGTGGGTTATTATTTCTGTGATCTAGGTCATCTTACTCCAAATTTTATTTTCATCCTTTTAGCTATACTGCAGACTGAAGGATGAGAGGAGTAGGAGGCGACCTAAATAAAAAAGGGGATTAAAAAAAAAAAAAAAAAACACCCCAGAGAAGTATGGTGGTACTGTGACAGGTGCTCCTCATTAGGCAAAGAAAGATAAAAGAGGGGGTTCAGATACAGGACACCGTTTTGCTTTGCAGAATAAAATCCTTGCTTTGAAAAAGGAGCCTTGTTAAAATTAATTATATCCAAGTATACGGTTAACAGAGGCCGGTTTCAATCCACATCACAATGTAGCAGGTAACATCAAGTACAGGAAAAGGTCAGTGACCTGTGTTTGTGTACGATGGCATTGAACGCTAGACCATCACGCCAGCTGGTGGTGAAGTTGTGGATGTTGACATTGGGGTATCTGCAGAGATAAGATCAAAAGTCATCAATTATTTACTTAATACAGTCAGATTCGGCAGCAACTCCCTCAGTAAAAGAATTTTTTGGGTTTTTTAAATTTTACTTCAGCAGTATTCATTCTGTGTGATTAAGCCTTCTCTCTGTCACTCCTTTCTTACCCAGCAGTTTTCATTTGGCACCAAAGCAGCAGGGCATCTTTAGCTGATTTTTTCTCCTTGTTGTCTTCTGTCTCCACACTGATGTCCTGGATCTGTCAGCAGAGCATTCATTAATTTAAGACTGTGTGCAGATAATTTTACAGAATATTCCAGACAATTAGACCTTACAATATCATCAATACAGTTAGGTTCAGAAGTATTTGGACAGTGGGAAGATTTTCTTAATTTTGCCTCTGTACACAATCACAATGGATTAGAAATGAAGCCATCAAGATGTGATTGCAGTTCAGACTTTCAGCTTTAATTCATGAAGTTCAACACAAATAGCAGATTAAGTGTTTAGGAATTACAGCCATTTTTATAAATAGTACCTAATTTCCAGAGGCTCAAAAGTAATCAGACAAATGAAAAAGGATGAAAATCCTTTTTTAGTCAATGATTGCCTGAGGTCTTGAATCCATGGATATTACCAAATGGTGAGTGTCCAGGCCTTTACT
The DNA here is from genome assembly GCA_016859345.1 of Istiophorus platypterus. Lineage (NCBI taxonomy): Eukaryota > Metazoa > Chordata > Actinopteri > Istiophoriformes > Istiophoridae > Istiophorus > Istiophorus platypterus. The sequence goes on from CM029129.1 coordinate 9,879,911, forward strand.
GCCGCCACATTCAGTTGTTGCTTTTTTGTGGTTCTTTCTGCCCTCAGTTTTGTCTTCAGTAAATGAAAAGCCTTTTAAGGTGGGTTTATGTCATGTGACTGACTTGGACACTGAAGATGATTCAATTTCCATGGCAATTCTGTTCTTGACTGTTAGCAGGGGTGTGCACCTTGTGATGAACCCTCTGTATATATATTCATGAAGGTGTCTCCTAATTGTAGTCTTAGACAATGATACACCTACTTCCTCAAGGGTGGTCTTGACCTGGTTAGATGTTGTGAAGGATATTCTTCACCAAGGAAAGAATTTACCAGAGGATGGACTAGGCTACATGCAGAGACCTGACGTCTATAACCAAACTCACTCTTGAGGTTGAGAATCATGACAGCCGGGCTGAGAGTTCACTGCAGAACAACTATTTTATGTTACCTGGAAGCGAAGAATGATGGTCCAGATGAGACCCAGGGTGAGACGGTGATTCCCATCCACAATATCATGTGAGCCCATGTTTTCTAGATGGACTTTTTGCTCCTTGAGAAACTGCAGGGCTTTATCAACATTCTCCAGGCAGTGGATACGCATGCGGCCCTTAGTGGGCTTTGGCTGTGTGAAGCAGAGGAAAAATACAGAAGACCTAGGTTTACTGATCACAAAAAACATGAAGAAGAAAAGGGGCAGAATTTTATAGATAAACAAGCAAGACCGAGAGGAAAGGGAAATCACATTTAGAGAAAGCAGAAATGAAGTGCATGATTTCTCCTTTCCTTGACTCGTGGTGCAGGGTAAGGGCCATGCTGATGGCCTGGGTCAGGTTTGGGACAGAGAGGGGTGGTTTCTGTGTGATACTGACCAGCTGTTCTCCTGAGAGCACTTCCAGAAGGCGGATTAGCATGCGGCCATCGCGTAGGTCAGTGTACAAGTCACCAATGCGACAGGTCACTCGACCTAAGTGAGAGTTCACCCATTTGGTAAAGGTCTTCTTCTGTACTGCTTCACGCTCATCTGCAAATAGGGAGAGAAGTCCTAAAGTTACACTGAATCAAGATTGCAATTGATTCTACTGACTAAGATGGCACTGGCCTCAATATCACTCCTGTCAGTGAGATAAATACTTGAAGGGAATTCATTTTGCTCTAAACAAACACAAGTTTATTCTACAACTTTGATCAGATCTGAGAACAGACTGTTAACAGTAAATCATAAGGACCTAAGCCTTTGTCCTGAGCAGTTCATAAGCTGTAGCATTAAGTCTCCAGGATCACTGTATTGACAGCTTAGTGAGAGGTTTTCACTCTTTACACCAACATCTACTGTTGACTCTACTCATGTGTGCATTGCTAATTTCTCTAATAATGAGTTTTGAAGAGAAATATGAGTACACGTAATTCTACATAAAGACAATGACATTTAGTGAGCATTTTTTTTGTTACTTTATTAAAGCAGGCCCAAAAAAGAATCACGATAAATTAATCTGTAACAGCAGCTCAGACATATGGACCAGGGGAGTAAGAAGCTAATCCTGCTCCACCAACAGCGAGGTGTCCTCATTTCTAGGACACAAGGACTAACTGCCTTTTGAAAAGCATTGTACCTAATGCACTGCACCTAACATAAAACAACCTTGAAGCAGACACAATACAGATCTGAGGACCAGTTCTGTAATAATGAGTTAAACAGAACAAAAGCCTTCTTACAGCAGTATGAAATATTTTCATATTTTGATATTCATCATTAAAGAAACTGAAGTAGTAGCTAACACAGGATTGATTTATTTGAAAGAATGTAATCGAATGTATTGTAAGAATGTCGGAAATGTGAGGTGAATAATTTGAGCTAACCAAAGAGGGCTTGTTGTGGAATCAACCACTCTACCAACTGTCAGCTAAAAAAAGAACAGATTTTGAAATTTTACACAAGTTCTCTAGGGTTGAGTCATACCACAGGATATAACACATGACCTGTTGCAACCTCAAGCTGCCTCCTCTATATTAACAACTCTAATAGAGAGAGCCTCTTTTGAAATAATACAGATAGTAAAAGTATTGTGAAAGCAATCTGCTACAAATCTAAAAAAAAAAAAAAAAAAAAAAGTGTCACAGCTATTAGTTTTAATATGATTACAAATGATTAAAATGCAAGAGTCAGTACTATACAACTCTGTATTTTACCTGACTGTAATTCAAGCATTAAATGGTATCCTGTGGATTTTTGACCTCTAGGAGACTCGTACAATGATTTTAAGCAGGTTTCTCTATTGTTTGTTATATTATCTATTGTATGTTCCTCCAACATGCTATCAAGGATGCATATCTATGCCATGAGCATAAGTGGGGTGTAAGACAAACATCTACAAACTGCAGAAGGCTGCACCTGTCAAGCCTCATGTTTCCCCTGTCGAAATTCACATTTCATTGTTTTTTGTGGCCATCTCACAGCCTTGAAATGAAAATCTCAGGGACATGTAAAACATCAAAAAACCATCACGAAGAAGTGTTTTTGAGTCTATGCTTAAAATACATTACTAATGCACTACAGTACACCCTTCCTCGCTTTTCTCCTGACAACACTGTCTGTCAGAGTGGCCCAGCCCAAGATTGAATAAATGATAGATAATGTAAAATATTCCACTAAGATAAAACTGGTTGGCTGTCCGTCCACTGCAGCAGAACCGAGAAAAGCAGATCAACGTGTTGCAGCAACAGGAGAAAAAAAAAAACAAATAGATTAGGCAAAAGGATGAGGAGAAAATGTGTGGCATTGTTTTCACTAGACTAGTAAGTCATATGTTCTTGTTCATAGCATGAATACTAAAGACAACCTATTTTGATGTATTCTAATAGTATACAGTAGCTAGTTAAAAATCTAAATTTTCAATTAAAAACTGATTCTCATAAACGCTGTATCTCACACCAATGCAGGTAAAGTTTGTCTTCAATGTGTGCAAATATCATTTCATGAAGATAAATATGCATTAAAGAAAGAGAGTTCAACAGCAGATTAACCTGTCAAACACACAACACAATGAGGTGGATACATCTGTCTTAGACAGATCACCACGATCAGATTACAGTTAATAGGTGCAAAATTTCACATGCAAATGAATTGGCATGTTTTTAAAAAAAGGCTCAAACAATATGTTGTCTTGTGTATTCAAATCAGATTCAGCACAGATATATTGTATAACTGAAGTTTCCAATATAGAAAATTAGATATTTAAACAGAAAAAGTATGTGGTTGTACAAAGATACAGTATTTTAATTCAACGCAGGTGACAAGGCTTTTTATAGTCTTGGCCTCCAGGCACATTTGAATGGCTGAAATCAGAAGACAGAAAGGGCTCTTCTCTGCTCTCCCAGCTATTAGCCCTCTTGTCTTCTGAATAGATGTGCTTTTTCCAGCTCTTTCCAGGTTTTAGACTCAAGGTTATCAGGCAATATATAGCCTCTATTGGTCAAACAGCGCTGCTTTAGTTTTGAACTTTTTGGTTCTGTACATAATGTAATGTGGTGTGCTGGTTCTTTTGTGGTGTTGTTTGAGTTTTTGGGTTTTACTGTATTATTACCTTTGTTTCTCTTCCTGTCTCTCTCATGTAAGAAATTAAAAGATTATTCACTAAAAGGAACACAAAGCAATTTGAAGCTGTTCAATGAGCCAGCAGAGGTGGATGTGGCAGGTGGAGTACAGTGCGAGAGCCTACATTCTTGTGAAGCTTGGTCATGTTGTGACAGCACCCAGCACTGAGGAGGCGGCAGAGGGGCAGTGGGCAGGGATCCTAAAGAAGAAATGCTGCTACCCTATTGGTGATGCATTCCTAATGACAAGGCTGCTGACAAGAACACAAGTCAGACCAACACAGACATCAGTCTGCTGCATGTTTGCTCACTACAGAAAGCAAACACAAACTTGTCATCAGTTGGTAGATAAGGGCAAAACTGGCACAGCTGTTTCTTCTAACAATGTGACATTTGTGGATTATGTTTTTAGTGCATGGGAGGATATGTCAACTGTAATGTTTACACACTCACATCTAAATGGTTTATTATTTCTATCTAACCTGTAAAATTGCCCATTGTTCACAACAGAAAGCTGGATTATTTCTAACATTGAGTCTCATAATGGCTGTATGGTGAGAAAAGAGAAACAAAAGCCAAACTATGCATTCTCTCTTCTTTCAGATGTCTCACTTCATGCAAATTACCAAAGTCTACCAACATTGTATAAAATTATGCATTACAGGAAAAGAGAGAGTGGGATACACAGTATGAGCTTTCGAAAGCAAGCCTAGTAATTGCTAGTAAGTCCTGCTAATTTTTGCATTATTTAAGCTTTTTCTGACAAATAAATCCCTCTAAATTGACCTCCCACAACAGCCTTAAAGCATGCACAATTCTAAGTAATATTCTCACAGACTAAAATGCACTGTGAGAAAGCCAGCGGCTTCAAGACATGATAAAACTGCTATATACTAATATTGACATGTATGTCTTCCAGCATAAAACAGATATTGGCTGCTCTGAATATTGTCTGACTGTATGAATCCTAGGAAGTATACACTATGTCTAACATAGAATCAATCAACTACGTAATTTTTCTAAGACATTTAAAACACATTAAACTGGACTACTACTACTAAATAAGTTTACTGTATGAGCCTTCTGGGACTATAATTGAATAAATTCTTGTTTAAGTTTCACAGTAATAAACATTCAAAACTGTTTAAAAACTCCCCTTTCTATCCTCGAGCTCTACCTCCCCTTCTTTTGACACTTGGTGTATAAGTTACTAAAACAAGTGATTAATATTTCCTGTGTCATGTTTTCTTCATTGTTTACTAATGATAGATCAGAACTAGTGGTTAGAGGCATCACAGAAGGTTTCAAAAGCATATTTGGGCAAGTCCAGTCACTTTGAAAATGTTTGTCTCTGGTAGTAAGCTTTAAGTATATGTAAGGCAATGCAGTAGATTGGTACCTGGCTAAGTCAGTGCCCTCTCTACTGTCAAAGGTACTGAAGTTTAACTCCATGCCGATTTGGTATTCAACCCCCAAACAAACTCTGGCACTGCTGATAACAATGATTATCTGCAAGTAATCTGAGCAAATATGCCGCCAGACTTAATCCTGTCTGCGTGGCACATCGCTAGGATCATGTTTGACGATAACGTGGAGACAGATACAACATTAATGATGAATCTCACACGTCTGTGAAGGAAAATAACATCAGAACAGCACATGTGTAGTTTAAGACAAAGATTAAGTCTTTATTAGCTTTAATAATGTACTGCGGTCACGGTTTAACATTAAGTATTTAGCAGGTCATTTATGGTTAACGTGTGCTGCAATATTTAAAAATGTTAACTGATGGGAGGAATTTATGATTTCCTATTTTTCATGTCCCACCATACAATGAGATTTTTTAATAAATCGGGTTGAGTTAGTGCATCACGTTTAAGTCAATTAATTGATGGTGATGAGTGAAAACACATCCCTGATGCAATGAAAAACAGATACACAAATAAAGCCACTATTGCTCGCAATGGGTCTTTGCTGCTGTACATTCTGTAAAATGTGGTGCCATTCCATCCACAACCTCCTTGAAAAATTGTGTTGATTGATAGATCTGTAATATAAAGTTTCATAGTGACGTGATCACTGATGATTTATCTCCTTGATTGCTCACCCTTGTACTACTCAACTATACATAATGTTCAAAATGATACAGCCAGATGTTGGATGGAAGCTAGGATTCAACACAGATGCATTTCATCATTTAACCAGCTCTCATAGGCTCCACAGATCATTGATCATCACTAATCAAAATTTTTTTTCTGTGATGTTCAGTGTTTACAATGTTTGAATTCTCCTGAAGCTTCATGAGCCTGTTCCTTTAAGCCCCCATCATTGACAATATTGTTGGGGTGTGTTTCTCTATACACTACGGTCAATGGCACAATACAAGATGTCGACACTGCTCTTTACCATTTGACCAAGCCCTGCCACTGATGAAATCAGTTATTTGTCCATGACAGAGACGAATATGAGCATTAGTAGGGGGAAGTAGACAGACAGTCTTAGACTTTCTTCTGATTCTCCTTACGGAGGCCAGTTTGCTCACTGTCTTCTCAGTGAATCCAGGCTCCCTCTGCTTTGGTGCATGGCACTTCACTTTGCTTAAAGGAGGCCACTCATTTGCAGATTTTTGCCACTTTTGATTCACTAAGCATGTACTATCCAAAACACCAGACTACTGTGATCACTTCCTTACTCCCAAATGTGTAAAGTTTTCAGACGAGATATAGAAAAAGCCAATAGCAGTAGTTCTGACCTCAACACAGACTGGTATTAATTAAATACTGTTAATAACTTTATCTTGTGTCATGTCCTTCCCAGGTCATGTCTTTGTCCCTCGCCATTGCTGGTTCCCTGTCTAGCTAGGTTGAAATGCCTTTGACTCCATATCCTTTGACATTCCATCCTTCACCCACCCTGGGCTTGTGTAATGAGAACCCATGATCACCCTGTCCTCAGAAAGAGTGAGTAAACTACTTCCATCAATCTGTCTGCCTTAATCTGCTTTAATGACCTTCTCTTTGACATTCCCACACAGACAAGATTATGGTTTTATGCCAAAGGGCACGGAGAAAGGCACTCAGCAATGGGCGTTGACTTTTTTTTTTTTCAAATGAGTGTAAAATCTGCTTTGAATAACAGCTCATAGAAAAAAAATATGCTTGAGTCAAGTGTGGTATATACGCCAATGTACGAATGTGTAGAGTATGTATGTTTGCATTTCTTTATGTATGGGTGTTTTTGTTTGACACTTAATATGTGCTATGTTTGTCATATGTGAGATAATACATATTTGGAAAAGTCAAAATGTGGGAAAATATTTAAATTTGAATTTTAGTTGTTTGAAATGCTGTACATACTGAATACAGTATGGACAAAGAATAAAAATCTCAGTCAACAGCAGCTTGTAAGCTTTGTGGTTCATGGTTACCATTTTTATTACCACCAGTGAGTCGTTTGAGTTGAGAGTCAACTATGGCTGTAGAGTGTGATACTTAATGGATACACTAAGCAATGCAAACAACGATGGCAAACTGTAGTTGTAGGAGGACTTGGTATTTCAAACAGTGTTCTAGCAACGAGGGGAGAAACTACTTTTGGTGAGTTCTTGAGGACAAGGAATGGCTTGACTCCCAATCTTTCCAAAATCTGTATCTGTAATTGCCTAGACCTGACCAAAAAGACAGATTCATACACTAAGACTTTTCCTTTTTGGGTCAGATGGGCGACTACACAAAACATTTCCCATTAAGATGAGCAACAGAACAGGGCTTATGTATTTTCTCAAATTTAGATATATTATCGTGTTTGTTTTTGTGTATTAGTTTTAAATCAAGGTTACAAAACTACTCCATCATCAAAGTCAACATCTGAAACAATTATGTAAAACTATTTCAAGAAGTCTACAGAAAAAACAATTAGATGTTTTGTTGCTACAGGATGTTGTATTGTATGTACCTGACACTGTTTGACAAATAATATTTCACTTTTAATATATTTTTGTAGGCAAGTTAAAATTTACCCTTAGTGTTACCCACTAATACTACAAGTCTACAGTGCTATCATGAAAATAAATTATTTATGATATTCATTTCAAACTATGAACAATTTATAAGTGTGCAAAACAAAGAAAGCAAAATGGCACATACGGATGCACATGCTGTGACATTTCCCTCCCTATAAAAGTGGAACAGCCCTTCTGTTGCTTTGAAAGTAAAGATGTGGTAAAACCGCCGCCTTGTCACATGTGGCGTGAGTTATTTCTATACTTTTAACAGTTTGAGGCCATGAGAGTCTTGCCAAACTCTTAGAGCTTTGTTATTACGAAGGGAAAAAAAACTGACAGGGTGAATAACATAAACCCTCCCTAACAGTATTGTCCTCGTTCTTTGGCTTTAGGGAGTGAAAGAACTGATCACTGATGGCACTGAGAGGTCATGCCTCTCTGTACCATCTGCAGCTGCAGGTGATAATGGAGGAGATAAGGAAGGAGAGGACTTGCCAAGGTCAATCCCATGACAAAGGAGACAGATACATGCGCCTTCTAGTCACAACATCTGGACACAAGGAGGATGTCAAATGTCAACAGGGCGATAGTTGTCCTAAAGCCTCCAAGACTTCACTTTCTTGTTGCCTTTCCAAAGAGGAAACTGGCAATATTAGTAAAACTGTAAAAACAGAAAGGCATTTTGCGTGTGTGTGTGTGTGTGTGTGTGTGTGTGAGTGAGTGTGTGTGGAGTGTATGGGTGAGTGTACATATGGTAAACCTTCACCAAGGTAATATGACTCCTAGTGAAAGCTCTGACTCTAGTGGCCTCCTGCTGTAACTCAAGTGTTAGAAATATTAAGTTACAATATTCAATTCATTGTCTGCAACTGGACTTGAAACTGGACCCAAACTGTGACAGTATCCACCAGTATCAATTATAATCTTTAAATAAAGTATAAGAACAAAAATGCAAGAGAAAAAAAAACTAGCCTTGGTTACTTCTTTGTTGAGATTTAAGTAAACAGACCAAAAAATAGACACTAGAGTGTGAAAGTCACTTTTTTCTGTTTGTAACTGGGTTTAAAGTCAGGGAAAGAAAAGAAAACCTACTTGCTGTGTCAAAGTACTGTCTATTTAAACAAAGGCATACTGGTGAAGCCCAAAGAGTGACCGCCCAAACTAAAGTCCAAAGCAGTTGACTCAGACGGTCCAGGTGGCGAGGACAGTAACCGTTTGAACAAGGACCCTGTACTCTGATCTAACTCACACCAAACCAGTTACAACGTATTTATCAATCAATCTATCAATCAATCTTGCTGCTAAGATGAATAATTGGAATTATAGGGCTATATGAATTATCACATAGCATTTCTCTGTTGAATATTACATTGAAGAGACACAGTAAGATTGAATAATAAAATTTGCATTGTGTGATTTTGACTACAAGACAATACTAGGGTGTGAACTAAGATCTCTATTCTCTAAACTGCTGTGAATGATTTTATGGGTTAAAGAATAATGTCGGGGTGGGCCAAAAAAAAAATTATTAAAAAAGAAAAAAATAGTAACTCTCCCTTGGTCTGTCAGTAAAGACTGCTCCATGGCAGAAAGTGAAGGGCTTTTTTCCTCTCACTCAATTTAACCAAGTGGCCCAGAGTTTCATTAATCCTGTCTCCCTTGGCCAGAGTTATTTAGTTACTCAGTTCATTCTTTACTGGTTAGATATCATTTTCCAGCGAGTCAGATAATGCTCACTGGTGTTCAGTGCTACAGTGTCAAGTCAGTTATAGGCCATGAAAATCCTTACCAATTCATAAAATGTTCTTTAAAGTATTTCTCCAAAAGTCTATTTGTTAAGATCTTAAAATATTCTCGTGGAAATCAGTTTAACATGTTGTATAGCTAAGCTAAGGCCAAATCTTTATACAAAAGACAAGTTGGGATCCACTGATCTTGCACAAATTACATGTAGGGTGATAAATTCAAAACACTGTATGTTTTGAATGCATACAAAGTCAAGTCAAATCAGGTTGAAAAAATTGTAGACTGTAAACACATATAAAGAATTTGATCTGGGAGGACATCATACAATTTCCAGGTACAAACAAACAGATGGGACCTGAGCCACATGACCTTGTCTTCACCACAAAGAAAACTATTTTGTCTGAAGTGGAAGTATAATGACACGAAACTATGTGTGTGTGTGTGTGTGTGTCTTCTAATTCATCATTCCAGCAACCGTCATAATTTAACAAAGGGGAGGGAGTGACATAAAAACTAAGCCTCAAGGGCAGTCAAACTGGAAATACAACTGGTTGTTGCCAAAATGTGTTTGTGTGTCTTGTGTGTGAGTATGTGTGTGTGTGTGTGTATAAATTACAGCAAACAGAACGTATCTATGCACAGAGATGAAGTGCATATTACCCAATTTCCCTTCTCGACCTATATAAGTTCATAAAAAGACCTCCTCAAACAACCTCCTTTCACAATATTCTCTGTGTAGGGAAGTGTGAGTAAATCTTGTCAGCAAAAATTTGGTGACTGATCACTCACCCCAAAATTACAGGTTGAGTTTTAAGCTTCTTGCCTGACAAGTTGAAAAAGATTTGTAAGTATGTACCCTTAGCTTCTTTGTGAATGACATTTCATGGTTGACTCTGACAATGCTGTAAATCTTGTACTTTCTCTTAGGTAATAGATGGAATCTCTTCTGTGGGTCTTATCTCCAGTCAAGAGCTACAGTGCTGTCAGTGTGAAGGTGTAGACATTTTTTTATAAAGGCATTTCTAAATACCGGAGGAAAAATATTGTTGGTTCAATACAAGAATGTCAAGCCTGCAAAGGGAGTAGATTTGCCCTTCAAGTAAACTAAAAGGCAGCTCTTGATCCAGACAGAAACCACCACCCTGAGGGGCCGGAAGCTAGCAAAACACTGATCTACAGGCACATTACTCACTGACATGCAAGTTTCATAATTTACTGCAAGTACACGCTCTGCCACTTTAAGATATTTTTTCTCATGACCTGTGACTAAGGAGTCTAAAGCTAAAATGAACAGGCCACATGATAAGACAAAAATTCTTTTAAGGTTCACATGGAAATCTAACAAAAAACCTTCACAAAGTAAAAAAAAAATGTACACAGGATGGGTTGGGTTTTTTTTTTTTTTTTACTTTTTTTTAACCGCACTTTATCAAAAACATTTGTGTAAGATCTGGCAGGCTTGCTGTATTGTAGATCACGTACATGTCAGCAATTTAAATACAGCATTATTTCCTAAGTCCTATGTCACAACCAATGACACCTGTGATTTGTGTGTGCAAGACCTAAAAGACCTGACAGGCTTTGGTCAGAGACAGAGCCATGCATTGTAATAAGATAAGATAGGACAGGTGGCCCAGTGATCAGGAGCTGAGCTGAAGCCTACTGTGTGTCTACTACAGCTCTCCTCGATTCCCTCTCCACATTAAGCTCTAAAATAGTACTAAACTGACAGGGGAGTCTTTTCAACTCTCACAGACAATCAAGTATGCCAGAAAATGCTGGGCTATTTGAGGACTCCTTCAGAACACGAAGCACCTGCTATAGGACAAGTCGTATTCTGTTTAATATTTACTGTTTCAATGAACAACAGGATATGTGTTGAAGGGTAACATTTCTTATCCTAACAGAATCTTATCTATGACATTAACAATTGTTTCCATAAGCCACAAACCAGAGAACCTGACACTCTAACCTCTGATGTCAATTCTATTTTCAAATTCATTAGGTTAGCTAACCTAAACAAACAAAATTGGATAAACAAATATTAAAAATACCCAAATGGAACTGAACTAGTCGATTATGACTCTTACCTTGCAGCTGTTTAAAACGTCCTTCCAAGATGTTAGAGTATTGCACCTGATTAACAAATGCTGCTGGGGACAAGCAGGGCTCTCTGTCCCTGTGGTCCCACTCCATGGCCTTTTTTCTGGTTCTTTCTCCTAAATATTCCTCTTAAATACAGAGTGAATGGGAGTTCCTATGCATAGCACAGCAGAATCAACCTGCCAATAGAATGTATCAAAAACTTTAGAGAGCTCTCTGTATATCCAAAATGCCTTGATTTATCCTTCTCTTTCAGATTCCGTCGGTGCTGTAACTTAGTAAGGCACAGCACAAGGCTTAAAACGATTGCCGCCTGTTCTTCTCTCCATCTACTGTATGTCCCACCTTGTTCAATGAAATTGCAGCAGTGAATGCAAGCGTAGAGGATTTTTTCAAAGAATCATTTTAAACAAAACTAAAAATTGTAATCTTCTCTTGTTTCACCCCCTCCTGTGAAGAATTTCACCACAATTGTGGCCCCTGGTTGCTCTCCCTCGTGATTCTAGCCAAGGAAGTCTTGCTAGTCCTTCTGTACTAGCTCGAAACTCACATTTGCTGTAGCAGAGCCGAGCACAGTAGAGCACGCTAACCGGCTGCAGTAGGATAGCTCTGTAAACAAAGCCTGCTGTGCTGTCTGAAAATTGTGTCATTTGCATAAGGTGTGTTTGAGGGAGGAGCACAAAGGAAGAACATGGTGGTAGGAAAAGGGGAGGGAGGAGGTGTAGAGGTGGACTAAACCATTAGAGGTCTTTGCTCAGTGTAGCTTTAGGCGGATTATTCAACACTACCTTAATTCCAGGGAGCACCGGGGTGTGGCCTGCCAAGAAGGTAGATCACGAAAGTCTCCATCAGATTGTGTTGTCTAATCCTCTTGTCTCACTGTGAGGTTTGTCTTTATTTTATCACTCTCTAAGACATCATTTGATCTCCCCTCTTCTGTTAAGGGGTCTATCTTTATGATAAGATGTTAAGACAGGAAGGAAGTTATTGAGAAGGTCTCAGGAACCCAAAAATATCTTTCCTGCCTCAACAAGAACAAAAGTGTAAATTTGTGTGTGTGTTTGCCAGAGAGCAGATAAGTCAGGGGTGGGGCCAGAAGTGAGTCATTACCCAACCAAAACAATAATAGAACTATATTATATTAAACATATTTTACTTCTAACTAGATAGGGACAAATATAGGAATGATGCCCAGCACCACTTGTTAAAGAAACACTATTTCTCTTTATATTTTTATTAGGGTAGTTTTTTTCCCCACTGTCAAATTAAGTGATTGTTTGAAAACACTGAAGGAAAGCAGACGTGTATTTGAAGTTATACTGGGATTTGACTGTTGCAAAAATCATGATTTTCCTTCATTAAAAAACTAAGGACCATCATATTGTAGCAACAGTAATTTCGGCCTTTTAGCACGTGCTTCAGATTCTAAAACAAATTTATGTGCAGGTGACATGGATGTGCTCAAAAATGCAATGGTTATTACAGTAGTATTTGCTTTAATCTGAATATATTTTAAAAAATGAATAACTTATTAAAGATAAGATTTTTGGCTTTTATTGCAGCTGCCAACTAATACCTTAAAATACAACACTGAGGCAAAGTTACAGATGTAAATAATGCCTTTGTGTGTGCAAAAGTTACACAAGACTGTAAAAACAGTGAGGACCAGGGTCACAGCCTTTCTTGCAAGTGGATGTGTTTTTGGTCTGGTCAGGGGAGAGTGGTAAAAAGGTCTGGTCGTGTTTTTGATCTGTGCTTGTCCAGATGAGTTGGGAGCATCTGGACGGGTCTCATTAGAGGACCAAATGCCCCAGGTGTTCTGTGACTGTGTGTTTATGGAGGTTGACTGGACTAATGAGATCCAAGAGAACATAGCTCCTTCTGAGGAAAGCAGGCTATGCTATGGACAAATGCAGTGAGAAATGAGGAGCAGAGAACGGGTAAACCACAGTAATGACCATTTAAGATCCCACTGGACACACACACAAAACATTGCAATCCAAATTAACATGCGAGGCAGATGTGATAGCTGGTTTGAATGCCTGGCATACACATCTTAACATTATGTTAAGGCAGTTTCCTCCCTACGAAACCCATCAGTCTTTTTGATATATCATTAAATAAATATATTGGGATTAATTAACAGATATATTATTAATCCTGTGAAATATTTAAAGCAAACAGTGAGAATCTTGCCAAAGGGGAATGTGGAAGAAACTCTTGCATTTGGCAAACAGGAATTAATGCTAATTTATGATTGTCTGGTGTGGTGAATGGTAATGGATGAAAAAGATGAAAAGATAGCTGGAGAGGAAGCACTGCCAGGGGGTGATGATCTTTAATAAGCATGTAAATCTTATCTATCCTGCAGCACATCCCCTTCTCAGGACTGAATGGAGGTCAGAAGGCTGGACTATACTCCAAACACTGGCAGTAAATACCTGATCTGAGGGGAATCCCCCTGAAGCAAGTATAGTGATTTCCCATTAGAGTCCCAAAAGCACTCAAGTGTCTGCAGATGTAGCCAAATGTGGGGGAGAGAATTGAAATGATGTACACTATTATTCTGTGATGTTTCTTAGATCATTATGTGTACTTCAAATATATAGACATGGTCTGTGTATATTAATTGGTGGTTTCCTGATTCAACTGATTTGTCACATGTATGACAATGTGGATATATTGTGAAGAATAATAGTGTTAATAAAAAGGCATATAGATGCTTTTCCAGGTTCAAAATCTTTGCTCACCCTTGCTGTGGAAACTTCCACAAGTAAACATATGTAAACGAGTGTGAAGAAAGGCATGTCTAAAAAAAAACGCAAATTTGCATAGCTTGCCTTGCTGCCCACACAGTATGAGAGAGTAGATCAGTGGTAATTTATGCAAATTACAATGATCCGATAACATGGGGGAGGCTCTTTACTTTGAAACTAGTGGCAGCTACTGCTGTCACAACAGGGGAAAAATTATTCCAACAAACTGCAAGAGTGCAAAAGGTGTAAACCAGGAAATGAGGTAATCGTATCTCAAGGAGAAAAGCAGAGACAGTCTGATTGTGACAGAGTGTGAGAGAGAAATCTAAGAAAGCAGCAGCTTACAAAATGTAGAAGATCTTGACATTTGGGGATAAGTTTAAAAAGTTGGGCTGGAGCCGGGCCTCGGGGAAATAGCTGCTACAGCATGTCAAAGAATGTGCACATCAAGCCTATACTTGTCAAATGTAGATGGTATTACAGGTATTCACATGGGACAGCATGCACACACACACACACTCACACACACACATGCACGCACATACGCACACACATATACTCTCTACTCATAAACATAGCATTACTGCCCTCTGTTGCTTTCCTTAATATATGGCAAGCTTTAAAACACTGAAAGTGTTTTTACTGAGGAAATGTATCAGGCTGTATTTGTAAGTGAAATGAGGTTTATCTTTCCAAAATACTTTTGAGGACAGCCATGCTTGAAGATCATTAGACCATGTGGGTTTTGCGGCAAGTATTGGTGTATGTGTGTGTATGTGTGAGTGTATGTATGTGTGTGCATGTGTGCATGTGTGTGCGTGTGTTAGTGTGTGTGTGTATACGCGTGTGTCTCAGTGCCTGTCTGCCTATTGCTCCCCTCTGCTGGGTTCTTCATGAAACTACAGGGAAGTTAAAAAAAAAAGCAAAAGCATGCACACGCACACACGTGCATGGATGCAAATACGCACACACACACACACACACACACACACACACACACACACACACACACATGCACACACATGCACTCACACACACACAGTAGATCAATTATCAATCAGCGGTCACCATACTGGATGTACTAAAACGACTACTACTAAAAACTAAAACTAAACTAAAACACTGTCATCCAGAAAAAAGTTTAACTTGGCTAATGTTTGTAAAAAGAATTCACATTATTGTTGTGTGTTGGTTTTTTTTTTTTAAACAATCATTACATGAGTGGACTTGAGAGAATAGACTTGAAAAATTTAGAACATTGTTTTATCTTCTGAGCATTTGCCACATTGACTGCAGATTTTCACCACACTCAGCCCTGAAGTCTAGTCTCACCACCTCATTCCATCACTGCTTATTGCTCTTCGGTGAATTAGCTATACAGCTCCCTAGCTTTGTCCTCCTTTTTGAAGTATTTCTGTCTTGCCCTATAAAGGGAGAATTGTGCCTTTTGGGACAGAGAAGAATTGAGTTTGTTCCTCAGTCTACAGAGCATAATTAGGTTTGTGCAGATCTAAGTTAGACTGTGATTTTGTCTATAAATGTCATCTGTTTGTCAAACGCCTGTCCCATATCTAAAAATGTTGTCTTAAAATGAGTTACCATATCGGCCTAAATAAAAGAAAATGTTTTCTATAATAATGTGTTTAACTAAATTTTAGGAATAGACACAGATATTATCTTTGTGTGATGTGAATATCATCTATTTTGTTACAAAATGAGCCTGTTGTTTTACTAGCTTGATGCACTGTTCATAGCCTCTATGCTGATAGGCTAGTGTCTTTGTGCCTGTCAATCTACAGGGTTCCTAGTAGCTTTAGTCAGCCCCAAGAATGTCTGTTTTTCCTGCTACAGTGGACAGCCTCTACTGACTACTTCACCACATTAACAGACATTAACAGAGTAAGAGTAACACTAGGCCAAAGTTTAATTTTATGCTTCAAGTATATTTTCCTGCATTTGTCAAGTGCAGCTACGGTGACTGTGCATTGGGATCTGAACGTTTCCAGCTTGGGTGACCTACAACTCATTATCGTACCTGAATTCCAGAGCACCAGATCTGCTGCTGCTCATATGCTAACGAGCTGCTCAGACTATGCCATCCGTGTAAACACGACATAAGCCTTAAAGAAATATGCTCTCAAAGACAAACAGGTCTACCAAAAAGGGCAGTCTTAAAAATCTTAACAGTGGCAAAAGAATTTCTGATCGTCCAACATGAGTGTGTCAATATTCAGTATTGAAAATGATCGAACAGCTAATTACTGTTAAATACAGTTTTGTTGACATAGTAAAGATTTAACTGATTCCCTTTAAAGTGCCAATTATTATTATTTTATTATTATTTTTTGTCCTCAGCTTGTTTGTGTTTCAGTGACTTTAGCTGTACATGAGTAATGTCTACAAACTTCCAAACATATTTTAAAAAAATTTCCAAAATTCAATCAAAACAATTTTTAATCAGGCTTTAAACTACGCAATCCCATCTTCTTTTTATCAAAGGATAAGCCCATTTTATATGACAAACCGAAGCATTTTAATCAGTATGATCTGGCAGCAATGTTAATTTGTTTGATTGAGTCTAAAATACTTTTTTAAGACTTTTGAATATATTATGTTGATTATCATAACATCATTCCCATCAATTTGTTCAGCACAGCAGGATCTAATACCCTCGAGCAGTGCAATTTCCCTCATCAACAGTAGCTAATGACCCAATAATAAGATTGTTTTGATCCTACCATTTTGCACTTTTCTCTGTGTCTTTGCTGTGGAGACAAGTACTATTATAGTATCTCTATTAACGAAACTGTAAAAAAACGTTGGTGCTTAAATTTTTTTTAGATAGATTTGCAGAATGATGCTGACCATCACCCGATGGTCTCACTATTGATAACATCTCCTGGGTGGTTACAATTGGGGCTTTTAATCAGTGGTGTATCCAAGCAAACAAGTATTCCTGTTGAACATCAAGGAGCTAAACACAGTCAAGGGGTTTAACACAGAAGTGAGTCTTGAAAAGTTAAAATAAAGATACAACTTTGAGACAATCCAATCCAGCTTCAAAAATTACCATAGTGCTCAATGAAAACTTCTCTTAAACAGTTACATCCAAAAGCTACAGTATAATATTCACAAATTTTGGGCTAACTTTTTTGGTAATTCAGCGTTTATGGTACTGTACTCTAAACAACTGAGGAGAAACTGAAATATCTCTAGTTTCAAATATTACACTATGTTAAATTCATACCTGTCAATCATAATCTCAGAAATTACAATATTTATACTGTAGGTGCATTTTGACACTATTTAAGCATGTACATTGACGAGGCCTGATGTATAGCATACCTGCAAGAGCCTTGATGCGTGAGCGCTCAAAGAGGCGTGCTGAACTGTTTTCATTGTCCCAGTCAGTCTCTGCTGCCAAATCCCAGCGGTTGTTGATGTCATTATACTGCTGCTGGATCTCCAAGCTGTCAAAGTCTGTTGGCGAGATGGTGCTCATGGTGTCGAGGCTTGAGGACAACACATTCAACCTACAATTCAGACACAGTGACAAAGAAAAAAACAATCAATGAAGAGAGAGAGAACATTGCATAATACCAGCTTCACAAGACTGACCTTGGAAATGTTTGCGAGCTACTGTTTGGAAGATTCAGTTTAGAAACTGAGTATCTATTTCTATTTCATCAGGGGCAAGAGGATGCACTGTAACATACATCCACACATTCTCTACACAGTCTCTTAACTGTACTCCACTTTTATATGACAGTCAAATGACAGTCATATGCAAATAGTAGCTTGGACAGTACAACTGCCAGAGTGTGTAATAAGATAAAAACTTTGAGATAAGTTCAGCAACTGTCAAGAAGTTGCAAGACCGGGCAGCTCCAGTAATCTCATTTAAGCCCAAATGTCAAAAAAACATCAATCTCTACAAATTAGATCTTGACTTGCACATGTGTAAAACCTAGAGAGGTGCATCCCCCGGCACACAAAAAATAATATGAGAAACCTAGTGAGCAAAACCACTGCACACATACAGCAGTACAAACACAAGCACACATACATCCTCTCACTGCATTAGGCCTGAGTGGTACTGACTGAATCAAAAATGATCAAAAGTGATTAAACATGAGCCTGAAAATAACTTTTTACGTATATATCATTTTTCATTAATTATTTTTTTTAATTGATAATTAAGGATTCATGTTAATACTTTCAAAAGATATTTCCACTAAGCAAAGTTTGCAAAAGTAAAAATCAATAATGCTGATATATAACTTAGCAGGAAGGGAGTGTAAATTTTCACTTTCATTCCTCTTTAACAGTCAAATAAGCTTGGGAATACCCATCTCTTAACTGATTGGGAGTCTTTAGCACCAGGGAAAGAACACTTACAATACAACAATCAAAATCAACATATGCATTAGTGTTATATATGTGTTTGTATGCACTTGTTGTCATCCAGTTCATTCATGTCAACACTGTATCAATATTATGTAAATGTACCATCCAGCTATGCTTTGAAACCAATTCTGTACTAGTAATAAAAATGACACCTTGTTACAGTCACTACTTCCAGTCTTTGCTCAAAACATGAGATGCTTTTAATTATCGGTATGTGTGTGTGTGTGTGTGTGTGTGTGTGTGTGTGTGTGTGTGTATATAAGTGACAATTATTCAAATGACTTGGGTGCAAATTCTGTAATTACTGCACAAGAAATATCATACACTCATGCATATGTGCTTACAGGACTAATTGGCTGTTAGAGTAAATTTGGAGTAAAGACAGGGGCCGCTGCTACTTAAAATTTAATAAATTCAGTCATTTTATTATGTTAAAAACATCATATGATCATAACATATTTATACCTTCAAGGAAAGCATTAATCAAGAGTAGATTAAGAGAGAGAGTGACTACGTCATCATTGACTGTGCAAGGCCAGCTATATTCAGCAATGGTGCATTGTGCAGGATTATGGTGTTTTCAATGCATTTTTCTATCCTAGGATATTAACACTATGTTTTACAGTATTTGAGCTCCTTTCCATCAAGCAAGTTAGATCAATAAATTAACAGACTCAACTAGTTAAGTATATCAAAACAGACTGGAGCTGAAAGTTATTTCAAATGGTATTTTCAAATGAGGTTTTATCTTTTTACAGACCTCTGTGTTAGATGAATTGTATGCAGAATATGATTGTTCTTAGTTATATAATCTTTGTTTTACCAGTCTTTCTTGCATGAACATCAGGGAATATAATAAATTTCTTTGTATGCATGTGCTAAATTACTATTTTTATACAATGTACAGATGAGCACAAATGCTTTGGCATTAATAATTTTGGAATATTGATGGATCTAAACTTGCCACAGATAAATGAAGGTAAACCTAATAGTTCATATTTTTTTATGTTTACACACATTCTGATAAAAATATAATAAGTCAAAATAGATCTGCTTAAAATCATATATCAGAAATGTTCTATCAGCAATAGTGTTTTATTTATTAACTATTAAATTCACACCATAGTTATAAAAAAAAAAAAAGATAAACACGACACTAACTGCATATGTGTTAGTTTATGACCACATCTAGGTCATAAATTCTCTCCATCATTGCTAGCATGAGGAGTTTAATTTAGACTATTTTAGATTATGTTGTGCTTCAATGAGACGATAGAAGGAAGAAAATTGGGGGAACAAATGAGATAGTACTCTAGAGCAAAGTGAGGCCAGCTATACAGCACATCACACATTAAGGAGGTAATATATTCTATCTCCTTTCTTTTCCTTAAGGTGTGATTGAAAAATACAACAATTGCTGATGACAGATTTATCTTGTGCAAAATACACATAATTAACAGACAACAGAGTCATTAAGCCTAGTGTCAAAGTGAGGTAATGAGACGGCGTAGCCTTAAAAAGCCTATCTTCAATAGAAAATGTTCCACTTGGAAACCTCATTTTACAGCACCGTGTTAGCTATTTTGTCTTAAAGCTGTGAGGAGAGAGAATTCACACAGTAATTATCTGCAAATGATTAGGATGGGACAACTTTATGTGTGACTGAGCAATATTGTTATAGTTAGACTTTATCGAGTTTATCTTGTTTTTCTTTTTATGGCTTACTTAAGTTTTTTTTTTTTTTTGACAATCTTGCATTTATTAGATAGTTTACAGTGTAGATACAAACAGGAAACCAGGCAGAAAGAGGGGTATGAGATGCATCAAAGGTGGGTATTGCAGTGGTGTTGCAGTTATGTGGTATGTAATGCACATCCATTAGGCCACCAGGACACACAGGCCTTTGTGTTAATTATGATTTTATCAATCAGAGAGTCTCAGTTATGAAAGTTATGAAAAAAAGGCTTTTTAACATGCAAATATATATACAAATTATACTATTTTATATCTATGTTGCTATCTCACAAATCAAATTTTACAAATATAACTGAAGGAACTAACAGACCATGGAATATTCCATCATTTCAAACATCACGTACACTTACTATTTTTAAGCCAAGTCAAACATATCACACACATTCCACCCCTAAAAAAAACATAAAACAAAGGCTTGGCAAATCCTATTAGTGGCAGACTAAGAGGTGGCTGCCAATAGAAACTAAAAGCAGGGATTAAAGAAGAAGGCAGAACAATGCCTCCACACTGCCCCCCAACCTGTCACCTCCCTACTCACTGGCACCCCAGGACTTTGCAAATGCCTTACAGCCACTGACTGTATGTGTCTAGGTGGTAAGTATGTTTATTCTTGTGTTCCTCATTTCTAAGTTGACTCAATAATCACACAGTGGGTCCACTAACATCAATTTATAAACTCCTACCCTTTTCAGTCCATATCCCAGTCAACCTCACCATTTAAAATTATGAGGCAAATTAATTAATAGAATTAATAAATAAAAGCCCCAGACAGGTCTCTAAAATGCAACTGATTGTAGTATGATATTACTGACAACTAGCTAAGTGGTAAGATTTCTATGCATCTTAAATAACAAAACATCACAGCATAGAAGCAAGAGCCGCAAAGAGGGCACACTATTCAGGTTAAGTCAGAGTGGACAGTGGCAGGGGCAAGATAGGGGGCTGGGCCAGCGATGTCACAAGAGTCTAGCATTGGTAAATGGAGGGCAAGCCTCCCCTTGTTGTGGATAGGAAGAGGCTCAGCTCAGTGTCCACGCTAATTACTCCTCAGTGGATCAGACAAACAATCCCCTGACCTACTATGATACATCCTACTGTACTGATCCTCCCACAAACAACAGTGTGGCACAAAACCACACGATAGCATAGCTGATGGAAAGTCCAGCGAACAGCCCCCCCCCCTCGATACACACACACACACACGCACACACACAGCTTCTAAAAGCCACACATACAAATCCACTAACTCAGGATGTTAACCATATATTGTATTAGCATTAAACACACAAAATAGGTCAGTTCAACACCTACAATCACGCTAGCCTGAGGGACATACAATTGACTCCCCTAGTTCAGTAAAGAACCCCAAAACCTTTACCTTGCTCTGCAAAGCTACAAGGGAAGGAGTCTTTTCAGTCCTCTTTTCATACACATCCCTTCTGCAGCCATCAAATGTTAGCCCCAAAGCTACCGCAATTCAACCTCCCACAAAACTGCTCATATCAGAAAAAAAGACCAGCCAGGCAGTCATGCAGACAGATGTGGCACAAACAGGGGGCATAAAAGAGGTTCTATGAAAGAAAATCCCCTCAAGTCCTAATCCACCAATGCATAACAAAGGACACACATTAATGTAATGAAAGATTTAGAATCTGTCACATATCTTTTATATGTCAATATGCCTTTAGAAAATTACTCTCCATATCATTGTAATAATTTGGGAAAAAATGCAGTGCTGAGTGAGCATGATAAAACCTAAAAGAGAATTCCACACAGATTCAATGATAGTCTGTCCTCAATATTATTACAAAATATCCTCAAGCTGGGTAACATGGCATGGCCTACATGGACCCTACCCTTTTTAAACATGGTGGCACTATGCTTTCTCTACACTCAAAATAGGAAACATGTACCATAAGTTGCACTGTTTAGAAGAATAGGGCTTCTGAAAAAGGGAAGATTGAAAGTGGGACACCAAGAAATGCCTCAAGGCTAAAAAACAGCTTCTGACTGGGCAGACGCACGTCAGGCTATCGCTCATAGCAGTCACACCGGCTAAGAAAGCAGGACAGGGCCAGCAGCATGTTAGGCAGAGCCACAACCTCTGAATATCTCACTCTCCATCATCCCTTCTCCCCTCCCAGAGCTGCTTCCCTTTCCCCAGCTGGTCTGTTTATCAATGTACCCGTTAATCAGGGAAAGGAGAAAAGAGAAATAGAGCCAACAATCAGTCAGTTGCAGGGAATTACGCCTGTGCACACTAGCCAGCCACACAGCCACTGTTTACCAGGGGAATAGAGTAGAAACACATACACACACACAACCACTCCCTATAAAAGGCCAAACAAAGGACCTATAAGTCTTGCCATACAACTCTTATCAAACACCAAAGTATGATACAGATATTCAAAATACACAATTATTAGGTTCTAAATATTTTAGTGATAAAATATAATTATGTATGATTATGACTGTAAAACAGTCAAAAAAAAAAAAAAATTCTAATAAGTTCAAGCTGAGGTGGCACATCTGTGTTTCCCCAAATTGCCCTGCCTGTGATACTCAGATGAGTCTGAGGGTGGGGTTGGCAGATCCCAAAATGCAGCACATAAAGCCTGCGCCGCCAAACTGGCCCCATACAATGGAGGAGTCAGCAGAGAGTTGAGGCCAACCGTTCGAGGCTTTCCTGTTTGCAGAGATGAGGCAGCCAGAAGCACTTATGTATCAGAGGCCCCTCCACATGCTGCTGATCCTGGCCTGAATGCCATGCTGAATAGGACAGCAGAGGTCCTTTGTTGACCTGTAGCATCACATTCATCAAAAACTCAAGTGGCCAGCATGCCTTCCACACACAGACATAGACATGTTACTTAGGTTTAAGGCACTAGCTCTGAATGGTATATAATAAATTCTTTTTTTTTTTTTTTAAAGGTACAATTTCTAACTATTAGATTACTATTTAGATTACAACATATTTAAAGGTAATCAGTAGAACACAATAACTGAAAAATGTATTCTTTACAGGGATTACCATTCATTTCAAAAATCAATTCATTTCCATATAAACTTGGACAATTTAATCAAAAACCATCAACATATACAGCTTTCTCATCAGTGTAGAAATGAGACTAACAGAACTTCCCATGACATCATATTGAAGTACTGCTATATTCTCTAGCAGCAATATGACAACGAAGGGGCCTCTGGTTAGCAAACAGTGTCCGCCCTATATCTCACATACAAATGAGAACTGTAAAATTTGCGTCAAATTATTAAAACTACATCAGTAAAACACACATCCTTATGCCTTAAATAGTTTTACATTGAGTCACAGTTAGACTAAATCTTTTTCAATCCCTCTTCAGTGAAGCAGTGCAGCATCAACACATGACAGGTTAGTGGGCAATGCAGGATGCACTTCCTTATTTCTGTCAATAAGAGACATGAACAAACAATAATTACAAGTGTAACAAGTTTCACAGCTGAACTTAGTATTTCCTAAGAATTAATTTGTAATAGTCAAAATGATACAAATAATAAGCATCTCGTAGGTTTAGAAAAGATGTAACATTAGTTTAGAGGGAAACTGAGATTATACAACTGATATATCTTCATTACCTTCTTCCCACTGTGGCAGTCCTAGCATATTCAAAGCCTGAGCCTATTTATAATAAGCACTGCCACAGAATGACGAAAGAAAGGTGAAAGTTATAGTTGTTGCTGTTCCTGCCCTACTTCTGCTGCTGAATGAGTCCAGAGTTTAGCCTGTGCTTTTAAGAACATTTGGCTGGAAGTCACAGTAGCACCATCAGTCTCTAGTGCTGCCAGAAATCCAAATTAAAAACATCAGTGAATAAAATATTTATACAGATCAGGCTAATGGATCAGGCACGGTGGATTGATTCTTGCCATTTTAAAAACACACAAGACAAAGTGCAGGCAGAAGCACTGCTATCATGTGGATAGGTCTGCTCCTGTGTCTGTGTCTGTATATATGGCAATTCTGATATTTGGTGCTATCGGATTCATACCGGATACATACATACAGTTAACATCACAGAAGAAAAAAATCTCTATCAGGTTCAAAGTCTTTACGTTTGGTACAGTATTCATTCATAAAGCGTCTTGATCGAAGGGATACCATAAACACCAATAATGACCAACTTTACCATATGGATGATATAGAAACCTCACACCAACAAAACCATCTAATAAAGACATGGATATGAACCTATATTCAAAACTACTTTACAACCCAGCAACATTCCTGTACTTTTAGCCTCAACTGTTCTCAAACAACATCTATCAACAACTTCCCTTTCCTAGACCTTAAAATGGTTAAATACAAAAGAGTTCTGTTTTCCCTTCTGTTCATAATGCCTTTCTTGCTGGAGTTTGATACAGTGTATTAATACTTGAGACTCAATGATTACTTTAACATTTTGATGAAAAATGTCCATTTGCTTGACAGTTAAATGTAAAATAAAACAGGAAATATTAGGACAAAGAAAATGATACCATGCATCATACTGCCTGAGGCCACATTTGAATTAGCATCTTAATATTACAGTTGGTGTAAAACAGCTGATGCTTAAAGTAGTCCTGAATTGCAACTTGTGTGCTTTCATTTATCAAATTACAACCTTGGCTAAAATCATGTTCACTTATGTCAAAAGACAGTCTTTCAGCCTGTAACTAGCAACTGTGGTTTCTAACTGTAATTTCAAAGTCTGTAATCTGAAATTACGGAGTAAACCCCAAAAAGGCTTTGAGTGGCAAACTGAACAAAAACAATGAATGGTATTTATTGTCATTAGAGGTAGTTAATTACTAACAATTTCTTTTTTAAGAGTATCCATATAGTCAGTTACTGCCCAGATTAAGATATGTCAGAAATTATCATGGAGATATTGGCTTGGCAATGCTATATGATTTAAAGTGTGTTGAGATATTGTGTTTTCAGATTCCTGAGGGGGTGTAGAACATATCATGACCGCACAGGCGCAACAACTGTTCAATATTTCTACCTCTGCATGAAAAAGTCTACCCCCGCAAGAGGCTTTGAACATTAAAAAAGTACTTCCAATGACCCAAGGGTGGATTTATTGATTAAGTGCATACTATAAATATAAATTTGATAGTACACAAGGTGCTGTAGAAACATAGTTTGAAAGAATTCTGAAATAAACCCAAAACAAAACAGTTATTTTCCAGATGGGTGTGGGACTGTGTGTAGCTCCTGGCTGCTGTCATGCCTTCCCTTGTTATATCCTTATTCTTTCTCCCTCCCTGCGTTTCTGACATTATTAAAAATAGAGGAGATACATGGAGTGCCCTCTCCTTGAACCCTGGACTATTATCATTCATTTGTGATTCTTACCTTGACTGTTATACATTGCACTATAGTTATCAGTTTCATTCTCTTGTTGTTCTTTAGCCTACAGGCCTGAGCCACAACGCTCTGGATTTGCACTTATTGGGGAAGACTCATAAAAGATATGGCTCGTATTTCCAATATTCCCTAAGGAACAGCAAAATATTCCCTAGCAAACTCGATTTCTGTAGCCAGAATACTAGGATCAAATAAACAGCACTATGAATAAAATTTATTTGAGTCAATACAGAATAAGAAGAAGGCAATTTAAATTTAGTGCAGATAGATATATGCTATTTGGAGCTTGAAAATAATTATCATGGAAAGCACAAGTGATATAAAGCCCATAATATCTAAATAAAATTGAATGCCTTTTCTCTGGAATGTAAAGGCTACTAAAGCAATAAAATACCTTTTGATCAACTATACTCATTGGCTACTTTTTTATTATAAATAATTGGCAAGATAATTTGAGATTTAAATCAATGAAACAGCTCTCCAAAAAAAATAAATGCATATTTGATGCAGATGTACAATTAAATCAATCTTGATTCCCAAAAAAAGTCATATTTTTATGGAGATCATTTTCGATGTGTTGCTTTGTTTTAAAGATGCTCTAATATTCACATTGATGACCTACTATTTAAATCTGTGAAAATGGTCGATATGTTCCAGTGAAGGAAATGCTTAAATACATCATAAGTATCATAAGAAAAATGACAAAGACCAGATATTTTTTGTCTTTCATTCTATACATTCTAGTTTGCCCAAAGCTTTAGGTCTATTTTGTCCAACAATTACAGGTCTTGCACAGTCCAAATGATGGATAAGTGCCGCTTATTCAAATGTTTATTTTGTGGCAGCAGATTAAGAAAGAAACATTCTGATCTCAAATCAACATCAGTGTCACTTTCTTTCCTTCACAACAGAGAGAATGTGCCAACGACTTTGCATTCAGGAGGTTTTACATATGACAAAACAGCATGTGAAAGACTGGAGAAATTAAGGCTGTAAAAAAAGCACAGTAATAACCCAAACAAAACAGTTATTTTCCAGATGGGTGTGGGACTGTGTGTAGCTCCTGGCTGCTGTCATGCCTTCCCTTGTTATATCCTTATTCTTTCTCCCTCCCTGCGTTTCTGACATTATTAAAAATAGAGGAGATACATGGAGTGCCCTCTCCTTGAACCCTGGACTATTATCATTCATTTGTGATTCTTACCTTGACTGTTATACATTGCACTATAGTTATCAGTTTCATTCTCTTGTTGTTCTTTAGCCTACAGGCCTGAGCCACAACGCTCTGGATTTGCACTTATTGGGGAAGACTCATAAAAGATATGGCTCGTATTTCCAATATTCCCTAAGGAACAGCAAAATATTCCCTAGCAAACTCGATTTCTGTAGCCAGAATACTAGGATCAAATAAACAGCACTATGAATAAAATTTATTTGAGTCAATACAGAATAAGAAGAAGGCAATTTAAATTTAGTGCAGATAGATATATGCTATTTGGAGCTTGAAAATAATTATCATGGAAAGCACAAGTGATATAAAGCCCATAATATCTAAATAAAATTGAATGCCTTTTCTCTGGAATGTAAAGGCTACTAAAGCAATAAAATACCTTTTGATCAACTATACTCATTGGCTACTTTTTTATTATAAATAATTGGCAAGATAATTTGAGATTTAAATCAATGAAACAGCTCTCCAAAAAAAATAAATGCATATTTGATGCAGATGTACAATTAAATCAATCTTGATTCCCAAAAAAAGTCATATTTTTATGGAGATCATTTTCGATGTGTTGCTTTGTTTTAAAGATGCTCTAATATTCACATTGATGACCTACTATTTAAATCTGTGAAAATGGTCGATATGTTCCAGTGAAGGAAATGCTTAAATACATCATAAGTATCATAAGAAAAATGACAAAGACCAGATATTTTTTGTCTTTCATTCTATACATTCTAGTTTGCCCAAAGCTTTAGGTCTATTTTGTCCAACAATTACAGGTCTTGCACAGTCCAAATGATGGATAAGTGCCGCTTATTCAAATGTTTATTTTGTGGCAGCAGATTAAGAAAGAAACATTCTGATCTCAAATCAACATCAGTGTCACTTTCTTTCCTTCACAACAGAGAGAATGTGCCAACGACTTTGCATTCAGGAGGTTTTACATATGACAAAACAGCATGTGAAAGACTGGAGAAATTAAGGCTGTAAAAAAAGCACAGTAATAACCCAAACAAAACACTCCACTGTATTTGGAGATGTTGCTGTATACAGATCTAAATAAATGTTAAATGAACAACAGAGAGCATTACTAGTTATTGAAGGCATATGCTGGGTTAGGGATATGGTTCACTGCAGCACAATGAATGTATGAATAGCAGGAACTGAAAAAAGCTTGTTTGAGAGGGATTTTGAGAATCAGCACTATGGGGGGCCCACATTCACAGTGTCATTCCATTGTTGAATGCTGTTCATCTAGACAGCAATCCAGCCAGCTAACAGCCATTTCTTTTCCATCTAAAAGGCTCTAGTTATTTTAACCAGTGGCCATGAACAAAGCAACGAGGTATAGTGTCACTAGGATTTTTTTAAGGCAAGAATTATCAACAGACTATATACCGTCCAGTAAAATATCTTTTTATATATTTTATCCAATTTGTTTTGTTAAATGTTCTCCCTAGGAACAACATGCAGTGCTACTGCCATGAAAGAGACAAGAAACGCAAGAACTGCCCAAGTACTCTGCATATTTTGAACAACAATTACACAGTGTTATTTTCCTTGTAATTTCTCCATTTTGGTGTTTAGCCACATCACAGCAGCTCTCTGCAGCTAAGTTTCAGCCTCAAAGGAATATCGTTAATTATTAATTATACTTCATGTGGCTTAACTCAACCTTACACCTATTGCTGCTTACAGACAATCCTCAATGAGCATCATTTCAGCAAGGTGAATAGTAAAGGAAATTCATTATGTCGTCCTCTAGTGGTATCATCCCAAACTTACTAAAACGAGGAGTGACTTCTCCATAGGGAACGTTGTGTAAATTTAACAAATTTATTTAATAAATATACTCATTAATTAGTTGTCTTTGGAGTAACCATGTAGAATAGCTTTGTATTCCTTTAATCTACTGGGATTTGAAATTTTCATACATAAATTTTTCGAAATGATTAAACATGAAAGATTTATATATTCAATGATTAATAGGAAAAATAAACACTGTCTGGAAATTAGTTAGCATCTACTCCAGAGCAAGTATGGACAGGCGATAGTGAAAAAATTCAACAAAAACTGTTTAAACCAATTTTGTAAAAATAGTTTGGGTATGGCTATTTAGACATGTAAGTGATACAATCTTTAAGAAAAAAAAATTTGAGCCAAAGAGTATCAGAAAACAGCTATATTCATGTAGTTTCATATCAGTGTTAGTACTGTCTCCACATATCTCCATATCTCTGTTTTCTTCAGACTGTAAGATATCAAAGTATGAATTGGGGGGCTCATTTACTTGGTTCTTGATTTTGTTGCTATACTGACTCTCTGTGCAGACTTGTGCTTTATAGATAATGTAATGGAAGTCGTCAAGTTAAACTTTTGATTTGATTGAAAATTCTTAATGAAATATTGATGTTTAATTGGACAAAGGATGCTAGAAGGAGACCTCAAAGTTGTTTAACTCATTTCTCATAGCATTAGTATTACGTTCGGTTGCTCCATTACTAAACAGAGAGTCACACCAAAGCCATCAAGTCAGTCACTATAGAGTGTGTACAAAGTTGCAGCTTGGTTAAGGAACAGTGGAACAGGAAGCAGCAATGACCAAATATAAATCGTGGACCTTCTGCAAGAGGCTGTAAAACATTTAGAAGGGAGGGGTACCCTAAATCAACAGTTCACCTCTGAGCAGAAATGCCTTTGTCCATTAGTGCTAGCGCTAGGCAAAAATAATCAATTGCTGAGGATTATCCAATGGGATTGTTAGGGCTGCCCCTATCATGGTGACAGACTGGTCGCATCCTAACTAAGTAAAATAATGGAATAAATGAGCAACATTAGGCAAACCCTAGGTAAAAACAAATTAAAATGATCCAAATCATAAACATGAGTCATAAAAAAGGTGCAGGAACAAATCAGTGACACAAAAAACATGGATAAACATTAAATAACTATAAACTAACTGCTAGTAATTTACTTCATAGCTTATTTAGTTGTCGACTTAAATTTGACATGTATCTAAACCAAAACTCAGTTCCAGGGATATCATTTTATCTTCAACGCAAACCTGTTTCCAGGTCAAAAAAGCAGAATAAGGGGTAGGGGGGGAAAAGGACGAGGCTTTTTAAATGTAACAGAACGAACCGCTTGCTTTCTGTCCCACGCACTAGATGACTGCAATTTATTGCACATAACCATTCACTGAATTTAAAGAGAGCCAACAACCAGAGGTGTGCTCTATCGAGAGCCACTGACACAGGGTATGATCAGTCCCTAACGGATATATCATACATTTGCTTCCACAAAATAGGTTTCCAAAGTGCCCTTGAAAAACACAGAACTATTTCCTGACCCGGTGTAAACTGCTCCTGCCCAGAACAGCCCTTTGTAATGTCAGTGAAAAAAAAAAACAAACTGTCGGCCAACCCCTTTGTATTCAGCCAACATCATGCCTCTCCTTAACTACTGTACAGCTTTGACCTACAGTGTCCCGTCTCTTCAGCTCTTTCTCCGATTTCTGCTTTCAGTTTTCGGAAAACCCTGAAAAAAAAAAAATCAATCCTCCATCCTAGAATGAAGCCATCTCCAGTAACCGCTACTCTCTATCATGGGTGTTACCCCTTATTCTAGGCTATACAAAAACCTGAAATTTCAAACAGCTCATCAAGAATGATGATTAGAAAGTTTATTTTATTATCATGCACACCCACGTGTTTTCCCCCCTTTTTTTCTTCCATAATACCATTTTTTCTTTTTTCCCCAAATTGGGCTGATGTCTCTTGGCTATGAAACATGGTTCTACACGTGGTAGCAAGCAAATGTCAGCTCTCAATCTCTTCAATATTAGAGGCATCAGGCAAAAAGATGCTTGATGGATATGTAGCAAAGTCGCACTTTTAAAAGCAACCTGTTCATCGGCCTTTGTTCTCAATGATATTTTGCCAATGAGCCCTGCTTTTAACACACTTTTTCTTTTTTTTTTTACCTGATGCATCCCTGCTATGACTCAGTCTAGGCCAAGCACGCAGCACAAATCTCAGACCCATCATAACACAACCACACAGCCCACAATGTCGAGGCTACAAAACTGCGGGTCTGCAAGATGCCGGCACCGCACTACATCCATCCACCCACCCCCGGGTTACAGATCACATCCTGGCCGGCGGACGGGCACCGGGACTCGGTCGGTTTATTCGCGGACGTCGACTCCAGCTCCCACCGGCCGGTCGCCGGTCGCGACGCGCAGATGAAATGTGGCCGCGTTTGACACCGATTCAAACAAAGGCAAGAGGAGACAGACGCGTAGAGAGAGAGAGAGACGGTCCCCGGGAAAACAACGTACGGCGACGGGGCCCGGGTTTGCACCTCTGAAACCGGGCGGCCAACACGCCAGGGACGCGTAGGGGGTCGGATCAGCCGCCGTCTCTTTCAAAAACGTCCAATAAATGGAGGAGCTGCGGTGCAACATCGCTATCTTTTGGCTTGGCATGCTAATAGCAGCGGCAAGCTAGCAGCGGTCACCTGAACATCACAGTCCCCGCTTTGTTATTAATGGAAGCCCCCGACGGTGCCGGAGGCTAAATAAATAATAAAAAAGAGGAAAGAAAAGGGAAATAAAAATCACGCTTACCCCTTTATTTTGTCTTCTGGTGAAAAGAGGGCTGACGATATTATTTCTACCGCGTCAGTCTACGTGATATTTCTGCAGACATGGGGGGGAAAAAAATGTATATCTTCCGTTGCAAAAAACAAACAAAAAAAAAACTACCGACGCGAAACGACTGAGTTAAATTCAGATTTTACCGGTAAAACAAAAAAAAAAAATCCCAGGTGACGCCGATAACGTCTCCGTTAAATCCGCATCCTCGGAAAACAAGGGGCCGCCGCTCCGCGCCGCTGCTACCGGTGCAGCGCGTTACGAAACCGGACCAGGCTCCTTTTCCTTTTTTCTTTTTTCTTTTTTTTCCTTTTTTTATTTTATTTATTTATTAATTCTAGCTTTCACATAAAACGATCAGCGGCGAAGAGACGAAAACGGGCGATGAGAAGAGCCCGTTTCGAGGAGGCAGGTATGAGGCGGATATCCGCGGAGGTGGAGGAGGCGGCGGCGGCTGCAGCTTCTTCTTCCCCCCGCGGCCGAGCATCCGAAGGGCCGTCGGTACCTCGCTCACTCCCGCTCCCTGCACCCCCGTTCAACAGGGAGAAGAAAGGGAAGCGGACGTGGTGGTGGTAGTTAGGGGTGTGTGTGTGTGTGTGTGTGTGGTGGGGGGTGGTGGTGGTAGGTGGGTGGGTGGGTGGGTGGATGCGTGGATGGGTGGGCGCTGACCCTTCACAGTCAAATGGGAACCACCGTGCAATTTTTTCCAGTATTCTCAGCTGTAGCTGCACAGAACTGAGAGAAGTGAGATTCTCTGCGTCTGTGTTTCTGGTGCTGTCCCTGGTGCTAAAACCGATAGCTTCCGCACACCAGACGCTTTTGTAGCTCAGGAAACCTTTAAAAGAAAAAAACAAAAACAAAAAAAAAAAGATCTGTATCCTTGCTTACAGGTGAGTGATGTTATGAGGAAATGCCAGCATAGAAAATCTAATTCATATTGACTGCATAACCTTCCATGGGGTTGCAGCCCACTTGCACATCTCATTGCTCTCAAAGCTTCATATTCTCCAACCACCTATTTTGCAACTGGTGAGGATTTATTTTTTTTTAAAAGGGAATCTGTATAGATAGTTTGTGCATTCATACATAGTCTATATCTTATCATATCCATACATCATTCTACAGGATTACATTATAGTAATCCGCTGAAACAAGGTCAAGAATGATTTTTTTTTTTTTTTTTTTTGAAAAAACCAACACAATCTTGGTGTCTTATTATTTAGGACTTGCTCCATTTGTTTTAGCATTTTATCTCTGCGGAGGTGCTCTTGCAGTAAATTATTCCTGAGACACTATGCAGCAGCTGGTTGGTTTGTGACATCAAGCAAGTCATCAAGATCTGGGTTATTCATAAAGCCCTGGAAGATCCTCGTGCAGGGGAGCCTCAAGACCAGGATAAGGATTTCCCCCTGTTTTTCTTTTTGCACAGTATGCCATAGTAATCTAAGCAGTGATTTGTAGCACATTGCAGCTAAGTTAGGGAACTCAGGACATCCTAACCCCAACACCTGAATGATTTTTGTGTCTTTTGTGTTCTTTGTCAGCCCTGTCTGTCTCTCTGTAGGGTGTGTTCAGTGAGTATGGGTGTAGCTGAACCAACAAAGTGGCGATGGTGAGGGCTTTATGGGATTATGGGTCTCTTCGGGAGGGCTGAGCAGTTTGGAAAATTGCATGCTACCCATAATAAGCAGTTAGTGGTAATGAAAAAGCTCTTCTGTGTTGTTAGTTGTAGCTGCAGCATTTAGTATTTTTGCTGTGAATATGTTATTGTACTTGAAGCTTTCCAAGTTGGCGAATTCCTCTCAACTGTAGCTATAGCATCAATGGTTGCCATTCATTGTAAGTACCAGCATACTTCACAAAGGTGAGAAGGTGGTTGGGGGGGGGGGGGTCCAAGTTAACACTCTCAGCCAAAGTTAGGTGGTTAAAATGGGAAGGAAAATCTTTAAGGAAATGTGCTGGTGCTAATTCTAAGACATAAAACTATTAAAGGTTAGTCATTTAATATGAAACACTGATTCTGGTTTTGATTAAAATAGTTATTTTTAGGATTTGAACCATCATGAGGTTAGCATGAAGAGATTTTAAGTTAATCAGCAAGGTTTATAATGGAAAACTTGTTGTCTACCCTTGATAAAACAAACAGAGATAAAATGATTTCATATCTCTGGCTGACCATGTGTTTACTATAATTTTTCTTTGGAAAACTTAGACAAAATATACATACTCTCATGATCTGTTGCAAATAATGCTTACCAACAGTGGCCTAAATGTTAGCGAAATGGGCTTTGAGTAACTTTTGAGGCCTAGCTACCCCAAATTTCAGATTCTATCACCTAGCAAATTATCCTCAGTATATATCCAAATAGCTACAGTCTACAACCACATCACAACTGGTTGGATATAGAACAATATGACCACCAAGAGCTATTAATACCAGACCCCCCATTTCTTACCCAGTCAATTAACAAAACACAACAGTTTCGAAAACCCTTTTATGGCAGTGACACTAACAGTTTGGTGGAAATCCAACCACTATCAAATCAAAGGTAAACCATTATTATTCAGTTCATGGGGGAAAAAGTAGCTAATACACATTGGGAACATTTGCAATATTTGCAATATTCACAACTGAAACAACAGCATATCAAATAACAGTTCGCAAACATCTCCATCGTTCAATCCATGCAAACTCATAACCACTCAGAAAAAAACATTTTCAACAACATCTAATAAAAACAGACAATAGTCTCCCAGGGTCAATCTGAGGTTGGGAAAAAGATCTAGCTGTTACCATAGACATCAACTTCTGAATGCACATCTGCAACAACACCTTCTCAATGTCCCAAAACTTGAAACTGCAACTCATTTAATACAAAATTCTACACATTTTATCTCACCCCATATAATCTACTCAAAATGGGACTCACAGATGATAACACCTGTACACATTGCACTTTGAACACTCCAGATGGGTACCGTCATGCGACCTGGCTCTGCCAACTCATTAGAACATTTCTGGACAAAGATCACACATAAACTATCCTCAGCCATAGGTCGCAGCATTCCAGTCTCCCCATCTCTACGTCTGCTAGGAGACCTTTCATCAGTTTGACCACCAATGAAATATGAGCGACCCGCACTGGTCACCTTAACAATCGCTAAAAAGATAATTCTCCTAATATCCCAGCGGCACCCAATGGTGCCCTCTACTATCTGAATACACCTCGACATAAAGATAAATAGCATTAAAAAAAAACAAATAGATTCGTTTCACATATACTGGACCCTATTTTATCCATATTACTTGTCTACCTCTATGACAAAAACCAGCACACGCAATTAGACATTCTCATCCAGATAACAACCCCCCCTACTGCTGGTGACCCCGTTACACCCCCATCCCCCTCTTTGTTTAAATAGACAGCTCTCAAGCCCTGCTAGGTCCCACCATACTACAAAAGCTGACATTTCAAATATCAGTTATGAACAATTTATGATTTGTCGATTTATTTTTTTCATTCTTCCCTCATTATGGTATATTTATTATTCTTTCTCGGTACATTTATGATTATGGTTATGTATTATCATGATTATTATCAATGTTATCATTATTTATTTTTTCTCTTCTCTCCCATTCACATATATAATACACATAAACATGTATAATATCACAGATCTCTGGATTTTGATTATCAGAACAATGTTGACTTGTTTTATACCATATTATTTTATACAGCTACATTTTCTATAAAGCAGTACAATGCAATTAGAGTACATGAGAGGCCTCTTTTCTACAGGAGTAGTATATGTTGTTGCCCTCATAGGAGAGCTTATTTCTGTGAATCTCATATTAAAATATGTGAACTATCTTTTATTGTATTCATTGACTTGATCCGTCCTTATCAGACAACATAAACAACATTTCATATCCATACACTGAAAAACACTTAAAAGGTAGAAGATAACACTTTGCTACTGCAAGGATAACAAATAATTTCATTGTTATGCTGATAATACACAGCTCTATATTTCAGTTAGTCATAGGTAGGTATCAAGATAAAGTCTTTTTGTAACCAATTTTTACTTTTTTCTCAATTTTTACTTTAGTCTTGTATCCCTAACTCCTATATTACTTGTTTTTTCATGCTCTTGAAAATCCTTTGCAACGACTTATTTGTTCTGCTACAACCTCTCCTTTTTGAAATTCGAGAAACTCAAGTTCAGGTGAACTTACATTTACTTCCTAGAGGATAAATTCTAAAAAACATCAGGCTCTCTTTCCAGGTGCTAGGCAGTTGTGGTTAAGGTTAAAAGAAAGGCCCACAGCTTCAAAAATCACTCATCTGAGCTCTATGCTTGTGTGTCAGCATCGATAGGGCACACGCACACACACACACACACACACACACACACACACACACACACACACACACACACGTACACAACCTGTTTACGCCCCTGGCCCCTGTCCCCACCCCTGCTCAGAAGCCCACACCCCAGCAGAGAGCTCATCCACAATCCACTGTGACAAAGGGAAAGAGCTGAGCGAAGGACATAAGGCTGCTGCTGGCTGCCAGAGTGTGTCCAGCACAGTGCTTTCTGCAGATTGCAGCAGTTTGAGCTAAACCCCCCTCTGTCTGCTCACTATAGACAGGACCTGGGCGGGTGGGGTCATCATTAGTGCTTGCAGTGACTGGGGTGGAGTTGGGGTGGCTTGTGTTTGGTAAAGTTGGTGTGACTGTATAGCTTCACAGCTGGGTGGACATGATCTCTATTCTTTTTTTCCAGCACAATATGTGCGTGCAACTGATATTCCCTACCTTAAAGCTGAATCATATGACTCCAATTCCTGGTGATGGGGGTACACACGGGCTGAAAGAAGCACAATAATGGTTTGGTCCAGATGCAATGTGTCTAACAGTTCTCTGTGGCCCTGAGCAACACCGTAAGCACCTGGTGCTGTTATGTGAAGTATTATGGAAATTTTGTTGCTGAATGCAGAACCCCCATAATTAAGAAAAAAATATTAGTTAAAAGCTTGCTTGAAGAAGGCACATTCACAAGCTCATCACAATCACTAACATGCGGTTCCCCCTCTAGTTTTTGGAGTTGCACGCCTCTCGTTAACGTTAACTGCACTTCAAAAATGTACTTTTTACAACTGGGAAGATTGTCTAAGCTTGAGATAAACGATGTTTCAAAGAGCATAATTCATCCTTACATGCCACTTTATATTAGTTTATGTACTTCCTGACTACAAGGCTGCCCTGCTGGGTTTGTTTCCTTATTTGCAATATCTCTGATGCACTGGTCACAATTCTTCTTCCAAAGATTGCCAGACACAGAAATCGATTGAAAAATCTCAAAATGTACCCATTTCTGTGTATAAATTAGCAAGAAAGTTCATGTTTATCAGTTCTAACTGCTTTTTGTTCAATATCTGCTTATGTAAAAAAATCCACAGTAGATACATTTAAAATCAATCATTCAACACTCTGCATCCAGAAATCTTAAAGAAAAAGTCTAAAAAGGCTTCTAAAGGGGTCATAAAATCACATAGAGAAAAAAGGGTGCTGTTGAATGCAGAAGAAGAAGTTACAGCATTCTCTCCGTCTTCTACATGCATCTTCACATTTTTCTACTCCCTTCATATAAATCAACCACAGCAATTACTTGGGTTTGTGTTTGCCCAGTGACAAATGTGAAATTTGCAAGTCATTATCAATTATCATTATCCTCCCATGTTTTGTCATGTTCCCCAGCTGTAGAAAGTTGAAGAAAGTTTTGTAGATACACTTTACAGCCACCAGTACCCAGTGGGTTATACTCCGGTCAATGTGACCTACTAAAAGTTATTTATATCCCCCCACCATCTCCCCAGGACGACTAGGCTATGCTATTTCTGTTGTGGTTCTTGCTCATCCTCTGCCTCTTCCGTCCCTTTTCTTATCTCTCTTTCCCCCTAAACTAGTTGCTGGAGGTCACCCTGCTGTTCCAGTTTAAAATTATATAATAATTTGACAGAATGAAACCGGGACAGTGAGGAACTGTGGTGCTGCTATGGTGCAACGTGACTCAAAGGATGAGTATCATCTATAGGTCTGGGCAAAAAATTTCCTCGGAGGGAAACAGAGCTTTGTGAGTGATGACACCCATTTCTTGCTGTGCAAATTAGCAGATTGGATGTTTCAAAAGCAGTTAACAGGGTTGAATCACATGATAGCACTGTAGTTTTTTTCATATGTTGTTTGAGAGTATTTCCAGGTGGACAGTAATTATTGTTTTGAATAAAAAAACAACAGGATCTGTAGCCAGTTTAGATAAGGCCTTCAGCCTCTCCAGTACACGGCACAAAGGCGTGAAAGACAGTAATGCACTATATTTATTGCACTAATGATGTTACACCTCTTGAGACTATAAGTTTCATAGCCAGAAACCTTGTTTTGAAAGGCTTTCCAGACCTACTGTATTTTTCCAGAAGTTGGCAGAATTAAAGATTAATTTAATTGTAATGTCTTTACTGATACTGAAACTACAGACAGTAAAACAGAGTGTAGTGATATTGCTTAATGACTTAATGAGAACTGTGTATACAGTAGATATGCCTGTATATGTCTTGAAATAATTAAACAGATGGTTGTGTGCAAGTTATTGTCCATAAACAATTTCATCCATCATTTAGCAGATTTATCTCCAAAGGAATTTCTTTTTCATTTATGAGTAAAACGTTTACAGTAAACAGTACATGTTATCGCTTAGATTTTTGTCATCACGTAGTGTACCTCAGAAACATGGCTCTTTCCACCAGAGAGGCCAATCAGATGAATGGAAAACAGATTCAATACTGTACACGTGTACCAGCAGCTCCCTCAAGTGGACGATCTTGAGGATTAGTTTTTGCCCCTTTTTCAAAATGGGTAAAATCTGTTTTTGACATGCAAAATCAAATGTGAGTGTAGGAAAGAATGGATGAATAAATCACACTTGGTATTGAAGAACTATTGATTAAATTACATGTTTTATTGCCAGAAACCACCATTTCAAATAATTAAACCTCTTAAGTAATAAAAGGCAACACTAATCTTTGGTGACGTAAATCTTTTTTTTAGTTTGATCTAGGAAGACGAAGTTTAATCAAAACATGTAAGTGAGTTTGTTTGACAAATAATAGCTTGTATCGTGTAGGAGACAACATAATGTGCCGCAAGTTTGTGTATCTATGATAAATGGTCTCTTTCCACATCTCTAATGCCTCCATATGAACCAGCTTGCTGCAAGCAGTCTGCCACTTTCTTATTGACAATTTCCCTCTAATCTTAATTATGCTCCAATGAGCTGTAAAAACCATCTTTGATGCTTTGCTGTTTTATGGATGATGCATACACACTGATGTCTGAAGGGAAGGACTTTGTGTGAAGATTCTCCCTTTATATGTCTTCAACTGTAATTGGACACATTTTTTCCTCTGTTTACAAAAGATGCAAATATAGGAGTATTGCACTTACAATATGGTATTTTTGTTCCATTTAATTAAATGAATAAATAAATAATGATAAAAAAACACAGGGTGTTGGCAGGTTTTGAATGGTATAACTGAGAGAATTGTGGCCCTCAGCAATAATAAAAGCTGGTGTAAGACGAGAAAATGATCAAATAATTCACAAGTTAAGTCTGATGTTGATCCAATAAACAATAAATTTCAAAATATTATATAAACTACACAATTATCCAAATGGGAGTAATAAACAGGAATCCCTCTTTGACCTCAAAAAAGCAAGTGACTGTCCCACATTGCAGGTTGTAGGTTGGCATATACATTTTCTCATTTACTGGTTAAGCTGACTTTAGGGTTAATTTGTTGATCCTTAACTACTACTTACATTTCTGTGATGATTTACAATCATTTTTAATTTGTCATTAGCAAGGCAGTGTCAAGCATGATCTCTCATGAACTTATCTGTCAAACTGTTCATTTCAAACCATGCAGGGCCAGAGATGAGGGAGTGCAGTGAATGGTTCAAGTGGTTTTATCTTCATCAGGGTTTGCTTTGCTTCAATATTGATATTAATTATAGAGAAATCCATGTGGATCATCTGAGACACAATAAAGATAATATAATGAGCTTTTATCATGTGACTCTTAAAATTAGAAAAATAATAGACTTTTAATATAATTTTGAACTTACTTAATACAATTTTAACACAAAGTTGGAGATTGAGTCAACTCATAACTTTAGATTAAATTACTGATTTCATGATTATGATTTATGAAAGGATTTGCTATGAGCTGCCACACAATATCACAAAGTGTTTAAAAAGAAATACATAATCCGAATAAATTAACCAATACTAAGTAAGAATATTAAACTGTTACACATTTTCAAGTTTGTCCAATGTTTTTGAAAGGGCATCTACTTTAGGGTTACAAATTTTTTCCCACATACAAAAATACCAAACTTAAAGTGAGATGATTTTTTTTATTTGAGGGACCCTGAATGAAGTGTCTCATCATGCTAAATATTGTGTCTAAATACTGTGCCCCTGTGTCAGTGGGAGTGTCCTGTGTCTTCTATGCCAACTTGTTCCCAGCTTCTTTCAGTGGAGCGTTCGGTCAGGCCCTAGGTTTGCAACGAAAACAAATTTTACACAGGTTGAGTGGACAAATACACACAGAGATGATGCAGTCTCACATGTGTAGGTGTATCAGGATATCAAACAGTTTGTCTTAACCCAGCTTGAAATGACCTATAAATGGTCTGCTATGCATCATTTAGGGTGATGTCTATTATAGGGCATAACTTGGACCTCGTGGTGTATTCTTACTTAAACAATCTTGGAAAAGGTAATAGAAAAGGTTCTTTAAAATGAAAAAAAACATCTTACACATGGCCTGTACCTTCCACTCGTTGCAAAAGCATGATGTGGTCTGCATGTCTTCATGTCTGAACTCCTGCTACTCTCAGCTTCTTCTCTGCATCTTGTTTGAATTTCTCCTTCACCAACGTAACCATCAAGTTGGAAAATCTCTCCGAAGAGGACCATCTTCTTTGCAGCTTAGATACATTTTCTCCCCGCTGCTGCTGCTGAGACCAGAGAGGAGTCAAGGAGACCATGACAACAACATTTTACATAAGACTGCTACTCAATGCATGCACAGAGTGAGTGACAGGATGCCAATAGAGCATGAGTTAGGAAGTGAGACTGAGTGAGTGATTTGTTTTTTCGTTCTCCGTATTAGTGAATGAGTTTGTTGTTTGATTGAGAGTATTTTACTGTTTGGGTGATAGTTTTTGTGTCTTTTTTCAACTTTAAGCCCTTGGACTAACAGAATGGCTACCAGGACCTTGGATAACAAATGACAAGAGTAACAATAAAGAACAGACTAAGATTAATTAAACAATGCAGTCTCTCCCCTACTCAGCAAAGTTCAATACAGCAAAGGGTCTGGAATACTTCAGGATAATACATGACAGACAAATTAAAGCATGTAGAATTTGCATTCAGCCTGAATACATCCACAGAGAGTGGAGTCCAGAGACATTTTGCCAGGGAATGCGTAAAAGGCATCAAGATGTGTGAGCTGTGTCCCCATAATCAAAAGAATTGCACATGTAACAACAGTAATAGCAAGGAGGAGGTCCATGAAGAGTGTGAGGAGGCAATTGAGGGGAGCGAGTGCGAGATGAGTGGAGGCAAGGAGGGAGAGCAATTAAATTTAACCCCAGAACAAATCTGGCATAAGCCTTGCCCTGACAAAAATAAACTTCAGTGACTGAAGTCTGGAACCAATGGACATCACCAAATGCTGAGTTTCCTCCCTTGAGATGCTTTGCCAGGTCTTTACTGCAGCCGCCTTCAGTTGCTGCTTGT
Source organism: Istiophorus platypterus (assembly GCA_016859345.1). NCBI lineage: Eukaryota > Metazoa > Chordata > Actinopteri > Istiophoriformes > Istiophoridae > Istiophorus > Istiophorus platypterus. The sequence continues at coordinate 9,921,394 of CM029129.1, forward strand.
TTGTGGGTCTTTCTGGCCAGATAGTAGCAGATAGTATAGCCCAAGAATTCATCCTGCTTCTTCTATCAGCAGTCACATCATCAGTAAACAACAGTGACCAAGTTCTATTGGCAGCCATGCATGTCCATAACTATAACACTGCCTCCACCATGTCTGACAGATGATATGATGACTTCCCTTCCTTCTCCAAACTCTTCTCATCGTTCTGGTACAAGTTAATCTTGGTCTCATCTGTCCGGAGTATTTTTCTCTAGAACTGGGAGGACTTTTTTTGATGTTTTCTGGCAAAGCCTAATCAGGCCTTTCTGTTCCTGAGTGTGACCAGTGGTTTGCACCTCTGGTCCCATTTATGAGGGCGTCTCCTGATCGTAGACAATACTGAGCCTACCTTGACCCGGCCAGATTTTGTCAAGGGGTTTTCCTAACCAAGGAAAGAATTCTGAGATCATCCACCTTAGTTGTCCTCCAGGTCTTTTGGTTTTGCTGAGCAGCCCAGTTCATTCCTTCTTTTTAAGAATGTACCAGGTTGTTGTTTTGGCCACTCTTAAAGTTTCACTGATAGGTTTGTTTTATTTTTTCAACCTAATGTTGGCCTCCTTCATTTGCATTGAAACCTACCACATGCAAATTACTGTTGAGCCTCTGAAAATGTGGTATTATGTACTAAAATGGCTGTAACTTCTAAATGGTTAATTCTTTAAATAATGATAATAAAAGAGAAAAAAATCACAAAGGCTGTGACTGGGCATCGTATGTAACTGTCTGTGTGAGAAAGATGAGAGAGATGAGGAAGAGCTTGATATCATATGGATATATTTGTTTCTCATCAGACACAGAGCATTACAGCTTATTCAAAAGCCAAATCATTTCCTCTTCCTGCTTGCTCTTCAGAACTTCTCTCCTAAATCTCCTGTGTAGCCTTTATACTCTAAATTCTTTTCTATTAGGACAACTCATGCACACTTTTCTCTGTCTGATCTCTTCAGAGTGACCTTTCATCTGTACATCATCGTCATCTCTAACCTGGAAATGTTGTCTGGGGAGCAGGTGGAGAAGCTGGTCACCAGGCTGTCAGAGCTGTCCACACTGACTGTATCCTAGGCCTGGCTGTTGTCTGGGTAAGAGAGGGAGTCCAGGAACACGCTGGGCTCAGACAACACCCTACCAAAAAAAATCATCTGTAAAATATGATCATGTTCAACGTACAAAATAAGGAACCATAACATTTCAGAGATATGATTCATAATCCACATTATTTATTCATGACACATAGGGAGTGTAAAGACCTATAGCATTGTGTCAACTAAAATCATAATTGATCCTGTACAATATATAAAATATTAAATTTTTCTCAAAATTTATATATAAATGTGGTCATTTGTTTGGATTCAAGGCTTGTGTCTCATTCAGTGGATGACAGTTTGGGGACGAGATGTTTATACCTGATGGAGCCATCTGTTCACCAAGAGGCATCCAGCAAAGGCAACAACTCATCTGTAACACTGGTGCCTCTGCATGACTGAGTTGACCAACACTGAAGCAACACAAGACAAACAGTGAACCCTCAAGTCTGTGAACATGTAGCTGGTCACTTCTTGTTAAGCGATTTTTCAATATCAAATATTTTCAGACTGTTGTAAAAAGTAAATGAATATACCTATATATCTGATTGGCAAGTTTCTTTTGCTAGGCAGTCAGCGATGGCTTCTCTCTCCCCCCTCACTCTCCTACTATCTCTTGCTCAGTGTGTCTTGTGTTTATTTACATCTTTACATATTTACATCTGTGGAAACTAAATCATTACATGTGGTAGCTAATGGGCCCCCAATAGCCAGTGTGAGCTGAGCCAGCGTAGCTCCTACTCCCCAGCTGGCAGCTCCGGAGCAGCCGGGAAACCAGGGCAGCTTGGTGACTGTAACAGGCAGCCTGTAACATGTTGTCCTAAGCAGAAACCCATAGTTCACCACCATGTTTCAAATAGATTGTCCCCACTCAATGACACACCAACTAAGAAAACAACTCTGGTTTCTGGCAGCTCTAAACTCTTTTAAAAGTCAGGGAGTTAGCAGCACCAATGACCATAGACAAATGGGTTCCTGGGGCCAGAGTTGGGGATTTAGAATCCTATTGGAAACTGCTGGCTAAGGATAAAGGTAAATACAGTAAGGATGTTATTCACATCGATGGTAACAAGACCTGATTAAGTCAGTCAGAGGTGCCACAAATGAATTTTGAGTCGGTGCGTATATATGATAAGACTCTGTAGTTTTCTCTGGGCCCCTTCATCATCTGACCAGCAATGACATGCATAGCTTCATGTTGTCATTCAAACACTGGCTGTCAGGGTAGTAACACAAACATTGTAAGCTTTTTAGATAATTGTCAGACTCTTTGGGGAAGACCTGGTTTGATTAGGAAGGATGCCATTCAACCCTCTTTGGATGGAGCAGCTCTCATATCTAGAAATCTGAAATCTGAGTTTATTAATAGATGAGAGCCACGATAACCCGGAGTTGAGACCAGAAGGCAGAGTTCAGGCTTACAAGCTTCCCCCAGCTTCCATTACAGGAATCCCACTCAGCCTGCCATGATAGCCTTAAAACATATAGGAAGGTCCCTTGAAATGTGGCCCATTACTCATCTTTATGTTGGAAAATAAAAACAACCCTAGGTTTCTTTTCAGCACCGTAGCCAGGCTGACATTCATAGCACTGTTGGTCCAGGAATTCCTATAGCTCTCATAGTAACATTTCATGACCTTCTTTAATGATAAAATTCTAACTATTAGTGACAAAATTCAGCAACTCCTGCCCTAAACTGACACCAATTTATCCTAAAACACAGGAACCTTAAAAATAGCTGTAGAACCTGATATGAGCTGAGACAGTTATTCTCCATCAACCTTCGCCGACTAAACTCAACCTGTCTCTTAGACCCCATTCTAACTAGGCCGTTTAAGGAAGTTTTACCTGTAGTTAGCACCTCTTTATTAGCTATAATCAAATCTTTATTATCCAGCTATGTGCCGCTCTCCTTAAAAATAGCTGTAATCAAACCTCTTCTTAAAAAGCCTACTCTTGATCCAGATGTTTTTCCTTTCTCTTGAAGATCCTTAAGAAAGGATCAACCAAAGGGTCAACCAGTTGTGTGAACTTTTACATAATATTCACTTTATTTCCAGTTAGAATTTAGAGTGCATCATAGCACAGAGAGCGCACTGGTGACAGTTACTAATGCTCTTTTAATTGCACCGGACCAAGGACTTGTCTCCATACTTGTCTTGTTAGATCTTATTGCTGCATTTGAAACTACTGACCATCACATCCTGTTTAAAAGACTGTAGCATTTAATTGGCATAAATAATTACTCTAAGCTGGTTCCAGTCCTATTTATTAGATTGATTTCAGTTTGTGCATGTTTACGTTTAAGCCTCCATATATTTGAAAGTTAAACACAGAGTTCCACAAGGTTCTGTGCATGGACCAATGCTATTCACCTTATATATGCTTCCTTTAAGCAATATTATTAGAAAACACTCCATAAACCTCCATTGTAGTGCAGATGATGCCAAATTGTATTTGTCATTGAAGAGTTTCCAAAGGTAGAACGGGAGGCAGAACCATCAGTTATCAGGCTCCTCTACTGTGGAACCTTCTGTCAGTTTGGGTCAGGGAGGCAGACACTTCTCCATGTGTAAGAGTTGGCTTAAAATCTTCCACTTTGATGAATGTTATAGTTAGGGATGGCTGAGGCTTGGTTTGAACCTTCCCCTCGTTATGCTAGACTACCAGAGAACAAGCTCCACTTGCCTCCTTTCCCTCTCCATCTGTAGAAATTGATATCCCATCAATGCTCCCTTCTAACTTGACTTCTTCTCTCTCTTGTAGTTTTTCTTCTTTCTCATCTTTCTCTTTGTGTCACTTTCTGCAGGTTTTTTCTGATGCTCCTGAGTCTGTATCCATGGCAACAGTCCACCTGCTGCCCCTATGATCCTGATTAACACCCACTGTTTTAATTATAATGATTATCATCATAATTATATTTAGTCTTACTAGATTTATTAATAGCCCTGTTATTGTAATTATTAGTTTTAATTTGATTATTAATATTATACATATTTATGTGGTGCCTGTATTGTGCTATGTTCTTTTGCCTCCCTCCTTACCCCCATCCCTCTCTCTCTCTCTCTCTCTCTCTCTATCCCTTTCTCCTCCTCTCCAAAGCCAGTTGGTCGAGATAGACGTCTGCCCAACATGAGCCTGGTTCTGTTCAGTTTCTACCCGTTAAAACAGTTTTTCCTTGCTACTTTTGCCAAGTACTTGCTCATGGGCAGATGTTGGTTCCTGTAGCTAAACTATAAGTGTATGGCCTAGACCTGCTATGACTTGGCCCTATATGAATCAAATTCACTTAAATTGAATTGAACGTATTCTGCTCCCTTTCTCCTTGCTTTACAATTGTGAGAAATCTCTGCAATCCTATAAATTTAATCTGTGCCTTCTTCTTTAACTTTCGATACTACATTTTGTTTAAAAGGTACCTCACCTTTTAGAACATTAAAGGCTATTTAACACAATGTCTTTGAAAACAGCTCAAATAATATGTTTTACAGGAGTTTTTTTTCTCATGCCTTCACACATAATTTTATTTGCTCCTAGTCACATACACAACAGGTTGGCCAGAGAGCAAGTCCGTTCTGAGACAGAGGTGGTCTGGTGTCCTGGCTTTACATTCAGTTAGCACATATCCCTCAGGGGCACTTGTAGCATCCTCAAAACATTTTTTCCTGGGTTTTTTCAACGAGAGATTAATATATTTTCATACTGATTTAATCCTTAAAGAAAAGCCCTTTTTGATTTTCAATTAGATGCAAACATCTTAAATTTCTATGATGTACATACTTAATGAATAAATTTTGTACTTCACTGTCACTGCTGGCATCATTCATTAAATCATCAATCATCAAATTACTTTTATTTATGGCTAACAATAAATCACATAAAACACAAACATTAAAAAAAGTGGTTTCAATCGCTTTGAAATTACTGAAGATTTTAGGATGTTCAACCAGCTACATTAGCTACCCTGTTGGCTACAGCGATATTAAGTCATACTCTATTCTCTCACCCTCAGCAGTTTTGTAGTGTAGTCTGTACACACTGGTACAACTCCGAAACATTGCTTTTTGTTTATCGAGTCTTTCAGGAACATTGTAACTTTTCAAAAACGGTCTACAGTGTCTGACCTCTTTTTTAGTTTCTTCCCACTCACATTCCCACATAAATCCTAGAGAGGGTGTGTTTGTCATTCTAAGAGCATCCAATCTTTCTTGAACTGTCTGTAAAGAACAACAAATGCTATATTTCTTAAAGTAGCATATTGTTAACTGTAGAAAACAACCGGTAAACTAATATGTAGGACATACAGTATATCCTCATGGTCATAAAAAGTCAACATAATAATGCCCAAATTGTTTCCCTCTATGATTCAGTGCCTAATTTCCGGTTGTTTTTTTTAAGAGCCTCAAACTGTACTATATTATTTCCCTCAGCATCCATATCTCCCTTCTACAACGTACAACCACGTTATAAGTTTATGGCTTTTTTACTGCTTGTTTTATGTCAATATTAGCTAACCTCTTAGCAATCAAGTTCCTACATGGCACAATCACGAGTTTTCACGTTATATAAATTCATTGTGAGCATAATAGCACAAATTTCAAACTACAAAATATTATTAGTAGGAATTTGCTATTTCTATGAATTTTACATTAAATTATGTTGAGTGATAGAAATGACATATATGATATATATATCTATATCTATATATGTATATATCATATATATAGATATCATATATATATATATATCATATATATATGATATATTTGATACTGGGTGTAGACTGATGATGGAAACAAGATTTCAGTGATTTTAGAATAAGGCTTAACATAACATAATGTGAAAAGAAAAAACAAGTCAAGAGATCTGAATACTTTCTGAAGGCTATGTATATGTAGTGGGGTTTTGGAGTCCGCTAGTTTTGTTAGTATGTCCAGTCAGGGAACTCAGAATGCAGAGAATCAGACCGATCACCAGGTCTATAACATTGAGACTGTCTCCGTCCCACCTGACTACACCAATGCCCACGTTACTCAGGCTGCTAAAAAAAAAGAGAAGTATTGCCTGAACTTACAGGTATATTTTCAATTTAACCTTCAAACTGGAAACTGAATTGAACTCTTTTAAGGGTCTTGTATTAAGACCCATCTCTTCAATACTCTTAAATACACAATACCAGTAGTAGCAGCAAGGTGAAGTGCTGTTAATCCAACTCGTACTAAATGGTCATGTAACATAATTTAAAGGTGCCAAAAAATCCTAAACCATGTGGGAAAACCTCTGCGTGTCACCCAGCAGATTCAGATCAGACGACCCCATTGCAGCGAGGGTTGATGTTAAAATTTAAAATACCCTTTCTCTCTTTCTCCCAGAAAATATTTTATGGCGATAAAAGTCTGGTCCAAACAATTTAAAAGTGGTTATAGCGAACAGCCACTGAAATCAAGATCATGGATGATGTCCTCAAAGATTTACAGATGGATTAGTTAAAGAGAGAATGAAAAAGAATGTTACAGATATAAAAGAGCTGAATATTAGCAGTGGTGTGTGTGAGGTGTGCAGGTGAGACTAGGTCAACATCATCCTCCATAACCTAAATACACATGAGCGTGTTTATAACGCATATAAAAACACACATGCATTGACCTCGGTCATTTTTGGGGACATGACACAGAATTACATTAATTTCCCGGAGACTTGCCCTACCCTCAACCTGGGCCTAACCTCAACCGCTGACTCATCAGATTTTTCCCCACCGGGGACACAGCTTTTGACTCCATTTGGACAAACTGTCCCCAATTAACTGGTCTTTGTCTGAGATTTGTCCCCAAAAGAAGCCTATCACACACACACACACACACACACACACACAGAACATGGACGAGTGTTCTAGAATGTCCCACAGTCCTTTGATACATCTCTTGTAATAGTGACATAATCCACAGAACCTGATCGTGGAGTTAGTGTAGGACCCAGCATCTGTGAGTCACACACCGATCTTGACCCAGAGAAAGTACCAACAGCTGTTTGTACTGCTGGTCAATTTAATCGTGTTTTACTGGAAGTAATGGACAAAAAGGAATCAACGAACATGTTCCGCAAATTTTGGAAGTGGTCCAAGAAGAACTGCCATTGCAGTAATGTAAGTAACCAGCTTATCATATGTGAAATTTTTTATATATATATATACAAAGTAGTTGATGCATCTTAAAATGTTTCTGGCCCTGGACAGAAGTATTCTGGTCTGGTCAAGACCTAAGTCAAACTTCATCAACCCCATAACTGTTGATAATTTACTCAGTTGTTTTACTGTACTCTTTCCACAGCAAACTGAGAGCTGGTGTGGACAGGAGAACCCTGATAGATTCAGCAGTGAGTCCAGGATCCTGGAAATACAGAGGGCTGAGAGTGCAAAGATGGCTGCATTAACTGAACATGCAGAAAGACTGTGTGCTCTGCAGGAAGCCAAAAATACTTCCACACGGCAGAGACTGGGACTCTCCCTTCAGGATGTCATCCTGCCTCCACCTGAACTTACAGCATCACCCAGAAGAAGGACAGACGTTTCTGCAAGAGGATGGAGGAGTAGCCCTCTTTTGAAAATGGAGGTCAGCAGAAACCAGAGGAGTTGGGAAGAGGAGGACGATGACTCCTTCTGGGAAAAAGTCCTTTCTGGCAGTCGGATGGCTGCCCTTGCATGTAAGGAGGCTTCCATGGTAGACGGAGACGAGAGCCCAACTGCTTCCATCAGCTCTGTGGACACTCACACTCCAAGTGAGTTGAGGCGCGTCCCTCTGATTGTAAGCCCTGTTGAGGATCCAGCTACTCCTCCTCCTCTTAGAGCAGTTCCCCTGTCCAGGAGAAGAGTGTCTCGTCTGCCTGTGTTTTCTGCCAAATACGCCGGAAAAGGTGAGTTCATCTAAAGACATACTATTGAGTGTAGTTTTATTTTATTTTTATTTCAACCCAACTGTTTCTGCTAGTCGTTTCAACTGTCTGTTGGGTCACTTTATTACAAGTATATTTTTACACGTTGACATTTAAATAATGATGATTATTATTTTGCTGTTGATCTCAGCAGAAAAGGTCTTAGCCAATGGAATCAGGCTCCAGACGGCTGAAAATAAGGTCGAGGCTATCATGGAAAGACTGGAGCACTTGACCATGGGCTTCCACCACTCACTTCGACCCCCAACATCTGCAAAGACGACCAATGTGGTGCCACATATGGCTCCAGCCCCTCCAAAAGACCCCCGAATGCAGAGGACAGGATATCGACCCGGAAGATCCCTGCATCCTGCAAAGTCTGTTCCTGGAGCAGGTAAGTACTTATTCTTTATTGAGTTCTATTAGGAAGCTGAATGACTGCAGAACAATCTACAGACTTAAACATCTTAAGGTTTTACTCATTGGTTTTAACTCACATCCCTCACCTCGACCCCCAACAGCTGCAAATGAGACCACTGTGGTGCCACATATGGCTCCAGCCCCTCCAAAGGACCCCCGAACACCGAGGAAAGGATCTCGACCCGGAAGATCCCTGCACAACGCAAAGCCTGTTGGTGGAGCGGGTAAGTTCTTATTCTCTATTGAGTTCTATAGACGTCCTGAAGAATAGCAGAAAAATCTGTAGACTTAAAGAACTAAATTTTTACTCATGGGTACTTTTTGTAAAGAGTTATGGTAGCTACAGTATGTACCATGCTTTGAACGAGAAGAGCGGTGATTAAAGAGTATTTTTCTGTTTACTAGGCAAGACAACAACCGAGGACGCTGCAAATGACAAAAAAGTCGAGCTGCAGCCACTGAACAACCCTGTGAAGAGCCTGTCCCTCTGCTTCGAGCTGCTCTCCTCAGACGACTGGTAAGACTCTTGAACTACAGCAACTCCAGCTGAACGTGTTCCTGATCTTAAGTCAGGGTGGTACTTTTTAAACTAGTTAGTCTGACATAAATAAAAGTATAGTACAGAACTTTGCTGAAAGGGCAGAACATGTTATGAGCTTAACCTTGAATCAGCTGATGCAAAACCTAAAGGAAGCTTAAAATGACATTTTTAATCACATTTGACATTTAAACTTGACAATATTTGCTGTGGCAGTTTAAATTGCAGGTGTGGTCGGAGTATTTTTGTTGTTGCTGCAGCGACATAGCGTAAAGTTAATTCATTCTTCTTATTTAAACATTCAGGATGAAGAAATTGGATGGGTTGGAAACCATTCGAGCTCTGGCACAGCATCACTCAGAGACCCTAAGGACAAAACTTCATGAAGTGTGTCTGGTCCTCATCAAGGAGGTATTACACATTTTCCTCTTTGTACCTTTCTTTCCCTCGTTGACTTTTTCATGCAGCACTCATTTGCCAACATGTACCTCTGTGTGTTCACACTGCAGTCTTGACTGATGATGTTGATTTTTACTCCACAGGTGAAAAACTTACGCTCTGCAGTTGCCTGTGCAGCTATGAACACCTTAGCGGAGCTCTACATACACCTGGAGAAGGCCATGGACCCAGAGGCAGAGGTAACAGGCAATGCCCTGCTGCTGAAACTGGCACAAACTACAAATGCCTTTATTCATCAGCAGGCAAATCTGGCCCTGGATGCCATGGTCAACAACTGCAGCCACGGTCGGCTCATTAACGCCCTGTTGACCACAGGGATGAGGTAAGAGGCGAGAAGACATTCTATTTTTTATTATTAGCAGAAGCTTTGAAATGAAATGAAAGATAGTCACTTGATTTGTTTTTCTGTCCCCAGGCACCGTTGCGTTGCAGTGAGAGAGAGCGCGGCACAACACCTGCAGCAGCTGGCTGACCAGCTTGGAGCCGCTGGAATCATGACAGCAGGAAAGAGCTTCACTGAGCGCTTCCTGACTGCTGTCTCCAAAATGTGTGTGGATGCTGCCCCAGGAGTGAGGTGCGTTATCGAGTTTTAGAATTTTACAATCTTGTAGCTTGTGATTTGTGACTCTTGTTTGTGTGCTGAGTGTTTTCACAGTCTTAATGTTGTTTTTATGAACATTGTGCTAAATGAGAAACATCTTGCTCCACAGGCATCACGGACAAATAATCCTCCAGGACCTGGTGCTCCAAAGAGACTTTCTGAACCTGTGGACGAAAATCATCCCTGAAAAGGATCGACGGCCGCTGGACAACATCGTGAAGAAAGCCAGACATTGAAAAGGAAAAAAACTTGTTTCTTCAGGCTCAAGATACCACATACCCACATACAGCATGACATGGTCTCAGTTTCTCTCTCTCTCTCTCTCTCTCCTCCCAACCTGGTCGGTCGAGGCAGACGGCCGCCTGTCATGAGCCTGGTTCTGTCCAAGGTTTCTTCCTGTTAAAAGGGAGTTTTTCCTTGCCGCTGTCGCCGAGTGCTTGCTCATGATGGAATTCTTGGATCTCTGTCAATGCTGTGTGAATAAAATTGACTTTCCTTGGGTTGTATATTGGGCCTGAAGTTTTCACCAGAAACATTTTGCAGTCCTGGAGAACACCAAGGAGATCGTTATGGACTTGGCTATGCTGTCCATACAACCTTTACTGTCAATAAACTCTTACACTCCCCTTTACAATTCTGTCCACTTCAAATCTATGCAAAACATTTCAATAAAATATACATAATGTGTATATACCACACTGTAATGTAGCCGCAAGGGGACACAAGCCAGTGTCTTATTGTGCCGGTCCCAAGCCCGGATAAATACAGAGGGTTGTGTCAGAAAGGGCATCCGACGTAAAACTTTTGCCAAATCAAACATGCGAATCCAATCTATGAATCCCATTCCGGATCGGTCGAGGCCCGGGTTAACAACGACCGCCATCGGTGCTGTTCACCTAGAGGGTGCCGGTGGAAATTGGATTAATGTTCAATGTGGTTAGTGGGTATGCTCCACAGGTAGGCTGTGAGCTGGAGGAGAAGGAGAAATTCTGGTCGGACCTTGATGAAGCCATACAGAGCATCCCTAGAGATGAGAGAGTTGTCATTGGTGCAGACTTCAATGGTTCACCAAGTCTGACAACCTGTCTATCCCTGGACCCGCTTCATATACTATTACAATGCATCACAAAATGTAGGTGTATTTCTGGTCCGCTTGGTCGCTCCCAGTTTGTTGTTGACCTCTCCCAGTCTGCTGTTTTTGTCCTTGTATGGCGCCGTCAATCTTCCCCCACTGCTGCACTTACATCCGGGGGCACCTGCTGATAAACAGAAGCTGAACACCGCCACAGTTTGTCCCCTCTGCCCTGCTGCCTGTCTGGGGATATGCTATCTGTGCCTTCTTTCTGATGCCCTTGTTATACATCTAGGGAACAGGTTGACTGACCGTGCCTCATCGTGGCTCCTTTCTCTGGGTTACACAATCATTCAGCTCCGTACATTCTGTATATCCCTTCTAGGTAATTAAGTTCATAAGAAACAGTTATTATTCCGATTAACCATGATTTCAAACATTTAGACATAATTTTAGGACATCTGTATACTGGATCTCCTTTCAAAACCTACACATCGTTTTCTATTGTTTTCTACATTAACTGAACATGCAGAATGACTGTGTGCTCTGCAGGAAGCCCAAAATGCTTCCACACGGCAGAGACTGGGACTCTCCCTTCAGGACGCATCCTGCCTCCACCTGAACTTCCAGAGTAACCCAGAAGGACAGACGTTTCTGCAAGAGGATGGAGGACCAGCCCTCTTTTGAAGATGGAGGTCAGCAGAAACCAGAGGAGCTGGGAAGAGGAGGACGATGACTCCTTCTGGGAAAAAGTCCTTTCTGGCAGTCGGATGGCTGCCCTTGCATGTAAGGAGGCTTCCATGGTAGATGGAGACGAGAGCCCAACTGCCTCCATCAGCTCTGTGGACACTCACACTCCAAGTGAGTTGAGGCGCGTCCCTCTGATTGTAAGCCCTGTTGAGGATCCAGCTACTCCTCCTCCTCCTAGAGCAGTTCCCCTGTCCAGGAGAAGAGTGTCTCGTCTGCCTGTGTTTTCTGCCAAATACGCTGGAAAAGGTGAGTTCCTCTGAAGACGTACTATTGAGCGTACTTTTATTTCATGGTAACCCGACTGTTTCTGCTAGTAGTTTCAACTGCTGTTGGGTCAATTTATTACAAGTATATTTTTACACGTTGACATTTAAATAATGATTATTATTTTGCTGTTGATCTCAGCAGAAAAGGTCTTAGCCGATGGAATCAGGCTCCAGACGGCTGAAAATAGGGTCGAGGCTATCATGGAAAGACTGGAGCACTTGACCATGGGCTTCCACCACTCACTTCGACCCCCAACATCTGCAGCCACTGAACAACCCTGTGAAGAGCCTGTCCCTCTGCTTCGAGCTGCTTTCGTCAGACGATCTTAAGTCAGGGTGGTACTTTTTATACTAGTTAGTCTGACATAAATAAAAGTATAGTACAGAAGTTTGCTGAAAGGGCAGAAATTGTTATGAGCTTAACCTTGAATCAGCTGATGCAAAACCTAAAGGAAGCTTAAATGACATTTTTAATCACATTTGACATTTAAACTTGACAATATTTGCTGTGGCAGTTTAAACTGTCACAGGTCGGGTTATTTTTGTTGTTGCTGAAGCGACATAGCGTAAAGTTAATTCATTCTTCTTATTTAAACATTCAGGATGAAGAAATTGGATGGGTTGGAAACCATTCGAGCTCTGGCACAGCATCACTCAGAGACCCTAAGGACAAAACTCCATGAAGTGTGTCTGGTCCTCATCAAGGAGGTATTACACATTTTCCTCTTTGTACCTTTCTTTCCCTCATTGACTTTTTCATGCAGCACTCATTTGCCAACATGCACCTCTGTGTGTTCACACTGCAGTCTTGACTGATGATGTTGATTTTTACTCCACAGGTGAAAAACTTACGCTCTGCAGTTGCCTGTGCAGCTATGAACACCTTAGCGGAGCTCTACATACACCTTGAGAAGGCCATGGACCCAGAGGCAGAGATAACAGGCAATGCCCTGCTGCTGAAACTGGCACAAACTACAAATGCCTTTATTCATCAGCAGGCAAATCTGGCCCTGGATGCCATGGTCGACAACTGCAGCCACGGTCGGCTCATTAACGCCCTGTTGACCACAGGGATGAGGTAAGAGGCGAGAAGACATTCTTTTTTTTTCTTATTAGCAGAAGCTTTGAAATGAAATGAAAGATAGTCACTTGATTTGTTTTTCTTTCCCCAGGCACCGTTGCGTTGCAGTGAGAGAGAGCGCGGCACAACACCTGCAGCAGCTGGCTGACCAGCTTGGAGCCGCTGAAATCATGACAGCAGGAAAGAGCTTCACTGAGCGCTTCCTGACTGCTGTCTCCAAAATGTGTGTGGATGCTGCCCCAGGAGTGAGGTGCGTTATCGAGTTTTAGAATTTTACAATCTTGTAGCTTGTGATTTGTGACTCTTGTTTGTGTGCTGAGTGTTTTCACAGTCTTAATGTTGTTTTTATGAACATTGTGTTAAATGAGAAACATCTTCCTCCACAGGCATCACGGACAAATAATCCTCCAGGACCTGGTGCTCCAAAGAGACTTTCTGAACCTATGGACGAAAATCATCCCTGAAAAGGATCGACGGCCGCTGGACAAGATCGTGGAGAGAGCCAGAACTTAAAAAGGAAAAAAACTTGTTTCTTCAGGCTCAAGATACCACATACCCACATACAGCATGACATGGTCTCAGTTTTTCTCTCTCTCTCTCTCTCTCTCTGTCTCTCCTCCCAACCCGGTCGGTCGAGGCAGACGGCCGCCCGTCATGAGCCTGGTTCTGTCCAAGGTTTCCTCCTGTTAAAAGGGAGTTTTTCCTTGCCGCTGTCGCCGAGTGCTTGTTCATGATGGAATTCTTGGATCTCTGTCAATGCTGTATGAATAGAATTGACTTTCCTTGGGTTGTATATTGGGCCTTGGCTATGCTGTCCATACAACATTTACTGTCAATAAACTCTTACACTCCCCTTTACAATTCTGTCCACTTCAAATCTATGCAAAACATTTCAATAAAATATACATACTGTGTATATACCACACTGTATGTAATAATCTTTATATATGTTATATATCAGCCACTGTCTTTTGCTTGCTGGTGGATGCATCATCGTGTTAATTCCAGGGTGTCGGGGGGGGGGTAACTGTTTAAAACAAGTTTGGTGTAGTCAAAGGGCTCCAATCATGCACACTCCATTAATGCTTCACTGTTCACTATACAAGCTTTGTGCAACACAACAACATGACTGGTTCCATATTGGCACAGCTCAAACTGGAAATCCAATACCCCATCACACATTGTGTTGTACCATTGCATGAACTCTATTCTGTCCTCTCAGACATGTTGTCATGCCCATAAAAGCAGGGTTCAGGGTACAATCCTACGTCATTCTTTTTTTCTTGTCAGTAAACAATGTCTTGCAAAAGATTAGGACTGTTCAGTGGCAAATTCTACATCCTCCTTTTATAGTGTCAGTTCCCTTTTCAGCATCAGATAAACTTTCAAGTTAGGATGATGTTTCATCTTCAAGCCAAATCTTCTCTGTCTGAATCTGCATCATTAACCAATGGAATCTCAATATCTGTCATATTCTCAAGGAGGAATGTGAATTAATGTCTTCTTGTATTGAGACCCATCTCTTCAATACTCTTAAATACACAGTACCAGTAGTAGCAGCAAGGTGAAGTGCTGTTAATCCAACTCGTACTAAATTGTCATGTAAAATATTTTAACGGTGCCAAAAAATCCTAAACCATGTCGGAAAACATCTACGTGTCACCCAGCAGATTCAGATCAGACGACGCCATTACAGCGAGGGTTGATGTTAAAATTAAAAATACCCTTTCTCTCTTTCTCCCAGAAAATATGTGTGACGATAAAAGTCTGGTCCAAACAATTTAAAAGTGGTCATAAAGAACAGCCACTGAAATCAAGATCATGGATGATGTCCTCAAAGATTTACAGATGGATTAGTTAAAGAGAGTATGAAAAAGAATGTTAAAGATATAAAAGAGCTGAATATTAGCAGTGGTGTGTGTGAGGTGTGCAGGTGAGACTGGGTCAACATCATCCTCCGTAACCTAAATACACATGAGTGTGTTTATAACGCATATGAAAACACACATGCATTGACCTCGGTCAATTTTGGGGACATGACACAGAATTACATTAATTTCCCAGAGACTTGCCCTACCCTCAACCTGAGCCTAACCTCAACCGCTGACTCATCAGATTTTCCCCACCGGGGACACAGCTTTTGACTCCATTTGGACAAACTGTCCCCAATTAACTGGTCTTTGTCTGAGATTTGTCCCCAAAAGAAGCCTATCACACACACACACACACACACACACACACACACAGAACATGGACGAGTGTTCTAGAATGTCCCACAGTCCTTTGATACATCTCTTGTAATAGTGACATAATCCACAGAACCTGATCGTGGAGTTAGTGTAGGACCCAGCATCTGTGAGTCACACACCGATCTTGACCCAGAGAAAGTACCAACAGCTGTTTGTACTGCTGGTCAATTTAATCGCGTTTTACTGGAAGTAATGGACAAAAAGGAATCAACGAACATGTTCCGCAAATTTTGGAAGTGGTCCAAGAAGAACTGCCATTGCAGTAATGTAAGTAACCAGCTCTGTCATATGTGAAAGTTTTTTTTATACATATATACAAAGTAGTTGATGCATCTTAAAATGTTTCTGGCCCTGGACAGAAGTATTCTGGTCTGGTCAAGACCTAAGTCAAACTGTATCAACCCCATAACTGTTGATAATTTACTCAGTTGTTTTACTGTACTCTTTCCACAGCAAACTGAGAGCTGGGGTGGACAGGAGAACCCTGATAGATTCAGCAGTGAGTCCAGGATCCTGGAAATACAGAGGGCTGAGAGTGCAAAGATGGCTGCATTAACTGAACATGCAG